>CM050650.1:26833803-28033803 GCA_027574665.1 Rhynochetos jubatus | reverse complement strand
ACAAGAGAGTATAAACAGAGGGATAATGCCTCCTCAGGCCTGCAAGGAACATACTCCCTTGGAGCTGGGGAAGCCTGAATTCTAGCTGTTTAAATCAGTAATGAGCGTATCCACAATTATAATACCAGTAGTTAGGATAAGAATTTGTTTGGGGGCTTGGACTACTATTAAGTTATTAAGGAGGGGGTCTACACTGTTGTTGAAAGGTACCATTACAACAGACAGCATGTCCACTTGCTGTCAGTTGAATTAACTCCAGTATCAACAATAATGTGACTGCAGCAGCATTAAGCTCATCCCTAGATCTGAGCATATTTTGCTGAAATCAGTGCTGCAGTGGGCTGGAAGGGAAGACAGTTACTTCCCTCTCTGCCTACTCTTGAGCTCTTAAACTGCCTTGAGTGGTCTGGTATTTCTAGCCCTCAGAGATTTGGTGGTAAACTCTGTATGTTTTGAGTCTGATCCCATATGACCAGTGCAGTTTTCCTTTGAGGAAAGCTGGATGTAAATGGTTAAGTTGCACCTTTTGCAAGTCAGAAGTAGACATGAGGCTGGCTTTACCCATTCACCCTGTACAGATCTGAAATTATCTCAGCTTCTTGGTGAATTTCAAACAATGACTAAACAAAGAAGGGAAAAAAAACCCCAAACCAAAACAAACCACCATAAACTTGAACCCTTGCTTGTTGCATTGCCACTATTTAATTGGGGGTTGACATGAAAATTTAGTTGCGCATCTGTGGCTGTGTTAAATTGCTTTTATTAGGAAATAACTTTTGCAGCAATGTGTATGCTTCCTCTTGCTCACTTTCGCACTGAGCTATAAGGTTTCATGACAACATTCCTTTCCAGGTTGCTGCTGTGCCATCTGAGCATTGATCTTTAAGTGAATTTCTGCTTCTGCTGGGCCATCGATGCTATTTTCATTTATTTTGCTTTTATTTCCCAAGCATTGCTTTCAGCCTGCCTTGGGTCATTTACTATTATGCAGTTAATCTACTCTAGTGGAGTGGCAAATGAGACTGGCACTGGAGATAGGCCTGCTGCTGATTCCCAGCCTTTTTTTATGCCATAATTGCATCACAGGACATTGTGAAAATGAAGTTTGTCCTTGTAACATAGTATGTCTGCGATCTATATGAAAAGTGATCATGAGAACGTCCGCATGAGATACAGGTCATATCTGGGTTACATTAAAGGAAGCTAGTTTACGTGGAGTTTGTCAGTTGCATGAAATGATTATGATGTCCAACAAAGCCTGGCATGCTGTTACATTTTCATAGACATTTTTCATTAGAGAATAACTTGCGAAAACAACAACAAAAAGAAATGTTGCATGCAACAGTGATTTTGGAAGGTCCCATTGTTCCATTTACCCTTGCATCTTCTCTCCCTTACACATGTCATAGCCTACAGTCTTAAAAGTTCCTAACTAGATTCTGCAAGCCCATGTATAGGAGAGGCAAAAGCCTCTTGTATAGGTGTAAGTGTCCTAAAACTCAGAGGCACAAACTCCTCTGAAGGCGATACCACTCAGTTTCAGACTAGCCACATTTGGGAACTATTAGGGCTAGGTCTATTAAAGCCTCCAAAGAAATGTCTTTAGGAATCGCACATCCTGATTGCAGCGTGGACATAACGTGAGTCAGTCTTGAGACATCCTGCATGTATTATGAAACTATGCAAGGATTCAGAGCAGTACACATATCAGGGCAGTAAGCGCAATCGTGCCTTAATGCACGTCTGCACCAAGAGGCATGTTGTGAAGTGTCTTCAATAAGAAGACCCCACCAATATTTTTACAGCTTACATTAAGTTCTCTACCAAGGTGATGAATGATTTAATAAAGTTTTTTTAAGATGACATAACCATTCTGCAAACAAAGTGCCACGCACTTAATAGTTTAGCACTACAGAAGGCAAGATGAGGGCATGTCAGTAAAGTGAAGCTTCCAATTTTGTTTTGATTTAAAGTTGATTCTTGTCACAAAGCGTATTCTGGTACTTTACTGAAAGCATAGTTTTGTCAGGTTCACCTCAATTTCCATGATAAGATACTCTAAAATATGCTGTTAATTTCATCCAGAGAGAGAGAGAAATAAAATCAGTTAAAGCAAGGATGAAGTAGCACAACTCTTCTGTGAACATGTGATCGTCATTGCATTTATTGTGTGTCATTGTACATACATGAGTACTGTATTATAGTATTTCCCAAAGTTAGGAGATCAGGATCCAATGTGTGTCAACATCTTTTATATCTCTCTATCTCTGTATCGCAGGTTTCTGCATATGCAGGACTCCAGGTAAATGAGCTGAATCAATCAATGAAAAAAGAAAGCAAATGCTAATTCAAGCATTGTTGTACTCTGTTTTTACAGCACATGGACAAATGGAAATGCCCCTGTCTTGCTAAATTGATTGTGTGTAGTGCTTATAAATTTTTTAACCATGTTTCCTCAAAGGGAGCAGAATGCATAGCTCTCCATGCTAACTGCTCCTCGGGGGAAAGTGACTGTGCTGAGCACAAGTTGCGCTGGAATGGCCCAAGGAGTGAGCCATGCTGCCGTCTGAGCACCAGCTTTGCATACAGGAAAGTCAGTGGGAGTGCAAGCAGTTTAAATATAAGAAAAATCTAATTGCCAGTAATCATGTGATTACTTGTAATTACTTAATATAGCTCGGAAATTAAAAATATATTGTGTTCAGGCACTGGTATATAACCTTGGCATAAGGATGTACTTTTGGCAGAAGTATACTGTAAACACATAGTAAGTGGTAAGCCGCTGCCTTAAGGAGCTATTGGTCTTGGGTTTATTGCAAGATGCAATCAGAGAAGGAAACAAACAAATGGATAGGAGCTGAAACAGAGGAGGATGTGGGAAGAACAGTGCAAGCATGCTTTTTCATAGACATGCAGTGTGCATAGCATCTCAGTGAGCAAGGGGGCCCTGGGAGGCTCTTGCTTCATGTTGTGGCTTTTTTAGGCACAACTCCCTAGACTTCGGAAAAAGTTTTGTCTTAAACAGAAACAAGAAGGAGAAATTGGGGCTCATCATAAAATGATGGTCAGGTATGTACAACTGAATCGATGTGCTTCCCACTATGCTGGTTTAGTGTTGCAAAGAAAAACAGAGCTTGGGAGGAACAAAAAAGCAGCTTTTTATAATTATGGATCTTTTTGAGTTAGCCTGAGCCCTCCCCTTTCCTTCCTTTACCTTCCGCTCCTCCTCCCAAAATAATAACACATTTTGCCAATAATTTCAGGAAGTCTCAGTGGGGCAGATGGAATTCAGAGAGTGTGATCTAACAGAGTTTCATTTCATTCTGCTTTCTCCTGCATTTTCCCCCTCCCCCAGTTTTCTACTTGTGATTTCTTTCTTTGGCTTATTGCATGACATGGAGGTGGTGAGGCAAAAATAGAAGTTAATGGTACTACCACTGTTTGTTTCTATTAGCGTTTACATGTGAAATGAAGGCATTTTGGAAGAGAACCAGACTGGCCAGTAAAACCTTTCACCCTCGTAAACTGTACATTTGGTCTGACTTTGGCTTAGATCCCAGAACCTGTCACAAGCTGTATTATAAAGCTGTAGTTCAGCTAGAGTTTTGTTAGCTTTATTACAACAGCTCCCCTCCTCAAAAAGAAAAAAAAAAAAAGGAAAGGAAAGGAAAGGAAAGGAAAGGAAAGGAAAGGAAAGGAAAGGAAAGGAAAGGAAAGGAAAGGAAAGGAAAGGAAAGGAAAGGAAAGGAAAGAAAAGAAAAGAAAAGAAAAGAAAAGAAAAGAAAAGAAAAGAAAAGAAAAGAAAAGAAAAGAAAAGAAAAGAAAAGAAAAGAAAAAAGAAAAGAGAAAAGAAAAGAAAAGAAAAGAAAAGAAAAGAAAAGAAAAGAAAAGAAAAGAAAAGAAAAGAAAAGAAAAGAAAAGAAAAGAGAAAAGAAAAGAAAAGAAAAGAAAAGAAAAGAAAAGAAAAGAAAAGAAAAGAGAAAAGAAAAGAAAAGAGAAAAGAAAAGAAAAGAAAAGAAAAGAAAAGAAAAGAAAAGAAAAGAAAAGAAAAGAAAAGAAAAGAAAAGAAAAGAAAAGAAAAAAGAAAAGAAAAGAAAAGAAAAGAAAAGAAAAGAAAAGAAAAGAAAAGAAAAGAAAAGAAAAGAAAAGAAAAGAAAAGAAAAGAAAAGAAAAGAAAAGAAAAGAAAAGAAAAGAAAAGAAGAAAAAAGGCAAGCAAAGCTTTTGTTCATTTTGAACGCTTTTCAGATTCTGGAGAACATATAGTAGAAAATGCAATTAGTCAGATATAACTGGTCAGCATCAATCATCAGAAAATAAATGAAGTTTATCTAAAATTTACAAAAATTATACATCACCTCCTTAAAATAGTCCAAGAGTGACTAATCATATAAACAATAAGGCAGCCACCAACACTCAAGCATGTTACAACTTCTGAGAAAGCACAGGCCTAACACTGCCAAAAAAGAGTCTACTGATCGACTGGAGAATGATATGGACATCTGGAGGGAAGATGCATGCTATACTTCAAGAGGAGATGTTTTTATACGCTTTCTCAAAAGGGTAATTTAGCTCTGCATGAATTAACTCAGGGAATATATAAGGGAAAAAAGAAGAGAAGGAATAGGAATGTGTTACACAATACACAATTATAAAATTAAATTTAAAAAAAAAAGTCTCATCCTGCTTTCATACATCCTGTGTCACTCGTGCACAGAATCCCCTTGGTTCAGGACCAGGTACATGTAAAAGCAGTACAGGATTTACACGGTGGTAATTGGATTTAAGGGGACAGCTTTATACAATAACCATTCATGAATTTTTAAAACCTATTGCTGCAGGTTGAACAGTTATCAAGAGGATATGTAGAACTGCACTCAAAGACCAGTTAGTTCATAGCACTCGGCTGGAATTTGAAACATGGCCTTGTAGCTAAGGGACTAATTTGAGACACAGAAGATCTAAGTTTGACTCTTGCTCCTGTCAGTCAATTCCCATGTGATCCTTGAGTAAGTGACTTACACTACCTATATTTCAATTCCCTCTTGAAGAAAAGGTGACCTGAAATTCTTAGTTGTGTCTGGTTTAGACTAGACTAAAAAGTTTGGATTGGTCTTCTAGTGTAGATATTTTTACTCATTTAAAACTTCTTGGGTCAGGAACTGTTAATTTTCTATGAAGCCTTGATTTTGATTGGAATTTATAGAAACCAGATTCTTAAAAGGTATTTGATTCTCCAAAAATGCAAACAGGCACATCAAGTCAATTTTTTTCACAATACCTTGGTGTCTAATTCCAACTAAAATAATTACAACCCTGCACTTCTCAGTGTAGCACGACACTGATGGTTGTTCCTCATTCTCCCACTGGAAAACAGAGATTCACAAAGTCTTAGCGCTCTCTGAGAACCTATTCAGTTGACTCTGTGTCTCCTTCTGTAGTTGTTGCCCATAGCTGTCTGGAACCGGGATACCCAGGGAGCAGAACTATTTGAAAATGTCTCTTCTCAAGCAAAATGTTTTGGGTATCAGCAGTATTTGGGTATCAGCAGTATTTTTTGTGTGGAAGGAAATGCCTTTTCTTATTACTAGACTTGGAAAGCGAGCAGATTTTTCTCACCAGCAGTGAAGCCTGGCTCCCATGCCAAGGCCATGGTTAGTAATGGCTGCAGGGCACCCTGGTACTATCTGAACTCTCCCTGTGGAGATGGGCTGAAAGCTTCACTTTGTTGGGACCAAAGCTGGGCCTGGTAGAATCGTTGTCATCACTGGTCAGTAAATCAGTGAGGTAATACATTGCTACTGAATTTCACTTCACAAGGAATGCGTGCAACTCTCAGAAACCCTTTGGTAAACATCGATTTGCAAATTTTAATTTGATAATCAATAATTTTCAAACTATAATTGAATGTTTGCTTGATTTACAAGTAAAGGATGTAAAAATAAAATTATGAATGACTTGCATCTATCAATAAGAGGAAATCAAAATGCAGGATGAAACAGCTCACTGCTGTATGGTCTAGCACGTACTCTGTGAACTGTTGAGGATGAGATTGTTTTAACAGTCAGCGGGAGTCAGAGCCTCAATACCTCTAAAAAATCTGTCTCCTTGTGCTTTACATTCTTATTGCTTTCTTTGAGGGGGAAGGAGGTTTGAAGGTCACAGAATTGGGCTATTTGCATAACCAGAACCAGATGATTAATCACTTTTTAGGGATTTTGTTTCTCTGAAAATTTTATCCCAGAAAAGCATGAGGACACACAAAGTTTGCGGTTGAAAGAAAATTATATTAAGATTACAGAAATAGTGTACGTCACAGTTCTATGGGAAGTGGCTTTTTATTGTTTAGCATAAGAAAAAGTAATGCTAAGAAGTCAGGCTACGCAGCTGGGGTTTGTGCTGTTTAATAAGCTCCAAATAGAGGAATTTTATAACAAACCTTTAAATATTGCACCCAATCTGAAAGTACATCTATTGGAAAGTTTCAGACTGAAAGAAATCAGTTATCACAATTAACATTCAAACTAGATTAACTGTCATTTTAGCTTTAAAAACCTCCCACTCCATTCTTTCATGCTCCCCCCCTCCAAAAAATTTGGAACTCATCACTGGAAATATCACCTCAAAAATCTTTTTCTGCTTTCTATTATTTAAACCAGAGATGTATGTACTCGTTTGAGCAAAATAAGAATGAATCTAATTTTTTTTTCCTAAATCAGAAACAGACCCAGATGAAGATTTCAAAATTATGAGAAGACTTTTTTATTTAGATTTCTGTGCATTTAAGTGGTATGTTCTAGGGAAAATGCTGATTACTGTCAAATGTTGAAGACTAGGTCGCAAAGCCCATTGAAACCGCTGGGAAAACTGCAAACAATTTTTATGTGCTTTGAATCAGGCCCTTTCTGGAACAGTCCCTGAACATAACACATGGGATGGGCTGGAACATCTCTCATTATGCTGCTCCAAAGGCTCTGTTTATCATGGCAAACTGACAGGTTTGAGCACCGCCACACAGTCTGTTTCCTCCTTTGCACTTTCTTTGGCCCAGTTTTGTCCTGGGCTGACCAGTTTCCGCCAGTTAAGGACCAAATATCCTTTGGGTGACTGTTGTGGACCTAAGGCTCTTCCCAAGAGGTGGCATGCATACGATAACCAGACTTAGGTACAAACAGGAGGGCCGGCTGAATGACTCCAGACCATGCTAATGCCATTTGGCCTTACAGATGTAGGGTGGTTCTGGACACATTAACAGGCCAAAAGTTTAACAGAAGGGAGGCCTCTGTCAAGTCTTTTCCAAAAATCACCTTTTTGAATGAAGCCTCTCTGTTTTCAGCTGGGTTGACTCCGGAACACTATTTTTGTAGTTTCTCATTTCCTCTCTCATTTCCCCTAGCCTTGTTCAGCATGTGAGTTGGTCACAGCAGCAAACGGGCGTGGAGAGAGCTAAACAACACTGCAACGGCCAGGATGGTAAAGAGTTCCTGCTGTCTTCTGCAGGTCCTCTTCAGTGGGCATGAAGGCCCACACATGAGTAAGTTTCCAGGCGCCAGCCATACGGAGCCTGTATGAGGAAACACAACGGGGCTGGTGCCATACCAGGCATTTGCTTCTCCCGAGCTTGGCCGCCCGTGGTCGAATGCTGCTTTGCAGCCTACCATCCAGGCTGGGAAAGAGGGGCTGAGCAGCAGTGCCGCATCCTCCAGGCCAAGCTGCTCCACAGCTCCCTTAGAAGAAAGCAAATCCTCAGCTGCTTTTCTTCTGGACTGCTTTCTGGTGGTTTTGTCTTGCCCTTCTCTAGCACTGGGAGCTGGCTGAGCACAGTGCCTCTAAAAGCCCCATTCTTTATGAATGCCACTGAATGGGCTTTTTACAAGGTAAAGATTGACCTAAGGCTTTTGATATTCTGAAAGGAATCTCTTTTCCAAGGAGTGGCATTACGTTTAAAGGACAGTTCTGTTCTCTCACTGGAGTGAGATCACAATTGAGGTTTCTGCAAATTTTCTGTCCACTGTAGTTTTGATATGACACAATCCCCCTAATGTTTTTGGTGCTGATAAATAAATGTATTTATATGTTGTGCTTTTATATTCTTGGTACTAACTGAGGAAGCAGAACAATAACATACTCTTGTCAATACAAGCACTGCCCTGGGAATTGACTAATTAACATAAAACTCAGCCCTGCAGGGACATTTCCAGGTTCATTTTTTGCTGCCTCAGCAAACTATAGGGTTTGGGCTGTTAACTACTTTCAGATGCTCTTTGTCTTTCAAGAAAGAAATAAAGAACATCCACATTGCTTTAGGCAAGTTAATGATTCTACAGAACACTTACCTTTTTTACCATGTGCTTCATGGCAGATTAAAATTCTGAAGGAGTTAAGGATTATATACCATGTATAGTCTTTTGGCAGAAAAACATAAATTCTGAACTAAAAGTGAATGGCTGAATGTAACATTTATATTCATTGTTTTTTTCAGAACTGCACAGAAGATGTTTGTTTTTACTCAAAATAATCCCCAAACAGAGGTTTTGGGTGCTTTGATTTCTCTGGGTCTCTTAAGGTTATGACAAGCAGTTTGCAGTGGCTAGTGAGAAAACTGGAGAGACTTGAATAACCACTTCTGTAATTTAGAAGGAAATCTTGTCAAAGTTGGCAAAGCAGAAATGTGCTTAAAATTTGAGGAAACTCAGAGTTCTTGGGTTTTGTGTGTTAGCATATGTGTTTGTGTGATTTACTTTTCATTCATATTTTTTCCTTGGACCACAAAGCAAAAGTTTCTTGTCTGCAGGAAAACTATGAGAGACAAGAGAAAGAAATTCAAATGAAATGAAATTTGAATCTCACGGGTAAAAAGATTTTTATTAATTTTCTCCAGATCTAGCTGTTATAGCAAATTGCTCTCCTCCTTGTACTGTTTGTCCGTAATTATTATTATTCATCTATTATAACTGATGTGTCTGCCCATTGCTGCTATTTATGAATGAACAAAATCACATTCTGTGATTCATAGAAACCATCTATAAAAAGTAACAACAGATTAATTTTGAATCAGAGAGTTGAAGACTATTTGATAGGTCCTCAAGTGCTACAGCTAAAAGGACTCAGATACTTTCAAAAAGTGTTTTGTAAGACCAGAAAAATAAGCCTATGTGCAAAGTGCAAGCTTGAGAAACCTGACACCATGGCACATGCAGATACTTGCAATGTTCACAGTTCTGTTTTGTACACACATTGGCTTGTTGGGTTATGTTGTGAGTGCACTTCGGGAACGATTATCCGAAGCCCATGTGTGTCTATAGAACTGTGTGTGCCTTTCGGCACAAGCTGTTAAGGTTGCCCAAACCTACCTGATTCTGGTGTGTAAGCTTCACGAACTTTACCCACTTGGAATAAGATTTTACATGATGTAAGTCTGCCTGCATTTTTTTTACTGCAAATTTCAAACATCATAGTTCAATGTATGCTAAAAAAGGAAGAAAAAACCTAAGAAGACACAGACTGTTTCACTCTTAATCAGACATTCTGGAAAGCTTTAATTTGTTTCACTGTGGCTTTTAGGTTTCAAAATAGCAAATTAGTCTTAGGGGAACTTTGAACTGAACTAGGAGAACTTGAAATCAGGAAGGTGGGGGAAAGTGAAATCTGATGTGGAGCCAGAGGTACCCAGGACTATCTGGGCAAGGTGACTCCTAAGAAAAGAAGAGACATATTGTGAGATGTGAGTGACCACAGGATGAGGATTCAGAGGCAGGGAAAAGGGAAGATTGCTACAGCAGTATTTTTAAGAGGATGAGGCAGCAAGTGCCAGTTTTGGGGTGATCAGAAAAAACCCAGCCTTTGTGTTCCTCTAACACTTGATATGGCACTAAGTCTCTGTGAAAGTCACTGACAAGATCTTCATCTCCTCTTAACCCCATCCACACAAGCACTGGCAGTTTACTACTGCCATCATCTACTGTGACAAGTGTCCTGCCAGTCACAGAGATCTGGGCAATGGTTTTAGTGTTTCCAGCACTGCTGATCCTGGGAGTCAGCAAATGCAAAGATGCCAAAAATATGCTGATGAAATTTTCTTTATTTCCATTAGATACTGCTCTCATGATCAGTATAATAACTTTTCATTAGTTTAGTCTGCCTTTACTCTTCAGAAAAGCTGAAAGAAACCTAGGCATAAGTTTTATTTAACTTTTCCGTGGAGATTCTTCCCTTCACGCAGCAACAGTGACTGTCTGTCATGTATTTACAGTGTGCTAAAACAGAGGGAACCCTGCATTTTGCCTTTATTCTCAGGAAGTGTCAAAAGTATTAATAGCATAATTTTTGCTAGCTAGCTGAAATTCTCACACTGCAATCTTATGCATCAGCATTTTTTTTACCACAGATGGTCATTTATGTAACACTGTTGGAAATTGTGGCTGTGTTCCACAGCAACAGGAAAATGGGATACATCTGCAGTGTGTGGGGAAAAACACAAATGAACTAGAAGCTATGCAAACATTTAAATTACAGGGAAATGGGACTGCGATAAGCCCTGGACTCCATGAGCAGGAAGAGGGTGTCAGCCTCACCCATGCCCTGAAAAAATGGTCACATTTATGGGCTACTCTATTGTACTGAGTGGAAGTTTGTTTATGCGGGACCTTCCTTCCCTCAGGACTTCCTCTGAGAGGAAATGTCGTCACTATTCGGTAGGGGTCGATTGTTATGCATTCAAAACTCAAACATAAAATGCTATCCCTGAATGCAACAAAGTGGAAAGGAATAAATAAGATTTCTCCATTTACATATTTAGAAACATTTGCAACAGTTATTCTTGCTCACCAATACTTTCAGACAGCTGAAGAAAATGAATAACATTGTTTTGCAGGTACCACAGACACTGCTCGGTATTGGATGAATCCCACCACTTTTGTCAGCTCTGCTACTGCCCTATGGGAGTATGTTTTAAGTGGGAGAAGGATAAAAAGTCCAGAGCTGTAAAGCCAGGGCCGTGCTCTTATGGGACTACTGGGCCTAGTCTGGTCCGTGCTTTGGACCGAAGTGCTCTGGATTAGCAATTTTCTGAGGCCATAATTGCAGCTTTAGATGTTCCTTGAGTTTTATTATTTCTCATGGTAAACAGGAATATTTTTTGAGATAAAAGAGCTAATATTAGTGTTGCTTTCCCTTTGCTATTGTCTTTGTGCTGTCAGTCAAATGAAATAACTATGGATGAGACTTGTGGGTGGGGAATACACTGAGCTCCTGGAGTGACAGAATGGCAGAATGGGAGAATGGCTGAGGTTGGAAGAAGCCGCTGCAGATCACCTCACCCAAGCTCTTGCTCTGGCAGGGTCAGCTAGAGCTGTTTGCCCAGGGCAGTGCCCAGCTGGGTTTTGAGTGTCTTTAAAGGGCGGAGACTCCACAGCCTCTCCGGCCTACCTGTTCCAGTGTTTGGTCACCCTCACAGTAAAAACAATACTTTTCTTATGTTTAAATGGCATTTATTGTATTTTGGTTTGTGCCTGTTGACTGTGAACTTTTGTCAAGCTCATGGGAACTGTTCTGTTCTGACACCAACCACACTGGAAAGGTGCTGTCCACCAACTGGACAAAGGCACACCTGACAATTTTTGCTCCCCACTCACAAGAAGCAGTTAGTAAAACTTTCCTCTCTTAGGTGAGTAGACTTTGTCTCCAGGTACGTGTTGGTTCACACTTTTATATCCATTTTGCATTAGGCTGTGGGACACCTAAAACCAAAGTAACGTGGGGAACTGACCAGAGTCCATTGCAGTCTGCTGGACACAATTGTGTCCAGAAGCATCAGTCATGTGTGGTCAAACAGTGTTGAAGTCTCTTGACAGCCTGTCTCATGAAGTTTCAATGTCCATGAAGTCTTCTTCCCTACTGCATGGTACATACTAAAAGTTGCCTATCCTCTCTCAGATGAATTGTCCTGAGGGTGAGGTAAAACAATCAAGGGGGCAAGAAGCTGTTATTTAGTCTTTCCAGTGGAGCACTTAAGAATTCTCCTTCAAGACGTAAAATAAATCACAGCACAACATTACAAACTGGTGTCGACCTGATTAGATAAAGCACCATCAGCTACAGGCTGAATTTATCCCAGCTAGAGACCTGGTCCAGCATGCTTAAGCCAATTCCTCCCTCCTTCCTCCCTTTCTCTGCCTCCCTCCCTCCCTCCCATACATGCAGGGATTACCCAGGCTTTCAGCCTCTCAGTGAAGGAATAAGTGGAGGGGCTCTCATTTTGCACATGTGGATGTAACCTTTCTGCCAAGGCCTGCAGTGTCCAGGCCACCAGCCCCTTGCATCACATCTGAAAGAATGTCGCCTGTGAGGCAGAAATTCCCACCACGAGAATGCCCCTCTGTGTCGCACAACAAAGCCCACCGCATTGTCTCCCTACTAAGCGAGTGTTAAAATGCGCATATGTTGCCAGGGCTATTGCATATGAGGGTCCATTTAGGAAGCCGAGGTTTTCCCGGCCGCTGGCTGCTCTGAATCCCCTCATATTAGCACATTAGCACACATGCGGGCCTTCTTATCAGATTAGCTACAGTTGTCACAGATTAGTTCACCCTCTGAAGGAGCCGCAAAGGTACCTTTGACCATTCATTCAAAAGAGCCAGAAAGGTTTTTCTTGTCTTCAACCATCAGAGTGCAAAGCAAATTAAAGGGAAAGTCTCTCTTCCCTCTCTCTCATTTTGGTAACGGGATAACTGAAGGATGGATGTTAGGGTGAACTAAACAGAGAGACATTATTGGATACCTAATATTCATCTAGAAAAATGTTTATTTATCCCCTTAAAAACATTCCTGTGTTTTCTTTCTTCACCAGTGTCAATACTCTTTTGTTGAGATACAACCTTTCTGAAGCTCAAAGTTGCTTTTTTATGGTGTGGGTTTTTTTTTTTTTTTCTTTTTTTTCCTTTCCTCCTCTCCTTCTTTATTACAGCTAATTTGCAGCGTGGTTCAGTGATCACTGTTCTGCAGATTGGGGGTGGGGGAGAGGAAAAGACTTGCTAGTAGCTCGTTACATTATTTATTTAACCCATCTTGTTCCTTAAAAGGTTGTGATAGCTGGTAAAATAAACAATGACTCGAAATACCTTTGGCATGACTTGCAGTCTACACAGGCATCAAGACTGAGCCTAGAGAAGACATAACACCTTGGAAGTGTAGTGACAGCAGAGATTTCAACAGTCGTCTCTGAATGAACTTGGTGGTAAAGAAGGCCTTGAAAGTTAAAAAAAAAAGAAAAGCTGAAACTGCTGGTTAGCGTTCACACCTTTGGCACAAAAACACTTATGGAAGGAAACTGTGGTGAGTAAGGAATGCAGCAATTCCTTACACCCCTGTGCTTTCTACGGGAGGTGTTCCACATCCTTTGCTGGGTATAACATTACTATGCTCAGTTCGAGCTTGTCCATGAGCCAGAGCAGAAGAATCAGAGGGCAGTGTTGGTGCTCTTAATGCCCTCTGCAGATTATCTCTGCTGCCTGCATGTGGCAGACAGAGGGGACAACCCTCAGTTCCAGGACGGGTGTTCCCTTTGTCATAGAGGTGGGCTTTGAGGGTAGACCTGCAGTCTCTGCTCATTGGCCTGGTGCAGAATATTTTCTCTAGGAAATTAAGAAGATATCAAAAACTGAAGTTTGACATTTTTCTGATTGAAAGTAACCAAACTGCAATATCATTAGCTGGACTACAACTGGTAAGTCTTCATTCAGCTTATCCCACAATTACTGGAGCACAATCTTAGCAATATTGTTTACCAGCCTGTTTCTCTGCACAGGCTTAAACCTGTCTGGTTCAATGTGCTCTGTTGGTGAACAGTAGAAATTACAATAGATCATTTGTAAGGGCAGTAGTGCATTAACAGAGGCTAGAGTTTCAGTGCATCTGAGCAAACAGCCTATGTTGTCTCAAGTTCATGAAATCATGCTCTTCTAAGACTACAACTTCAGGCTCAGAGCGTGAACTTTTTGGTCCTGGAATCGTATCTGACAGTGAAATCTTAAAATACTCTCAGCCTAGTTCTGACTCACTTTTTAGATACTGTTGAAATACAACAATATTTCTAATACAGTAATTTTAAATGTTATTGTTTTCAAATCATAATGTCACATTTATAAGAGAGGGCTGTGAAGGACGTGGCAAAACCATCCTTTAGAGCCTTACGTCAAGAAGCCTTACATCACTGATGGTGCTTCCCAGCTCTAAGTTATAAACAACTTCAATTTTCTGCACTGGTGAGGCCTCACCCAGAGTACTGTGTCCAGTTCTGGGCTCCTCAGCTCAGGAAGGACAAGGAACTACTGGAGAGGGCCCAGTGCAGGGCCACCAAGATGATGAAGGGCCTGGAGCACCTTCCATATGGGGAAAGGTTGAGAGAGCTGGGGCTGTTTAGCTTGGAGAAGAGGAGGCTGAGGGGGGGATCTTATCAGTGCTTATCAATATCTAAAGGGTGGGTGTCAGGAGGATGGGGCCAGGCTCTTCTCAGTGGTGTCCCGTGACAGGACTAGGGGCAATGGCCATAAACTGAAAACAGAAGGTTCAACCTGAACGTGAGGAAACACTTCTTCCCTGTGAGGGTGCCAGAGCACTGGGACAGGCTGCCCAGAGAGGTGGGGGAGTCTCCTTCCCTGGAGACTTTCCAAAGCTGCCTGGACTTGTTCCTGTATGATCTGCTGTAGGTGATCCTGCTCTGGCAGGGGGGTTGGACTAAATGATCTCTAGAGGTCCCTTCCAACCCCTAACACTCTGTGTGAATCATTCTGTGAATTTACAATCAAGATAGCAAGACAGCAGTGGTAACAGCAAAGTGGGGTGTATGTGGGAGAAAACAAGCAGTTGCACCCTGCTTTTGCTTTAAAAAACAGTCTCCATGCTATAAAGTTACCAGAAGAGTTCATTGTGACATCTGTTTCTTCTTTTGTCAGATAGAATGGTAAGTTTACATTATTAATTTCCTGTGTTGTTTTCTGATAAAAAGCACATATATATATCTAAAACACCAAATAGAATTTTAAAATTACCATACTGAACTAGGTGCATGTGGAAATATAAAAATACAAATACTGATGCTTTTTTATGAGAAAACAATATGGTGTTCACTGATTTGTTCCAGTTTTGAATTTCTCTTTTGAAAGGGTGTGATATGAAAACTAGCAGTGAAAGTAGAATTGTAGTTCTCAAATTGATTATTTCCCTATCAATCTAGAAATCATTTTCAGTGTTTCTGTGAAAAACAGTTTTTCGGTCCTCCACTGGCACCTTTCAAATGCACCCACTGTGAGTCTTTGTAGCTTATGCACTGACTTCAGTCATTAATCTGAATTTAGGAAAGCTGCCTTGTTGATGATCCTTCTGTCCTTATCCAAAAGCAAGAAAATAGCTGCAGAGCTAAGGGCCTAAATTCACAGTAATTGCATCTCTTTTTCTTCTTAAAATAAGCACATAGGAATCTGGTTGAGAGTATGAATCTTCTGCTTCCATTAATTATTATTACTACATGACCCAAGTGTCACCTGTCTTGCCAGTGTGAGTAATGCGTCCCAGTTTGAGACACACTGTTGAATGTGAAAGTGCTGACTTTCACACAGTCCTCTTCACTTAATGAAGCTAAGTGAGTGTTGTCTGCAGCAGGCATTTTGGTGCTGAGCATGTAAATTAGAATATTTTTCAGGAAGCTGATTCAAATCCAAACAGTAATCTTCCATGCCCCCAAAGCAAAATTTAACCTCGGTCTACTAAATGTTTGCTTCTTTCTTACCTAAATGATAAAACAGTCTGTCTTGCTTGTCTTAGGAAAAAGAGACTAGAATTGAGTCCTGTGGCATTTTTTGCTTTGATTCATGAAACTGAGTCCCTGGCAGCTAACCCTGCATCTCATTTATGACACTATGGCTTTCTCCTCTTCCACAGTCCCAGGCAGTGTGGCAGCCTGATCTGTGAGCTGCCAATGCAGTCACGGCATATAGCATGTGGGGTCAGACAACGGTAGGGAGGCAATGCCACTGGGAATGGAGATGGAGAGCTGCTGCCTGCTGAGATCCATGCATGGAGCAAGAGCAAATCTGGACAGCAGGCTCCCTGGCAGGAGCGGAACATCACAGACTCCCTCCCCCAGACCTGTCACCTACCCGCTTGCTTTTGCCACCTCAGGCGGTCTGGCACACTGGGACAGAAGCAACTTGACACGTCTGCATGACACATAGCTTTGACCCTTCTTCATTTCCTTGATGCAACCCATAGAAGAAACATCTTTTCTTTGGTCATTTAATGACCTAGTCAAAAGCACCACACTTTATTTGAAATATCCATGAACTTTTAAAAACTCATTTCTATCACAGTATCAACAACAGGATATTGAATTTTTTAAGTTGACCTTACTTGTTTCAACAAGCATCTCCTTATTTTAACTCACTGGATTAAACTCAGGCTTCATGAAACATGAATAGTAAATCAATTACGTTAAATACAGGAGAGCTGCTTCACTTACAAGTCTTTCCCATGCTGATGAACTCCTGCAAGCTCCATGGCTGTGACCTGGTCTGGGGAGCCTTGTTCTCATTGATAATGTTGCTTATTGTGAGAATACTGGCTACGCAAATCCTGACGCTTGCTGTGCAGATTTGCATTCCAATACTCGGGACACTCTGTAAGAGTGCACAGGGCTGGTATGCTGCTCTCGAGGCACAATGGGAATCACGGATATGTGTCTCTGGGACAACAATTATTTCCATGTGCTTGCTAAATGGGTGCAGGGAGAGGAGACGTTCCTCTTGTTTAGTGTCTATCACTGTCTTTGGTGCTGTATTGCTTTTTAATACAAACCTCCCCCACAGCCACTACCTGGACCCAGCCCTGTTAGATATTTGCCTGGCTTTCATTAAAACACTAGTGCATTAATCACTGTAAATTCACAGGGCTGGAGGGCATCTTTGCTGAAGCTGGAATCTTTGGTAAATAACTTGCTGCACCTTTGGAATTGTTAAAAGTAACTAAGCACTTAATGAATGAGTAGCTGAACAATAGAGTTAGTCAAACTACTCCCACTGTTCTTTTTTACTAGCAAAAATAAATAAATAGTAAATGTTTTCCCAACCACTATATATTGTTTGCAGCTCAGACTCCCTATCATAAGTGCGTAGGTTCACAGGATTAAATATCATACTAGCATATAGTGCCCTGTGTAGCTATCAAAAGCAATGGGTCTGTAGGCAAACTTAGGCTTTTCCTTCTGCCAGAATAGGCTGGGCTACAAAAATAACAGTATCAGAGCAACAGCTGGCTTAGTCACATAATGTTCTGCTATATAGTCTGGACTTCTTGTTTTCATTTCACTTTCCTTTGTTTTAGAGACAAAAAAGGAAGTGCTTGGGGGAAAAATCTTCCAAGTTAGCTTGACCAAAGTTAGCTGACTCTGACATCAGCAGCCTTCATTAACTGGATCTTTAGCATGTCTTTCTCCGAATGTAACATTGACACTGGCACCTCTGTTCAGCCAAGAACCAGTACCATACAGGCCCTGGTGCAGGGCAGAAGGCTTTCTCACGTTGCTTTTCCAATAGTTGTACTGTCATCTGCCACAGACTGTCCCTAGGGTTAATAGATAAATCATTCTGTAGAGTCATAAACATGCTAGACTCTGCCTTTAGACTGCCCAGTTAGTTATCGCTCTGTGCTGTGTGGCTTCTATTTTAGGAAATGGTTTGAGATCACTGAAGTGTTCTTCACATGCAAGCAACAAGCGTTTATCAGTGCCAGCTCTACAGCAACTTCGAAGCTATGGCTTATATCAGGGACTGATAGAGCTACCGTACGGATGCAGAAGGGGGAGAGCTGGACTGTGCAACGACAGCTCCTCTGTCAAGTGACAAGTACTCCTACTTACGCCACTCCTGCTACACTGGACTATGCTAGTTGAGGGCAGCCCAGTTACTGAGCCAGCTGCACCAGCTGTCTAATTTCAGTGAACCCTTCTTATGGAAAAGAACCAGCGATATCCTGATCAGCCACACCAACGTGTAAAGCAAGATAAAGCTGTAGTGAAGAAAATACTCCCTGCACATGCAGAGGAACTTAAGAATTATTGCTGTGAAGGACACTTTTTACTTAATAGTACCGGTCCCCAACTAGACTGTATTGATCTTGCTGAAAGGGCCAACCCGATTGCCTCAGCCCTTTGATGGAAGATCACCAAAAAAGATCACATGAAAGAAGAATGGAATGAAGAACAACACCTCACATTTTATCCAAGGTGCCTGTAATATTGTATATTGGTAATGGATGTCTAAATATTTTTGAGCCTTCGTAGCATTACGCAGCTCAGCAGAGTGTGATACACTGTTGTAGTTCTTTTGCTTTTATGCTGAGCTATATGAACAACCCTCGGGGTTCCTGAAGGAGAAAGTTAAATATTTTGTCTATAAGGTCACTTTTGTTATCACATATGGTGTTGCAAGGAAATTTCCAACTTAGTTTCAAAATAGCTTTGGCGGAACATAAGATTAAAGACAAGAGATTCTCCTCCTCCTTTCCCTAGCTTCTGTCAACATCCAATCCAAGGCCGGCAACCTAAACCCAGCTCAAATGTAGCTGACTAGCTCTTTTTTTAATTTCCCCAGGGAAAAAGCCAGACTTCATTGCTAAGAGAATGGTCCTCCCTTCCTCCAGTGATTGAGGTCTAGAAACCCTCTTCTTAGGTGCATCGCATAATCTAGAGTTTTGCTTTCTGTATTCGGGTTAGGCATGCAGCATATATTTCAGTTAAAACAAACGCTGCTCCCAACATGCCTCGCTTGTTCTTTTGACACAGTTTCTTGAACAGGATTTTACTTGCCAGCTAGCTGTCAAAAGGTTGGAGAACAGATAAATCTTTATTTGGATAAACTGTGCTGTGTTAGATACTTAAAGTGGAGCTCACCTTTTGTAATAACCAGCTTATGTTTTTCTCATACTGTATCTATCATCTAATGTGTTTTGCTATAAATTTGTCCTTACAGACTTTTTGTGTGTCTGAGTCTGTGTCAAAAATAGAAACAGGGATATAAATTGTGTTCTCTATCCTGTTTCCTGCCTTTGAAGAACCTCTATAGACAGAAAGATCAGTATTATTCAGGGACAGGTACTGATCATTTGCCTTATAGATTTTGTCACCAACAAACTGAAAATAAGTCTTCATGCAAGATCACAGACCAGGCACCTCTTCCCCACTCAGCAGGCATCTGAATTTGGATACCAGTACTGGATCCATGAGCCTTGAATTTCCCCTGCACCTGGTCTGGCTTGAATGTCCTTTCAAAGACCTGGAAGATACACCTTTTTTTCCTCATTAGACTTGAGTCATGCTACTCTTTCAAGTGTTCTTATTTGGGGAGACAGCTGTTCATTGATTTTCTGATGCCAATCAGCTGATTAATTTTACTCTGACACCTTCAATAATGCAGTAACTTCATCAGATATATGAGATCCAAAACATTTCATAGAATATCTTTTCATTCACACCTGCCTTACCACTCAGCTAGAGACTCATAGAGGCAACGCCCAGTTTTCAGAGGAACTCAGTATCAAAGTGATCAGGAGGAGCCCTGCCATTTTTAATTTGACGTTTTACTGATATTGCAGAATAAAGAGCACCACGTTCTTGTACTTGCTCAGTTCTGTAAAAAAAGCAACTGCATATACAAACTGAAGTACAGAAGCCAATCATTCAATAAAAGTCAACTGAAACTGGCTGGGATAGTTGAGAAGTTTGGGAAAAGAAAGGATAAAAGGTGTTGGGGAACATAATAGGTATTGGCAGAGCTAACTTATAAAGCGTATTCTTTTTAAAAAACAATAAACAACAGAAGAAAAAAAAAAGATTGTAGTGGAGAGGGTTGCTATAGTGAGAGTAATCTTACAACCTAATGTGCAAGTGCTCTCAAAAGACTGGATGTTCCAGTTCAGTGAAGCAAGATGGCCCCCTGCAGTATTGTTAGCCCCCTCACAAAGTAGTTTTGCTTCTAATCTAGGAACATCACCGTACAATACAGTAACAGATCTGCTGTGGTTTACCATTAGTTTCACTCAAAATGCAAGGTAAATATTCTTTGCTTTAAAACACCAGTCAAAATTACAAGTCCTCAGTTACCAACTTTGCTCCCTATGCTTCCAAACACCTCCTGCCTGCTTCTGATAGGAGACTAAAACAAAATCGGTTTTAGAGTAATAACTCTGCACCCCCAGGAAACAAAAATATTCTCCCAAACTCCCGTGGTACAGATTGCAATAAGGTGATGGTAAAGACTGATAAGAAAGTCTTGCTGGGGTTGTGAAGCCAGAAGACAAGTAAAACCTGATGAAGGAGATGGTAAATCTCACTAAAAAAGCACTGTACTCTACCTGCATTTGGAATATGAACTTTGATGTGTACTGTGCGCATTTACTGTATTTATTATATTGTGAGCTTTTTACTTCTCCCATCCTATGACATTTCCCTGACAGTAGTGAGAATGGGATAGCACACTTTTTGAAAAGAAATCTTTTTTTCTAATATATTGGTATTTTGTCAACATTTGGGCATTTGGGCTTGTCAAATTCTTTTCACTGACACAACAAATCACTATAAATTATGTACTTTGTAACAGCACAATAATTTCATGCTTTAGAACATGTACAGACCGTGCAGTTGTATATGCATAATCAATATACATTAACCTGTGCCTGATAATATGCAGGAAAATGCAGAATTTAGTGTTTATTCAGTAGTTACACAGGGGTAGGCAATAAGCTTCACTCTGAAGTACACGAGACCTCTGACTGGCATCTGCAGCTTAAAGCATCCATCCAGGTCACACATTGCAAAAGCTAGGAAAAAGAGAGGAAGACCAGCTAAAAAGGGACTCATATATTTACTTAGCCATCAAATACAGCAGTTCATAAGGTTCATGAAGTCAAATAAATTCTTTTCCTAGACTTGTTTCCTCTCGTCCCTCACCATGCTTTGTATACCTCTATGATTTCTACCACTATTTGCAAGGCAGCAGGACTATGCCTAGTGCTTTACAAAGAGATGTGCCAGATGACCAGAAGTAAAAACATGGGAAAAGAAGGCTGTTTCATAATATTTCTAATTCACACCTTAGCTTGTTCCCATCAGTTTGCCAACCTAACTCAGAAAATCCGAAATGGACTTGGGAAGTTTGAATGAGTGTAAACTTTAATAAAAATTAATTTCCTCTGTATGTCCCAACGCTGAACTTAACACATCACTCACAGAAACCCACCCAAGCTCTAAAGACGCAGTGTTGTGAGGTCTGTGTGGCCTTCTACAGACTGCTTTGGTGTGGGAGCTTGGATTGTTTTTGACCCTGTGACACTGAATGGCCAAGAGCTTCCATGCAAGCACAATGGTGCTGTTAGTGCCCATTACTAAAAGCCTTCTTGTTTCTTTCAACTGCTCACAGGCCTCCTAAACAATGAAAGAAATCCATACATCATTAATAAGGAGATTTAATTTAAATTCTGCTTTAAGAGAATTCTCAGATATCCTACTAATTTTTATTTTTTTTTTTTAGTAAGTGAAAATTGCTGAAGTCTGATGTAAGGCAGAATCTTAATGCAGAGAAGTGTTGAGCCTTATTTAGGAATGCCTGGAAACTAGTGGGAATTGTAATCATGGAGCAAACTGGAAAGCACTACTGCCACACCAGTGGGCAGCTCCCATGGAGTACAAGCTCACTGACTGAGCATGGGGATATGTCAGCTAGTGAAAAAAAGCTCTGTGAGCTTTCCCATAAAATAATCTCTTTCGACTCAAGGGATTTTGTGACTTTTACATTTCTAATGATGTTAACTTTATTTTTATTGGGACTACATGTATTCATAATTTCGAACAGCCATTTGTCACTCAAAATGGACAAATTTTCACTAGAAAAGGGAATTGGTAATTTCTGACAGAGAGTTGACATGAAAGAAAATGGAACAGGATAGCCCATATTCACCGTTGTAGTGAAAAGTCATTAATATACACATTAATACTTTTTATTCTAATTGTGAACACTTGACACATTTAAAAATCAGCCAGTACAGAAGAATCAGGGTTATTTGTCACATGAAGATAATGTAAGTTAACTTTGCCTCAGCTCTACTGTCTTCAGTAGAACTAATTATGCAGGGAATGAATGCTGATTAGGGATTTCACAAGGTTTTATTCTGCTGTCACTTTGAATTTCAAACTTTCTGCTCATTTTGATAATTTTAAGGCAAATAAATAACAACAACAGAAGATTCCAGAGAAACCTCTAAGTTGCACTATACTGTGTGAGTGGTTTATATTGCTAAGGATCCGTCCATCTGCAAGAGTGAGGCCAGCAACAACTAATGCTGCCTTCAGTGTAGATATGTGTAACATCTTTAAATGTTTAAAACAGATTCTAGTGTGTATGTAATCCAGAATGAGCCAGCACACTGATGACTAGGTGGAGAACAACGATTGTATCATGCTCATTCCGCACAGGTTCCAATAACTGTGCTCAGTTCCTCATTGAGTGTGTTTTGGTAAGGTAGAAGATCTCTGTCTGTCTGTCTGTGTACCTACCCACCTATGTATCTATCCACGTGTGCACACGCATGTACACACATAAATATATATTAATATGTTTAGAGAGAGGGAAAACTTGGAAGAGAAATTCTTCTTCTCATACCATTATATCTAATTGAATGCCTTAGAATTAAAGTTTATCTGCAGTTACACTAGACTAACTCAGAGCAAAATCTCTATTTTGGTAGATTTTATTACAAAAATTTAACAAAAAATATAACAAAAATTTTGTTATATACTGAATTCTCACTATAAATGCACTCATCGTACAGCTTGTGCTTAATTCTTTTTAAGTTAGATGACTCAAACTGGCTCATAAAAATCTTATCTATATAAATATATATAATTATAAATAATTAAAAACATGTAAAAATGTGGAAATATATATTAGAGAAAGCTCTCCAAGTTTGCTCTCTACCTGTGTTATGGCTTCCAATTAAAGTAGCTGCAAAATATTTCCAGAGGCCTCTCTTAGGCGTATTCAGTGATTCTTTCACCCCAGGCCCCCTGAGCTCTGTAAACCTCATCAGGGCTTTATTAAAGATGTCACATTCAGTTTAAAGATTCTCGAGTTCTTTTGCAGTTACTCCTAATATAACTTGAGGAAGACAGTCTCAGGCCTCTGTGGAAGCCTTTCTGTTTGAGGGGATTCTGGAGCTTGTCTCTGTGTCAGGTTTTCACACTAGACTCAGAAAAAACCATGATTTCTTTACAGAGCAGTAAAATGCAATTTCTTTGCCATAACTGTTTAGGCAGCAACACCAAACATCAGCTTAAACCAGGAAATTAAGGATACTTTTTGGATTGAATTAGTTTTGGAAATTTAGGATAGGAAAAAGCATATATGCTTCTGAGGATAAAATAATTCTTTGGAATTTGGGTACATCCACACTAACCTTTCAGTGTGGGTCAGGACTGTGCTTTTAAAGTGAATCACTGCTTGTCCCCAGCTACCATGGTTTGGTTCATATCAGAGATATAGCATGAGCTGGATTCTTGTAGGATGTCATTAAGCCAGAATATGCGAACATAATACACTCCAAACCACCAACTGGCAAATCAATTCACACTTGAATATTCCTTTGAATGTGTAAATAAGTTCATGTTGAGCATGTACACGTCCTTGCTATGTTTGTTTTCACAAATATTTGAGCAACTGAGCCTCATTAACTAGAACAGTATCAGAGCCTCGATCACAAAGTCACTTGAATGAATATGCATGAAATCACCATTAGTTTTGCATTTAGAGTAATTATTCTGCACACATATTTAACCAGGAAATGGACAGCAAAGAAACCACTCAAATCCCTTGAGCTCAAGGGAGAATGGTATGTCAAGCCTGATTTTCTACTGCTTTGCATCTTGTATATTTCTGCAAAATGAGTATGACGCATTATCCATTCTGTTTTGAAAACGTTTCACAACAATGAATAATGCTGTTTCAGTTAGTAGTTATGTTATTCATGTGTCATAATCTAACTCTTGTTATGCTTAGAATGTAACCTTTTGAGAACAGGGACATACCATGTTGGTACTATACCATGGAAGAGCAAGAACTTGGTCAATGCCTGGAAGTCTTATGCACTGTCACAATATTACAGTATAGTTTTGCAACATTCAAGATGCTGGAAACTCCGTCATCTTTTATTTAGAATCTCGTAAATTGTAGAGGATATATGTAATCAATCTATGTGTTAATATAAGAGTCAAGCGAACACTGGTCACTACGTTGTACAAAGGGCAATCACAGATATTAACTCCATGAGCAGAAAGAAATGCAAACTTTGCTGAATAAGACAGAAGTTAGGAATTATTACCTATGCTCTAGTAAATACATATAAGGGATGGCTTTATCATCATGTCATACCATGTCCAAAGATGGAGATTGTAGTATGGGAAACATTATTTTCTGCTCCCTCCCTTCCTTCTCTCGTTCTCCACCCCCACTCTTTTGTTCTTTGCCATTCAGTGTTTTGGTTCAAGTTAATTAAAGATTCCTGTTGCAGCCTCCTGGAGTGAAATTCTGGCAGTATGCCCAGTGCCGCCATAGTTATGTGTAAGCAGCCCCTCCAGTGCGCTCCATAATGTCTCTAAGAAACTATACAAAGAGGAAGAAAGAAACTGAATCCAGATGGAATGGGAAATCAGATATTTCTTCCATTTGTGCTGAAAACTGTGAAGGCTGCTCCATCGGTTGAAAGAGAAGGCAATTCACATACTCTGCAGTCTCAGGGAAAAGCATGTTTTCTCCCCCACCCTCCACCCTTCATTGAAGATGAATCTGTGAGAAAGCTTACAGTGAGACTGCGAACTCAGTAATGCAAAACATGTTTTCCCAGCTCTGCTTTACTCTGCTAGCTATAGAAAGGTGTAGGATAGACCTGTCAGGGGAACACACAAAACGAAACAAAAGAATCAAAAGAGTGACTCAGGCAGACAAAGGGTCTTCCTAATGACAGGGTTATGAGAGAATTTGATATCCAAACCAACATTTTGACACACAATGCATAGTGAAAAGAGGACTTAAGACATTGTCAATGCCCAACAGGAGAGTAAACATGTCTAACACACTAAGCAATAACCACATCCTGAACTGCCTGTGAAAAGGCACATTAAAAAGATTACAAAAATATATAGTACATAGCAATTTCTTAGATCTCACAAGCATAACAAAAATCAGGAATATCCCTGGAGAAGCACAGTTGTGGTGTATTTTGTGCTTGTGACTCTCTATCAACTTCATTGCTTGGTTCTTAAAACATAGCACTACACTTGGTTGGTAATTACAGAATTCTCCTGTGGATTAATAACTATCATTAGAAATCAAAACTGTGGATATTTTCAGGTGTATTTTGTATAAAAATTACAGTTTACTTTGTGGCAGATTCTGTGCTCACCAGGAAGATTCTGGTATTTGGTCAGTGAAAGGAATAAATTGTGAATCTATCAGCAGTATCACTTGGTTTCTCTATGCATTTCATTTTACTGTTGTCACCATGTGCATCCATTCCTGCTCAATGGCCTGTTTAGTTTTTCAGGATTTTTGTTGCTTGGGGGTGGAAAGTGTTACATCAACATTAAACTTTGGCCAGGGCAATTACGGAAAAGAAGTCTTAAACTTAATGGCTGATTTCTATGTCAAAGGACTAATTATTATGTTAAAATACTAGTGCAGAGTTATATCTTGGCAGAGAGAACAACCTGTTGTAACACAGGAGATGCCCATTTGAGGTGCAGACTCGGGGCAGAGGTAGCAGAGTTTTAGCTGATGGTTTAGAGCAATACTTCAGGTGAAATGAACCCAATAATTGTGGTGCAGATTTCCCCAAATAGCAGGTTGACTGGAATAGCTCTGGTTCTCTGTGACTAATTGGATGTTTTGTTTCCACTTCTTCTTATTTTTTTTTTAAGCCACAAAAATAGTCCAAAAAGCTGTCCAGGTGAAAGAGGTAATAGATGTATGCTGATATGGGTATGTGTGTTTCTTGCCCTTTCAAACCTTTGAAGCCAGGCTGGGGTCAAATTACTCAAGCAGAACAGCTCTGTTGACAAACATGTGGTCTTCAAAAAACAATCCCAGTATGAGAGGTGCTGCTAATTTAAAATAACAGAGGGGGAGGGAACAAAAGAAAAAAAAGGGGAAAAAAAAAAAACATAAAGAGAGGGAAAACCAGCACCAGACTACATGAAATCCAACCCAACTGCCACCTTCCCTGCTAGCCTCCTTTTGTGAGCCTGCCTTCCCTGCCGCGTGAATCAGCCATGGTTGGGGTTAAATGGGTAGCTTTTGTCTCCTCACAATGGCCGAGAGTGACAGGTTGAGCTAAATGATTTACTGGTGGAGATGATTTGAAGGACAGAGCCGGGCAGCCTTGGGAACACACGCGCAAGAAAAGGACAGTAGCGAATCAGCCTCTCCTCCCCCTTTCATGGTTTTGACTGAAAGATCACAGAGCGAGACTCTGACAGACACAAGGACCATTGAGGAGCTATTTTTATTACTTATCCATGGCAGCCTTGCTTTGCTGAGAACAGACCTGAGGTTAATTAACCTTTACTTTTTTTTTTTCCCCTTTTTTAAAAAATGTTGTTGTTTTTCTTATTGGGGATGCAAGACCGTAAGTTGGCAGGGTCACATGCCATGGGCAAAGGGAAAGTCTCTGTGTGAGACTTCAGTGCAAGAAAGCTCAACAAACCCATCCCTAGCCAAAACAAAGCTTTCCACACAGAAAGGCGATGCAGTGGGGCCGCAGCGCAGGCAGCTGCTCAGAGTGGAGCCGTCCCAGCTGTTGTCAATTGGAATGTGCTAGAAACAGTGCCGCCTTGACCCCACCCTCGTTAAACTGCCCCAGCAGCGACAGTACCAAGCGCTAATATGGATCCCAGATTGTTTCCTGAACACTGTTTGATCTGGCTGTGTGGGTGGGAATGAACCATTTTGTTGGGACATGGGGCATACCACAGTGCTGGTGCGCTGCGTTTTGCCCATCTCTCACAAGCAGGCCAGGCATGCGGGGACAAGATGGCGGGTTGGCTGTCTGCGGGCCCTCTGCACCGACTCATTGGAAGACAGCTGTGAGACTCCTTTCTGCCTGCAAAGTGGGGAGCAGGGCAGTTCAAGAAATCAGCCGGCAGAGCCTCTAATGTGGCTGAGGCTGGCAAGGAAAGGGCACAGCAGAGACCAGCTGGGAAGTGCTTGTTGGCCATCATGACTGCCTCCATCTTGCTGGGGCATCCACTGCATGCCACATGCAGTCAGACAGTCCAGCAGCCCTGAGTGCCATCCCCAGGAAACTTGCCCTCCTTCATGTACCTCCTTCATGGATCCCATTGGCTTGGCAGAAAGAGCTGCAGGGAGAATGCTACTCGCCATCCAAGGCAGCAAGCAGAATGGGCCCTAGCTTACAAAGGGGAGCAGGAGATGGCAGCCCTGTGGCCTGTCCGTAAATGTATTGTGATCCTTTCTTTAGACACTCACCCTCTGAACACTGTGAGGAAAAGTGAAGACTTAATAGGAAAAGAACCTTTTCAGGCAGTTGCTGTGAAGTAGTCTGAAAAAAAATCAAAAGGCAGGCAATAAAAGATATTAAGGTTGGGTTTACAGATAAATCAGAACTCATAAGAGCCATATTACTCAGAAGAGGCAATGCTCTCTTTCTATTCCATATTTCATTTGGTCTACGATTTGTGAGCTATTCCTCAAGCTCAGCAGAATAATACATCCTGTCACAGGTTATAACCTGTAATTGTCATGTCATTATTTGGTTCTGAGAAACAAAGAACAACAACAAAAATTCTACAAGTAGTACTGCAAAAATGCAATTTTTCTGGTGCCTAGCACTTAATGACATTGAAAATCCTGTGAATAGCATCCTAAGAATGTGCTGCAAAGCTTTATTCCAATTTATTCAGCTAACTTAAAAAAAAAAAAAGTCACTCAACAAATATCTCAGATGTCTTAACTAGTTAGGGAAGAGGTCCGTACAGTAAAACCACTGTGTGGAATAACAGCTTTTTGCTGGTAACTTTCAATCATATATCCTCATTTTTATAGCAATTTTAATGAAATCTTGTAGTTATTCAAAAGAAATAATATGAACAAGTGAACATGACGGCAAAGCAGCATTTCATATCAGCAAGTTTGGAAGACTTGACTTGATTTAATGGGATACTGAAAGGATCTATAAAATGGCAACTTTAGAATATAGAAGTGTTTACTGTTAGTTACCTGCGGAAATGCAGTAGTGGAGAGTTGTTATATTTTGGCACGTGATACATTTCTAATAGCCTTTTGAATGCTTGGTTGAAAATAAACACTACTGTTTTAAAATACAAAGAGCAAAACAAATTAAATCTAAAAATACAAGAACAACTATGGTATCTTTTTTTCTGTGAAAGAGACCAGTGTAGCAGTGTTTGCAAAAGATGAAGTAACTCTGAAAAAAGATTACCCCACAGGCTTCCAAATATGGATTTGTAAGGATAATGGCAGGTGAAAATAGAAGTAGGAACCTTTCTCTTCCATATCCTTCCATTCATAATCACTATCACTGTCCCAGTGTGCATGGGAGCATGGGGATTACTTCCTCCTTGAAATCCCAGAGGAGTGCTTTAGTATATGCTAAGTAGTACAAGGAATGGGTTTCATTAATTCTTATTCTTATCTGGCTCTGTGTTAACAAAGCTAGTCAGAAAGATCTTGCAACTATATTTTCCACCTGTTTCTGTCCAGGCTCACTTTCTGACACTTCTCCAAGCACTTCTTAACTTCTGCCTGCAGACCTCAAGTCCTAGTAATGCTGCTACAGGAATCATCATCTCCATAACTGAGCACACAGTACCCCTGTAGGACTGGGCTACGATACTCTGCATGCTGACCCCTGCTTTAAAAAGTGTCTTCTTTAAGTTGTGAAATTATTAGTGTGTTTTAAAAAATTGAGGAAAACATCTTATATATTGCACAGGACAAGAGATATGATGTGAGGCTCAAGAGTGGCCCTAACAGTTTTGCTTGCTCAAAGTTATCAGTCATTTACATTAGGTTCTCAACTTACCCATCTACTTTGCATGAAATTAGTATAAAATCACTACAACTTTTGAAGTCTTTACTATGGATTATATGTCCTGTCCCTTCTTTTTCTGTGATTTTTCTCCTTACCTTCACTCTTTTTTGTTTCCTGCACTTTTCCAACCCTAGTTCTGTCTTCCTCTTGACTTTCGCCTGTCTTTTCTCTGATTCCTTTACATGTTTCCTTGTTTCATAATGCTCCTGAGCCAGAGCACCTGTAATAGTGTTCAGACTTTGAAAGTAAAAATGGAAAAAACTGTGCAAGGGTGGGAAAGGAACACCCGTAGGATGCAAGGGCCTCATTTCATTCCTTATTATCATGCTATGCTGGTAGCATCACAGTTTTGCTGCCTCTCTCCTGTATGTTTGTGCCTGATGAATGCCTTGGCTGACCCCAGCTGAGTGGCAACCCTATCTGTTGGCAAACAATAAGCATGGAATATGGCCATGTTGAGTCACCCGAAGGAGAAGCAAGATGGGGTCCCCACAATCAGGGAAAAGACAATATGGGCTGATGGGCTCTGCACTGCAGCTTCCCAGAGAGAGCTGAGGAACAGGGTCCCCTCCCATCACCTGGCACTGTCCAATGGCATTGGGTGACCCTCTGATGCTGACATGGGACATGAGGATTAGTCTGTTCTTTCCAGTGGGGCACAACCCTGAAGCACTGCTTGGAGCCAGCACTTAGTGCTTGGGTAACACCAGCCACTTAGTTTCTTCCCATGCCCAACAATTATTTCCTTCTAGCAGATCTTTCAAAAGCCTTTCTTTACATTACAATTCTTTCATTGCTTTGTAAGAGGTTACGTCATATCACAAGACCAAAAAGCACAGTGCAGCTTAGTGTAACTTGACCCTGATCTGGCATTTCTTTGTGATGTGTCATGTCAGAAATGTAAAGAAAACAACATTGTCCTTTTCCTATTAGTTTGGACAGCAGCGGCCACTAAAGTTTGCCTTACCTTCTGCCTGGAAGATGTATGTAGTTTATGCGACTAATGAGGAGTCTTTACTGAAAGTAGGAGAAAACATGTTTATGAAGCTGTACATACTTTCTGGGTTTCTGCAAGTGAGCTTAATGAAGAGTGTGCTCTGTGTCGGTGCTGCTGTGGTGGTTGCAGAAAAGCTGGCGAGAAAGGTAATAAATAGCATTTACAATTGCTGCTACTTCAGAATGAAGAGTGATAAGAGAAAATGTAAAAACACATTGTTTTGTCATTTCTGTAGATACTATTTTTTGGCCTACTGAATTTCAACTCATTTTCCAAAAGAGATTTGAGACAACCAGGAAAGGCTGAAATTACCCTTAGAAATTTGAAGAGTAAGAAATTCTAGAGCATCCTAGACCCAGTAACAAACTTCCTCCTTGTACTGAGCCTATGTAAGAGCTGACAAAAAAGAACCTGTTATAGCCTACACTGAGGCCTGATTGTATTGAAAGGAATCACATCTGTATAAGTGATATAGACTTTTTTATGTGTATACAGGAAATTATAATCCCAAATCCCATTGCACAGTGTGTTGGCCTATTGTTGCTTACTGTGAGGATCCATCTTTTATGTCCTGAAATAGCCACAGCTTATTTATATTCACACTCTCAGAAGCCTTGTTACTCTTCATGCAAGGATCAAGTACTTCTTGTTTATAAAAGAAGACATCACTTTATCACCTTGGAGATGATGAGCATGAAGCCCTGATTTAAAACGTGATAGTAGGAATTAAGGATGGTTTGCAGAGAAAGCATTCTAGGGAGGCCTCGAGTGCTCAGTTTCCAGTCATGCTACTAAACTGTTGAACGACCTTGACCAACCCACTTCACACTGCTGCAACTCTGTTTTCCCTTTGATTTTTGTTGTTTATTTGTTTAACTTGCAATATGCTGGAAGCCTTTCTATAGCACCCTGTGAAATGAGTCCTGATCTCATTTTAGTTGTTAGGTGCTGGTACATTAAAAACAATAAAAAATAGGTTAAAGCAGATTATTAACATTTTCCCAGCCCTCCCCATTTTAGTAGACCACAGTGCCTTACTGAAGCATGTGGCCAGTTTTCTTGAAATAGTCTAGTAGCATATCAGTCATTCTGGATTTCTGCTGAGAAAAAAGCCTGAGGTCAGTCCCATCCTTCATAAAATTACCATGCAGCTGGATATACGTACTACAGCTTCAAGTCATAGGTAGTTTGATCAGTACAACCAAGGTACAAGTAAGGCAGTTGTAAGGATTTTACATGTCATATATCTCATATTTACATATTACAAAAAACTTTTGAATGAATAGAATTGTTGTAATTTTAAATCTAGTGTCTAACTAACACTGGGTGCTTTATTCAGTGGCTTTCTTTTGTCAGAACAGGAAAAAAACAACAACAAAAAAATCGACACCCCCAAATTCCTTATATAATGACAGCAAAAAAAAATTTTTTTTCAAAAAGCAATAAGATTGCTTTTGAGTTCATGGTATATAATAAAAGGTACTTTAAATCTAATTTACAATATTTCAAATTTATTTCATTGATTTAAGCATCTTTCTTTTCCTCAAAATCTCTATTACATTAATGTCACAACATGTATGAGCCACCTCAAATATTTTAATAGGTTTCCTATGTAGGTGCCTAGGCCTGGCTTTTGCTCCTGGAGAAAACAGACTGTGGCTAGATTTACTTCATTGGATGTTCACTGGATTTATTAGAGAACTACAGGAACGGGACATGAATGGTACCCCAGAAGTGTTATTCCGTTCCATTTGCTACAAAGGCAGAATAGATGGTTAATCTAGATGTAGGCAGCAACATTGCAAATGGCTGGGTTTGATCAGACGAATTGACCAAAATACTTGTACAGAAGCTTCAGACAACAAATGCTTGAGATGTGTGCTAAGTTAAACGGAGGCTTTAAAGTCTGTTAAAGCCTCTAGTCATCCTTTATTATCTCTGAAAATGTCTATCCTTAAGTCAGTTAAATCAGAAATGGGGATTTGATAGTGTTTGTTATATTCTACTTGTTTTCTAATTGTGCATTGTCCATAGGCCCTGTGACTGTGGCCTTGCGAGTATTTCTAGTAGTCCTAACATACTGCTTTCTCTGTTACTCTTGGAATAAATAAGAATATTACACCTTTTAGTCATTGAATGATTTTAACATTCTTTTTTTTTTTTTGTATCAGAAGATTTAACACTAAAAATCAGACAGTCTACTTAGGTGCCTGAGATGATGTCTAAACTCTGCCAAGGAGTGGTGCACTGGCTGTGTATTGCTCAGGGCTACCTGGTCATAGAAACTCTTAGGTAGCTGTTTTAGAACACAGAGTTCCCAAGATGCCTAAATATAGATGAGCTCTGGTGTTCAGAGATGTCCCATTCTGAGCTGGCAGTCACATGAATACTCCCCCCTCTCTCCTGCCAGAGCTGCCCAGCCCTACGGAGAGCAGAGCAGTTTGGGCAGACAGTGTGGAGAATTGAGGCAGCCTGCATGGCAGTTGGTATGGATTTCCAAGACAGCTTGAAGTGGAGTCTACTGAAAAGTAGCAAACATTTCCATGATTATGTCTTTCAGTTTTCAAGCTCTAATGAAATCCTTTGTGTGTGAATGTGCTATAAAGCCCTATGATCTATTTTAGCTGGATTACCAGAGGCAGTTTTTTAAAAACTTCCACTGAAGTTGGAACTTCCAACCGTAGAAATCCATCTCAAGTCACATCAAGGATATCAACAGTGTATGAATGTGCACCTTTCATTTTGCATCATTAGAAATAAGAAATAAACAAACAAAGTTATGTTATTCTTAATGGGCTTAGAATACTTTCAATTATTAAATATAAGCCAATATGTTATTTGCAAATATTCAAGTGTGATTTTTTAGGAAGCCTGCCCTCCAGTAAAATGCTTTTTCCATATGTTTTTCAGTGTTAAAAAATAAAGACAAGAGAAAATTTGCTGAAGAAGTCCAGGCTGTGCCCTTCTCTGCACAACTTGAACTCTCCCTATATTTATCTGAAGCAGATGTTCCAGGCAGGATGCACACTGCAGCCAGAGGTGAGGACGGAGGTGTAAAGGACTTGAATACATTTCAGTGCAGCTCCCACATCCTGTTTACACATAGCCGCTGGCCTGAGAACAACACAGGGAAAAAAAAAAGGAAGGTGGTGGTGGGGTGATAGGAAGGAACGGTTGATTGGAGTCATGATACTAACAACACTGCTAGACATGCATATTGAGTGCTGTAGATAGTCTCTTTGCATCTGCCATTGCCAGCAACATTTTCTCCTCTATTTTGGCAGGTGTTGATAGGCATGCTATCTTCTGTCACAGGGGAGGGAAAAGGAAGAGAGGGAGCAATTCATTAAAAATTAAAAAAGGACGTCACCTGCAGAGAAACTATACTTTCTCTTCTATTCAGCAATGTTACCCAGACTGAAGAAAAAACACAGCTGAAATTCACTGAACCAAATTTTCTGTCTCATTAAAATCATGGACTGATTTTTAATAGCAGAAAGGCACTTACTGAATCACTGCTGGGCAATGAGAAATATTAATAATGCTAAGCCTCATTTAAACAGTCATTCTTCTGGAGAATAGATTTTTTTCAGGCTGGATACTTACTGACAATTTGATTTCTACAGACACAGAGCAGTGAAAGGCCCGCTTTTCTGTTCCTTTTATGCCTCATTCACGACTTGCTACACCTATTCCACATCATTCACATGTATTCCTGTTTAATGTTAGGGATATGAGGAAGGGGTGTTTATATACTTTCTATTTTTTGTTTGTTTTTGTTGTTGTTGGGGTTTTTTAACCAAGATCACCAACTTTTCCTTGTCAAAGATTCATAAAGCTGCTAATGGCAAAATTCCTGGGAGGCAGAAATGGAAGAAGCAGTATTTCAGGGTTGTTTTTCACAAAGTTTGGGCTGGGAACATTATGAATCTGTTAGGTGTCCCTGTAATATTATATTCTGCGGGGACTGGCTACAGGCTTCACATCTACATGGTCATGCACACATACAACATGGAGTAGTTTGAAGGACATGTACTTTCCTGTGCTTAAATGGTACGAACTTATCAACATCACAGATTGACCGATGTCTCATCAGCTCATGTTTTAAGATGAGACACATAAGATCTGTTTAATACCAGAAATAATTAACTAATTTGTTTTACTAGGACAATGTAAAAGAAGCTCAAAACTTTTTAATAAGTCTGGAAATCTATACTATTACGAGTTATCGTAATCTATATATTCTATCTCCCACTAATTAGGATGTAAAAATACTAAAATCACAGCACGAATGTTTTTATTCTCTCAGACCAGACCATATTAATGTCTTCACCACTGCTTTTTTTTATTTTATTTTTTTATTTTTTTTACCTACAAAAAGAAGGGAACCACCTTAGTGCTTAAGACTCCTCCTCTTTATGCATCATGTTCCGGTAGGACACAGAAACTTCTAAAGCATGTGATGAGATAGATAGATAGATAGGCTACATTTCCCCAGATGCCTTGCTTTTCTTTACCTAATTATACCTGCATTACTCTGTCATCCAAGCATTGTATTAGGCTTTGATTTTTCTTATTTGAAATCATCTAAAAGACCAGAAATTTGGGATCATATTGGATGATAGAAGGAAAATTTAAATTCTGCTTTATTCTTTAGCCTTTCTTCTAAGCTTCAATCTATTTAGCACTTGAAACTCAATCTTCAGATAAGGAACAGCACTCAATCTCTTCATTGCTTCCTATTTGGTTTTGTATAAGACAGCCTATCGAGTTCCTTTTTCCCAGAAAAGAGTATAAAAAAAAGATGAATTAAGACCTTACTGTATTATTACTAGTAATCCCAGCTCACATGTAATTACAATGTTTGTTAAAAGCTTTTCAAGCTGCATATGGAAAAGGCACCACATACGTGCTAAAAAGCATCCACCTTAGGGCCAGACAGAGGCTGCCTGAAAAGAGTTCAATTTTGTGTTAAAAACAGGTTTAGAACAGGGTGAAGCACTGCAATTGGAAATACAGACACTATTTGGAGAAAAAGGCTGTTTTATCTTTCCTAATAATTCCTATTTCCATACCTTTTACAGTATTTCATTGACAAATCTGTTTTTTCCAACAGTTTTGTGGTGGTGCCTTCTACTTTCTGGCATAAAACTCAGTGTAAAGTTAATGAAAACTAAAATGTCAATAAAAAAAATGTTGCTGGAGTTACTGGTAGAAAACCAGCAATATTCAAATTTCTGAGTTAAGCCTTTAGCCTTCAGTCAGAGGGTGTGCTTTGCACCTTTGTGGATTACTATTGCCACTTGGAAATATTCCCAGCATGGTCCCTAAAACAAAGACCTTATGAATGACAACATAATATCAAAGATGTGTAGCAAATGGAGAATGCCAATCATATTAGTGGTATACTACTACCATCCCTTTCAAGAAGAAAAGACACTAGAAGATGGAAAAGCACTAGGGAGACAGCATGAGTATCAGCTCAGTGTTATAACACAGGTATGAATTTTAAAGCACACTCTGCTTCTATTCATCTTTTACTGGTATTTCCAAAAAGGATAAGATTATGTAAGATAAGGCACTCAAAGATATGAAAGAGAGAATTCTATTAGTAAAAAAAAGAAACTCACTTAGGTGGCATGAATATTGGATATGGACATTTTTTAATGGTTTACAGCAACTAAATATCCAAAACAATCATCCTTATTTGGAATAAAACAATGAATCATAACAAGACCAGAATACAACGTGTGGTCTGCAATGAGAAAGCATTTCTATATAGTTCTTTTATGGTAAATAGAGAAGATAATAATGGCAAGATACCAGTATTTCTTTGCCGTTTCCCATGTCTATATTTCATGTCCAGAGGTCCTACTTTACAAAGTAAAAGAGAAAGGAATTTCAGATTTGGCTTCTAATTACAAATGTTACCATTTTTATCCTTATCTAATTTTACTGTAATCATGCACAATGGTCAGGATTGGTACCTGACTGTGCTGACAATTATGCAATATATGACATAACATACTTCTTGTTCCAAGAACCCTGTTGTCCTGTAGCTGGAATGAACACTGAAAAGTTTCAGCAATCACCCTATCTTGATAATTTTGAGAAAATATTTTGATGCTAAGTAAATTCCTTTGTGTTTTGAATTAGAGGAAAAAATATTAATATTCATATATAACTGAGGATAATTTTTTCTTTTTTTTGAATTATTTATCTTGCTTCTCCTGAGCTGTGTCTAAACAATATCCTGTCCGTGGTTTTATATCCAAGCTATTGCTGACCTGCCACCAACTCTGTGTTTTCTCAAATGTTTCTTACAGATAAATTTAATCAGCTGCAGAATTGCCTTGTAACCTTCTTCCTCATTGCAACTCAGTATTTTAATTTTTGGTTTAATTTATAAAAACACTTTCAGTCCCTTTTCTTGATCATGATCATGTTTCTCCTTTTTCACTGAAAAGAGCTCCAGGGCTTCACGTCTGAAGTTTTCCATTTCTCATACAAAATAGAAAATGTGAAAGGGATGAGGGAATGTTATACCGTTAGCTTATGCAAAGGGAAAGTGAAATCTTGAATGAGTCAAATGTCAAGTTGAAGACAGTTTTGTCTGCAGGGTTTGACTGGGCTGTGCTGGCCAGCAGACAGTGTATGTCCACAAGGACACGTATCTGAATGTCTATGGTAACCTGAGCTACCTGAATCACCTTGATGAGTAGCCTCGCTTAAGCACAGGATAAATTATGTGAAATAGCTTAAATTTATATATAAGATGTACAATAAATACTTCAGCTTCCAGAATTTTTGAATACTCTTTTTGGAAAACCAAACCCAATTGACTGACCAAAATATATTCATGAATGTTTAATGGATAAATATTAGCTAATTATTAACTCTCATATATCAACATAAACTTGTCCAGAATGAGGTTCCTGTGTTGCTGATAACACCACTGAGGTGGAACATAAACATTTCAGTAGTTCAAATGCCCACAAAAGCAGTAGAAAATTGGAGGTGACCCCTTGCCATTGGCACCCATTTCCTGGGTAGGCTGAGGAATTTTTTTGTTCTTTCTCCAGTAGCTGAGACGATGAGACTGAACAAGGTTAGCCACCACTTTGGTGGAGGATTAGTTACAAATTCTGTAGAAAACATTAAAAGCATTTGGCATTCATAGCAGTTGCAATAATACTGAATACTGCTCATTCTCATGAAGGGGATAAATGCTTCAATAATGCTTAATGTTCAGTTTGCAGTCATTGTTCTGGAACGGGAATAACTCAGAAATACAATTATGAATCTACCGTGTCTGATGACAGTTTTAATTCCATTAATAGCGAACTTGGCAACTGTGAGAATTTCTTATTCTTACTGCATTTTTTCTGCAGTCATATCTATAGACAGTGCACTTGACTCAGTTTAAGTTATGAGCAATACATTATTCATATTGCTCACACCCTCTGCTTGGCAATCTTACTCGTAGACTTATTTTCATGGCTTGTGACTTCATTGTGAGAACAGTAAGGACAGACAGACAAAAGACAGAATAATTTCAGTTTGCTTAGCCTTGAAGAGCACTGTAAATTATAAAGCAAGGAAAGTAAGCAAATCCAGTGCTGCAAAGAGAAGATTACAAGCTGTATCACTACCTGCAAAGTTTTCATGTTGGATCGTCTTCTGATTTTAGTGCAGAAAAGACAGGTTACACTCTCAAACTAAAAAAACCTGCCACTATATTATTAATTCTGATGAATGCCCAGTATTTGCACTTCATAAAACCAGAAGGAGGGTACAACCTCAAAAGATCATCTGTTAATACCCCATTTTCTATCATTTCAATTCCAAGCCTCTGTCCTGAATGCAGAATTACTAAATTTAGCTGATCACCAACTTTTGTTAATGAGACTTTTGATGTAAGTGCCAGGAGCTGCCTTCTCTTCTTGCCTGGTAAGATAAGCACATCCTTTAAAATATTTTCAGGTAAAACTGTTAATATAGCAACTTACACTTACTGTGCCAAGTCTTGCACACTAACTTATCATTAGCCAACTAAAACCAACTATAGGTGTCTGTGAAGGAAGCAATTGCATGAAGTTTAAATGCATCATTAAATGTAAAGATGAGGATATTGAAAAACCCAGGTACAGTTACATGCATAATAACAACATTTTAGAGATTTATTTTAGTAGAAAATTTTTAGAAAACTTCAATAATTAAAATGCATCAGTGATTATGCAAAAATAGTTTTTAACAATACTGATCTTAGTAATATTTTCAAACATGGGGAAAAAATCATAGAATCACAGAACAGTTTGGGTTGAAAGGGACCTTAAAGATGATCTAGTTCCAACCCCCCTGCCATGGGCAGGGATACCCTCCACTAGACCAGGTTGCTCAAAGCCTCATCCAGCCTGGCCTTGAACACTTCCAGGGATGGGGCACCCCCAGCTTCTCTGGGCAACCTGTTCCAGTGTCTCACCACCCTCTCTGTGAAGAATTTCTTCCTGATACCTAATCAAAATCTCTCCACTTTCAATTTAAGCCCATTAGCCGTTGTCCTGTCACTACAGGCCTTTGTAAAAATGGCTAAAGGCGTTGGATTACTTAGCTTTTTAATTAGGAAAGAAAAAGCTGTCAGTGGCCTTTGTAGAGTTTGCATGGTAGGAAAGAGGAAAGTAACAAAACCCTGAAATATCCTGAAGTGGTCTGCTTTATATATATGACTCAAAAGAGATTACTCTGTGTTACATCAACCAAACTGTATAACAGGGGAATTTATCTTAGGGAACATAGTATTATTCAAAATGCATCTGTTAATTGGGGAACCATAACGAAGGCATCCACCTCCTCTTGTGTGTTTTGCAGTGCAGTTTTCTATTTTCTGCCCTCAGCACATTCCACCTATCTGCACATTCAGAGGGTACTCGGCCATGTTAGGCTTTGACATACAACTGAATTTGTCTTCAGAAGGTGTTCATTTGCACGACACACACAACTATCTAAATCTGTAACATCCATATCTATCTGTACCTGTACCTTGGAGTACAGCCAAGAATCCCAATACACAGGAAGGCAAGCAGCTTATCAGGAGACCAGCTTGTCTAAGCAGAAAACTCATGAAGGAGCTCCAGTGCAAATAAGATCCAAAGCTGAAATGGAGATGTCAAAGGGATGCCAAAGGGAAAAACGTAGCCTTTAGCACTACATTAGTAGGAAACAACTGAAGAAGGAAAACGTGGTCTTGATAAGTAGATGACTAGATGGGTAAAAAATTGGTTAATTAATCAGGCTTTGAAGGAAGCAGATAATAGACCTACTCTGCCTGGAGGCTGATGACGATTACAGTAGGGGTCTGTTCTGGACCTGACCTGTTTCCCATCTTTATCAAGGATTTGCCCTAGGTGATGGAATACAAGCTTACTGAGATTGCAAATGACACCAGACTGAGAGGACCAGTCAATAAAGTCTAGGGCAGAGCTGCCATGCAGAGACCTAGAAAAACAAAGGAATGGGCTGACAGGAACCTCCTGAGACTGAGCAAGGACAAATGCCGAGTCCTGCATCAGGAAACAAACAAACTACTGCAGCAATACAGGCTAGAGACTGACAAGCTGAGGAGCATCTCTTCAGGAGAGGACTTGCGGGTCTTGTTAGCAAGGTGGATACAAGCCAGTAGTGTGTCCCGTCAGCAAAGCAGACATAACATTCTGGGCTCTATCACCAGGCACATAGACAGTAGGTCAAGGGAAGTGAAAGCTCTTTACTTGGCACTCATGGGACCACATCTAAATACTAAGTGCAGTGTTGGGCTCTCCAGTATGGAAAAGATGCAGTCTTTGTCCTTGGTGGTTTGATTACCTGTCTGAATAAAGTCCTGAATAACCTGATCTGACCTCAAAGCTGAGTCTACGTTGAGAAGGAGTATGGAGCAGAGACCTCATGAGGTCCCTTCTAACTTGAATTATCCTCTAGTCCTATGATTAGGAGGGACAGAAAGACAAGGCTGAAAGAGAAAGAAGAGGCTTCATATCCAGAAAAAATGCACCTTATTTCATAATTCTGCCTCCTAACCTGTGCACCCTTAAAGAAAAAGTGAGAATTGACTTCTCCAGCTAGGTAAGCACACAAAAAAATCCCCTTGAAAAACAGTTGTTAACCTGAAACACTTCAGTACCAGGAGCACAGGGAAGTTCAGCAACAATCCCCACACTAGCAAAAGGAAAACAAGTAAAACTAAAAGCCAGATATAGCTTTCCACTCCATGAAGGTGTGAATAGTCATTAGGAAAGCATTTCTTTCTCAGACATTTGCATATTAGCACCTTGATGACACTGTCTGTCTTTTGTATAAAGGAATTTTGAAAGGTTCCAAAATGTAATTTATTTTTAACGTACTGTTTTGATTTTAGGCTACCCCTGGGACTATACTGTCTAGCAGTTTTCCCTTAATTTGTCTCTCTCTCAGTTTTGCAGAATAACTAACGTGAACCCAGGGGTATCAAGCATAATTCTACCAAATATAGCCTCCTGATGGATGGGAGAAAGAGATGCAGCATGTTACTATATCTCAGACTTTCTGGAGTCAGAGGTTCAGGTTTATTTAGCCCTTGAAAGTAAACAGTGAGAGGAGCAAGTAAGTGTAATCTCAAATTTTTACAGAAGTAAATATTCCCTAATATTAGCAGCTCTGCTGTTACCTCACTGTATATCAGAGGACACACTACATCCTTTTTTGAAAAAGTATTTTCTAGAGCCTAGGTTCAATGACATAAAATAGATAAAAAGAGTAGCAGAAGGTAATGCTTGGCCAGCGGTGTGATGTTACGAACAATACAGTTGCCTGTAAGTCAGCTGGGTATTTACAGCAATTTCCCCTGTTAGAAGGGCTATTGGTAAATGCTACTAATAAAACCTTACAATAACAGTAATAATATCTTTCATTTTTAATAGCATCTTTGATCCTAAAGGGGCAGCTAGTTTACTGCATGTTTTTCAATTAAAAAAGGCATTCATGTTTTATGGCCTTCATCCTATTCATCCTGCTTACTGCCTGTTTAAGGAAAAGGAATAAACCTGTAGCTTTGGAAAATCTAATCTACTTTGCATTTCTGCATTCCTTGTTTATTGCAAGGCTTCTGCAGGCTTTCCATACAGAGTGCTGTAGGGTGATGCCGCTTATCTCCAGTCATTGATATGATATGACATGGTATTATGCCTCCTAATGTTTATATTGCATTAGATCCTTTTATATTAAGATCTCCAGACAAGTAATCACACACCATTGTGTTAGTTGCTGTATAGAGATTTATCGGAAAAGGCAGTCTGCAGTCCAGAGTGCTGATATAGTCTAAACCAGATGGGGCACTGGAAAACTTAGTTTATCCAGTGAGGGCCTCAAACACAGATACAGACTTTAAACAACTTACCAAACTCATACAGGAAGTCTATGGAAGAATAGAGAACAAATAATTTCTGGGTTCAGTTCTGCTTTCACAGAAGATAAATTCAGAAAAAATTAATTCTGTGCGTGTGTCATGAACCAACAGAAAGTAAAGCATTGGGATAAACTCCCTGAATGTCAGGATCATCCAAGGTTTGTAAGTGCTTGGTTTTAGACCAGAGTATTCTATACAATCCATTTACTAAAACTGCTTGAGGAATTAAAACATTTTTGCCCCAGGTTGAATCTTTCATCTAGGTAGTAGTTTCTTGTCAAGCTGAAGTGTATCTAGTAAGTATAATATTTTTATGGGAATAATTCTTCAAATTAAGCAGATTTTTTACTTTTTTTTTTTTTTCAGATTGTTCAGCAAGATTTTAGGTAAGTATGAATAAGGACTTATATAGCCTTCTCTAGACTATGTTGCCCTGAAGCTTTGCTGCAGCCCTCCCAGAGAGAAGGACCTCCCTATGGAAATGTCTCAGCTTCCCCTTCCGTAGTACCAGGGAGGTGTGGTAGGTCAGAGAGGGAGTGGAACAGTGACACCCCTTGAGACTTCACAGCAACCCTTCTCCAAAAGTGATACTGCTCGAGTCGAGTTTTGTTTCTTGGTTTCGGCATCATGAAAGATACACTATGGCACACTTCTGTTTTCGAGTCCATAACAGAAGTGCATTAAAATGATGTAAGTCAGTCCAGTGGTGATCCTGCCCAGCAAGTAAGAGCTTGAAGAAGGTTGGAAGGGGGTTCTAAAAAAAGACTGATTTTTCAAATATGACATGTAATTAGAAACAAATGTTTTGATTTTCTTGATGCCTTTAGGGTCCCTTGAGGAAGCAGGATTTTCATGCTTTTGGGCTGATATGAGTGTAGAATTAGACTGGTCAGGTGTCTCAGTTGCTATGGTCCATGTATATTTTTACATCTGCCAGAAATTAGTAGAGCAGGTGCTACCCTAACAAGACTCACTTCTCTAAACTACAATACCACTGCTGAAGAAGGGTGTTGCGTTGAGCCAATGCCGCTATGTTTGGGCAATTCTCCATGCAAAGAAAAGTCCCTCAGTTTCCTCCTGAAATCAGCCTTATGACCTTTGCAGCCTGAAGAAAGGCAGAAGGAAGATACCATAGGCTAGGATCACATCCCTACATATATATCAAATGTCCAGCAGTTTGAATGCTTACTCATATTTTGTCCACAGTACCTCAGCTTCCTGACCTTAAAAATCCTCTATGCAAATGTACACTTCCTGCAGCATCTAGTGTTGGACTGGAAGAGGAATATGAAAAAGGAAGCGATTAGGCTGAACTGAATGGGTGTTTCAATCAATTTCAAATGTTCATGTGTTCTGATACTGGATTTCAACACAGCTATTAATATTAGCACAAAACTCTTCCCAGTGGTGCATGTAACGGTGGAAGACCTCTCATCTGTGTTCAGAAAAAAAAGGTTTTGTTTGCCAGTTTTTCTATTATCTTGGCCTTTGGAATACCAAGTTATACCTTCTCAAATATTCATGAGTAACGTGTCTGTGTGCCTATAGGTATATGTAGATACTGTAGTGGACTTTCTTTTAGATCAGACTTAATACTTGCTCCATCCAAATGAAAACAATCTTAAGCCTTAGGAAGCTTTTGAATTCTTCGAAAGTGGAGGGATTTATAAATCCACAGCTGGAACGAAATGAACTGCAAACCTTAAAAGACAGATTCTGTTTCCATAACATGAGGACAAGTATGACCTTATTGTAAAACTATGTATGTTGTTAGCCTATGGGTAAAAGTGGTACATGAGGGGATTATTTATGTTTAGGTGTGTAAATAAATAGTAAGCCTTTGGACACCCTTCTCATATTTCCAGTGGAGCCTGCCAAGAGTCTTTTATTTCTGTTATATCTTCAGGATATTAAGACCACAGGAACATAGCTAAATTAGAAGTTGCAGATGCAAAAGTACCTGTGGCACTTCTCACCTTCACATCTAAGAGGCCTGATACAGTTGAGCATGTGCTTTACTTAAATATAATGACAGTACTATGATGCTCTGGTATCCTGTTCGCAGACTAAACCATTGCTCTACATAAAAGTAGCAGAACTGGGTCCTTGGTATCATATCTATCTGATCATGAGAAAAGTTTAATCCTGGATTAGTCACGACTGTAGATTGGAAATAATTCTAGAGAAATTGACTGCAGTTGTTGTACAAATACTTTATTTGTCTGTAGAAGGTCATACATTGATACATGTAGTATATTTTGTAGAGGCAAAATATTTCTGAAATAATTGAAGGTGAGCTGTAAAGACAATCAATAATCAGAAAGTCATATTCTTTTAACATTTAACTGACCGAGATCCCAACTCTTTCTGAAGTATTGTTCCATTACTTCGAAAATGTTAGAAAAATAACAATATAAAGTCCCACGCTATTATATCCTCTGAAATGACCATAACCAACCATAGGCCATCGTTGTTTTAGTGTCTTCCGTGGTTAGTATTTTTTACACATGGACAAGACTGATATATATATTATCTTTGTATTTAGCCTGGAAGCTCCCTGCATGATTGAAAGTGCCTGCTCTGGAGCATCATCTCTGTACTATATCTTCCATAGTACTCTGTTGTAGTCCAATTTTAGGCAGAGTGCCATAAAAATTCCACCTTAATCTTCTACGAAGTTAGATTTGATAACATTCAAGCACTTGGATGCTTCAGTATCCATCCTTTTGCACAAATACTCCACTAACTCATCCAGCAATTAGGAGTTTTGTGCTTTCTTCAAGTGGGGGATGCTTGAACTCGTATCTTTCACATGTTAGTGAAGTGCTCAGGCCATGAGGTATTGTGGTTAACTTGTTCTCCACCCTTTTTCTTGAAGTGCAGCCAGAAATGCTAGCATCATGGGCCAGGAGGAGCACGGCCAAGAAGAAACCTGACTCTAGCTTAAGGTTCAGGCATTTGGTTAGAAAAGGAAAAAACCAGGGATGCCAGACACTCCTCCCTAATATGTATGCATATTATATAACACTTAAAACAGTCTTGGGACCAGAGTTAAGAGACATAAAGTCTATTATTATTAAGCATCCACCTGAGAAGGTGACTAAATATATATTGGGTTTTTTCTGTTTGCAGTAGCCCTGAGAAACACAGGTTCAATGAATATTCGTCTGCCCTTTCTCAAGACTATGGGTAAAATCATTGCAGCATTCACTGCTTTCCTCTTTTTCTTTTAATTAGCACTCGATTCCTGTGAAGGGCTTTTGAACATGTTCCCATGTGCCTGGTTGCCAAGCAGATCATCACCTTCTAGCTATTGTGTATTTGGAAGGCAATTTTCTTGGGCTATTTATTAAGGAAATGCAAGAACACTCATGTTTTATTCTGCCAACACCAAGTATGATGTAACATCGAAGGTTAACTTGAGAGGCAGAAAAAACAATTCTGTAAGAATTTTGAAGCATAGTTATCAGAGTGCTCGCAGGTATTCACTGGGATATAAGTGCTGCACACTGTTAAAACAAATAATTAAATATAATCTTTACCCTGAAAGAAAGACATCCTAAGTAAACAAGGAAGATTCAAAACGGATTAGGAAATCAAGGTACAGAGCAGCAAGATGACCTGCCTCAGATCAAAAAAACAGGAACAGAGCCAGAAAGACACTCCCATGTTCCTGGCACCCAGCTCAGTGCCCAGCATGCCACACATATTTCCTTACCTGGATATGTTTTCGTGTTGGAGATACATAAATTCCTGAAACCTCTGCTTAGAGAAAGTCTACCCTTTCATGCAATTAGGCAAGCTATTAATGTTGTGCCTTGATAACAGTGCTTCGTAGTTCTCCTTGTCCCACTGACATGCCTTTTCCAATGAGAAACACAAGAAGTATTTGATCTAAAAAAAGGTTTGAGAGTTTAACTATAAAAATAAATAAAAATCTGTTTATGGGAGAATTTTGAGTGGCTTGATGGTAAACAAAATAACTGGTGATTTCAATTTCTAAACAGCTCTTCAGTATGGACTTGCACACAGACTTTTAGAATACAGACTATATATGTATACATACATATATAGATGTATGTGTATATACACGTATGTATATATTATACAGATGTGTATATATACATGGACAAATTCTGCTGTTCATAACTGAACTATATTCCCACTGAATAGCATAGAATTTGGCTCTGCTTGAGAATACCATTCTGTATGGAAAATGTTAAATCCTGTCTGAAATGCAGAACATCTTCTTGGACCTCCTTCAGCTTTACTGTGTATGCAATTAATAATTCAAGATTCCGAAAATAGAAACAAAGAAGAGGAAGCTCACCAAACATGGGTTTGCTTGAGAAACAGAGAAAAATCTCCCTAAGGTATTAGTAACATTGAAAGATGATGGAAATCCTTGACCTTTCAGTGGTCAAGGTTATGGTTAGACTATACTGTATATGATATGATCTCTTAGCGGGGCATCTTTTTAAGGGTCAGCTGCTCAAAGAAAAGGTTAATGTTTACTGACATGTACAAAATGGGCCTGCAAAACTTCATCCAACTGGAAACCCTTGTCAGTTGGAACTCTAATTAGATTAATTCAGCTTAATTATGCTTAATTACAGTTAGAGGCTAACAGATATGCTTTAAATATCCTCATCTTAAAACTATTCTCAGCCTTAAGTAGTCTATGTCATACGTACCAGTTTGAATATTGCTCCGTTTCCATAGAATATATTAATATTATTACATTATGCCAAACAGCCTTGTCTAGCATGTGAAATATGATCTGTCAAATGTTTATTTCAGTTTTTGAACTAAAGTGACTAGTTGCTACAGCAATTGCTACATCACAGATTATTTGTCATACTCTAATGATTCAGAACAGTAATGACTGAGGTCTCAACCATTTTTGTCACTTATGTGATAAAGGCAGGGGGGCATATTCCTGAAAACTTGAATATTACCATTTTCCTGCTGACACATGGTTTGAAATTGAATTCTGGAATGACAGACAGAAGATTTTCTGTACTATTTTTGAACTGAGCTGAGAAAAAAAAAAAAATCATATGGAAAGAAACAATCAAATGCATATAATTAAGATTCCTAAGCTGTTCATTACAGCTGTGTGAAAATACAGTGCTTCTCAGTTCACAGCAGCTGTATGAGCTCTTCCTAGAACATTGCCACATTAGAAATGGATGACTTTGAAGTGGTCGGATGCAAGCAAAATGTGTAACAACATATTGATTTGCTCCGTGTTGTGCCACACACCTTTGACTGGTGTCATTTTCCTTTGTAGCACACTGGACTTAGGTAGGACTTCCTGGGAAAACTACTGTGTTTTGCCAAGTGATAGTTCAGGACCAGAGAGGGGAATCTTCACTGATCACTTGTGAATAAAGAAAATGCTGCATTTGATATCAAACCAGAGAGGCATCTGGATCATAACATAAAATACAGTACTGCACTCCTGTCAGAAGCTTCCTCGCCTTTTGTCTTCACTTCTTCCTGTGGATCTTAACAATTAAATTTCATTGGTAGAAACCTGGCATTAACAAATTTAAATTTATGTGGGAAACTGTTCACAAAAGAAGCTTTCTTACCTCTGTAGGGAAGCACAATGCTTGACAGAGTTTTCTGTCAAGTATTTAAGAGAATTTTGGCACAAGTGGAGGCTAATGATCCAGATGAGATTCTGACCTGTACTTCTGAAATGTGCTTCTGACCATTAGGGAGTGGAAGGACAATGTAGGATAAAACATGACTTTGCAGTTATCACACAAGATAGTTGAGGAGTATTGGCACAATCCAAGCAGACTGTCAAAAAAACATGTGTCTTGAGTTATTTGTATTTCTATACTATATTCAAGCAACTAAATTATATATTTCATGTTATGCATTCATGGAGGGAGGAAGCTTTTTCCATTTTCCATTATTTCCATTTAAAATTAAATTAAAAATTATTTGTTCTCTGGAAACACACATGGCAATATAAATAAAATGTAGCAGTAAAGAGTGCAAAAAGTGAAAGTATCGAATTCTCATGAATAGATGAAACTCCTTGTTTCCCCTCTTTCTTGTTCTTGTTTTGTTGATTCATTTTTGTTCCTTGGAAAATTCCTTTCAACATGACCATGAACCTGATCAATGTATTCAGGTCACAGGAAATGAGAGAGAAAAAGATTGAAAGTGATTTCTTGACTAAAAGAGCAGTTTCTCTACCACCTCTCCCCAGATAGCTTACCTTCAGCCCATCTTAAGTCAATTAGGAATACTAGTAGAAATGTCTCAAATTACTTCAACTGCAGCAGCAAAAAAGGAGAACGATGATAGAAAAGTACATACCCCTGACCTATGCGGGACTTACCCAAAATAACTCAATTATTTTTTATAAAAATAACTGTTACCTATACTACTATGTGGTGGCGATAGATGTGTGGGAAATGGCATTTATAAAGCACCTTTGACCACTTCACCTGAAGCCAGCTCACTAATCCATCTGGCCTGGGACAATTTCCAACACTCCCAATCTGTCAACAGCTCCACACAGCTGCCATTTCAAAAACAAAGCCAGCCTTCCAGACAAATGTCTTCTTTCCCTCAAGATACCGCATTTTCCTTTTCTTTGCTCCTCCTCTCATAAATTCCACTGATGTGATGTGGGATCAATAACTGGTCCTCGAAAAGGTGACTGAAGAAGTGGAAGATCCAGTAGCTGATAAACCATCTTCACCTGAGATGATAAAAGATTATTCACACTCATGATCTGGGACTCCAGATTCTAAAGAAATATGAGAATCATTTCTGCCTGAAAAAAAAAGAGTAAAACATTATACTCCAAAGTGCAAAAAGGGTACATAATATCTACATTTGACTTTCTCCCACACACACAAATTTTTTATATGCTTATGAAAATTCTGTGGGATGACAATCTATTTTATTGTAACACCGCAGTCAGTAGAATTTAAATTAAATTTCTATGTGAGAAGTTATGATAGGGGACTGTTCGAGTGAGAAAGGGAAAAGACAGTCCACTGATGCTTTTTGCTCCAATTTTTCACCTGCAATATTTCCATAGTTTTTAATACAGTCAGGATTATATCTTTGGGAGTCACCTGGGAGCAAAACGAGACCATCCACAGGTACAGGCGATTGTGTGAACATGGACTTCCTTCTCAAAGCAGGAGTATTTAGACTTATTGAAGGCTGCTTCCCTCTCCTTGAGTGCCTCTATCACATTCCCCTTGAAGTGGGAGAAAGCTCTTGCGGGATTTTAAATGGCATAATTAGTGTCTGTACAGTACTCTGCTGTCACTGCCAACTAAGTGTGGAACTAGCTAGTTCAAATACTTCCGTGTCATGGTTCCCTGTACAACCCAGGCATGCTCTGCAGCACAATGTCCAGAACAATGGTTGATGTTATATTTTTATATCTGCCTATAGCAGGCTGTAACAGAGGATAAATGTATCTACATGCAATAGAGGAGTTTAAACTCCTGCAGAGACTCAACAGCAAAAATTTAAGGTTTTTTTCATTAGGAAGATTTTTATTCTAGTTGTCTGACATTTTTAACTTGAGGTAAATTTGTTACCCAGTTGCAGAGAGACAAAACAGCACTACCAAGAGAACTGCTTAAAATATGCTGAAAAGTTTTGAAATTATTTCCCCTGCATTCCTGAGAAACATTGTAATAGCAACTAAGTAATGGTTGGAAGCATGGTTTTGTTTTGTATTTATTTATTTTTCTGTTACTTGAATCTTTAAGACACAAGTAATATGATCATTCCCAATGGGTGCCAGCAACATATTTTATGTAATACCAGAAATACAGCTAGTCATGAAGGCAAATGCAGCAACAGCATATTAACTGCCATGAACTTAATCATACCAAATCTTATACATTGTGAATTTGGCATTTGTGCCTCACATGGCACTGTACATGGAAATCTTGTTAGAGAAAATCCTACATACTTCTCCAAATAATTTAGATGGAGTTGCAAGTACTTGGCACTGCTGAGGATGTTTAATAAGGGCCTAAAACCACAGCCTTGAAAGTGGAAAAATCCACTTTAAAAAAAAAATAAATTATATAGAACGGGGCATTTATTATGTAAATCAATAACACTGTAGATAAAGATCCTATAGCACTCAATACAAAACGCACCCGTTTTGAACCATCCTACTATGGGTGCTGTATGACACGCAGAAACCTTTATAAAGAAACTCTGTAAAGCATACATTCTACTTGAAGCCCACAAATAATTTATGTTAGTTTGTATGGTATCGTATTAACTGTTAATAATAATAATAAATAGGACAGTTTCATTAATTCTGTGTTCTATCAGTTTTTTTCATCCCCAGGAGACACTATTTAGGAAGATAAACTTTTCTTCATGAATTTTCCACTAAAGCAAACAAAAAAGATTTCCCTGGAAACAGTCTTTGCTCTTAAAGAGCAATAGGTGATATCAGTCATTCCAGACCAAGTCCTTTTCTCACGTCTTAAGTTTTTCTAATAGAGCTGTTAGAAAACACAGTCTGTACAATCCAGATATTGTGTAAGTATGCAATTTATCTTGTTGTATTTATCTAACTAGCTGTGGATAAGAAAGCATGGGTTTTTTTTCTTCTACCTCAGCACTGTTGAATGGAGTTTTTCCTTTAGCAAATCCCATTTTACTGTATTAAACCCAGAAATTCATTAACAGCCACTTAAGTAAAGTTACTTTAGTCCTGAGACGTCCCAGTTTTAGAAATCTTTGGTTTATGCTTAAAGCTTTGGTAACTAGATAGTCCAATATTGAGTGGGAAACACTTCAATTCACATGGGAGAATGAAACCAGAAGTGGTGAAAATTTGTCACTGCTTCTTAATACCACTGCTGTGACAAAATAATGTCTCTTAAAAAGTTCTTTTGATGTTAAAGTTGATGCTGTAACAACTGCAATAGAAATAAACTGGCTAAAGTATCCCTGAACGTAATTTCAAGTATTTCAGGACTTCAAAAATACAGAAATTAATATTGTTGTCTATATGGTGTGGCAAATTTGCAGAAGTTGGTTTTTTCATGAGCAGAATTGGTTGTTCAGAATTTGGAAGGAGCTTTATATCCAACAGTGTTCAGTGAAACATCCTAATATGTGACTGATTTTTGAGAATTCAACAGCACTTAGAAATAGTCCTGAGAATTTATTCTACTCCCAATTACTCTCTGTATTTGGGAGTAGAGTATGGGAGTTCCTAAGGAACCTGCCATTGGAATTTCTTATGTGTGATAACCCTACATTCCCCAAAAAAGTGTAGGGTGTTGAACGAGTAATGTGAAAAATGTATGGCGATGATAACCCAAATGGTCTGCAAGAAGGATTAGGATCAAAATGGAAATGGCTTTACCTTAGAAGCTTCCTAGGTGATGGAAATAAAGAGCTGAAGAAAACAGTACGCTGACAAAAATTTTACACCTCTCTAAAAATATAAGCATAGTCACTGTGGATTCATGTTGAAAACCTTATAATACCACAAACCCAAACAACATAAAACCGCCTACCTGGCCACCCTTTTTAACCTCTGGATAGAACTGGTGCTTGATTGATTGGCGTTAGCTATGGAAATATGCCACAAGGGGCAGAAAAACAAGGTTTTCCATTGGGCTTGCTGTTTGCAGAACCTATCTTGGCTCCATAAATAGTTCTACTTCAAGTAAATGTGGAGGACGCTCTGCAGCTATTTATCCCACTGCTGTGATCTGGGGAGGCTGCTGGCCGGGCTGACAGCTGTCCCATACATGCCACACGGGGAAAAAAAGGCTCAAGGTACACAGCACAAGTCCTCAGGTGAGAAAAGGCTACCAAGGCGGAAGGGGGCTCAGTGAGTTTCACACTCACTCCTCAGCTTCTGGATTTGAGATTGTACCTTGGGACACAGTTTGGACAAAGACAGTTTGGGTTTTGGTATTGCTGCACTACAAGCAGGTTAAGAGGACGCCAGCATCTCAGAAGCAAGCAAACTGAATTCTGCAGAGTCAGCAGAGGCATTATCTGGAAGAATTTTGACATGGGGCCCCTTTTACTTTAGGCATGGATGGGATTATCAAGAGGACGTGCTAATGTTTGCTAAACACAACAGAGCTGCCCTGTTTGACACCACACAAACTGATGAGACTGTAAAAATTCCTCGGGGGCTTTATGGAAAATAGATCCTTGTTTTAATTCTGTTCTATGATTAGTTACTGCTTCATACTTTTTTTTTTTTTACACCCTCAGGGGACACCCACTGATTTAGCTCGCTATCCCGCGCAGTTTATAAACCAGAGTTTAGCTTGCGTTAGCACAGCAATACCTCAGTGCTGTGTGAGAACTCAAGGCTTTTTGTCATGCATCCAGAAAGCCTATTTAGAATTTACCATGTTTCACATTGTCAAACCTTTTTTCCCTAGCGTTAGATCCACTGAAACATCTGTGAGCCTGCCCTGCTAAACAAAAGCGCCTGACTTCTAGAAGAGAATGAAAGCAGCTCTTGTAGATTCTGTGTTTATAGCATGTCATACGGTACAGCTCGGTCAGAATATTTTTGAAGTTAAATAGTGTTTAGAGAAGTTCCAAAACAAAAATCAATCCAAGAAAAAAATTTCAAGTAACAGATTTCTGGTTTGTAAAATGTTGTCAGCCCTGTTTCCTTTGAGTAAGGCCGATCTACAAAAAATGGCTTTGTCTGTGTAGCTTTAACATAGGGGATTGATTTAATTTTCCTTTTCAGCTGAAATAATTACACTTGTACAGTCATGGGGGTATGGTGCTGCTTTATTTCAAGAACAATCAGTCCTGCTTGCACCGCAACTTGTGGGTACACAAGGACGCATGCTCCACACCCCTGTCCATGGAGGAAAAATTCCTCGAGTGCTGCATTACATACTGAAATACCTCTACATCCAAGGAGGCTACTTGAACATGTAACCACAACCTTGTTCCAGGTGTGCCACATGTCAGCACAGGCTTTAGAAAGCCAAATATCTTCAGAGAGAGTACTTTGATCTTCCTGTTCCTCAAGTACAACACTAAACCAAGCTAAAAGCAAACAGCCTAGTTTAGTGTGTTTAAGTAATTTGCCCAGGAATGTGATGTTCCCTGAAAGCAAATGCATAGCTTTCTCTTTCTGTTCTTCTCTTATACATTAATTACTTTTTTAAGACGCATGTGATACGAAGTAGTTTTTTAAGCTATAAATTCCAAAACAGGCCTTTGATTAACGCCTATCTAAGTATAGGACACACCACTTGTGTCCAAATTCCCCAGTCAGACCACAGCTCACATGGACTTCTGCATCTTTCCTCTAGTGGGGATCTTGGGAATTTCCATTTGTCTGAGGAAGGGTTACATATCATGCATGTGACTGGTTCTACTTCACCTGAGTCTCATGACAGCATTTTCAGGAGATAATTGTCAAGATCTCAGTTTTCCTCAAAAGGCAAAGGAAATTTTTAACTTCTGTAACTGCAGGAAGAATTTTGAAAATGTGGAACACTTCTCCAACCTGCAGAATCCACAAGTCAAGTAAAATACTTTCTTTCTCTTTATTTTTAAGGTTCTTATGTGCTTTAGCCAGATTCTTTCTTTAGTATTGGTTGCTTTTTTTTTTTTTTTTTTTTTTTGTAGAGAAGGTGGAGATAAGGGAATGAACTCATGCTTTTACTTATCTATTCTTTTATTCTTTGCGGCTGACAATGAGCTTTTGCTAGCCTTCCAAGTACAAGTGAAATCAGGGTTATGCTGATTTCATTATAAATGAAATAAGGGGCAACTAGTCTCCAAACAGCAGCAGCAACCAACTCCTTCCCAAAGGCAAGTTAAGGTCAGTGTGCCATGATCTATCTGAACCTGAGAAGATCCAAAGGGACTCCTTGTAGTGCTCAGGACAGTACTAAAGAAAAAGGCTGGGGTGAGACCTTAAGAGGAGACACTGCCTGACTGACAGCCTGGGTAGTGTTAGGTGGATCAGAGGAATTTGCAGTGTCTGTGTCAAACAAACTATTTTCCTCTCAGTATTCTGGGAAGAGTGCAAAAGGCTCTCCTTTTCCCTCTTATAAATGGCCCTGAAGCCTGAAGGTAAGGGTTTGATGCTGGACAGCAGAGGCTGTGCATTCCTTGTTTAATTGTTAGCTCCTTGTCTGTATAATTTTAGATGTGAGTAATTGTTTTTTTCCCTCCTTTCTTTTTTTTTTTTTTTTTCCTTTCTTGCATCAGTGGAAACAAAATATAAGAAGTATGGGAATATTGGAGCAAGTGGAAAGAGTGAAAACAGACGTTTTCCTGGAATATAATATTATACCATGGGGTGTCAGAAGCAGACAAAGCTAAACAATGACAAGAGACTGCCTTAATACATACTTTTCTTCTTGTTCCTCTTTGAGTAATAACATATTTGAAGCTACTAATTTTACCATAAAAACAATTATTTTTCTACCTTCTGGGCAGCAGGATTAAGATTTAAGCTTCTGTTGAATGATTGGTTTCTTTCTATTCTTAGCTTTTTTTTTATTTTTAATTTTACTGTTGTCAGTATATTCAGTGATCGTTTAAGTATGGCTCATGTTGCTCAAGAAAGATTGCAACAGACTGTTTGTGCTTTGTACACCCAAGAAACTACTGCTTGTAGCTAGCAGGAAAGATGTGAAGAACTGAGAAGAGAACTGTCTGGTCTGTACTTAACCGTACTATTGTGAAAAAAACAACCAACCACGAAACATTTCAAGGAAGAGTCAAATACACAGTTTACTAGGTACAAGAAATTCCAAAATTAAAAAGGCTTCAAATAAAACGAGTAATCCACAAGAGAACCCACTGGGAATCATTCCTTTGAGCTCACCCAAGAAAAATTACTTTAAGGTTATTTCCAATGCCAGATTCTTGGATTACAAGTTCAAGGTACTTCTTTAGAAAAAACTTTTTTTTTTTAAATTTCCTATTTTTTAAAAACAAGATTCCATTTTAAAATCACAATTTACTTTCTGAAGAAAAGAGTTCCTTATAAGTTTTAAGTTCCTTTGTTATCAAAGAAGTTAGATTTTTAATGGAGAAACTAGGAATTAATGTTTCTGAAATGCATATTCACCAGGCAACTTCAGTTTTGTATGAAGTGGTAGCTTTAAGAATCACTCCTGATTAATTGCAAAGGCTAACGAAATTAGCAGGTCTTCTCACATGTTTCAGATTAAATATATGATCAAGTGATCTGCTGTGTCTGACAGGCTGTACTCTTCAATAGATCCAGAAAAACATCTCTAGCTGATTTTTAATTTCCTAAGAACAAATGTAAATCCTGGTGAGCTGAAATATTTCACAAGTTCATTTCTGCTTTTCCTTATTGTTAATATAAAAAAAAAAAAAAACCCAGATAAAAATGTGTTGTTCTTTTCTCCCTTTTCTGGGGGGAGGTGAAGGAAACAATTTTTCATTTAGAAATCTTCTTCATTTGTAATTCTGACATATAAAAAAGCAGTACTTGAAGATTTAGTACTTCAGATCACAGGAACTTTTTGTCTAACTTTGTCAGACATGAAATGAAATTTTCCAGACTACTTGGTTTCTGCAATTGTTTAGGCAACCCAAAATGGCTATTCTGCTTCAGGTTTACAGAATAGTCAGGAAATTTGTTGTTTTCCTTTGTCCAACATTCCTCTGTATCTGGAAAGTCTGGTTTTTTAATATTAGGAACTTGATGCTATTTAACAGTGTTAATAATTTTAAATTCTTGGATCTTTTTCAGGTAGTTCAGACCTTGAGAAAGGAAACATTTGCAGTATTACAAATAAACTCCAGTTGACTCACCTTCCCCAAGTTCAGTATCTGTCACTGAAATAAACATTATACAAAAGCATTACATTTTGTTTACCCGTCCTATCTCCCAATTCCATGAAAAAGGCAATAGGTGCTGCTCTGAACTGCAGGGTAGTAACCAAATTCAACATTAGCGACTGTTTCTTTCAAAAAAATAAGGCCATAAGCAATAGTAAAGAATTTACATTATACTTCCTACAGATAATGTTCTTTCCTCATAAGCTGTTTGTGCGTGGCAAGATGCCCCAGCCACCAGCCCATGAAAGTCACAGACACTCGTTCCTGCTACCACATAGTAACTTAACTGATTTATTTTGGCTGAGAAGAGTGAGTTTCCGGCCAGACAACAGTCTGTAGCACTATACTATACATGTACTGGAGGATGCCACACAACAATATAAAAAACAAAAACAAAACCCAAAATCCAAAGAGCAGCTACTGAAACTTTGGCTTGGTAGCCGCAACTTAAAATAGCTGGGGTTTTGGCTGTAGTCCTCTATGGAGCGAAAGAAGAATACATGAGGTAACTCCCCTGATATTTTTGAGTTCTGAATAAGAAATTATCCAGGATGAAAATTGGTCATGCAAAAATACTACACCTCTGCATTGTCACACAGCGGTGTCTTCGCTGATCATCCTGTGTGTAACACCAGAGGCATCACCAGACCACCTAAACTGGTACTGGTACCTTTACCTTCCCCATTATTCAAATAGGCTGCTCTAGAAATCCCTTTCTCTGCATCTCTTCAACTTCTGTGTTAGATGCAGATGTTTTATTTTATATAAGGCCTGGTAAAACACATTGAAGACTACAATACTTTTCAATCTTTTTTCAAAATCCTGTGGTTTGTGACAGCTCATAGTTGATTTCCATCTTTTTCACATTTCCTTTGTGCCCAGTTACTTAGTTTGGCTAAGTTACGTTCTTTATATTCTTCACATTTACAATTCTCAATCCTTTTTCCTCTCTTTATAAACCTGGAACTGCTGATGCTTTTCAGTCCCAGAAGAGCATCCCATTCCCAGAAATTACCTTTTTTCACCTAAAAACTGGGCCTCTGATTGTTGTAATAGTTCCCTTTCCTCTCTGGCCAGGGTGGTGAGGCCCAGGCATGCCTACTCACTGGAGTAAGGGGAACTCTCTGTGTACTTCTCCTTCTAACCTTCTCCTCTCCTGGTGTGTTGAGCGTCTGCTCTACTGTCAAAGAATAGCTGCCAGTAAGGTTAAGCAGTGGTTAGCAGTGGTGACGTGACTACAGTGACATTAGATGTCATATGAAAATTACAGTTAATTACAGTTAATCTTCATTATGCTTTTTCAGCGCCCAGTAAAAGAAATGCCCTGTCTCTCACTGCCACTCAGGTCTCAATATTTTCATCTGTTCTCATTTTGCTGAGAATTCTTCTTTGGCCTCTTCCTCAAAGTATATATTTGTGACACTCCCATAAACCCACAAAAGAACGGTCAACAAGGGCCAGAAAGAAGGAACTTGCCCCATCCCTGACATCAGGACCTGACAAAAGCCAGAAACTGTACAGAGAAATCAGAGGAATGAATGAATTGATTGCTAACTCCAAACCCTCAGTTCACCAGCTTGCAACTTGTTGTTCATACAAGTGCTTTTTTCCTCCACAGCCCATGCAATCTAACTCAATCATAAGTTCTTTGGTGCAGGGATGTCTTTTACAGGTGAGAATCATTGGTTACAGAACCAATGATTCTGTAAAAACACTGGCTAGCTGAGGGGGACCTGAAGAGAAGCCTGTGATTTTATGGACGCTGGACCATTAATATTCTGGAAATCAGACTCCTCTAAGAATTCATATTTTGAGTCTTTCTGTTACTCTGGCAAGTTCCTGGATAGGTTGTGGATTTTGTTTCAGGAGAAGCTTTTAAAACACAGTTAAGACAAATATTTTCTGGGAATGTCTGGAGATAAACGATTCTACTAGGGGAATTTCCAAAGCAAGACATCTGACTTTTTCTGTAAGATGATTTCAATAACTTTCTCAGAAATCTCATCCTCAATTTCCATACTATTTTTCAAATTTTGGAGAAGGTCTGCAAAAAATGATAGTTTCATAGATAAGTCAAAAACTAGACAACATAACTACAGGAGGTAAAAAGAAATTCTGGAAGTGGAGACCTCACTCATGAATCTGATACCCATCATCTGCTATAACAAATAAAGTTCTGAGAAGAAAACAAAGTGATGGCTGAGAGTTTAACAACAGCTACAAACAAAAAAGGTTTAACAACAGTAAACACCAACCAAAAAAAACCCTCAACCCCCAGAAAAGGAAGTACAGCTAAAACAATCTCTATTCAAAATTCTGTTCCACAACAAGTCTCAGTGGAGCCTTTGGGATTGTGGTCCCCTTATTTCAGTCAACCATGTGTCTAATGAAGAATTTAGATCTGAAGATTCATGGAGTTCTTGATTGTTTTTAGCACACTGGCTTTTGTTCTTACTTTAATGCTTTTACCCAGCACCTCAACAGTTAGATCAGCCCTTTGGGACTTGAAAAACCTGGGGGTTTTTCTTCCCTTTGTCCAACAGAATTCTGGCTTAAAATGTCTCTCCAAAAATTTCTGGAGGGTGCCTTGGGGAAATATGGGATGAGAGAAGCCTCTGAATATTTCTGTGGAAACTGTTCCATTTTGAATGAAATAATTAAATACTTGTTAAGCTGCTGGCCTTGAGGTTAGGGAACTTGCCTGGAAGGGAAGAGATGAATATTTCAGACTGCTCTGATTAATAGTTTACTATTTTATGTTAAACCAGGCAGGGACTAGACCTCTTAGCAGTCTCCTTCCAAGTCCCATTCACACACTTAGTCACTTGGTTTTCTCCTTTAGGTACCACACCAACCTATGTGAGGGGTATAAATACAACTCTAGGGAAAGCTGGAATATTGCTCTCCACATTTCCTGTTGCCTGGTTTCAGTGCCTCTCCAAGCACTATGTCAGACTGCAACAGCCTATTCTTATGTACCCAACTCTCCACACACAGCCTTGGTACCTAACTGGAGTCTGGTGAATCTGGGTATATATACAGGACCACAAATCCGGTGGATTTCACCTCTAACTGGTTATTTTCATATTCTTTATCCACATTCTGTTCAACTAAAATAAATCCCTCTGCCAAATTGTAGCAGGACATGGTAAGCATTTGGATGCAGCAAGGTATGTGTATGGATTGGAAGCTGTGAGATACCTTCTGTTTCCTCATTTGGTCTAAAGTCAGGAGCAAAAGTTGAAGTTTAGCTGTATATAATTCTTCGTCTTGTCAATGTATGTCAGTCACATTGTTTGAGGTGATTCAAATTCACTATGTACAAAATGCATTAACATTCTTTGTACATTCTTTCCTGGGGTTTCCCAATTGCTGAAACAGCCTCCACACCACCATTTTCTGCAATAATTTTTCCAGAGGCAAAGAATTTGGATGGACTTTTCCTAGTAAAACTACAAATAGGCCTTTTTTTTTTTTTTTTTCTTTCCCCAAAGGCAGGGAACAATTGTACCCTCAATGGGTGCACAATAAAGAGCCATTGAGGATTGTTTTCATGCTTTTGTTTTTATCCCCACGAGTGTTGTAAGATGGTGGATCCATCATTCATCCTTTTTTAAAGTTATATGTATATATTAGATAACATTGCAGTGGCTGGCACTACTAATATTAACACTGTTGTTTTAGATGTAGATGTCATCATATGCAAAATCATTCAGTTCTAGATGTCCTAAGTACCCAAAAGACACATTGTTTGCAAGAAATCTAAAGAACTCTTCATTTAACAATAGTTATGGACAAGGCAAAAGGACCTTAGGTGTTCACAAAATGTTGAAGCTGTACCCATCTGACTCTGAAATCTCCCTGTAGACCTATTTTAATCTTCGTAGAAAAACAGAGTACATGAGTATGAATTAACAGGTTAATTCGTTTGGCATCTCACGGGAATCCGATACCTGGGGAACACTGGTTATCTAGACTGAAAATAATAATCCAGTCTCTTTCATCCACTACTATCAATTTTATAGTGTTGCTTCCAGGTTAATATGTTGCATTTAATTCCAATGCAATAGGAAGTTACCTGTCTTACAGTAATTTTAATTGTCCTTCCCTGAAGCTGGTCTTCCTAGCAGGTGTGTAAATCCAAAGAGCCTGAGCAATTGACTCTTGTCCTTGGATATCTAGGGAAGTTTCTGCCTACCAAGAGTTTCAGTTCCCCCTCAAAGAAAGGTACTAAATTTCTTGGGTGAAAACAGCATTTATTATATCCTCATTGTGGTCTCCATGGGGGATACATCTAGGATTCCACAAAACTATGAAATAAAGAACTTTGACTGAGAATGAAAGTGATGACTCGCAACAGATTCTGACCCGTTGTCTGTGTTACCCTGTTTACAAAACATTTTTCAAAATTTGCTAAGAAAACAAACTAAATAACGTTTTAGTGGTGCTCAAACTGTGAACACCAAGGAGCCCAATTACTTTCCCTCTTCAGAACAGATAAACCAAATATAAATTCAAAGAAGCAGGTCTAAGGATTCAAATATTCAAACCCTTCTTTTTCTTCTATCTCATTTTTTCAGTGATTCTTCCAGCTCCCAGTGTCTGGTTAATCAGTACTTTGCAGAAGTTGGGTCTTAGACCTGTGCATTGCTAGCAATTTAAGGCTGATTTTCCAGAGAAAGGCATTTCACCTGGGGAAGAATGCAATAACACATAGCATTTAAAAAAAAAAAAAAAAAATTTCTAGTGACTCTGACATGAGTCACTAATTATATGGAAGAGTCACAACACAGAACAAAGAGCTGGTAGATGAGGACGATGGGTGCAAGACCCAGAAGAGTGTTACTATGTGTGTAGTTACTATTGAGCTAAAGCCAACTAGGCCTTAACATATGTTCAACTGCGTTAAAGAATAATCCTTTCTGAATGGGAAAAGTTCACTACAGACACAAATAAAAGAAAACCACAGCCTCTTATTAGGTTAAAGCGTCTTTAGATTTTTGACTGCTGCAGGAGAAATGGTATAGCAGGTTTGAAAGTGAATGCTGAAAGCGTGGAACTAAACGGTTAGAGAACAAAGCATTGTCCAAAAAGCTGTTGAAGCATATGGCGGGAATATTTGGCCACATCACGGTTTTTCATACTGTGTTTAAGTGAACACTGAATCTTGGAACAAACCCAGTCAACTGAGGGCAAGAGGTTTCACGGCAGTATTGTAATCACCTATCTGTTTCATCTTTTCTTTTTTTTTCCTTTCTTAAGATCGGGACGTCTCTGTCTGCAAGCTGACCCATTCCTTAAGCATATATACATGTCACCTAAGGATTTAACAGTCAGAGACACTGAGAGACTGTCCAGATCCCTCTTTGACAGTTCAAGAGACAACTCCAAGAGGCTGAAATACTACTGGGATTTTAAATAGTGTGTGCAGAGTCTCTATTTCTTCAGCTAGTTAAAGTGTTTTGTTTCTATAATTTCATATGCATTAAAAAGGAATGTATAGCAAGTAATATTTTTAAAGTAACTTTCTGTTATACTTCTGGCATCATCTCCAAAACAGTCGTATGTCTTAATGACATTCCATTTATTTAACTGCTTTTCTCATTAAAAACAACTGCTCTGGTGGTACTGATTGCTCAACGTTTGACTCTCTAGATTATACAGATCTGCCTGTTCTGAAGAGACAAAAAGCCAGGCCAGAGCAGCAACCCCAGAGAAGGGAAGTTCCCTGCTAAGAGTTTATCAGGTTGAGGAACAATGTGCATTGCCCGACGCACTTATTATCCAGGAAGTTACTCATCATTGTTAGTTATTCTTACTGAAAATACTAAAATAATTTCCAGTACTTCATCCAAGAAACTGTGTCCTTCAACTAACAGTGGGTCCAGAGTGATTAAAATGGCCACGCATGATTCCACACACACAGGGGTTTTTAAATCAAATACAAAATCTGATGAGGTATTTTTCATTTAATTTTCTTTTATTTAGCTGGAAAGCAGATTTTACCAGTGCCCTGAATGGGTTTGTTACAACATGGTCCAGTTCTATGCACTGCAAGACTCTAAGTCCTTTTTTTTTTCTCTTTTCATAAAGCTGGCATAACTGAGGCATTCTACCTTGAGGGCAGGACCCTGAGCTAAGAAAGAGGGGGGAAAAATGTTCTAGAGTTTTCTTATACACCCATTATGAGAAAAGCTATTTGCATTTCTTCTCGCCCATAGCCAAAATTTGGGGTTTGCCCTTGCAATGAAGACCTTAGGCATGAACAAAAATCAGTACCCCTGATTGTGAAAAGCCTTTCAGGGTACTCTTCCCTGCTTGTGCCAAAGGACGGTGAGGATGCGAGGGCCCTGTGGTGCTCAGGAGCTCTCTGGGAGCCTGCAGTGATGACACTGATGAAGGGCTCCCAGCGGCACCGGTCTCAGGAGGAGGGCCCTTAGGAATGGGTTAGGAGCACAATATGGACCCAGCCATAATCCTCCATGGATGCCTGACAGGTGGAAATGCCCTTCCATGACAAGCACTCAAGGTTTTATTTGTGAGAGGTCCCATATGCTCTTAATTTCCAATTGGTGCCTGGTGGCCCTGAGGCTCATTGGGGAGAAGAGGTGCTGTCAGCCTCCCCAAGCACTCTGAGCATGTGAAAATGGCACCCCGACTCTCTGGGTCTCTGCCTCATTTTGCAGAGGCACAGATAGCCTCCGATAGCATCCCGAGAATAGCACGCTCAGCAGTGTTTCTATCTGCAGAGCACACACTGTGTGCCCTGCTCCTCGTGCTCGTGCTTCAGGAGGCTCTGCTGTGTTGCACAAGACCAGCTGTATGTGACACAAAATCACAACTTCACATACTCTGCGAAATCCACCGATGTCGACACAAGGAAATTCAAGGAGCTGATCAAGAAATGGAGACTACAGGTTGTTGCCTCATTTTCTGACCTTGTTCTGTTTGTGGACCACGCTGCGTGCAAAGATCAGAGTTAAAATATGGTTCAACAGGTTGCCATTCGGCCTCAGTGATCTGTGGACCAGGAAGACATGAATAATACACTGAGATTGGAATGGTATAATAATACAAACACTTCAGTGATGTACCAGGTGTTGCCTGAAGGCACCAGCTTTCAGACGTGACCTTCAGCTCTTTATCTGAGCACTAGCATTTTGTAGATAAATGATCACACTGCACTTTTGAAAAGAGCACAGGGACAACCCCAGGTTTCTAACTAACATTTACTTTCTTAACACATAATATAACATGCAGGGCTGTTACTGACTGAAGCTTGGCTGTTAATGTTTGCCTACACAGTCACTGTACTAACTAGCACCTAATTCATCTGAAAGCAGTCTTCAGGATTTTGAGAGATGTTAAATAAAACTAAATTACATTTTTCCATTCTGTCTCACACATAAATCTCTACAAACATAAACCAATGCTGTGTGTGCAGTTTGAACACAAGCTTTGCTTCTGAGTCGTTTTAAATGGGAGTTTTTCACATCCTTATTTAGGTGCAGTATCATTTCTGCCTTCAATGTTAATAAAAAACTCAAAGGGACTGGAAGTTTTGCAAAAACTCACAGCCCTGTATCAGAACAAGTAATGCAACTCACAGGTGCACTTCTATTGCAACACCTCCCTGAATGCGTGCGTCTGTCTGCGAAACCAGGGCCGCGCTGGCAGCAGAGCTTTCCATGCCAGCATTTCCATCCCCATTTGTTATCATCAGACCCGAATGTTACTTCTGCAAGCAGCAGTTAACAAGAGGTGGTTTAATTCCTCTGGAGCCTGTAGGCTGTTCCCTGAAGAATGTAATCTCCTGTTAGGATTTAAGAGTTTGGAGAACAAAAAGATCTTGACAGCAAGATAAGTATGAGCTCAGGGAACCAGGGGTCCCAGTCCATCACTTTCCTCTGCTGATTATGGATTTGGTGAAAAACAGATTTAAGTTTTATGTATTATCTGTCTTATCTTTGTAATATCTGACAGGGACAGAATCTTTGAATGCAAAGTCAAATGAAGAGGTTCAGGTGCTGGGTTAATAGTTTGCTGGGGAAATTAACATAAATTAATAAAGCCACCAAATACGTGTGCAAAACCGCAGTAGCATACAGAAAGGAATGAGAGACGGTGTTTTGAGAACGAGATACGTTTTCCATTTATCTAACCATTTATCATAGGTATGGTTTCCTTTTGGTATGCTGTCTTCCCTAACCAGACCTCTACATTTTCCTGAACAAAAATCTAAGTCATGTAAATCACATGTATATGCATAACATACAGGATGGTCATTAACTGCAAATCTAACTTCTGCGAAATTTTGTGTCTTGGTTGATTTTAACTTTTTTTTAATGTTGCATACATTTTTTTCCTAATTGAAAAACAGAAAAAAGATAAACATTCAGTACTGATATAAGTCATCAGACAAACTCAGAATTTTCAATATAAGAACATATTGGCATGAGTGTATTACCACTCAATTATTATTTGTTTGCAAAAATTGCAAGTGATAAGAGCTGAGCAGAAAATAATGCCAAATATACCTGCAGTCTCTCTCAAGCTATTTTTGGTAGTTGCATCAAGTTTTGCATTAAAAAAAAAAAAGAAACAAGAAGAGAAACTTATAGTATGTTTATTGATTGTCCTGGAAAACAGGATATACGTGGTGATTATAAAATAAAAATAATAAATAGCAATTTTTTATTGGATACAATGTCTTATTTCAGTGTACAAATAGGTTGAAATACCTGAGAAATTACTTACAAATGTTGCAAACTTTTCAGCCTGATGACCTGCTATGTGAGAAATGTTCAAAGTAGCAAAATTCTTAAAGAGATCAAAAAAGAACAAAGAGGTTCTGTAGAAACAATGGACCAAATATATCTCAAGGATAACCCCACTGAGATCAGTGGAATTGCACTAGGGATATACTTGGCCCAGTGACTCTAGAAATGATGTTAATGAGGAACCTTAACACCACTGCTAGAGAAATCTCTATTTAAACCATGCTGTGGCAGTTCATGTGAAAAAGTAAATGGGACCTTCACACGAACTGCACAGCATGTGAGTGTGAATCAACAGGCTATAATAAATTGGTTTGGTTTCCTTCTCCCAGACCTAAGCAAATGTATTATATTGTAGCGTTTGAGATGTTATAATGAAGGTTATGTCATTACTCCATTATGTTAAAAAAAAGCCTGATTGCCTTCCAAAAAGGCCTGATGTCGAAAAATATTTCTTAGTTCTTACAAAAAAGAGAATTTATAGTTAAAATCTAACGAGTGATGAATCCCTGTTAAAAAATCCTCTGTTTTTCTAAAACTGAATCTGGCAGATGTCAATAAGCTCTGGATGAGGAAATGTTTTGTAAAATAAAGGTCTCTTTTTTATAAAGGAAAGCAAACCTGAATGGGCTTCTGACAAAATTTTACTTACTTATGGAAAGAAGCAGTGATTTAAAAAGTGTGATGGAATGTAGTATCTGATGTCCTACGGCATGACATATCCTGAAACTACTTAAAAACTCAGAACTTGAGCTACTAGAGAAAGGAGTGACCTTTTCAACTTAAACTGCTGATCGTAAAAAAAATTAAGACAGGATCAAGATTATTTTTAACTTAGGGTAAAGTACTCACAAATGACAGAAGCTGATGCTGCCTGGATTGCACTGGCTTGCCTCAGAACGAATGCAGCTCTTATATGAAGCTGTTCCAGCAGATTTGAAGGCAGTTTCCATTTGTTTTTCCTAGGGACAGACAGGGAAATTGAGATACAGAAAGCTAAAATGGGCAGCAACACAGAGATGGGGGATAGCGGCAGAGTCAGGATTTCAGTGCACCCACTGATGTCGGAGGCAGAATCCAGCCACAATACCCCCACCCCAGGTCACCTACACAAAACATGACAGATCCTGCAAGCTCTTTTCTGTTTGAGGACTCTTAGGCTTCAGCCTCCACCAAAGAGGAAAAATTCATTTCCTAATCTAGTGTCTGTTTGCAGTGAAGTGTTTAAACTTTGAAAAAAACCTAAACCCAAAACAAAAAGCCCCAGCAGTCTGTGGGCATGTGAAAGAGATTATAAAACGTAGTGCCTGTGCTGAACTCGCTGCACCGGACTCTGTGACCCCAGACGTCACTTCCAGTCCTCTAGCCCTGTGAACTGTGATTTCATTCCAGAGACCACTGAAAAAGAAATGCAGCATTTCACAGATTTCATCTTGCACATTCAAAATGATCATGTCCTGACATTTCAGCTGTTGAAAAGAGCCAGTATTTACTACCTCGCATGAAAAAGACCAGAAGGCTAAAATGCATAACAAAGTAAAGCCGTGATATGAGACAGATGAGCTCATTTAGATAAAATAAGACAAGACTGAACCTTCATCTGAACTTCAAATTGGAACCGAGTTAAATCTCTCATTGAGGGAAGATAAAAAGTTAGCTAGTGTATTTGTCCTCCAGTTCTCCTTTTTACTTAAGAGAATGATATCAAAGTGCTGGCTGAGATTTCAGGGGGCGGGAGCAGTTCCTGCTGCTGGTGTAGCTTCCTGGGTGATACTGAGCCGGACACCCAGCCTCTTGTGCCTCACTTTCCAGTCACAGACTGCTGTTCCCCTACTCCCTCTCCTTGCCGTCTGATGTGTGTGCTTTAAACATAAAATTTAGAACAAGAACTACCTTTTATTATGTGATTACACAGTGCCTGAGGTCCTTCTTTCAGTCATTGTGTCCAATGTGTTTGTAGTACAAATGAAGATGACGAAAATATTTTTCTCTGCCTGTCCCCCAATGTCACTTAGATGGTAAATATTTTTGCCAGAGGTATGTTCTTATGTGTTATCTTTTTGCTTTAACATTTTGAATATAATTCATCTGAATTTAAAAAGTACTAGAAGGAGAGAGATAAATGCTGCACGCAATTTTGACTGAGCTACATGAACTCTGTGGTATATTCAATCAAAACTTAGAAGCTAGCAAAAAGACATTGACTACATTTTAATCCATACTTCATGGTAACCAATTATCATTCTGCTATGTGTCATTTCCTCCTATATTGTCACAACAATGCTCTAGATTTTTGCATGAATCCTTTGGGTTGTAAATATCCCACGGAATATAATGGAAAATGTTTTTATAGAAGAAAATGTTATACAACCCAGCATGATCCCACTCCTCATCATCTGTCCTAGGATTATTCAGAAATGTTGATTTCTCTATCTGGATTTCATAAATAGCTGAAACACCCCCAACTGAGCATAAGAATAACTTATTTGATGCAAACTGTCTTTTGGGTCCTTCAACTGCTGTTTCTAAATTGGCTGTTTTGGTGCTTCTTTTCAGTTGTCATGTATGGCACAGAAAGGAGTTGGCGAAACACCTTAGGTATTCCTACAAGAGTTCATTTGTGAAACAGTCATTAACCAACCCCAAGAGCTCAGGATATTAGGAAAAGTGAAATCTTGAAGACCCGTCAGGAATAGATTTCCTCAAAGGAAGAAAATACTAGTTCAAGCTTCTCAGTCTTTTCACTGGGGCTTAGGGGACCTCTTCCGCTTTCCTTTCCACTGCCAGTGTCCCATTTTGTCTCCCACCTCCAAGGTACTTAAGAAAACCCTTGCACTTACACCTTCTCTTCTTATCTCATTCAACGGGTGCTAACCTGGTCGGTAAGAAGTGGCATAATAATGTCATGAAGCATTCCAATCAGCAGATCCCTTATCAGAATTATTATTGTTAAACAAGTGTACCCATATTGCATGAGTGGAGCAAATCCCAGTAAACACATAAGAACTAACAGAACTCACGCTTTTCCCAGGGTCCTCAGAGTAGAAAGAGGTAAAGAACAAGGTGAGCAAATTACCCAGCACTCTGAAAAGATGTTACAATATTATAACACATCTTCACATCTGTTGAACACCACTTCTATTCTCCCTTCCCGAAAAAAAAAATATCCAAACATGGAAGCAGAATAAAGCCAGGTACAGATACTGAGGCTAGACTTTAGAAGAAATGAAGTGGTATTTTGCACTCCCCGTCAGTATCTTTAGGAGTAAAACAATCTGTGCCAGAAAACAAGTCTGAAAATCAGCCTGAATATCACTATAAAAACATCCAGTGCTTGCGGCATTGCTGAAACTGGGCAGATAAGGTACAGAAGATCCATTCTCTTTAGAAATCTGGATGAGCAAAAAGATGATCTAAAGGCACTCATTACATATTCATATGATATAAATATACCAGTCAGTTGTATTTTCCAGAGTCCTACAGGAAAAAAAAAGAACAAAAAAACCCCAAACATCAATGAAGGCCAACTTAACAAGTAGTTAAAAAACTAAAGTTAAAGAGGGGGGAAAAAAAGCAGAAATCATAAGCGGAAATTGTGAAAGAAAAAATGATATCTGGTTTGAGGATCTTCCACAATTAGCATGTCCAAGGGGACACAGTGCTGTCTCTGCTTGCCTGTGGAGTATTCAGAGATGTTGATAGGGTTTTTGCAGATAGGCTGAACAACGTTTAAACATTACTACAACCCAAATACGAGTAGCTATTGTAATAACAAAATGTTGTGAATCATTCTGTAATTATCTTACAGCCTGCTAATAGTAACGGTGTTAATCATTTAAATGGTGTGCTACGTATCCACGCTTTATGCAGCAGTACTTAAAAACGTTCCCATCACCCTGGCAAGGTACGCTGTTGAATTTATGTCATTTCAGTCACTATCTGTTCAATACTAATTTGAAAACCTATCAAAAAATGACTGTAAAATAAGTAGATCAGTCACAATTGTTTATGGAAAGGCAGGAAATATGTTAAGGCAGTAGAACATAGTTTTGCCGTAACATTTAGGAAGAGAAGCATATAAATCACTGTGTCACAGCATCTAAAATATTATAAAACTGTCTCCGCTGTAACAGCAGGCTGCAGGGCAATATTTACTGCTAATTCAAATTATTGTTATTATGGGTATTCAACTCTACTATTTTTATTTCCTTAGACCCACTCCCCCAAATGATTTACATTACAAAATTCTGTTCTTATATAAAAATTTCACCTTACTGCTATTATTAGGATGTCAGCTCTCATTCTTGGTCACTTCAGTTTATTACATAACCACCTATAGGTAGTTATGGGCAAATTAGTCTTCACCTATTACAAGTGTTTTCCCTATTCAGTTGAAAAAGCACACTGAAATAGATTCAGCTTCTACTGTGGTGACATTAGGGAGAACACTTTCATTCCAGTTTCTGCTACATTCTATGCTATGTTTTGTGTAATTTTTATTTCTCAGCGGGGCACTCAGTGATGTTGCTCTGAAGCTTCACTCACAACAGAAGAAACAGGTTTAAACTTCAGGAGACCTGGCAGAATGCTACAATAACCCGTAAAATTAGAGAGCAGCATCCACAAAAGGAAAAGATAGAGTTGATAAAGGCGAAAACAAAGCAGAAACCCCAAACCAGAAGAGACTACAAACTGATATATTCTGTCAGTACTGCAAGGAAAGTGAATTAAAGGGAAATTGGAAAAAAATACTGCCTTGCTTATCAAAAAATAGCTGAGGTTGGAAGGCACCTCTGGAGATTGTCTAGTCCAACCTCCTGCTAACAGTACATTGCTCAGGACCTTGTCCAGTTGAGTGTTGAGTACCTCCAGGGATAGAGACCCCACAATCTCACTGGGCAACTTGTTCCAGTGTTTGATCATCCCTGTAGTAAAAATTTTTCTTCTTACACTTAATAGAATCTCCTGTTTCAATTTGTGCCCATTGCCTGTTGTCCTTTGAATGGACAGCACTGAGAAGAGTTTGACTCTGTCTTCTTTACACCCTCCCTTTGGGTATTTGCACACATTGATGAGATTCCTGCCACGAGCTTTCTCTTCTCCAGGCTCAAGTCCCACCTTCCGCAGCCTCTCCTCACGTGTTGGATATGCCAGTCCCTTACTCACCTTTGTCTCCCTTCACTGGACTATCTATAAAGATTTTTTACTCAAATACACAATGTTTATGCATATTACCTGTATCTATAAATATATTGCATATAATTTAAAAAATACCACACCTCCCCTTTAGGGTAAATGCTCTAGGGAATGCTGGAATTAGATATGCTTGCACAACATTAATTCAGTCCACGTGGCATACCTATTATGATTTTTAACCTGTTTTGGGAGGGAGGGGGGCATGATCCATCATACAGTCAGTCTACAAATGGGCAAGCTATACGTGCTTCTTTCCTCTTCACTGCTCAGAGTGCAGCTCAAGGCCTTATTTTAACATTTATAACCGAATCCTGCTCTAAAAAAAAAAAAAAAAAAAAAAGGACAGTTTTCTTTTTACAGACGTTTCAGTGTAACTTCTCACTGGTGTAAGTGTTGTGCCACAAATGTTCACAGCACCCCTGTGAGGCAGGGTAGCATCCCTACTCTGGCTTTACAGGCTGCCTCTGGCCTGAATTTTTAGAGAACTTTGCACTTAATTGCACTTTAAATGCCCCCACTGACTCTGGTTGCAGCTGCCAGTGCTCAGCACATTTGAAAATCCAAGCTTCTAGGGCTGCAGACTGGCTTGTCCAACACAATTAACTTAATCATAAAGCACAATGTTTTTATCTAGTGAGATAACAGTTTGGAACAAGGGAAAATCCTATTCAGTGGAATCTTTATGGTTACAGCTCCCTCAAATAACTGTCCTTTCCTCACTCCTTCGTTTCTTAACCACCGTATGAGATATACAGCATGTGGTAATGAAATATGAAATGCATGCATTTTACTGAGCAAATCTCTCACTTGAAATGTGAGGTCTTTGGTTTGAAAATAAACACAATCCAGGGCTCAGCTGTGGAAGTGTATTTGCTGCTCCGACAGCCAGGTCCCGCTATCCTCGCTCAGTCAGCTCTTTTGCACAGCATCAGCCTGGTCTTACACTTTCCCGGTGACAAGTTTCCAGAAGTAAGTGTGAAAAGGCAGATCACTTTCCACTACCCACAGGAAACGAAATGACCCTTCTGTTGTCGGTTGGATGATACATGAGCTGTATCCCCTGCAGAAGCCAAAGCTAGTACGGACTTGTTCTCATTAAACAAAGCTAAATATTGGAAGCACATTTAAACTGCAGTGTAGAAGCTGCATAGGCTCCAGCTGAACTTTCAGAATTAATGCTGCTGGCTTTAAACTATTCAGCCTCAAGGCTGAGATGCTGGATGATGCCACTACAAGCTTTGCTTCTAGTTCAGAAAAGGGGAGCAGGGGGTAAGGTTAAAGTAGCCATAAACTACACTTGCTTCTTCCTAATCTTAAGGCATCTCAGGGTTTTAATGGCCTAATATAACAGCTCTAGAGAGTAGTTTGCATTATGGCAGACTTAACCCAGCTGCCTGCTATTCAGATAGTCCCCAGTCTATTGCACTGCCCCTGCCACATACTTTGCACCCCCTAGCCTCTGCTGTGCTGTGCAAACTGCAGACCTCTGGCCACGTTTAGCTGCAGCCTGTCCGTCCAGCCTCATCTCCTGAAGAACAGATCAGGAGGCAGAAATCCACCCCATGAGGCTCAGGACCTCTTGTTTGAGAGGCTGAGTCTTTCCTTGCTGTCATAGCTGAAATCCAGACCAAAGCAATGCTTCCAACAAACCTTTCCAGAGAAGGGACGAGAGGAAGGGGAGGGTAGCTTTCATATAGCTCCACGGATGGCCTGCCTCAGGCAGAATCTCTCCAACTTCCCAGGCACATGGCAAAAAGCTGTTTCCGTTCTAATCCATGCACTCCCTGTGCTGCTTCACTCAACTTATGCCTAGGGATGGTATATTAATAGGTTGCCCTTCTGTGTACATGTAATTTCTGAGGCTGATGACCCGAACATGATATGAGCAGTGACAGACATTGTAATTGTATAAACTTGGGGGGGGGGCGGGAATTAAATAGTCATAACAAAACCAATTGTCAAGTATAATAAGATTTTCCTTTTAGTAAAATAACAGTGTCATTAATTATTAAAGAAGAAAAAATAGCAATGAATCAAGGCTAAAAGTAAATGAGCCTAGAGACTGCAACTCCTTCTTATATAGGAGTGCCCTCTGCAGTCTAGTTCTCGGGGAGTGATGCTGTGCCAGCTCATGCAGTGCTTGTGCCAGAGGAGATCGGGAATAACTTGGTCAAAGCCAGTGCAGCAAGTCGGGATGTGGAGCCCTAATGAGCACCTGGAGTATGGGACTCACAGTACAGATACACCATTCTCCAGAAGTGCTAACCCCTTTTCTCTGACGGACAAGCTGAAAGACCTCTGCGCACTTTAGTGGTGGGGTTTTTCAGATGTGAATGCTGCAGCTAGAAAGTAACAACTTATCGTTGCTGCTTAGACATGGGGCATTTTACTCTGTGTTTTAAAGCTCAGCACAAACTGTAAAGTGATCTTCAGGAATGTTCTTCAAAGGGGACATTGTCTGTGTCCTTTCAAGATTTTAAGCTCTAAAGCTGGTCACATGCTGCCATAATATTTTAATGTCATTCCTAGCTGGCAGGTAGCAACTTGTTTTTCATCAGTGCCTTATGTAAGTAACCCAACCATTAAGATGTGACCTCATTTCTAAATGCACATGTTTCTCCATCAGCTGCAAACTTTACAGGAGCATCATTTCTTCTTTTATGATGCTTCACCAAAATTACTATTTTTAATTAAAAAAGAGTGTGCAACAGAATATTTAATTTGGGAGGGAAAAAAACCCCTGAGTCTTTAAAAGTTTATACCACCTCCAATTAATTTTCATGCTTGACTATGTGGCAGGGAATACTTCATTATACAAGGTCACCAACTTTGACATCTCTAACCTCACAATAATAGTCCTTTTTGTAATGTACCAAAATTGAAAATCAGTTTAGTTTATGTTCTCACTAGGTTCATGACTCCAGTGCCTAATATATTGCTGCCTTGTATGCCAGCATTACTCCCTAGTGAGGAATATTAAATAGCAACAGCATATATTAGAAGGGGTGAAAGGGTCCAGCTCAAGTCTGCTGTGTAGTTCACATTCGTTAGTGCTTTAAAAACTCAATAAGTCGAATAATGTTTCCACTTATCCATGAAATTGTGGTATGATTCATATCATAGGCATCTTTAAATGATTTGTAGTCCACTATTTAAGCCATGTATTCCACATAAATACTTCCTGGGTTTGTATACACGACTTGTGCTAGTCAGTATCATAAAAGAGGCACAATAGTGCCTGACCTCTATTACTGCAGCGAGAAGTTCATACATCTAATGAAAAAAAAAACCAAACGGATGACAGGAATGGTATAATACAAAGTACCTCTGTTTAGAAAAGGCATTTTTGGAGCTTATCGAAATGTGAATGCTATTTCCCTCCACCAAAAACTTCTGTTCTTTCCATGTCCAGTATTCTCCATCATTTCTAAAAACTTCATGGGCTGCGCTGTTAATTTTAACATTGGTGTGGGGGATGCAGTGTGTGACTGCTGCTAGCTGGGCTGCTCCTTGATGCTGCTAGTTCTTAGCTCTATTTGTGAAACAAATTTGACTAGAGCCCTGTCTCTCTAGGAGACCTGCTTTACCAGTGACCATACCTGTCCAGCAGTATATTGAGTTTTTTGTATGGAGTAATATTGCAAAAGGAAGATATTTATAGCTTTCTGGAAGCTGAAGGATGATAGTTGTTCAGAAAAGCCCCTGTTCTTTCCCCTGCCACAATACATCTCCTGTGCCTGGTAAATTATTTCCAAGAAAACAGAGGATGGTAAGTTGATGAGAAGAAAAGCTGCAGTAGACCCAACAATACACAGGCTCAGTCAACAGTTTTCTAAAACAAAGAATCTGATCTATAGCTTTAGCTTGTTCCTGAGGAGTTCTTTGGGAATCACTTCTTCCAGTCACATTTTTGGGAGTGCCAAATGAAGTTTCACTCAACTATCATCAGTTGGAAAATTCTGTAGCTACCATGTTCTCCTCTCCTCTCTTTAACTGACTTTCCGGAGCAAAGTGCGTCCTTAACACTCCTTGTTGCGTGTTTGTGCAGTCACAGCCACTGCTGGTAAACCTGTGAGTGCATTGAGCCTGCAACCATAAAATGTGAAACCTGGTGTGAAGCACGAACGCGATTCCTTTACAACCAAAGATGGAATTGTCGGATACCAGGTTCTTACAAAACAAGATTCGGATTCACTGTCAGATTGCACGTGATGTGTGACGGATGCTACTGTCACACCACGAGGGTCTGTGAATTCCCCGCGTGGGCCCGAGTGACAGAGCATCACTGCTGTGGTGGCACCTGTGGCACGAGCCACGTGCTCCATGTTGTCCCATTCTGCACGCCAGCCAGCCAGGACCCTCTGTGGGCTGTCTACAGGCCGACTGAGAACCTGCACAGGGCGTTTTTGCCTCCTGCAGAGCCCAGGTGCGGCATTTCAAGGCAGCACTTGTACCTGGTGGTGCTCCTGATCCTGCCAACCAAGAGCCAGCCAAGGTCTGTTGTTCTCACTGCATGAGTGGGTGAAGGAAGATCTGTGCTGGGTGGGAGCCGCTGGCTGCCAGGGATGTCTGCCCACCTGTAGAGTGGGGAGATGGCTGCAGAAGGGGATGAAGGAAAGGACCCTGTCTTCACTGCCAAGTCCTTCCTCTAGCCCCAAATCCGTGTTGATTCCTTACCCAGACTGCTTGACAGAGGTGGTTTCATCATGATTTTGATATCAATATGTTGTGAGATTCATGTGGTATTTTCCATCCCTAATGTGGGTGTGATCAAGTTCTTTTAAAGTCATTGGGACTCAGCATAAGTGAAAACACTATCAGATCACAACCTTTTAATTAGCAGTATTTTGTTATAAGCTTGGTAAAGGAATTACTGAGTGAAATTGTACAAGCCGATTTATGAGTCAGATGAGACAGTGATCATAACAGACTGTTGGCCTCAGTGTCTATGAATCTGTAGGGTTCCCAACTAAATAAGAGAATAAGATCTTTTTAGTTCTAATTTCTCTTATATCTTCTGGAAAGAAAAATACCTACACTTAAGGAAAAGGTACTTTCTGCAGAAAAAACCCTTTGCATACTGTGGGGTTTCTTCTTTGTTGTCCTTTAACCATTTTGTCTCATTTCCACAGAGTGGAAAGTAAAGCAACAGACAACCGAGATACATCACTGTTTTGTTTTATCATAATGATGTTGGACATTTTCAGCTTCTCTCAAAACAGTGAGGTTTTTGTTGGAACTTATTATTTAAACAAAAAAACAATGTTCTTTCACTGAAACAGCCAGCCTAATTTGTCATGCTGATATGGATATTTATATTGATATAAACTGCATTACGATCTTGAATTTTGATTCCAGGGTAAATATACTGTTTCTTTTTACTGTTTACTCTTTTTTTCCCCACCTTTTTTAAAAAATCTGTTTTCCCATTCCTCTGCAGTCCATGCCAAATCACCTAAAAGACATACAAGCCATTAACATGCATGTGTGTCTCAACTGTGGAAAACAAGCTGCCTCTTATGTAGACAGAATTTTCAGCTCAAACATCTGAACAAATCTCCTCTGAGACATTGCATGGGCAAATCCTGAAGTCCTGGAGTGCGTCCTTCATTTCGTGTCCTGTGCAGATGGTCTTGTTCACCACAGCTGGGCCCAACTGCGCTTCCCTCACATCTTCCAGGCTGATGGCATGCAGCTCTGGCCTCAGCCCTTTTGTGGGAAAGTATGTTAACACTTCCCAAGGAAAAAATTACTGCTTGGTCCAAGTTTTCTGATCCAGTTCTGTCTTTCCTATACATCTATCAGAATAATTTCACTGAAAACTATTATTTTCTTGGTCAGCAAGGTGAGGATATGCCCTCTTTCTCCCCTTCTCCTCCTCCAAAAACTTACATATAATACATGTGAACATTCACAGACAAGGCAGAAAAACAATGGACCCTACATGGGCACAGCAGTTGCCTATAAATGACACGGATACTGGTGCAGGATATATGACATGGCAGGCAGAAATGTTCAGATAAAGCTATAAACAAACAATCAAAATAATTATTGAAATTTGAGAACCAGCTAGAGAGTACTTGGACATAAATCAATGCATGTGAGCAGAAACAAAAAAGGAAATATTGCTGAAATGTTGGCTGGCAGCCATCTTAACAAAGGTCAGATTTTTTTTTTTGGTAGGTGAACCATATGTAAAGGCCATGACACTTCTGGCTAACATCTTTTTTCTCCCTGAAGATCGTAATATTTTCAGTCAACACTGTGGTTTTTCTGCATGTTAGAATGTGTATTTATGAGCTAGATAGCAGCTCAAATCCTCATTATTCTTCATGATTTCACCATTATAGCAGCGTTACGTGACTTTCCCAGCCCCAACACTACACTAATCTGCCAGTGAAGGAGTGTCCCGTCACGACGGAGCCCACTGAGCGGTCATGTGAGGATGTTTTGGGGAGGAGATAGACCTGCACGAGGGGCAGGACCAATTCCCAGCAGCCTTGGGTACCATGAGAAGGCGAGTTATCAGAAGGCTGCCTATTTAAGCTGGGACCAAACCCCTTATCTGTTTCCAGGTTTGCCACCTGTATTGCACTGCGTGCACCACGTCACTCGCACAGCCAGGCTCAGGAGACCTGGTCTGCTGTAATGACTGCAGGAGCAGTACCAAACAATGAAACGTGTTACTTTATGAAGCTCACAGTCATGTTTTCTTCTTCCAGCCTCAGGCACAACACAAGGTTTTGTAAAGGAGCAGCCTAGGCTAGTTGCTGTGGTGGTCACTCAGGGTCAGCCCCAGGAAGCTCCAGGGAAGACGGGCAAGCAGGGGTTGGCAGAGGGGGAGAAGAGGGCAGTGACTGGGTCACTCACAGCCCGGGGGCATCAGACCTAAACTGACCACATTGTAGAGCAATTAGAAATGCTGTTCCAGTAGCTGCCAGGATGCTTTTCTGTGAGTAGCACCCTTTCCTTTGCCCACCCCCCCCTACTGCAAAGGGAGAGAGGGCAAAGACATCGCCTCTTATCCTTCTCCCAGTAGCAGTGCACAGGCCCCCACAGGGGGCTATCCCAACCAAGGCAGAGAGGCAGGGGGCTGGCTCTCAGCCCAGTTTAGAGAAGAGGATGTGCCCCAGCACCTTTCTTAGTGAAGGATGGCAAAGTTCCCCCCTGGTTTTCAGCTGTGCCTAATATCCACAGCCCAGATCTGTGAGTAGTTTGCAGAAGGTGGGATTTTTTCCTTCATGCATTCCTGTAATACACTCAGTACCCTGCAGCAGAATGACGCAAGGTCCAAGAAAGGGCAGCCTTCAAGCATTTGTTAAAATTAATGCTAAACTACTAAAAAAGTCCCCTTTCTAAGGATGTGGGTATTCTTGACATTTCTTTAAAGCAAACTGCAATGCACACAGAACAATGTTCAGCGTCTTACTGAGGCTTCAGTAACTTCGTTATGCTTTATTCTCTTTCTAACCCACCCACATACATGTTTTACCAATTTAAACTTTTTATAGATCTTGCTAAAGTCTTTTCTGCTGCGCCCTGCTCTTAGCATCACACTTGGTTTGTTTTTCTTGCCTCAGCCCTTGCTCAAGTAGAGAGTGCCTTCCTATGTCTGTGTCCTACTGTGCAAGATGGTTTCCGCAGCTCAGTGCAAAGCAGAGCTAAAAGGAGGAGTAAGGAAGGAGAAACAAACGGATTTACCTTGTGACACACCTCTGTCTGGCTCTTCTGTATAAAATACACAACGCTGATTTAGGAGAGCTGGTCCTTGCAAGCCAATAAATTACTGGAAGTAGACATAAAAGATGCTAACGGAATCACACACTAACAAAACCTAAAGGGCTTCTAACTTAAGTAATTTGTCACAAACCAGAATTGTCACAAAGTGCTAATTGTACAATTAGGTCCAGGCACTCACTTCTGTGAGTATAAAGAGGGGATCTTGCATGCAGATCAAGGCCATATTCTCTGGGCAGAGTGATTAAATGCATATAATAATATAATTATATCATAACAAGCATATTTAAAATGAAGCATCTAAAAAGTCATACCAACTTCTCTTTCAAATCAGGAATAATTAGACCCATTTTGAACCCTATTATTTCTAGCTGTGGCACAACCACTGATTCCAATGGGCTCGATATCATTGAAAGCCTGTGCAGTGTTTTGCAAGATAAAGTTCAGATTCATGCTAAGCTAATACATTCATTCATCTCTTGAGAGCTTCTTCCCCAGATAAAATTGTCTTTTGTGTTTGAGTAGTACAACAAATCCATCATCAACTCAAAAGCATCCTCCCTAGAAAAGCACTGAATTTCAGGACTAACAGTGAAACTTGAAGTCTTAGAAAGGACAATTACAGACTTTCTCAGTTGATCATTGCTGCCACCTTCTAAAAGATTCCTGGGCTGAGTTGAACCTATTATAAAATAAAAGGAATGGGTTTCCTAGAAAAATGGAAATGTTATCTTAAAGGAAGATGCTTTTCAGATCTAAAGTACAACAGCTGAATTCTGTTTTTCAAACAGAAATCACAAACTAATGAGATTTACATAGTAAAGTACAATGTGCAAAATGTATGAGGTTTCTATTAAGGAAAATTATTTCTGGCAGTTGCACCACTTAAGATAAGGGCGATGGAGAGATGAGAAAATATCTTGGCACTACTTGGTGTGAGCTTGGCGCTCTACCTAGCAACATTTCTAAAATGAATCAAAGTTCATCTGGCATCCTGCTTAGCCTGTAGTTAATGCATACTTTCGGGCTTGGGTTTCTCCTATGTATTATGATGTTACCAACACACTAATGACTGTTTTACTTCAATATGGCATATAAAATGGGAATATTTGGGAAGCTGTACCCACAGGCAGAGGAATGAACATACCTTCACTGAAAGTTAAGTGACACTCATTTATGTTGGTCCTAATCATGCAATAGGAGATCAGAATACATTAACAGCTTGAGCACAATAAATAAAGCACACTCCACACTCACTCCACTTCAGAGCCTATACAGCAGTCCACAAACTCATTTTCATTAGAGTTTACCTTATGTTGAGCTGAAGAACATGACAGTAGAATCTGCTGGAGGTGAGTGTTGAATGGAAGATGTGAATGTCTGTTTCTGGTTATGTGTGGGATTATGGGTTTCTGAACTCCACCCAGGACCACACTGGGATGGCAAGGAAGTCAAGCCCCAGAATTAGCGGTATGGTACTGGATGGAATAATTTGGTCATATAGAGGGCAGAGTGTTTTAGAAAATGGCCTTAGTTTATTCTCTGCAAAACAGGAAAGACTTGCTTCAGGCAACTGAAGGAAGCAGCAATTGCCCTTTTTATTCTTTCTTCTCCCTGAGGGGATATAAGGCAATGAGTCAACTTTGATTCTCCCCTCAGTCCCACTGTCAGAGAGGCTGCCAAGTATATATTGGGTTCCCAAGGGCAAAAGGCCTTCAAGCAGATATTTGTGATACTTATCCCTGTGGCTAGTGCTGAAAATTAAAGACACATGATGTTCAAACCCAAAACAACAAGCATAGCTTTCCAAAGACAACCAGCTGCTTCACTGGAAACTGCCAGAGCAAACAACTAGGAATTCAGAAAGTCTATTCACACGGCCTGCTTTCTCGCTGGATGGTTTGCTATTCTCTGCCACGAGGGGAGACAAATCAAATTTGTCAGAAAGATGATAAGAGTGATTATTCATCACTGGCTTTGTCCAGCTGGTAAGGTAAGGATATGTACCTGTTTAGAAAGAAAACCCCCCAAAAACTGAAGCTTCTTCAGTCAGCAAGACAGTCTAGGAAAAATACATTTTCAAAGTACTAAACATGAATTACATTCTAACTCAGAAATTCTCAATAAAGGAAAGCTGTTTAGGAAGCTAACCATTACTATCAAAACTGAGAACTGACATGATATGCTTTTTTCCAGATAGTTTTCTAAATGAAAATGAGAGGGATGGATACAAAACAAGTTGCCAAATTTAGCCTCTTCCTGCTAAGCTTCACGTAGGTCCAGATACCACCTTGCTGGTGTGTTCTAGTACGCGTAACATCTACAACGCTGTAATCAAATTAACAGAGAGGCAGACTGTGGAGCCAGCTGTGCTTGGGAGCATCACTCTGGATTTACCTGGGTAAGACTAAGGATTGAACCTGTTCCACGAAGTAATCCATCACCTATGTAAGCATGTGAAGGAACTCCAAAACTGATATTACTAAACTTTGCAAGGGTATACTATTCCTGTGTACCATCTTTTCAGTGTCAGATGCTCTTCTAAAATACTATGCTACTTCAAGTGAATATCTCTGCTCATACTTTGGCTAGGTGATTGATGATTATTGACTAAAGCCTACAAAATTGCAGTAACCCTGGAGTTCAACAAATGCACAGTTCTTCGCATATGTCAATACCTAGGCAGAAATTATAGAAAATGCTACAGAAACACAAACAAAACTAGTTGTTGGTCACAGCTCTAAAGCCACATAAATACTGTTACCCAATAAATACCATTCAGGCTGAAAAAGATGTAGCTTTTTAAAATGCAGCACTCAGCAAGTTAAAGAACAAATGAACTGTGTACCAGCTGCATATCAGATGTTCAAATTCACATCAGCTTCTTCACCTAGGGATAGCAAAGCATCAGGATCTGAACCTTGCCTAAACTTCGTCTAACTCTTGACCTAGACACTGACCAGATCTTCGGAAGGCATGACTTTCTATACGATTTCTAAATTTCCTGGTTCTATCTGGGTTGAACGCTATCAGGAAGAGAGTCCTTTTTGCCAAACTGTTAAATGGTCCTTGCTATTTCACTGAGTGCTATCTTATCACCTAGAGAAGTCATACTGAGTATTCCACCTCCAGTTTCCAAATTAGTCTAGTTCTTGGAAATGAAAATCCGATCTCATCTTACAAGAATATTATCACAGGAGCCTAAATGCAAATAAATAAGAAGAGTGCACACCACCAGAGGTTTAGCAAAAACAGCTTTTTGAATTCTAGCCATTTAAATATTGTTGCTTTGAGAAATCATCTGAGAAGTGAGTATAATAGTACTTGCATTCTTTCAACAGAAATAAAATACAAATCAAAATAAGCCAAGGGTGGGAAAGAGATCAAAAATAAAGTATAAAGGACTGCAAAAAACCACAAAATTATTATGTCTGTATCCATCTATCACTGATCCATAATTTTATAGATGTAGCTAGATGAAAAAAGATGAAAAGATGGCAAGGAGAAAAAATGCATTAGTGCTCAAGGTAAGAAGAGACATCACGGAGTGGTTGATCTTGACAGCTTTCCTGAAGACCCAGATTGTTGTAAGTGATCTCGCACGAAAGACCAACAAATGAAACTGGCAACTTTACCCCCATTCAGTGCATATTTGAACAGACTTTTACTGAGGCAGTTCTGATTCTGATCGGGATCACCTTTTATTTTCCCCCTTCTGCTAATAATGGTTTGCATACAGCTGAATATTCTAGGGAAAATAGGGGGTTTAAGTTGTGAAGGGCAGGTGGACTGACAGTTCAGCTGAACTACTTAGATGTCTGAAACCCAAAAGCTCTTCATGGAGATTTAGTGAGAAGATATTAGTTCTTAAGTTGGCCTTTCTTAAATAGATTGTTGTTGTTGTTGTTTGGTAGTCTTAGAAAATCAGCATAGGACCAAACAGGCCTAGAGTAGTACCTTCTGAGCAAGGGTGGAAAAATATGTAGTATTTTGTAAGGAATCTTTCCTGACTAGTGCAGAAAGAGTTGTAGGTGTTGTATTTGTGAGCACGCAGAGAATGATGGTTTCCAGTAAAGCTTTCAAAAGCATTAAATTCACTCTAAAAAACATGGGAAACTTGGACCTTTCCTGTGAGTGTACGACACACATGCCTCAAAAACATAAAGCCAAAAAAGACACTCAAAATCAAACCCACAAAACCAATAATAAAAAGCCATTCAGCTGGAGGTACACTGTAACTAGGATCTGTTTCCAGAAAATGAAAACCAGCTTTGTCCTCTTTTTCTGCATGCATAGGCTGCTGAAGCATGCATTTTGGTTGCCTCTGTGTGAACACGCTGTGTTCTGGCAATATGGCAAGAAGCCAATAAGATAAATATCAGAACTTTCCCAAAGGCTACTAGTGACATAATAGATCTAGAAATTAGTAAAAAATATCATTAGTTTCCATCTTTAAAAGCTCAGTTTATACCTATTTACCACCATCTAACATTATATGCAATTCATAGAAGTGGTGAGTGCAACAGTGGAAACAGCACTGAATAACCGGACTGGATAACCAGTTTAGGGACCTGGATGACTAAAGCACTAGCTCTGAAAGCAAATATAAAGGGATAAAATTCTGCCAGTGTGCCATGGTTTAGCCCAACTAAAACCAGCACACAGTGTTATACAACCCCAAATCTGGAACAACCTTTCTGAGGCCCCTAGAAATTCTGAGATGTCATAGGAATATAGCAGAGTTCAAAATCTGTCTGAAATCACTGTATTGCTATCATTCATTCCTAAACTACATAGAACATATGTATTTACAGACACAGGAATGGCAGAATTAGAGATAGAATTTCCTAAAAAGAGTAAATTACTTAAAAGAAAAAGAAAACAACGATACTCAGGCTTGCATGTTCTGGAGCTAGAAACTGTAACAACTAACCAATTTTCCATTTTCTTTCAAACATCCCGCAGACCTAGATCTACAAGCAGGTTGCGCTCTTAAATTATCTCTGGATGTAATACAGAAATGCACAGGCTGTAGACAATGAAACATAATTAAACTGGATTGAAAAAAGCCTGTCCAAGTACCTATGATTAAATTATTTCATCCTTAGTTTGGGGCAGCAAGTTTCCCAGGATTGTAAGTACCTACATTATAACATGGATCAAAGTGTTGGCCGGGTAACATGAGAAACAAGCCAGTGCAAAACTGACAGTTAATCCATGGCATACACTTTTCCATCATAGTAAACACTGTTTCTGTGCAGTGAGCCATCAGTAATCTCAATTCTTTTTCCTGTAAGTAATACAGCTCTGGTTAGACTAATTTGCCATTTCAGGGTTACTGTCCTTTAATTTGTCCTGTACTTCAGACTTCATCTGCAAGCTGCAGTTTGACAGGTTTTATGAAGATGCAACTACATTAGAAGAAAAATACTGTTATGCATTTATAGCAGAGTTCTCAGCCACAGAGCTATAACATCATATTGGCTATATACATTAAACTTTAGAGTTTCTGTACTGCTTCCGAGAACAGCTATGACATTTTAAAGTCACCATGAATAAGTGTTTCTTTGTAGCAAATGCTTAGTCAAGCTAATGATTTTTTTTTTTTTTTTTTTTTTTGTAAATTATTATTACTGTCACCGCAGAGTTCCAAATAAATGACAAGGAAGTAGTAAAAATAATGATTGCAATGTCTATCAATAGTGCGCTCATAACATGGACCTGTAACTGCTGTGCAAACAGCTTGTGCAGTGAAGTGAAAAAACTATCTCATGGAGCTTTAACTTGACATACACCACCTGTACAAGCCTAAGCACAAACTCAAAAATCTCACTTTAAAAATTATAGTAGTCTGTGAGATACTGTACCTGACTTATTTATTGCTTTCATAGCTTGGCTACCACTGGGTATGACCACTTGCACAAACTCCCCCTGGTCCTTAGGCTTACCAACAAGATCTCCTCTTTTGGATGGAAGAGACTGTCCTGTTTTACATACCATTAAAAGGTAGTGATTTAAACCAATCTTTGCCAACGTACAAGCCCTAAGTGTGCTTAATTCTGTGTTAGTACAGGACCCAGGGAACCTGAGATAACAGGAGTAATTTTTCAGTGTAAGTAGGCTGTTAGGGTGACATTTACCTGCACAGGTCCTAACTTGGCATATGGAAAGGGGTATGAGTAAAACAGGCACTGCAATCTAGATTTCATCGTACCTCTCATTCTTAGTCAGACACCTCTTTCCTTATTTGTACGAATTCTACAAAAAAAACTTGTTTTCTTCAAAGAAAAATTAGGGATCTTCCTCAATTAGTCACCTCCTCTCAAATCAAACTAAAGTTTTAATAAGCCATCAAGCAATAAAAAACTATTAACAACATCCTAAAGAAGTAAAGGATATTTGTTGTCAACGCTCAATGAGCTGGAGCCCAGCTTTGCACGTTACTGAAATATTTTTGGCTCTGAACTATAATTAACAAAATTAACAAAACCAAAACCAATTCTCAAAATAGTTTTGTTTCTGGAATTTAAATCCTGCTAGCTCTTTCAGTTTTGCAAAATGATACCTTGTCGGACTTGTTGTTTGTTGCAAAACCTCTTTGCTGTGTTTACAGTGCCCACTGAATGGCAAATTCCCACTACAAGAGGAGCAATGGACAAGCCTTACGCCCCTCCTCTGGCAGCCAACTGCCCTCCTAATCTGTGAGACTCCTCTGTAGTTTTGCCTTTGGCCTTGAAGTTTGATCTTTATTGCAGTCTAAATGCTCACTAAAGATGGAGAATTCACCTTGAAGCTGGCAGAGCTGTTCTCATTTCTACAGTGGTTGTGCAGGAAAAAAACACTCTGGGCTTAGCACAAAAGCTCAGTGAGTCTTTCAAAAGGACTTCCTCTCTTTTTGGGGTCATTTGCTTTAAATACATGGAGCAGTAGTCAGGGAGCGAATGAAGGAGATGGAAGAAAAAGTCTGAAATTAAAGACCGGAGCATAATGAAAAAAATAAAAAAGCATGCTAGAGATGTTTTTTGGACATAGCTTCTGTCCTTCTCCAGCCGGGATTCATTATTCCAACAGCAGCTCAGCTGCCTTTTACATGGACTATCTGCTCCAGTGGTGTTCTCCCAGATGAGGTGCCCAGTGACCCCAGAGCAGCTTTCAGAATAAGCTCAAAGTCTGTGAAACTGAGAATTTTTGCAAAGGTCTGAGGATTCTCACAGGCTGGGCAAAGCCAGAGTTTCCTCTCCTGCAATGGCAATGGATCCTGATGTTGCTCAGAGCAGGGAAGGATCAGAAACTTTAAACTAGGCTGCCTCAGGAAGCAGTAGGCTAGATTAAGAAGATGCTAAGAAGATGCCAGCCCCTCTTAAATTTTTAGATCAGACTGCATGTCTTACAATAGACACAGGGCATGTTTTGCAGACAATATACATTGCAAGTGCTGTCTTTTGCTGAAGCTTGAAGAATGAGAGGGTAGATTCATAAAAACACCACATGCAAATGTGAACTCAAGTAGATCAGATCTAGTATAAGAAAGAGGTAGTGTGACTTTCTTTGAATTTGGTCAAAGCTGTACGTAGCTTTACTGTCATCTGAATGGGATCAGATATTGTTGGCATGGTAATATGCAAAATGTCACGTTGTTATACACACACACAATGTTTTACCAGCTAGTACTTTGCCATACTACCAATCACCATTTCCCCTCCAAGATCTTTCCTAAACAGTGAGTAATCTAAATGAAGAGCACAAGGATTTTTCCACTGGATAAGGAAATAAAGAGCTTTCATGCAGACGTTCATTTCCACGTTAAAAGGGAGGGCGCAGCAGAGATACTGCAGTTTTTATTCAAGCTGAAACTGCTTCAGTCCTGCGTGACTTTTCTTGGGGAATTCCCTGAACAAGCTTTTTATTTTATAGAAATAAATCCCATTTAAATTATCCTGAGACATTCAGAAGCGGAGCAAACAAAACTTCTGACTTGAAAAGGTCAGAAATTAAAATCTGTCAATCAGGGCTATTAACTAACAAAGTTAGAGCTTCTCTCCCATTCTTTTCTCTCTAATAAACTACTGGAAGAGCAGGTAAAAGAGCTATGAGGAAGGCATTTGGAAAAGTTACTTATAAATAACAATGAAACTCAAAGGTAGGTGTAATCCTCTGGACAAGGGCTCCCTCTGTGCCTCTGTGCCCTGTCACAGGACAGGAACGGTGTGCCACAGTGAAAGGTGCCAGCAGTGGGAGGAAGCACATAAAACAAATTAGCCCTCTCCCCTTTCCACCAGTAAATCCGTCTGGTAACAGCTATTACCTATCCGATTTATACAATCTCTTCTCCAAAATCTTTGATGTCCAGAAGACTGGAAAATCTAATCTTGGGAATAACAGAATTATTGAGAAAGTAATAGAACCACAAACAATTCTCTTATTGCAACACTTGCTGAGAAAGAAAGTTCTCCAGATCTGGTTAGTTAGCAAACTCTTTTATAAACCACCCATGAATGGATGAAATTTACTATTCATGGTGATTGATAGAAATAAAATTTTTAGAAAAGGACTTGCTTCATTCAGCAATCTGGAGAGCAATGATCTATTTTAATTTTCTTTGCTAAGGACAACTAGAAAATGAGAGCATTGAGTCTTCCTCTGAAAGTCTTCAGCTTACACAGCCAGGGCATAGTTTAGCCATTAGCCCAAGGGCCTGGTTCTCCATTACATCAGCTCTAATGGAATTACACTTGTGCAATGAAGACCATAATGAAATAAATAAATAGGTCACAAAATCTCTGGTTCTGCTGCACGACTAAACTGCCGGGATACACCGGTCGCCAGGAGGTCTGTGGTAAGGCACCAAATGCAGAGCAGCTTGGCCGCTGTCTGCTGTGTCGCAGCTTCCCGGCTGGAGAGGTGGCCTCCCGAACCGAACCCCCGTGCTGGGAACGAAACGGCTGGAGATATGCTACCCGTGACACATGCCCTACAGTAGTTAAATGAGGAATGAGAGTTCCTCTTCCCTCCCTTTTGCCCCAGACAAAGGCAAGCAAGCACTGCTGGGGCACATAAGCGGCGTGCAGGGCACTGCCCCTCGCTTGCCCTGGGCGGATGGGGCTACTGGCCTCTGGGGTCAGGCAGGGCTCAGCCAGATATGTGGGAAACTGCCAGCAGCTCCTTCTGGAAAAGGGGGAGTGGGACAGTCTCCACAGACACCTGTTGAAACAAGACTATAAGATTTAGGCTAATAATGCCAACACACATTTCCCGTGCGGATCCTGCAGGCATATCTGTGGTACCCAGCAGAGATTGCAAACCTTTGCGCAAAGGTGACCTGCTCTTGTTGCTGTAAAACAGGAACAGCACTCATACCAAATCTGATATGCAAAGTGAGAAAAAGAATCTGAATTTTAAATCTCTTCCAACATCACCGTCCCATTCACCTATAGCTCCTGTGCACGCCAATCTCCCCAGACAGACACCTCGGTTACACGTCAGAAAATACTCCCAGACAGCAGGGTTTTTTTTCCTATTTGGAGATTATTCAGTACAAACTCTCATTGGCTTATTTTAATTTTAAATCACTACACAATGTCTGTCTGCTTTTGAGGACGAGGAAGGTACAAGTGTGTAGGGGGGAGGGTAATGCATTTTAAATTCTAAGGGAAAGAACCTCTCCAAAGTACAAAATCTTACCAAGACAGATTTACGTGGTTTGTGAAACTTGTGTGTGACTGCTGTTTGTAACTTGTACCACACTCTGCCTCCTTCACCCTCTGACACATAGCAAGAAAACTGGATTCAAAATGAGATTGCACCATGGTGAATTCATTCCTTGAATTGCATCGTACATTTCAGCAATACACAGCGTGGGAACACGTCGATTAGCTCTCGCTTTGAAGAAATTGGATTTGCAAAGGTCAGCAGTGGCTCGGCCCATTTCTCAGCAGATCTTTGGCTTGCTTTTCATCCCGGGACTAGCAGGGAGGAGGTCAGAGAGGAATGACAAAAAGAGAGAGCTTTTTGAAGCGAGCCCAAAGAATCTGACCGTGCTCACAGCAGTGTGAAGGTTTCTTTTGCTCAGAGCTAATGAATAGGTAGATTTTAAACCAAACTTGCAGGAATAACTTTCTGAGTTTACTCTACATACTAAACAATTCATTATTTTGGTATAAACTAAGAAATGCCTTAGAGTGTAACTTTCAGTCTGGTGAGAGCTGCCTGAAGCTAACGCACAGAAACAGCCTGCTCGCCCTCCCCCATCCATCCCTCTTTCTGCGCTGAGGGGAGCAGTCAGCCTGGAAAAAAGGTGGAAAGAGGCAAAAGCTCAGCCCCTAGTGCAAGTGCGAAACCTGGGGAGCTTGTGCTCTGTACTGCTCCTTTGAAACACATTTCCCAGTTGTTTAGCTTGCTCCTGTGCCAGCGTACTGAGACAGAGGTAGCTTCATTACCCTCCCGAGCCGGAAAACTCACAAAATATGTTGGCCACCCTCCACACCTTATTAACATAAACTGGAGTTTCCTCCTGCTGCTGGCAGAGCAGGGTGCTGGGAACGTGTGATCTCGGCATTTCGGCGGCTGTCACCGAGGTTCACCTTATTCCTGTGGTGAAGGATTACTCCTGGATCCTAAGCAGAGAGTTGCTGTGGGCAATTATACTGGAAAGCCACAAGTGGGGAAGGAGGTGGGGAAAAAAGAAACAAGGGCAGGTCAGCAAGGAACCCAAGAAAACCAGTATGACTGAGTTCCTTCACCTGTAAATGTGAAACATCTCTTGGAGAAATACTGTACATATAGAGTGAAATGTGTCTCCTAGAAAATGGCAATACCAGACTCATTTGCTTCATGAGGGTATTTTTTTGGCAGGCCCCTTTTGCACATCTCGATTTCTCTGGCTTTAAAACCTTGCAAAGGCTTGCAGTATGGGGAGAGAGTAGAAACAATAGCTCCAGCTGCTGTCACAGGTCTCTGAGAACTGTAAAAATTGGCCTTTTCCCTGTCTCTTCCAGCAATCAACGTTGCAGCATTCTGGCATGAAACATAATATAGAAAGTGTCCAAATCATAGAAGCCAAATCCTGATGCCCTGTAGGTACCTGTTAAGTAGTCAGTACCAACCCAGGTGAATTCTCCCTGTCATTAACTGAGCAAAAGCTGAATGCCAGCCTTTGCCCTGGCTAATTTATTTGACTGAGAATTCCCTTCAGAATCAGTTACAGCATGTGTAAAAGAGGTGTAGGGCAGAGTGTTTCAGGAAGACAAAGATGAAAAGAGAGTGGCTATCGTCAAAATGACAGATGAGTGATGTTTCTGTGACCTCACAGGAAGTAATAAACACTGGTTTTAGGCTTTTAGTGGGGAAATGGCTTGTTCCCTTACTGCTGCATAACTGCACCGGGCTTCCACCAACATCTAATCATGTCTGTGAAAGAATTGGTCTATGGAGGGCTTGTAACAACCCTGCTAAAGAGACTGTGCCAGCTCCCCTCGCAAGTGTTAGGTTACCACAGATCCAGGCATACCCTGCCGTCTCTCATTACCTCATGCACCAGCAACTCGTCAGCTTAGCCTTCGCTTACCAGTTACAGATGTGGAGGCAAGTAGGGGATCTGAGTAAGGTGCCCTGGCCAAGGGGATGCCTCTTCAGAGACTGGCACTTTATGCCAAATATGGGATCCCATCTAGATGTTTGGTTACATAATCCTTCCTAGGAGTATAATTTTTAACTTGACTGATTTCCACAAAACCTGACCTGTAGGAAATCGTCATTTATGGGCACACACATAATTTGCAAATTTTCCATCTGCGTATGTGCGGACAAACCTTTATCCAAAACCCAGAGTTTAGGCATAAGGAAGTGTGTTTGGATTACCTGTGCACAGCCGATCACGCTCAGCCATCAAATCTCAGAACTAGCTTCTTTTTCACATTTAGCATCCTCTTGTCTCTCTGTCTTCATTCTGAACGCACTTTTTTTTTGGTGATGTTTTTATCAACACTTCCTTCAGTGGAGAAAGGTGTCCTTACTGCACCTTTCACATATGAATAGGCTTCAGAACTGAAAACACAAAATGCTGGGTTTAGCTTTCTTATTTTTTTTCAAAAACAAAACAAAGAAAGTCAGAAGGTTAAACAACTACAGTTGAAGCTACCTTGCTGAGCTGCCATTAAAAAAAAGATTGGTCTGAACACACATTTTTTTTTATTAAAAAAGAATGCACATAAATTACAGCTGCTGACCATGTAGTCGTTCTTTTTATGAGGTGTTTCCCTATACCCATATATGATTTCCACATATAAATTCCCTGTTGGTCTGAAAACTGCTCACATGAAACTGGTGTTTTTCTTAATAAACTGTCCACAGAATCTGTACTTCATCTTGGACATAAAAAGTTCATTAGGGAAAAAAAGCATCCCAGCATCCTGTTGGAAAGCAATACCCGACACTATCCCAAGCTAAAAAAAGATCTGCCTGCTCACTGCCTAGCCTTTTTTCCCTGCTTTTCTACTTAATTATTTTCCATAATTTAATAAAATCCAATATAACATAGCACACTATAATGGTACCTGCAGTAACAACCTTCTAGTCCAGAGCAGAGAGAAAAGAAATTCTGTTTCCTTGAATGTTAAATTTTGTTTAAATTTCAGAACGTTAAATATTGTTTCCTTTAAAATTCTCTAGGAGAGAGAACAGGCACCTAGCTCCGAAACAGTCTGTCTCTGAGGACAGACAGAAATCCTGAAGTCCTCTGCTCTGAAAGAGCCTGTTTGATGTGATGCCCTTGAACCATGCAGCGTGGAAGTCCGGGAACTGCTCCAGGCCTGCTTACTGGGGTCTTCTCAGGAGGGAAAGTTACTGGAACCAGAATCAGATGTTCCATCTGGGATGCTCAGTTGTAAATCTGAGAAAGCATTAAAAAATATGAAATTGTGAAAAAATTCCCCCAGCGCACACATGAAAATGAAAACCCACATTCATCATTACCTCTGCTGCTCCATGTAGAAAAGAGGCAAGGCTAAACCAAACCGGATGGCTGCGTATTAAAGCTCATCTGCTGCTCTTGCTATGGAAGCGCAGCTGTCTCCCGAAGAAACCAGCGAGATCAGCAGAGACCAGGTGAAGGATGTGCGCCTAAGAGATTCCTCCTTCACAAGGAAAACGCTTGCTTTGACAGACTGTTAGATGTGCGTCAGAATGTGACAGACGGGGGACGTTTTTAGCAACACTTCACTGAACTAGTGTAGCAGAGCGCGGTCTCCAAAAGTGCAGTTGCTTTCATTCCCATAATTTACTTTCATCTGTCTTTTTCAAAACCTTCCCTAATTAAGCTTAATTGCCATGCAGTCACACATTAGTGCAACATTCTGTCCACTTACGGACCACCCATAAAATGTTTCATAGCATTAATCCTGGAAAGTGGTAGACTGATTGTTTTGTTTTGTTTCCTAATGTGCATAAGTGCCTATAATGCATAGTGATAGCTTTCTGGAACCGATACTTGACTCTGACTGTCATGAAAAGATTCTTAGTTTATATCAGAAAATTAGAGAGGTCAGAAGGGTGTTTGTGTTATGGGAAAAACAAGCATTTGTGATGATTTGGAATCTAATATCTTTGGTGAAGAACCCAGACATGGGGATTCCCAGCTCTTTGTAATAGTTAACTCTTTCTTAGCACAGTTATGAACCAGATCATAACAACTTGGATACCCTCAGCTTTGGTGAGCTAGCTAGGTTCTCTGCATCATTTAAGTCCCAGCGACTTAGACTCACAATAAGCAGTGATCTGGTGACCTAATGAAACCCATGAAAACTGTCCTTAAAGCTGGACAAAGGTCTAGACTGGAGGACGCGTCTAAATAGTTTGTAGGAGCTGATTCATAACAGAGTATTTAGAAATAGTAGAACAAAACAACAGCAACACAGACTCACAAGGAAACCAACTGAAATATTCTTGTAAGCAGCTGATAATTCATCTCTAATACTACAGTTTATCTGAGTGCAGTAGCTCTCATACATTTTAAGTCAAGAAGTCCCCTGAATTTTTAGGATTCTCAAGGAAAAGCAGTAAGTACCAGGTACCTCAGAAGAAAGTCGCTCCCAAGATGCTTCCAGACAGAAATGCTCCGTCAAACTGGGTGGGCTGAAAATTCACACGACTAGAGGGACAACAAGCAAAAAGACAAGCAGAAAGTAGTGTTAGATAACAAAATCAGAACTTTTGGAGCAATCAGACATCATCATATGTTATAGCACAGAGATACAACACGAGGGAATTCCAGCCTTCCTGACTTTGTTGAGAGTCAGAGTTCACACAATATAACTAGAAATCTCATTTACCATTTGCACTGGTTACTATTTCCTATGGTTTCTGGGCATTGTGGAACAAGGCCAATATTTTGCCACTGATAGAAATACTTCTGTTAGTCCAGAAATGACAAAAAGAAAGGAAAGAACAAAATTTACGTCCAACTTAATATTTCTACATTATTAATAAGGGATTAAGTTACATCTAGCCCTTTCCACAGCTTTCAAGCTTTGTAGGATTTATATATTGGAAAGGGAAAAATGAAAGGACAAATACCAAGAACTCTCTAACCAGTAAGGACTAGTCACATGTGTAACTTATTAGCTAAGTTTGTCCAAATTACACAGCACTAGAGATGCATATTCTTTGAAAAAAGTAGGGCTTTTACCTTATGTATGTGAGACAAAAGTAAAAGAGAACAGGAGATACACACATTATTGCCTGTGAGCCCAGAGGCAAGTTCTATGATGATTTTATATTTTCATGGCAGAGGAAAGGAAAAAAAAATTTAAAATAAAATAAAAAAAAAAAAATCATTCTTTTCAGTCACTTTCATGAATTTTAAAACTGAGCAACAAACTCTACTTCTGGCTGAACTGACCTGAATAAAAATGCAAACAACTTTTATTTTGTTTCAAAAAAAGCTAGAAAATTCCAAATGACAGAAAATTTCTACAAAAAATGCTTTCTTAAAAGACACACACACAAAACTTCAGTTACCTATGTTGATACTATCTTTGTCCCTTATTTACCACACAGTCCTAAAATCCTTTCTGCGTGGGAATAGCTCACAGCAAGCACTCATGGGCAAGCTGAAGTGGCAAGTAAGCAAGAAAAACAGAGCAAAGAAAATGAAGAGCGTGTACTTGCTCTGCCAACTATATGGTGCAGGTTGCCTAGGATATGATAGCTGCATTGAGATAGTCCTAGAATTTTAGTAGGAAATCTGACGTATATTACTAAAGAGAAGCCCTCAGCTCAGAAATGCTGGATTAAACTAACTTTGCAATTCTACTGACACCAACTGGCTCATTTCCAGGAAGAAACCAGGGTCGTCTTTTGTTTTATCAAGCAGGATTCATTCCTTCCACTCCGAATTCTCTTTCGACTGTTAACATGTCTAGAAGGCATAAGTGTGGCAATCCTGGAGACTATTAGACAAGGGACACAGCCTCCATTGCTGCAGGGCTGCTGCACTTCAAGTCCTCAGTCTGGGATGTAGCCTAATCCAAGGGGTTGGGCAGTAGAGTTAGGATATGTATTTTGTGGAAGATGGCAGTCTGGAATGGCCTCATGGCTATTTACTCAGAGGAAGTATGGTGGCACCCATCTCTCTGTGATTGTTTCTATGCATCTATTTACTTGCTTTTAAAAATAAGCAAAATATCAACTCTCTAAAAATACCAGCTACTTACAAAAATATACAGTTCCTTGGGGAAATGAGCTTACAACATAATCGTGTCATATGAAAGTTTGCCTGACTGACATCTACTTGCTCTTTCTCACCAGTTTTTAACTCCGTTTTACAGAAGGACAGAGGTCTCGACAACTGTCAAATTCTTACAAGCCCCACGTAAAATGTGGAGAGCCCAGGGCCGCGTACACGGCAGCAATGTCCTGGCCATGCACATGGTCCTTCCTGCCAGGCACTGGAAGTCAGAAGGACAGGGAGGGTTGTTGGTGGTAGAGAGTTGGACAGCAGACAATGAGGCTGAAGAGACAGGAATCCATAGGAAATGAGGCCTCTCTAGTTTGGCTGCCCATGCAGCAACTTGTTAACTGATTTATACCGTGTTTTTTCCTCCTCAGTTCTTGAGTCTGCCGAAGACTATTTTTCTGCCAACAATGCTTTCCAGGAAAAGACTACAGCTCTTGCTTCAAAACTCCTGACAGTATCATTTCTATGCTGAACAAGGGGGCACAGTAGTGAAGCTTTTTCTTACGTTTTGCTTTAACCTGGCTAATGCCTTCTCAGTGAACTATAATCCAAATTCTCTGTTTCACTGATTTAACAAGTGTCTAGATACTGACATCCCCAGTCCCACTGTTCCAGGTGAAAATCATTAGGACCAACTGAGCCTGCAGACTTCTGAGTCTGTTTTGTCGTAAATGCCGCTCTCACGGATTTTAGTGGGAGAGCATGTCTGGGTTGGTGACTTGGCACCTACCTGTGTATAGGACATACTTATGGTCAATTCTGAGACGCAGCTACCCTGATGATTATAAACCTGTCTCATAGAAAGCAACATTAGGTACAGGGTCTATTTCTACAGACTCAGTTCAAATGTGGTTAATCAAATGAACTCATATTCTGTAGGTTTCAGTGCTCCTGAGAGCAACAGACATCCAGTGACACCAACAAATCATGATTAAAAATGCAGGAAGCCTCATCGGGGAATGCTTGCAGCTTTCCTGATTTGTTTTGATTAACATTTAATTCTGGTACAGACAGAAACAAGAATACAATTGAGGCTGAAAAAAACATTTGTTCTAATAAAAGTATTTAGCTCATTAACAGCATTATCACTCCATGAATAACAAAAAAACCTGTGCTGAACTCCATTGGTTAAAAAAATACCACAAGTATTTATGAAACCAAATATGTATTTAATGTCCTAGGCAACAAACATCAGTTACCTGAGGCACCCCAGGACAGAAACACACACGCAGGATTATATACAGCGATACCACTTCACAGTTTATCTGGATGAGAAGTGCTAAATAAGTTTGCACAGCTGATGTCCAGATCACCGTAATCTAAGTACATACAAACCTTGGTAATCTAGCCCAGGCAGAGAGAAGCACTGTTCCACCTAGGAGCAAATACCAAATGCTGTCACACTCCTGAGGGGGTGAGAGGGGTGGTTTGGATATGCCCAGTGCAGTCTGCCATCAGGGGAATGGGTTCTACAGAGTCAGCTGCCCACCTTTACACCCTCCCTGGCAGCAGTAACTTGCTGGAAGCTCTCAGTTCACCTCTGCGCCCTGCTGCTTGTGGCACCTAAGAAAGGGGAAAGGGACTTGAAGGAATCCATTAACTATTAATGTTTCTCACTACATCTTCCAATTTATCCTTTGGCTGAGATGAAAATCTTTAAATGTAAATCTTTAATTTAGGGTAATAATACCTCAAGCTCAGTAACTGAAATCCTGCATCATCTTTTTAAAATTTATTTATCTGTGACAGCAGAGACACAATTTCTGCCATTGGTTGCACTCAAGCAAGCAGGCAGAGCTACATTCCCTGGAACCAAAGTCTGGCTGATACAGTTTCTGACACAACTGGAAGCTTCTTTGTTTTCTCCATGTTTCATGAAAGACTGAGATGAATAAATTCTTTCTGCCTCTAGTAAGGACAAACCCAGGATGGGCTACTGTAGCTTGGTAAAGTACAAACTTTGAACACCTACTTCTGATGACATTTCAGAATTGCTTCAACGGTTTGCCTGCTGTCCTCATCGTAATGGCTTGTATCACCATCCAGGAAAAATACACTGCAGCAGTGTGCTTATTCACGATGAAAATTGCACAATTTACACTCAGGGATATTAGAATCAACCTATATGCACATATAGTTAGAACTACAAGTTTTTAAACAAAATCATAAAAAACCTCCAGTAACTCTGTCTTGAGTCTAATAAGCATAACAATGTCACCAGTCTAAAAGTGCGTACCTTTGCGTATTTAAACGTATAAATATTCAACTCAATAATTTTATCTGCCTCAAGAACATTAAAAATTGTCCAAACAGGAGTTCTTTGGCCTTTAGGTAGACTTCAACAGCCCAGCATCCAAAACACCACCACAACATCAACAATAACAAAAATGTTTATTCCTTCTGCTGAAGCCGTTACCCAACTTCCCAGCACTAATCCTGACCTCTGGCTCTTGCGAGCACTGTGCTGTAAGTACGGCAAAGGGCAGACAAGAGCACCAGACGACATAAACCCCACCGCTAGCTTGAGCGTAACCGGAGAGCCGAGTTCTGCCAGACCCTGGCAAGCGGGAACTCGGAGGTCACTAGGGAAAGCTCGGCTGTGGCTAGGGCTCAGGTAGGCAGAGCCAAGGGCATGGCCGGATCAGGGCCAGGACACCCAGCACCCTGCAGCTGCAGTGCCGTTGGCAGTCCCGGAGGGGGGAGGTAACATGGAAGAACTTGTGTTGCCTGACTTCATTTAGAGGAAAGCCCTTAACAGAAGCAGCAGGCTCTGTTTTGGGCAGAGCCAGGCCCTTTGGACCTAGGGAGCACTGAGGGAACGGTTCTGTCGCTGTCAGTCACACTGAGCAGGCCCGCTCCCCCACGCGGATGCAAACGCTTCCATGAATTCTGCATAAATACGGTTATAAATGTTCTAATGTTCTTTAACCATAAAGAGATAATACCAACCATGAAACCTGGGGGGCTTTTTCTTGTCTCTTGCACATATGAAAGATAGCATTAAAAGAGATTAGTTTTAAACCACTTGCAATTTCCTTTATGCAGTAAAAGATTTTCCCTGCTTGGAATTTTCCTATTTATGGTGTGTATTTGGACTCGGTATAACATACTACTTCCCTCAGCATCCCTGCTTTTAATGATGCTAGCAGTATTTGAACCATTCATCAAACGTGACAATTGAAACGGCTAGGAGTTAATGGGAGCATGAGCAGTTTGACAAACACAGTCTATTTGACAAGGCTGAGGTCAGGACTAAAAGAACTGCTCTTGGTTAAATAAACAGAAAAGCAACAAAGTAAAAGAAAAATCTTTGCAGCCATTTATCAACTTTAAAAGCCTTTTTGTTATAAGAAACATAAAGTGAAGCTGCACACAGAGATGGGAATTAAATGGGGTTGGAAGAATTCAGTTGGCTTTTTTCTTTAGGTGAAATTAAAAAGCCCAGTTAAAACTAAAGGATTATGTCCATAAAACTGACATGCAGCTACATAATACCTAAACCTACACTTTAGGGCTATCTGCTTCTGAACTGACTTACTATTTTAAATAACCCAGTCTTTTCCAAGAGACTGATTTGGGTGGCATTGAAAGGAGACCAATCTGACAGAGACACAGCTTTCTGCAAAGCAGGAGAGCAGCACGTAAGCATGGTCAGGACCACAGCTGAGACTCCATCCATTGCTGATCCAGTAACAAATTTACCTGATATCAATCTGTGCAGGGAGCCTTCCACAGAGTCCTTGCAAAATACTAAAGTTTTGCATTTAGACACAATATTGCCTGTAGGAAATTCACGGATGTCCAATGACTCCTGGAAGCTAATAAATATCGCACCCACTAACTTCCTACCTTTACCTGGTTCATAGACCATCTTTTTTTTTTGACTTGGGGAGGTTAGTTTGGCCTGATCTTTTTCCCTCTGTCCAAGACAGACCCTGGACAGTCTAGGAAAGGAACTGGATCTCCTTTTGTCCTTTCTGGGTAAAATGTCTTTCAGAGCATGCACATAAAAATAAAGGATAATTTCTCTACCCTTAAGTGCAAAAAGGCATGCAAAATAAAATCCTTGCTATCCTGGGTTTGGTCTTACACTCTATATACCAAAAACAGTCATCAGGCATTATAGTGTTCACTTCAATGGGAACAAGACCAACTCTCCTGTGATTCAGCATTCCTGCCATTGAAATTTGGGAGTGATAATATTCTCATGACTAGATAAGACAAGATTCAGGCACACCACTACTTAGATATTACAGCTGTGCAGAGTACTTTTTAATCACTTGCCCACCATCACCTTGTGTAATCGTTTAGATCACTGTCCAGAAACCACTAATACCATTAGGGAATTTCTATCAAAAGCAAGTTATCTGGCAAAAGACAGTAAGATTTTGCAATCCTAAAGTTTCAGGAAAGGCCTTATGGCTGTTGGGCTGGACATGTTGCCAGATGAAAAATCCCTTTTCTTTTGAGATTTCTCCAACCTTTCCATTGCTTTCATGCTTTTACAGCTATTGGCAGTTTAGAGACAAGAAAAAAGGTATAAAGGAACAAAGACAGCAGAACGGCTAAGAATATTTATACATTTACAGATTATTTTGTGCATCTTACTTGTATCGCTAATAACTTTTTCATTTATTCTTGCATAAGGCAATTTGTACAACTAACTAATACATTTAACAACTCCTGTTGCTGTTGGAAAATCATGAAAGACTTCTTTTCCTGTAAGTGATTGATTATAGTCTGGACAAATGAAATAATTTTCCCTCTTCTCTTCTCATTATGCTTTGAGCAAAACACCCATTACAGGAGCACTGTGCAGCCATTTGGAACTAGGAAATGTATTCCATTTAGCCTGTCAAACATGATTTTACTGCTGTCTTAACTCTGCCTCTTTTCCAAACCTCTTTTTCAAGACTACACTAATATAACCTAATTTTGACAGAGCGTTCTGGACTCTGGGCAGCTCTGGCTCTTGAGCTCTTTTCCATCTGGGATGGGCTTTTCATCTGCTTAATCCCTGGGCTTTCTGGTTAGTTTCGTTTACTGTTTTGTAATATACAACCTACAGTTGTCTTATAAAATAATTTATAGCACTCACTTGGACTCCTTTTTGGAACTTTCTATTTGGGGAAAAAAAAAATAAAAAATCAACCAAATAAAGCTCAATTCTAGATTTACTTTCAATAAAAATGTTTTTACCCAAAATACTGGCATGGATGTCTAAAGATTGCACTCTCCAATGTCAACAATACAAATGTCTTTTCTTATGGTCATAATAGTTATTTTGTGTCATGGTTACCTTGTTTGGGTTTTGTTTGGTTGGTTTTTTATGTGTTCAAAAACATATAAAATATATTAAACATATTCAGTGCGACAAACATTTAATGATATGGTTGTAACCTTCAGTAAAGAAGGATCCTGGAACAGAGCAAAAGAAGAGTAATGCTAATTTGAAGATGAAACTTCAGGAGTTCATGCAGAAGATATACAAATTACATTACTAACTATTTTTACCCAAGTATTCACATAATAGCAAGGTCTGGATTCAAAGATTCAGGAGATCCTTTACAGTCTCATATCTCTTGTAAATGTTTTATGGATGGAATTATTTCTCAGTGCTACACAAAGAAAATCCCATTTCACAAAGGCGAGTCTGTTACCTACTTGAATATCGGTTAGCTTTTTTTTTTTTTAAGTTCTGTGATCAGCAGTGTGCTAAACTGCTTAAGGAAATCAACCCTATTCACGCTTTTACCCTCTTTTCTTAACCAAATTGAGTTGGTGCTGAGGGATTTTCACTTCAACAATGGTAAAACTCTTCTCTTTAGTCTAGTCCTGGGGAGATGGAGGTTAGGAGCAAGATTCTCCTTTCACTTAGCAATATTATTGCAATCGAACAACAATAACAAAGCCTTTATTATCATTTAGAAAAACACTCGTGCACTGACAGCCTACCAAAATCCTTCCCAGACTTCATCTTCACACCTTCTCCATATCTGGTCTCCAAGACAGACCCCTGAATAAAAAGTAGTATGCATGAGGCCCAAGGGGTAACACAGACAGGAGGGGAGTGCAGTTTAGGAGAGTCTTGCTTTGGCTAATACCAGGGTAGAACTGCCAGGTGTTAATGACCAGGCTTTAATCACCCCCCAAATCAAGAACTAAGGAAAAGTATGCACTACAAAATCTGAAGTGAACCTTTCAGGTTCTCAGGCAGTACTATTCCGATTCTTTTTTTTTTTTTTTGGTATTTTACTTTAATAATAGTCATTCAGTACACACCACACACTTGTTTGCTATCTCTATAATTAAGTTAGTGCACTAACAGAAAATACTACTGCCACATCCAGTCACTCTGCAGATCACGGACTAATAAATCTTCATCTTTAAGCTGCATGTCTGTATGTATCCTCTTTCACTGAGAAAAACAGTAAATTTACTGGACAGTTACTGATCTAACAACCACACAAATTGCTACGTTAGAAGCTTTTACTGCCCACGCTATACAGAGTATAGAGCTGTGTTCAAATTGGTCATCTCTTTTGTCATTATTGCTATTATTTATTATGAGTCAAGCACCAGCAATGTGCTAGGTCTTGTAATACCACTAACAGTGGCAGCCCTGTCCCACATTTATGAAGCATTTTCAGTTTCTATGTTACTAATATTCCTAAATCACACAGAGCAGGTAATGACAGGCTTACCTCTAGCTAAACATCTTTAAGCTTGGGGTGTGAAAGCCAAGTGAGGATATGAGAGACACAATTTAAATGGGAAAAAAGAGAAGAGAAACCCTTTTGTTTTTTCTTTTTTTTTTTTTTCCCCACACCCCTCTTTTTTTGTTTCTTTTGGTTTCTTTTGGCATTATTTCCTGCATCCACAGAGTAGGAATTTACTCAATAGGGACAGAATAATATCCACCCCTGTTATTGCCCCTCACTGTCTGTGGGCAGCAGGGATGAACTGAGTCTTTAAATGGGTTGTGAATAGATAGAACAATACGCCACATATAAATGAGAGGGACCGCATACGCATGACTTTCTCTGAAATTGTCACTGAGATTAGATTCTTCTGGGTAGGTGAAGAGATATGATTACAGAGAAAGGCAGAAATAAAATTATGCAGAACCTCAAAGACTGCAAACAAACCAATGGAAGACTTTTCTGATTAAACTCTCCTTCAGCCCAGTTTATCTGGTTTCTATGGCAAGTTTTACTACGAATGTCTCATTTTTCATCAAAACATTATTGGGGGTATGTGTATGTGCCATTATTTGACTCATCATTGTTGCTAGCAATATTTCAGTATTGTCTACCGGAAAATGAAATTATATAGATTCAAATGATGGAATTCAACCCAAAGCGCAGGGACTCTGATCTGGCTTGCTTTTTGATAATGACAGCAGGCAGAGAAAGCTTTTTATCAGGATTGTTACACAGTCACCAGAAGTTATTTGCTTTAACCTCAAAAGGTTTTGTAGCTAGAATTTTATTTTCAGCCAGACTTCTGTAATTCTATAACTTAATTATAGCTGCCTTCATAAAATAAGAAACATTTATTTAATAAGGTAGACATTGACCTGACTCATTTTATGTAAAAATTTACATAGAAAATAGTGATTTGAGATGGTAATCACTTTTCCCTCCTATATCCATTCTGTTGGGTCAATTAATGTGGTCATTGGAGACTACTTGCCCTTTAAGCCAACTCTGAGAAAGACCAGAGCAAAACCACGCTGCAATAAAAGTCATTCTGCAAGGATGCTGGGCACTTGGGTCATGTGTTAGAGCTCCAAAGCTTTTCTTAATGTACTGCAGATGTTGCTAAGCTTTGACTCTTTTTAGATATGTTTTCATTTACTATTGAGGTGGTCACTGTGTTATGATGTTGCCAAGAGAGCTTGTGAATCAGCTTAAGATGGAAAATAATTGTATTAATTTATACAGAAGTAACTGGGAAGGTCAAAATACTAATTGCAGGCCTTCTGGCCTGAAATCAGTAGCTAAACCAACAGACAAGGCACAGTTCATCCACCTTAGGAAATAGTTATTATTTGCACACTGAAATTGTCACTACAGGTTAACAAACTGAGATATTTTTGCCGGAAGAACCGATACAACTGGGGTCTCCAGAGTCAGTCACAAAACAGATGTTCCAGAGAGCCTGAAAAATAGTAGCATCAAGTAAAGGCTCATAAATGCTTCATTTGCCTTGTCCCCAAGCCTTTCCAGTGTGAAAAAACTGTCTGCTTGCTATGGTATTTCTACTTATACTAATATTTCTTTAATTCAGCTCTTAGCCTTCCTTACATTGTTGTACTTAAGAACAGGGGACTGAATATTTGTGTGTTTGAAAGGCAGAAAACACTGGGTCAAAGATTTTACCAAACACTGTTCTTGCTCTCAGTCTTAGATGTAAGTGTGACTGGATTTTGCCTGTAACTGCAAACAGCCGAAAAATCTGAAACTTGAGTTAAATGGAACATTTTACTTATTTGACGTGACAGAGCACTACTGATATTCAAACTTATATCACTGTTCTTTTGTACTGCCAAGCTGGTCCCCAGAGGTTGTGGCTACTATTGCCTAAATGGGGCTCATTTGAGAGGAACTAATTCAAACACAGATAACCTGTGCAAACACTGAAGGGAGCACCAGAAAACTAACATCCAGAAAAAGAAGCTGCTGGAAGTTTATTGCCCCTAATCCTGTTAGTGAGGGAGACTACTGGGTTCATTCTTCTGAATATTTAAGTTTTTCTTACAAGGGAGAGGAGGGGAGGAGAGAGGGACTCTCCAGCCAAGAGGAATGTCCTAGCAAACTTATGTTCATCCAAAGCATTTGACTATTAGTATTAATGAGGGTATGATTCAGAGAATGACACAGATGTAGGACTCGGGGTCTGCTGCACCACAAGCTCTGCCTTCAACTTTATCCAATGAAAAGTAGTAACATTTAACCTACAACCTGTCTCTGTTTTTGTGTAAAAGGCTGTACAAACTGCAAAGCAGGAAGAAATCAAGTTCTGATATTGTAAATAGAAACAAAGTATTCAGAATATAATCTGTATTAATAAAGAAATTAGTTAGCTAGAGTCCAAATCTGTATATATTATTTTTACATGAGAAAGATGGCATATATCAGGCACATTGACTGTAAATATATTCTGCAAACCATTTGTCGGCTGGCCCTCAATCTTCTGCCATATATGAAGGTTAGATCATTCCTAACTGAATGGCTAAAACCATGTTGGAAGAGAAAATATCAGGGTTTTTAACAACATTTATCTGCCTTGGCCATGCAAGTTCACCACAGTACTAGGGCTGAAAGAAATATCAGTACAAGAGTGTTTCATGTCAAATCTTGAACAACTAGTACAAAAGAGTGTAATTTATCAGATCCAAAGGAAAACACTATCTGACAGTGTCCAAAGTACTACTATTCATTACATATCTAAAGGCTACTGATCAATAGACAGCATTATGCTCTTTCGTTCAATAGGTTCAAGCTTAACTGATTTTCATGGCTTCTTGAATGCTTTTATGACTAACAAGGCATGATCCACACAGTGCTTTGTCACCGATTTGCACATAATCTAATAAAGTGACAGTAATAAATCACAACTATTATTAATAAATCACCACCAAACAAAGCAGCACACTGGAAGCAATGTGGAAACAGCACAGATATTCCTCCAACTACTTTGGTGAGTAAACAGGCTAAACACACAGTATTAGTTGAGAGCTGTAAGTTTGGTTCATAGTAAATACATACATCTGAGCTTTTAAGGATTTTCTATTGTAGTTGGCAAACACTGCTTCTGTGGTTCTTCAGGGCAGGTTCATAGAGGAAAAGAAAAAAGGAAAAAATCTGAGAGAAAACAAAACAAATTGAGCAAAAAAACCCACGCTTGGAATGCAAGAATATAATCCATTTTGGTGATGCTTATATGCTGTTAAAATCACATTTTATGTCTATTTACTTTATCATTTTGTATCTCATAAATACCTACAGTAGCTAAAACTGTCATTGGTGCCACTTCAAAGAGGAGAGGCCCTACGAACAAGATCTTTGAGGTTTAGGCTAGCCACAGTGTGGTTAAGGTTATCACAATGTCTCTTTAAATCTAGAATCTAGTTGGCACAAATCCATGAAAAGCACACATACCTTCAAATGTGAAATTCAGGATTCATTTACTTACCCTTCAGGTTTGGATTTAATGAAAGATGGGCATTTAACGTGGCAACAAGCTTCCACAGACTTCACAGAAAAATCCAGGTCCACATTCAGCAGAAGCAAAGCAGTCATTTTGACTCCATCATCACTACAAAAAATGCATATGCTTAACAAGTATTTACTTGAGGTGGAATCGTAGAAACACAAATTTGTAGCTGTCACACAAGTTAGCTGGTTGAGGTTAATGCTAGGCCTCTGCAGCACTTTCTTTTACAGTGAATAGAAAGCCAAATTACTTAGTTTTGGACCATTTTGAATTTAAAGGCAAAAGGTTTAAATTATTTCTTTCACTTTTACTTCCTAAATTTAATACAGAAGTGGTAAAGTTACAAGCGGAAGTCAACTTCCCTGGAATTTTTGTCTGGACCAAAAATCTTTGTAAATACCACAAGAAAGCTTTTTCCTACAATATTTCCATTTAAATACTTGAAGGTTTTACTTATTCTGATAAAAGGATCATCTGAATTCTTAAACACGAATGTGGAACAAATTCCAATTAAAATCTTTAGGTGCTTTTCAACCACTTCTCTGGTGACCCTTGAGCAAATACATGTTTGTGTCAGTGGCTTGAGGCAAAATACATAATTAGAGCCAATATTAAAACCAGCTTTCCTCTCTCAAAACCTCAGAAACAAAGTCTGATTCAATACTAATAGCCATGGAGAAGAAGTAAATAAGTTAGTGGCTAACACCAGAGTGAATAAGTGCTTTCCCTCTGAAGACTAGAGGAGGACTAGACCTTGGTTTGTTACAGCAAAGGGGACAGATATTACAGTCAGTTATTTACAAGCAAAACTCCCGCACTCTGAGGTAAACTATTCCCTTTTCATCTATTCTTGAGAAATACAAGTCATGTAATAATGTCAAGTCCAATTCCTTAATAAATACTCAGTATTTCTCCTTTAAGGTGGTGAGGAAAGCTGGTGAGGCGGGGCTGAGGAACCAAGGGTGGTAAGGAAGCCACTGAGCTGCAGATAGGCAAGGAGAGCAAGGCGTGTCCCCTGCAAGCACCACCGGCACGTCAGAAAGCCTTGCTCCTCTCTGCAAAGTCAACAGTCTTTTTCTGGCCAACCAAAGTAACGGCCAAAGTCCCCAGCAGTTACCTCACCCAAATGTCAAGATCTGGCAGTTAAATGGATGTCTGTGGAGCTCTCTTTGGGGTATTAAAATGCTGAGACAGTAGTGGGAGAGGGGCTTACCCCTCCTGGGAAAACACTGTGGATAAAACGTGGAACATGGGGCCATGGCAGCAGCTCCCACAGTCTTGAATTGGTCCTCAGTACCTCTGTGTTTACTTAAGAAAAACACTTTTCCCAAATGTAACACGCTTCTAGATATTATACATTTTATCAAAATAAGTTATTGGACAAAAGTGAAATTTTTCTTGAGAGAAAAAACTAAGTGATATGAGAAAGAACAAATAAATCCCAATTTAAAAAAAAAAAAAAAAAGAGAGAGAGACCTTAAGGAAGTTAATGTTAACAAAACCTGAGGCTCAAAGCCATAAAGCATGACCATCACTCTCCCCTCTTGTTGAGCATGTGACTTTGTTATTTTTGATCCAGAGGTCAGTGCTTACTTTAAATGTGACTTTGCCTTTTAGGCAGAGATGGCCTTGGCAGCCAGATTTTCAGCTGAACCACAGATAGTTACACGTGAAAGTGGGTATTTATAAAACTGCTAAAATGACTAAAAAACTTTTGAAGGTAAAGCTAGGTTGCCTGCTGACATTTCCCTGGCATGTACTACCAACACAATCATTTGTTTTCAAGTGCTGTCCTTTATTAGCTTAATTATTCATTTAATCCACAGAATTACTGCCTTTTTTAATGCTTATTCTCACATCTGTGTAGCAGTAAAGAGCCCCCAAAACCTTAGCGCTTTGTCTTCTCAAAACAAATCCTTTCACCCACAGTTGTTTGCGAATGTTCATCTCCTTTTTCCTACGCTTACAGTTTTCCCTTTACCACAGGTTTAAAATAGAAGACTCCTTTGCCCTCACCACTCTAAAGCAGACCTTCCCAACACCTTTCAGGCAGACCCAAAACTAAAATGAAATTTTTTCCTCCTGTGCAAAAGACAACATAGAAGCCAGGTTCAATTGAAGCAATAGCATCTCCTTTCCCTGCCGCAGATTCAACACGGCCCTTTGATTCCTCCTCCCAAGATGCTTAGTCACGGCATCCCCCCAATCTCCACGCCATCACGCAGCCAGCTTGGGCTTTGCAGCTGGAGAGGGAATGGGCTCAGACCCGGAAGACAGGGTGTAGCTACACAGTGTCTCCTTCCTTCATCCCCTGCTCCTGCCCCGCCATGCAGTGTGGGGCTTGGCCTTGCCCCACGTGGAGTGGCCCACACAAGGTTTGCTATGCTGCTTAACCCCACGCTTGTGCTGGGGAGGGAGGGAAGGGGGGATGAGCATCAGAGCAGCGGCAGCACAGCCGAGCCCCCAGCGCTGCAGACCTCAGTGGCGTCTGCTCTGGCTCCAGTTCGGTCAGCTTGGAGGGGGGTGGGGAAGAGGTTAGGGGAGGGTCTGGTGGACCCGCACTCCTGCGGCTACGTTGGAAACGGATTCCTACATACGGGGTGCAGATGGGCCACAGCCGCTTCTCCAGGCTGCAGCCTGCAAATAAACTTAGTAGCAGCTGGGGAGAGGAACCACGACAGCCTCGTGCTTTAATGGGTTCTGTGTTCCTGCACATGGGAGTGTTCCCTCCCCTTGCTAACCCATGCAAATCCTTCTGTAAAGTCCCATAAACAAAGCTGTGGATATAATTTTGAATGAGAAACTTGCCACTGGGGAAAACGGCGGTCAGGAAAAATACAACATACCTTTTTCCTCCAAGAAGGGCGTTTTGGTGTGTTTTCATGGATTAAAACCAGATTTCACTGGTTTGAGCGAGTAGGCAAACTTATGACCTTTTTTCACATACTAAACTCCCCTCCAGTACTGGTCCCTAACCTGTCCTAAAATAGCCGAGCGGAGCACGGAGCCTGTGAGCGAAGCTGGCCTCCTTGCCAGGTGCGGATGTTTGTCAGCACAGCATGACCATGGCCATCCCGGAGACCTCGTGCCCTGGTCTTGATCCAATAAAGTAGTCAAACGTGTGATTAGCTTCATGTTTTCAGGAACTGGCACTCAACAGGACCTGAAATCAAATGTTTTTATGAATGCTTTTCTGGACCAGCCCTGCAGAGCTCAGTACTCCCTGGTCCAAGATGCCAGTGGGCACCAAAAAAGGGTTTGTGGCTTACAGCAAGGATCTTTTAAAGCAAAGCATGATTTTTACTGCTTTATATGGAGTTTTGAAGTTAGGGAAATCTGCATGGATTACTCTTACTTTAGCCAAGTGAAATCAAAAGTTGAAGAAAACTTTCTACTTCCAAACCTGCGCCCAAATGCAATCTGGGTGCCAGTTTTGTCAGTGAAATAAATTTAATGAGGGAAACATGCTGACTTCTTTCCAGAGGCTTGTGTGCTCAGTAATCTTTGAACATGGAGTTAAATGGGGAATGCAAAAAATGAGGTACCCAGTACCAGAGTTATAGCTGAGAAATCATTTTTAGACAAACTGGCTGCACTGTAACCAGGGATTCCAATAATACAGGTGGGCAGCCCAGTATGTCCACTCACCTGTCTGTGGACATGAACAGGTAGGGACAGAAGGCAGTGAGGTGTGGTGCTGCACTGTCAGCCTTTCTGTGAAAAACATTTTTCTTCTGAATGCATTAAATTCTCTGCAGCAACGAGCACATGGATAGATTTTACGTGGTTTGCACGTGGCTGCCAAGTAGATCTCACTTCTTTTATTCAAGTGAGTATACAAACCCACAAGCCTCATCTTTCTACTGTTCTAGTTTAATGTAATAGCCTTAACTTCAACTTCTTGTTTCTTTTTTCTAGATGTAAATGTAGTAAAGGGGGTAATTGCTAGAAATGTTGAGAAAGCAGAAAAGACAGAATCTATTTGTTGTCAAGATTTTCTCAGAAAATAATGAATCACAGTAAATTTGAAGTATTTAATCAAGCAACAGTCTAATAGTATCCCTGACAAGTATGACGCTGCTGGAAAAATCACATCATTGCCCACATTAATTCTGGTTGTTGTCTCTTTTAGCATTAAAATGGGAAGCCAAGACATTAACTTTTACAGTTTCTCTCAGTGTTCTATAAAATAGAGTAAAACAAAACTGGTGATCTGATTTTTTTCTTTGGTAGTTTGGAAAAGGTAGACAAAAGAATAGGAGTAGATGAAACAAAAAAACCAACTCATCCTACCAAATCAAACACACAGAAAAAAAGCAACAAGAAAAGCAAAACATGTTATGGTAGTATGGAATCTAGGGCCAGGCAACTGCCTGATCCATAAGGCTTTTGTTTTTCTTTTCAGGGTTAGTTTTAAAACCCATTTGGGGTTTGCTATGTACATGAGCCAGTGTCTGTGATGATGCCAGTGAAAAATGAAAAGGACCGAGGAACAAGCTATTTGAAGCCATAACTACTGAGCCCTTTTCTGTTTGCTTTGGCTGTTGGACCTGTGGTAGGTGTTTCCCATTTTTAGCCTTCACACCTTTATTATGTTTGGGTTTCACATTAGAAATATTCCAGATGCTGTGGATGGAGACTTCCTCTTGGCCCAAGGAAGAAAAGGTTTCAGTCTTCTATGGATTTCCCTTCTACTCATCAGGAGGTTTTGCCTACCATTACCAGGGCTGAGCTTTGTGGTGCTGGTGTTGATGCTTTCACTGGCCGCTCTAGCCCGGAACCAGTGTCCCATGCGTTCAAATCTTCTGAGCCTTCTTGAAGGAAAAAAATCCAAAAAATAAAGCCAAAAAAAATCCCCCAAACCAAAAAGAGGACAGAATTGGGAAAGGCTTTCAAACTTGAGGGATGATTAAAAAGCTTTAGATACATAATTTCATTTAGACCTATAAAAACCACCCTCTCCAGGCCACTACCACTTGGAAGTCAAAGGTAACTAGTGCTCAGCAAAACAGGTTTAAGTTTTGGCCCTTCCTTAGGCTGCAGGTGTGGCGCCGGGGCTCTGCAGAGGACTCTCTGCTCCACCTATGCCAGGAAAACTGGCCACTGACAGACCCCACTGCCACATGCCACTGGCATGGCTGCCCTGGGGTTACTTCCCTCTTATGTAAGGCAGCAACATGTGTTAATTAAATACCACTCTCTCTTGTTTCTTTCCCACATTTTCCTGTTTCCTGTCTTTAGATCTCCTTCTGTCTCCTGGTTTTATTTGGGTTTATGTCCTTTTATTTTCTCTTTTACTTCTGCCCATGATTATTTTTCCACCTCTGTTACTATGTTTTTCAACCTTCTTCATAATCTTCTCCTTATTGCTACTTTATTTTACCTGCCCATCAGCTCTTTCACCATGCTCTCCTTTCATTTTCCCTTTCTCTCCGACTTTTAAAATGGTCCTATCTCTTTCCCACTTTCTTGTTTTCACTAATGTCTTTTACAAAACTGTATTTCATTCTCACCTTCTTCCCTTTTTCTCTGTGGCAGACTAGGTTAAACTGTTCTTTTCCTGGGGAAAAAAAAAAAAAAAAAAAAAGATGGTTAAATTTAGTGGAAAGATGAAGAGTATGGAGATGACACATTGATGAAAAATATTAGGTTAGCTCACTATTCACACAGATATTGCCTTACAAAGGTTTTTGCAAAAGCCACGTCTCTAACAACAACAATTGTTGTTTTTATTTTCAACTTTTATTTTTGAGGCAGTCAGCAGGTACTTCTTAAAGGGTCCTAAAAACAACTTATAATTCATACAGATGTAACAATGGTGTTTTCTCTGGGGTGTTTCCTGCCATTTCAGTCGTAACTGAAGACTGAATTTGGAAGCACTGTTTGTGGAATACAGTTATCTATCCTGGAGTGAAAGCTCTTAAGTACACTTCGTAGGAATTATGAACTAACTTAGCTATGATTTATAGCTATTTTCCTTCCTAAATAGAATGGTAAATTGTTTCTGTGATTGCTACAAACACCGGAATACAAGAGAAGGCATAGAATCACTAACACATCCTTGATATGCTTTCTTTCTCCCTGTTTCGAAATGCCAAGCCATTTTGGCTCGTGCCATTCTTTTCAATAACATTTCATGGACACTTACATTTTGAGCAGGCATGGGTAATCACCAAGTGTTTTAACGCAGGGTAGTATTAGCACTGTATAAGTGACCAGCCACTTCCCTGCCGTATGATTTCTTGAGAGACTGCTGGTTCAACTCAGGCATCAGAGAAGAGGCTCTTGGCCCTCTGGGACACTTCTGAGCCTGTCTCCTTGTGATACCAGTCCTCTCTTTCCAGGCTGATACCGCCTTGTAGCACTTCACCTAGGTTTCATGGAGGAGCATGCTAAAAGTAAGCATGGAAATTCAACAGCTGTAAAATGGTACTCAAAGCAGAGACCACCAAGGGCAGTTTTGTCTGGTTTAGTAGAGCTGGCTTGTAAAATCACAGTTGTTTCCCAAAATAACTGTTAAACCCACAGACAGCAAATCCTGCTCTGCATCACTTGCCTTCCTTAGAGGGTGCTGCGCTGCCTGTGCTTGGCACGAAAAATGCCACTGCCTCCTCCATCACTCGTTTAAAGCCTGTAAGAACCAAACCCAATGTGACCGTGTGCACGGAGGGGAAAAGACAGATTAACCTTTTGGGTCCCCGTTCCTAACTTGCATCCATGTCTTCTGGCCCCTCACTTGGAAACGGCCAAGGGGACTCGGGCAGCAGCGCTCCCAACCAAACCAAGACATTTCAAAGCTGCAGAGAGGCTGGAGACTTGAAATTTAACTTCCCTGTTCATTTGTTGGTCACAAGCACAAGTGATGCAAGACATCTTCAGGGTTTGTTCAGCTCCCACTGAACTCCCACCTTTCACATTAACTTGTCTGAGATCAGAATTTGACATTAGTTTATAAATACGTAATAATTCAAGTTCTCCTCCTTCCCTTCACCACAACATTCATGTAATTGCAGTACTTGATAGACTACAAATAGAAATGCAGATATAGGCACAAATTCATAGGTAGTTGACTTTGGGAAATAGAAAATTTTCACTGATATAGTTTCTGACATATAGGACAGAATAAAACTTCTATCAGTTTTTCCATGTGCTCTTGTTTAGGCAGGTTAGGAATGTCATATCATTGTGAAGTTTTCCACAGGAACTCAGCATTAGATTTGAGAGTAGAATTGCTTTTCTAGTTGACAGACATTTGTCTTTTAATTTTTACCCTCTGATGTGTGTTATCAACTGATACATGAAACAGAAATATTTCCAATTAATTTTCTTTAAATTTGCTTATCTCCTAGAAATAAGTTCAGATCAAATACGGTGTTGAGGCACAGCAACATAATAAAGCATTGCCAAGCATAACAGTCTGTCTTTCAAGGTACATTTTTCTTTAGTGATTTTTCTGCAGCCAAGAATAAAATGAAAAGAATAGGAGGAAGACAGAGAGGGGAGAATTAGTACATTTGACTCAAATATAAACAACCCACAAAATATGTTACTAATCAGGCAGATTCCCATCATCCCACTTATCATCTTGGGCCAGACTGCATGTGGTTTCTCCCCAGATGTGCAGAATAGAGAGGAAGCTGTTCTAGGACTACACACAAGGGTAATTCTTTGAGGACATATAAACAGGGCCTAAGGAACATCCCAGCAAAGGCTGTGACTCTCAGCATGCTGCATTTTCCACAGCTCACAATTAAATTGCGGTACTCACTGACACTGGATGCTGTAGAGACCAAAGGGGATTCAGAGAAGGATTAGACAATTTGGAAACCCTAGATCTGTTGCTTGTTATTAACTATGGTCAAGATAAATCTATTTCAGAAACTCCCTCAACTGCTGACACAATCTCAAAGGAGACTCCAGGGAGGACACATAGGTTATACGGTCCTGTCTTAAATCTTTCCCAAAGTACCATACAACATCACCAAAAGGACACAGGGCCAGATGGGCTGTTGTTCAGACACAGCTCTGTGCCTTGGTAGAAGAAATCAATTCATCTTTTGTTTGTTTGCTGTCTCCCTTTACTCCCTGCCATTTTAGATTGCACTCTCTTCTTGCTCCGGGTGTGGGAAAGGTTTTGCTATCAGTAAGGGGTTATCAGTTCTCTATCAGTTAGTTATCAGAGGTTATTGTTCATGGGCCAGAACCTCTGATGAAGGCAACATAGCTTTACCAGAAAAGCCTCTGAGGTAATAGTGAGATATGCAGGTTGGACCCAATTTTTTTTTGTTTTGTTTTTTGGTTGGGTTTTTTTTTTTTTTTTTTTGAGATGCAGATCTCATTGACTTTATTTTTAAAATTTCTAGATGTTTTTTCCTCCTAAATTTAAAGAAATAAATTTACTGGACAGCACTGATTCAATATTGGGAATTTAAAAAGGACTGAAATCTTTTGCAGAAGCTCTTAAGAGTTTATTTTGTTCCCCATTATAACTGCTAATACTACATGATTGGCTTGTTAATATAGCTAACTCACCAGCAGCATTCACATTAATTTTCACCTTTTACTATGTAATGGTAGTGCTATTTATTAGCCAGACAGACCATTTTTAGTAATGTTATAGGAACAGAGTGCATTACACAACAGAACTCAGTTACACCTGCAGCTGACCATTTCTATATTTATGACTGTCTGACATCTGTAATGAATGGCAAATGGAAAATACTTGTTTTTTCTTTGGCTTAGTAATTTTTTTTTTTTTGTGTTTTAAGAAAATAAAAGTGAAGTTAAATACCTGGCATTAATTAGGGGTTTTAAGTATCTGCAAGTCTCTTGCCAAGGTGCCCTGAAGAAAGAGAACGGATCCTTAGGGCACTGCACAGGAAAGAAATCGTTAGCCAACCTCAACTTTCACTGGAAAACTTGACTGAAAAAGCCCAGATTACATTACAGTTCAATTTGTAACCACATCCAGCCCTTTCACTTCAAGCCTCAAGTTCTACAGCCCTTCATTGTGTGGGTATAACTTTAAGATGGGGAATTGACCATGTATTCCTGACAGATGATCAAATGTTTTGCAAACTTTATAACAATCTGGTGAACTTCAAAGTCAAATGAAGTTAGGTAATTCATGCTGCAATGTTTCATCTCACAGATGTCATCTAATTATTATTAGCACGCAGAACCTATTTTTCTCCTCTCTCCCTCCCACCAATCATGCAACAGTTTCAGTCATCATACAAAGAAATCCTTTGAAAAACAAATCAAATTCAGGCTGAAACTGTCCCAAGTGGTCCACAGTATAAAATTCTTATTAGAGTTTTGAGAATTTCTGTTTAATTGCAGCAGTATTTATGTAGGTAGTCACTAACAGGCCTCACTGAAAAGACACAACAACAAAGAATAGGATTTTAAAAAAACCATCATGTCAAAGATAAAAGAAATACCTATTGAGATATACTTTTCGGAGCATGTAACAAAGAGAGCCAAACTGCAGCCATTGAAACAAAGCTGAGACACAGACAGTAAGTAGACCAAGAACAACGAACCTATGACAAAGAGCATGATCTCCTCCTCACTTAGAACTGGGTATTTTCATTTTATCTTAAGGAATCTTTGATCAGGTACAAACAAAATGATATCCAGATTTTAAGGAAAATTCATGCTGACTCAATTTTCTTGATATTCTTTTCTTATATTCAGTCAGGGACTTTCTATCAGAATTTGGCCTGTAGGCTCCTCTCTGTTTCATCTCACTGTGAAAACAGCTTTTATGAGAAGAAATGCAAAGGTTTTTCTATAAAGAACTCTACTATTTCTGTGTCACTACCTTTGGTCAGCTGCAGGGAAAAGCATTTCAGGGAGGCCAGGAGGAAGTTTCTCCATCGTGTTGTAGAGAACCCAAAACACTTGAACTGAATGGAATTTCACATCAGCTCTCCAGTATCAACTTTTAAAACCAAGCGCCTGTGTTCAGTTTCACTATGTGAAATTAGCAAGACATATTCTTCCCAGAGGCAAAACTAGGGGGATTTCCCATTCCCACATTCTTCTGCTATTCAGCAAAGATCTTTGTAATCTACTGACACCGTCACTATAGATGCTGATACTACAGAGGTGGTAGGTTAATGTAACCATTGGAGTCTTTCAATCAAAAAGTGATTTGGAAATATGTAAAATGAAAAAGAACAGAACAAAATCTAACTACAAATCCAGATTAACTGCTCCTCAAAGTTAGTGAATATTGTGTTTCTCCTCATGCTTTTCATTCAATGAAAGACATGAACTGACAGTGCCTTGGCTGGACTTTAATTTCAGCTGCTCATAATCTGCATTTTTAACAACTCACTGTGCACCTTCATCATTCTAATGTGTGGGAAAAGTACCACTTTCCATCAACTGTCTTTTCAAAATAACATATATGTTTCCCTCTGGTGTATCTACAGCACAGTATGGGGGTTTGATAGACAAGGTATTAGCAAGGCTAATCATAATTTAATGAATGGAAACTTCCTTCAGCTCATCCTGACAGGGTTGGTAGCAGGGGTGGTTCTTTTGCTACTTCTTTTTGTTGTTGTTGAGGACATTCTTGTGGGTGCAACTAAATTGGTGCCAAATTACCTGAAATAATTTGTGGTTATTAAACAAACCAGTCTCTGATGTGGAAATTGCATTGTTCCCTGGCATCCCAGAGGCTTGCAGGTTTGCCTTTTTTCCCTGCCCCCCCACAAGAGATTGTAGTAACTGATTTCTGACAATAATGCTTTGTGTGTCTTGTCTCTTGGGTGGTGGAAGAAAAGACTAAGCTGTGTCACAAAACTGCACATATGATCTACAGCTGACACGACACATTACAACAAAACAATCTCATGATTTACAAAGCTCCTTAAGGAGGCATCACTTGCAAGGTTAACTGTTGTGGCTGACAGAAATGACAAGGTGCAAAGTATCATTCTATTCCCTGCCACTGAATAATGTAATAGTACTGTGTTTGCTCAATCTGATTCTCCATTATGTATTTATATTTACCTTATTTCTAGAACTGGACTTCTAAAGTTGCTAATAATTACTATCTTTTATTTTACTGGATCACGAAACCTTTGTAACTTTACTATCTTTGCAATCAGGTGTTTGACCAACTGGTTTTTTGTAACATCATAAGAGCCCATTTGCCTAAAAAAGTGTTTTTATAAATGCAGAATTGAACTAATAAATTATACTACCCTTTTCTCACAAAACCTGCCTTTCTCAGTCTTTTGGTGCATAAGGACTCTCTATCTGAATACTCATAAGTATTCTTCATCAGTTATGTGTGACGGTTGTTTATGGTTCCAACTGCTTGGTCTTTTGAGGTTATTTAGCTATCAGATTTCCCATTCCCAAGGGACTTACCACTTCCAATGTATTCAAGTGGAGGAATTCTATACTCACCAGTTTACATTAGTTTTGGCAAACTGAGGTGTGTCTACATTGGCCAGTCATCCTATATATCAGGACTCATCTTTCCTCATTTGTATTGGTTTGAGCCACAAGTAACTCGACCAATATCAATGGCATGAAGTCAACACAAAACTGGCATAAATGAGAGAGGATCCAAAAGCCTGTGTTATCCTGTGGTATTTCGGAGGCAACTCCACTAGCACCAGTTATTTGAAACGGGTTTACACTAGTGCAAAAGAGAATTTAAAAAATTCTCCACACTAACACTTTTGACTGTTTGACAAAATTAACTGGAAAATCCCAAGGTGTCTGTCAGGGGTTTTTTTGACATTTCCCATAGGAAGTATCCATTTTAACACAGTCAATACCTTTCCTAGACACTTGTCAATCTGTTTGGCCAAACAACATTTACACAGTCAGCAAATTAAGACGTAAAGGAAGCTAACCAGGACCTCTCCAGGTACTTTTTTCCCCCCCCACAAACAATGTTCAATGCTTGATTTCCTACCAGGAAATTATAGCGTCTACTGAGATTTCAAGATCTGATTAGTTTCAGAGGCTTGGGTTTTTTTAAAACCTATAATTCAAAATAAAGTTATAAACATTACAGCCACCCTATGACTGAGATCTGGAGAAACATGGTTACTGCAGCCCCTTCAGGGAAAGAATGGGACCCTTTAGATTTTTACTGATAAGGTATGAATAACATTCTCATAAAGCTCAAAGATTGCCCAGATATACACATTTAAAATAATTATGGTAATTAAATAGAGTTGCAAGCAGCTATAGCTCCAGGCAACACCAGTTAAATGTAAAGAGAAAACATCTTCTGCATATGTTTGTGATTTACGTAATTACATGCTTCTACAAGCTACACACCATTCACTGGCAAACAGCCATCTCTTCTTTCATTACAATTTAGCCACAGTAAGTAACATACTTCATCTGTTTGAAAAGCTCCACTTAATAATGCCACCGAGGATGTACACAACAACACTGGGGAGTGAATGTGAAAAAATTAAATGTCATTTGTTTGTGTGTGTTAAAAATAGCCTTAGTGGGCCTGTTTCTGACGTAAATCACCAATGACTCCATTTTAGACAACTAAATTACACCTTATGTCAGCGAGAAATGAATAAAACCCAAGGTGTGTTTCGTGTATGAGATTACGTGTTTGCTCTTGAGAGCTACTGTTTTTCTGAATGTAGTAATTTTTGAAAATTAATCTGTACTGGGCCATTCTGTGGCAAGTCCTTACCAAATCCAGTGAGAGGAGAGCCAATTCAAATGTTACCTGAACAAAAACAGATTCAAAACTCAAGAACCCTCCCTAGCGCACAGGATTCCCTCTGCCAACAGCAGCACGGACAAAGGAGTTCCCTAATATGTCTGAGATCTGGCCTCTGGACTTCCCTCACATGCTCGCTAGGAACTTTTAGTCAGGCTTCAGTTAACATTTTCAAGGAGTTATAAAGGAAAATGAAAAGAAAAGGCTTTTTGATGGGTTTTTTTGTTTTGTTGTTTTTTTTTTTTTTTTTTTTTTCTACATTTCAGTAGACCTTCAGATTTCTTCTCAGCTAAACTACTTTCACCAGGCACACCTGATTTTGCAGTTCTCTATAAAGCCTAGTTAGTGTAACCCTTGCATGCAAACAAAACTACCAGGCACTGTTCCAGCAGAGCAATGGGAGAAAATGTTTAGTTAGTATAAATGTAAAAAAGATTATTATGCCTGTAAAATTGCATACAATTTACAACAAATATGACATCCTGCTTATGCAGTTTCTTTTCCATTCAGGTGTGCAATTGTTTCTTGAACTATTTCACATTTTAAGTCACAGAAAATATCAAAGTTACCATTATGGAAAATACTTCTAAGCATAAGTATGCTCTCCTGCCCATGAAATAGTGTCTAAGTACACAGTAAAGTGATACACTGTATTCTATACACGAAATTTACTATATACATACTGGGATATCTGACACCAAGTTGAAAACACATTTCTGCTGAGCTAGAAAATATAAGTCATGAATATTTGTCCTTTCCTCAACTTTTTCATTCCAATGCCAATAAGTTATTATCTATAACATACTTTCTGACTCTTCACTGTATCTGTACCGACAATACCAGCTCTTCCCCGTGGCACTGCAGGACACCGCTCATACTGGAAAGACAGAAGGATCTGGCGTACCCAAAAATTGTAGCAGCACTATGTAGCACAGTCAGATTATGTCTGCAAATGGCCACCTTAAAACCTGTAGAAAAAGAAGAACTGAGGATGTGATATTAAATTCCTAATTATCATTATTTTTGAGCAAGATTTACAAGCTTAACACACTTAAGCCCTTAGGAAAGTTAGAGCTAAGAATAAAGCTTTGTGACACCATTCTCTAGATTTGTCAGAGTAGACAAAATGATGAATCAGAATAAAATCATGACAGTCCAATGCATCCATGAATATCCTGGGCAATTCCTAACACAGACATCTCGATTTGCAACTTAAAGGGAAGTTTCTGGATGAAGAGACTAGAGCCTTTAAGGTGAAGTAACACTCAGTGTCTCTCAGCTTGCTTCCAACCTGAAGGCATTGGCTAGCAAAGGCTGGAGCTCACAGATATCAAGTGACCTATTGTTTTCTTAGTGGAGACCACTCAATTCTGGATTTTGACTCCAGGAGAGCATCAGAGTCAGGTAGTGCTGAGGGCACATTGTCATGTTTTTTTCTCTGTTGCAGCAAAAGAAAGGCAGTACTTTATTTTTACTTTTCTTTCTGACTTTGGTCTGCTGTACTGTTTTACCAAATCTCTGGGGTTCTGAGTAATCAGGGACTTTTTGTAAATTAAGAAAGTAGATAAATAGAGGCTTTGAAACAGGCATTTCCCCATCATTCTTCCTAAAGGAAAGCAGGTGTTTGGCTCAAAGGGACTTGTTCTCTTGATAGCGCAGTAGGAGAGTAAAACTGCATTGTCCCCTAAAGCAAAAATAAATAACTTCAGAAAATATGAGAACAGAGCCCTTGGTGAGGAGGTGAAATAGGTGTCCACCCTCCTGAACTAATTTATAACATCGAAGATGTCAAGTGACATGCTGAATGAAGAAGTGATTTGTGGCCGAGAAAAGCTTTGCAGAGATCCCAGAGGCTTGGCCAAAGGCAGCTGTATCTTGATAGAAGTGATCGACTGCCAAACTAAAGAATACTGTTAAGAATCTCATCTGGGAAAAGGGGGAGAGCTGCATTTTCCAACTGTGGACCCAGCTATCCATAGCCTGTGCCAGATTGTGCAGCCAGGATGAAAGCATGCCAAGCATTTAGCCTATTCACTGGGTGCCCTTTGGAAGGACGCATAAATCTTAAGTAAAGGTTTTGGTACTTTAAATACATCACAAACAAAATAGTATCAGCAGTCCAACTTTAGTAAGCATGCAACAAACTGGCATCTCGCTCTTCAGGCACTTGGCACTAGGTGAAATTTTACAGAGGTTGTTTAAAACTTGTATCCATTGCTTACTTATCTCCAAAGCTGCCCTACTTATCTCCTCTAAGAACCCTAGTTTGCACAATCAGAGCTTGTAATTCTCATGGCAGAAGCAATGTCATAGCCAGTTTACACAACTTATATCAAGCACGCCAGCTTATACATTCCAGGTTAGACTAGTAGTTACCACTTGTGGTGAAATTGCCACATTTGGGGCCAGATCCGCAGAGCATGCAATTAGGCAGGTACGCTGCTTTATGTCAGCAGTGGATGAGCCTGTTGGGTCAAGGCTGTGTGATGCTTTGTGCCATCCACATGTCCTCCTGCAATTAGAAAAGCAAAAAGACATTGCAACACAGCATAGAAACACATCCTGCAATTCAGGTTGTAAGGCGTGGGCAAAAGATGTCAGTAGAGATATAAAATTGACAGTTGTGTGATGTGGTGATTCTCTATCTCTTGCAAAAAAATAAATTAACAAGTTAATATTCCAAAGTCGAGGATCTAACCATTCCAGTTTACAGGGCTATAATTCAAGCCTAGGGTAACATGTTGCACACCAGAGGAATTTAGCCTTTGACCTGATTAGATGCTAGAATCATCCAGTTCCCTTCTATGTGTGAAACTTCACACAGCTCTAATTATTGAAGCCCTGAAGAAAAAAGCCAGAAGTGCTACAGAGCTGACAGGTGTTAAAAAAAAAAAAAAAAGTCAGAGGTATCTGCTTCTTATATTACTCTGCCTCCTGAGAGACAATAGTTCAGAAATCATATACACTTTCATGAGAAGACTTTCAAAAGGTGAAAAGCAGGGGAAAGAGATTTGATGTCTAAATCCTATCTGTGACTAGGAAAATCCCCCCTTTGTCTAGAGTTAACAAAGCACTTGAGAATCTAATGAAACATAGATTTTGATCACGATATTTGGGAAATTACTCACAAAGATCATGTTATTGCTGTTGAGAGCAGCTCATTTTCTAATGATGTTGAACAATAGCACACAAAAAGTTAATTAATATGAATGCTAGTACAGGAACAAAAGAAAAGCTCAAAGTTAAATGCACTCAAGTCAAGAAACACCAAGTAATCTCAATGCAACAATGCTGAACATCCCATACCACTGTGTAGGTACTACACTACTAGAGAATAACAACTGTAGCACCTGTATTTCAGAATGGGAAAAGAGTGATCTGAGCAATCACAGGTCCTATCCTGGGCTGTGACTCAATAACATACAAGAACTTAGGAAGAAGTAGTAATGTTAAAGACCATTCAAGATAAAAGCACGTAATAAAGCACACCTGAGGTGTGCCAAAGGTTTGCTACACACTACAACATGAAGAAGGAAATACCTGGCTTTCAGAAAATCATTGGATATGTTTCCAAAGGAAGAATTTGGTTGAATTTGAAAAAGTCATACATAAGTAATAGCATTTCAATAAGCATAACAAACCGAGTGACAACTGATCATACCAAAACCACAACTGAAGGACTAGAAAGTTATTAGACAGGCACCCAAAAAACCATTAGTCTGGAGCAAGATGTATTTAATGCTTTCATTAGTGTCTTCAGCAACATCAACAGAAGTGCTCTAAAGGAATTTAGTGACCACATGAAGCGGGGAAGCCCTTGCCATGCTGAGGAAGACAAGAGTATTGCACAGGTATGATCTTAGCAGAATTCAGCTGCAAGGACTATAATGCTATATCAGCAAGGGAAAAAGCAGAATTTCTCTTACAAGTTCAGAGACCATGATTTATGCAACAAAGGAGGAAAACTAGCATGGTATTTTATTTGATCACAGTCAGCACTTAAAAAGGCACATACAACCTCACAAGGCTTCAGGCAAAGCAGAAAAGGGAATTACTGAAACTATTGCACCCTGCCCTAGCACTAATTCACCTGAGGCTGTGCATACAACTTCTCACCACTGACATTCAATAAAGGTAGGAGACTGGAAAATGTACAAAGGACTATTCAGATAAGAGGAAGGTGTAGCCTCTCTTATGAGATAAAATTAAGAAAACTTGGCTTATTAACTTAGAAAAACATAGGCCAGTAGTGAATGTGCTCAATTATTTTATCTGTGGCTAGGTAGCATAGACAGCAAAGTTAGGGACAGCCATTAGTGCAACTGATAACTAGGAGAAAATTTGCAACTGTCAGAGCAGGGCGCTTCCAGTATAGCTTTCTAGTGAAGCTGCAAAGGCAACCAGCTGCCTGGATTAAGATGAAGGACATTAGATTTATAAACAGGATGGCAGTGATGCAGTTGTCTGCCAGAGCAAGGGAGCTGATTCTGTAAGCCCAGACTCTCGCTTTTCTGACAGTTTTCCGATAATCTGATTCTCAAACCGCACATGGTGCTGTGGTCTGCAATCAGCAGCTACAGCACTGAATGTCACCGCAGCTACCCAACATGCCAGGATAGAGACAGCACAAGTCCTGAATCAGAGCAGATCTCTGATGTAACTGAATACACATTGGATCGCAGTATCTGATGCCAGCCCCCCAGATGTATTTGTTGATATAAACCGAACACACACAGTTCTCTTGGACTTAGGCTGCACTGCAAAGATCTGTGCAAAGCTGCTTCCTTCACTGAATCTGAGTTATTTTCCCTTCCTTGATTTCCTCCTCCATCATTTTAGCCAGATCTTTTAATTCTACTTTTTAATCACATTATGACAAACACCAGTTTTTCTTTTCACTATTGAAGTCATCATTTTCCTCTGACATAAGAGCCTAGAAATAATAAAGGAGAAAGGAGAAAGTTTAGCACTGAAATCAATATGCACAAAAAACATTTAATCAATGTAATATGTGTGGTCTTAAGGCTGATACAAATGGTATTGTTAAACATTGCGAGGGGTGCACTGAAAGATGTTCTGATACTAGAAATTATTCTTCGCACCGTTATGTGAAAAATGTGATTATATTATTTTAAAAGTATTCATCTTGCTAAACTGCTGTTTCATGGCCTAATTTGAACAAATCTATTAATTCCATCTCTATTTTTTCCAGTCTACCCTAGCAGGCATACAAGCTTATTGAGGAAACTAACAGATACAGAACGCAGTGCCACGGCCTTCATTACAAACAGAGCAGCCTGAATATTTTTGTTCTCTTCCACTTTTTCCAGGACCCAAAAAGCCCTGCTGAAAGGAGCTGATGCATTGTGCTGCCCATGCTTTTCATAAAACTTCCTAGCAGGAATGAATGAGAAAAAAGAATGTTCAGGGTTTGTTTGGTTCAAAGTGTGAAGCAGAGGTCCTGCTAACTAGAAGCACGAATCTTGATCCAGTTATTCGCTTTAACCATTGGTTACATATGAACTCACAGAATTAGTATGATGCAAAGTTAAAGGGGCTTAGCTTAATTATGTTTTCAAAACTGTCGCAGCCTTTGAAATGTCATTGTTTCATTCAAAGAGAGGATTAAGAAAAAGTTACTATTCTTTGTACTGTTTTAAATACACTGGAAAGCTGCTTCAAAGCATCAAAACCCTGCCTCAAGCCCCCTACCCTACTTTATATCCCACAGAACTGTCCTACGGTCCTTTGTAAATACTTAGATTTTGTATGATAAAGAATGAGCAAAGAAATAAGACACTTGTTCCCAATGACACTGTTTGCTATTTATAAGCATGGCATTATTACTTTTACAACTTGCATAGCCTTTGTAGAGAAGTGGGTTTCATTTCCTAAGAATGACAAGTAAAGATAAAGAGCAATCAACAGAAATGGGAGATTATTTGGAAGACATTTTTAAGTAAGCTTTCTTGATGATTATCATATGACCCCAGGTTAAACTGATGTTTCCTATAGTGTATCTGGTTCATCAGAATTCACTAGTTAACATAAACATCATAAACACTACCTGGCATATGATGACCTAGTAAGTCGCTGCTTACGTCTTCAGAATGAAATAGGAAGACAGTGTATCAGGGAAAACAAAACATGAGTTGAGTTAGAAGCTGTGAATGAGTCACATTGCATTTTCAGGATTTATACCTCTAGAAAATCTGTAGAATTTTCTAGCATCTAGCCAACTAAGAAAACTTTTTTCCAGTGAACTACAAAGAGGAGGCCAGAAGGAAAAAGTACTATGCACACACAATTACCGATCTAAAAAGTCAAAACATTTCAGGAGATATAATATATACTGCATATTCATTCACATATTCTGAGTATAAAAACTCAGACATGATTGATCTTTCTGGAAAATCCCACTTTCATTTTCCACGTTTTTGACAAATTAGACTCATTTGAGTCTACAGCAGAAAAGGAACTTTGACATGGGGCTCACACTAATTTCAGTATATGTTCTCCTGAAGTTTTCTCTATTGATAACTTATTCTAGGAACAGAAATACAAATTTCAGAACTATTATAAAAGTCAAACAAAAAGAGTTGGCAGTGTTATTTGTAATTTTCTTTGGATTATATCAGTCCTTCAGTTTACAGTTGTTCCCTCAAAGTCTTTAGCAATGCATATATGAGAGGCTTTAGTTCTAGCTTTAAACCCTTCTTAGTTTTAAAATGGATAAAAAAAATGGATCATCACCTCAATCTATCCAGATCAGGGCTTTTTTCCTCAGATCACTGGATTTATTTCTGCCTCTAACTTAAACATGGAATTTTAGTAGAGAAGGTCTTAAGACTTGTCAGGGCAGCTACATAAGTAAGTAGCATATTGCTCAGCAGCTCCATGTCCTACAGGCTTAAACAGCATTATATATCTGGAATTTGGTTATCTTTTTTCCCTTCTTTTGCCCTTTTTTTTGTGCCAGAACTGCCATAAGTAATTGCCTAAAAAAAAATAAAAATTGGAGCTGTACCTTTTTTTTCTGGCAGAACCAGAAAGAAAGAATAATTTCTAGTTTAATACTGGAACGCTGTATGTAATGTTTGGGTTATTTTAAGGTGGAAAATTTGTTTCACCACACAAATCTCTTTCCTCTGCAAATGACAACACTTGTGACTTATTTCTACTCAGTGGCAATTCTTGTGAAAAGTGACCAGCCGTAGACTTGTATGTATATATCATGGGCTATCTTTTGAATTTAAGGAAAAAAAAACTTAAGAAAAACACATAGATTTCTGTGGGCCTTATAATTTTCCTGATGTATTCCACTGAAAAAACCTAATTCTAGCGTAATGATCTGCCAGGATTTTCATAAGTCCAGTATACAGTAACCAGCCTGTACTTCAGGCAAGAACAGTCTTAGAACTAATGTCCTTGTTTGTAAAAGGGAAAAAGGAGAAGGGAGTCTCCACCACATGTTGAGAATGTGGCACATGGGCTGAATAACCTTGCCTCCCTCCAATACCCTACCCAACCCTTTATTGTCTGTTAGTTGGGTATCAATATTTAGAAAATGGAGAATATTTTCACTGGTGTTCTTTTGTTGGAAACAGTTAAACATTTTGCGGCCTTTTAAAGTTTTAATTTTGATTTAATGCTGTCTTGTATCTGACTTATGACAGAACGTCAAAGAAATGTGCTTGAGGAACACATTCTGACAATATCAAGACATTGCATCTAACTTTACAATACACTAATGGTTTGCAGACAACTTCTCCTTCTTTGTTTATTATGCAAGGAAGTGGCTGTCTTCTCATGGGACACTAGCCCATCTGTTAGACAGCCAGACAAGATCAGCAGCTGAGCTGTTTTGTTAGATTAAAAATGGCAAGGTCCTATTTTCCAGTATTGTTTCCTATATCTTCTAACAATGATTGACAACACATCACCAAATTGAGTCAAATTCATGCCAGAAAGTTAAAAATGTACAGGGCATAACTACCAAATATAAAAACAAAAAGACAACCGATTTGGCAAACTAATATATCCACTGCAAAGCTGTGCATTTGCTAACTGCATAGCAATATGGAGAGCTTAACTGAAGGAAATAATTCATTTATCAGTTAAGAGATATTTATAAAGCACAGCTGGACAAGACTTTAAACAGAGGGTCACCCATAGCTATAAGTCTTGAAACAGAAGAGTTTTTTTGGCAGCAAATGGGTTTTCAAAAACTTAAATTTCTTAACATGAGAGCAGAGCTGCACTCACTCTGTGAAACATCACTGTCTCAAAAGAAATTATCTCCTCCATTTTTGCTGAGAGCTTGTGATGAGGAAAGTAAGGATGACTGGACTTAGGCCAAATTTTTCTTTTCTGTCAGTGGGAAAGTTATTCAATCACTCTGTAACTCAGCTCATCATTTGTAAAATGGGAGCACTATTTTTAAAAGAGAGATTTGGGGAACTTTATTTAAAAGTCTAGAGGTGGCAAGATATCAGCAAGGGATCATAAAAACATTTGAGAAATATCTACTGACAATGCCATCAATACTGACACCTATTACCAGCAGAATAAGAAATAAAAAGATGATGTGAGATTGAGTCTGTAGAGACCAATACCGAACTGCACCTAAATACATGACTGTCGATTTCTATCCAGAATCATGTTTTATCTTGTGCTCAAAATGCTTTTCTTTATAGTGATGTTTCCTCAATAAGCCTCACATGTATTAAAGGAGCCCTAAAATTTTTAGTAATGACAACCTGAAACACATTTAACATATCATAACTCTCCATTCAATCCCTTTAGAGAAGCATGGATTTGGGCAGGGTACTATTGCTGAAAACTGTTCCCAGTTTGAGTACTGATAGTACTCAAACACTTGGGGGGAAAGCAAAGTGGGATGAATACCTTCTATTGCCCAACAAAATCAGCTCAGGAAAGACACAGATCTGAGATGTGATATGATTCTTGTTCTTAGTCTGAATGATGGTAAATGGTCAAGAGGAAGTTAGCACGGACTGGAAGAAACCAAATATAGTATGCACTAGCCAAACTGGAGGCAATCTTGTATAGCATTCACATACAGGATGCATGAATTTCAGACAGTGAATCTAAAGGAACCAATTTATGATGAAAGAACAAACATAAAACTACTTTCTGCAGGGCTTTGAAAGCAAAGCTGGAGAAAACTGTGAGAATGTAAATTCAGGACCAACAGAGACATGGGATGGGTTCCCTCATCAGTTGCAGAGGCATAATCACCATATATAAGCTGCGATGTGATTGTCTACAAATTGCAGAAATTCAGCTGAGAAAAATCAAAACCACAGAGCAGTCAGCACACAGCATGAACTGAAGGAGGATGAAAAGAAAAAGCAACTTTCCCCATCCCTCTTCTTTCACTGCAGACCCTGTGTTCCTTCTTTCTTGTTTCCAGCTACAGTGAGACTCCCCGACTCTCACTTGGGGCAGTTCCCAAGACACAGACCACAACCTCCCTCGAGTGCAATGAAGAGGAAGACAAACAGAAGGCACCTGAGGAAGGTACAGCTTCATGAGAAATGCAGACGAGCCAAGGCTTAACCCAGAAAGAGCGCAGGGCTTCACTAGACAAGGTCACCAAGTTGGTGTTTGCCACACACGCGTCAACATTTGCTTCAAATCATTGTGCAGGAATACTTGACAATAGAGATGTGCTGTAGTCAGCGCACCATGCAGCAGGTGACATAAAAAACCTGGAACTGTAATGACACACGTGGAAGACAGTGAAAGACAGATAATAGATACCCACCTAGGTCACTATATTTCCCCAGAACAAAGAGTAAGGCCATCCAAGGACTCTCCTGAGCCCAGGGCTCATCCTTAGGCAGAGCCTTCCACTCCTGGAAGGTGTCTGCAACAGACATCCTGGTGCTACAAGGGCCTTCTGTGACCACATGACAAATTCGTACAGTCCCCTTTGCCACGTTTCCTTTCTCAACGCCACAGTCTGGTTTTGCATTATGGAATAACGGTGGGTTGCCGCAAGGCCGTCCTGGTGGTGTGACGGCATGAGTGAACACAGGTAAACACCTCTGTCGCTGCACAGGCTTCAGGGCATGCAGAACAGCTACGGCTCTTCAGCTGAGCAGTTCCCATGGTATGGCAGCTGGAGTCATGGACTGCAGGAGTCCATCGGGCAGCTGGCACAGAGACTGTATATGAGCATAGGCATCTCGTGCTATTTTAAAGATTCCTGAAAACGGGATTGATATTTCTTTACTATGCAAAATATAAATTGATTTGAGTAGCCCCAAAGCATATTATTAACCACCTCTGTATTTCTGGTGCTAGCTGGGGTTTGAAATTGTTTCTGAAAGCTTGTAAGAGAACTAGCACAGACAGTAGTTGTTTTAGCATACAAGTACTTTTGGAATCAGGGCTTTGGCATCTCTTTCATCAGAAAACCTATTCTAAGGAATGCTGCTCTTATCTAGCAGATGTTCCACTAAAGAATTTGCTTTGTCCTTTGCAAAATATGGCTCAGAGCCCATATCCACTCCATAGCGGAGATAAGAGTGTTGTTTTTAAGGTAATGGGTGGAAGTCTCTTTCCCCACAGAAAAGCTCTTTAGGAATCTTCAACTGTGAAGAAATAAGCATTTCCTGATGATGATCTGGAATGTTATTTGTAAACAGCTCACATTTGTATGCAATTTTTACTACATGAATTACTCTTTCTTTAAGTGAAAGAGCAAAGTTAGACATATAAAAGTATAATGAAAAAAACAGCTGGGTAAAATGTTTGCAAGAAATAGCTTGTTTAATGCATTTAATCCCTTTCTCTGCTCAGAAATTATCTACAGTCAGTCTTTTGTTATGAATTCCTTCAGTACTCCTCTTTGTTAGTTAGAAGTTTTGTGCAAACAGATTTCTCCCTACTCATTGCACACCAATTGCTGACTGTAAGTGTTCTCTTTAGTATTTTAATATGTTCACCACTTGATAGGTTCAAGCTGTGCAATTGGGTGTCTAAGTCACATGGTGTTGTTTATGTTCTCAGAATCCTTTTGCCCCTAATGATTTTCATATGGTCGAGACATAAATTTTGTTTTATGATTAAATGAAACTTGGCTCAGAGGAGCCAAAACTAATTTTTCAGGAGCATTTTGTACAAACAAAACTCCACTGACATAAACACATTAAAAAGGGGTTGTGAGCACAGCCAGAGTAAAAAAATCTATTTAGAAGATGCCAAAGTACTAGAATATTTTTTGTCCTAACAGGCCCAAATAGCCCTTTTTTTTCCTTCATCAGTCCCTAATTGCCATAAAGCAATTATAAACTTCCTCGAATCAGTATAAGCCTGTACGTAATAATTGCGTTTTACATAATTTAAACCTTCGTGTAAAGTAATTTTACTGAAAACATGAAGAAGAACGTAGAATTTCACACCACTGTTTGTGCACAAATATTTCCAGGGCCAGCTGTCTGTCTGCCAACTGTAGACAATAAATAATTTGTTATTTCCACTCTCCTAGGAAAGCAGTTTTCTTTAAAACAAACCTTCACAATATGTGTTGTTAGCTACCATTTCAAGGCCTGCTACACCAATGGAAAAGAATGTGCTAAATGTAGCATTATCATGCAGGTCAGGCAGGGCAGCCCGGTACACATTTTCCCACAATCTCTGCTCATTAACATCTAGTTCCCCTATTGTGCAGATTTTTGGCTCTGTTCCATCAGAGCAGAGAAGAAAAATGTTTACAATATGCAAACGTGGAGGGACACACACACACACAGAGAAAAAGAAGGGGACTTTGAAACGTCAGTCCTTTGGGATGAAAAGTTTCAAAGGGGAAGGTAAGTCAAAGGTTACTAATGGGATGTCTGCAACACCTGCTTTTAGTGGAGGTTTCATAAACAAGCTTTACTTCTCAAGAACAGCTTGGCCCAGACAAAAATACCAGCTAAAATATCCGTGGCTAGCTTGAGCAGCCTGGTACCTACGAACAGAGAGGTCAGGTTTGTTTTATCCTAACATGGCCTCTCACCCTGGATTTATTGACAGAATGAGGTTGCCTCGGTGGCCAACGTTCCTTTTCACATCTTACGGCTGAAGGCACTACTGCTGTACCATGCTCAGCCTCTGCAGGGGAGGAGGAGGAAGGTGGTGTTCGGCATCCCTGCTGCAGAAAGCCTGGCTCTCTGAGGAAGAGCTGAACTGTCTGTCACACACAGGAGTGAGTTTGGCAAACTAAGTTTCCCAGCTCAGCTAAACAGCCTTCATAAGGCACTTCCGGTTATCGTGAGCAAGTTTCGTAACTCTCGTAACTCAGAGACCTTCAGTACTGTTTTTCTCATGAAAAAACCAAGGCATATTTCAAAGATTTTAACACTGAGAAGCAGGCAAGAGAATTGTAATCCTACTACACATTCATCAGACCATTACAGAACCTTAACCCTTGGCCATTACCAAAGTCTTTTACCCAAAGAACACTTGTGAAACTGCAAAGCAATACCTTCACCTCACAGGCAGCGACCCAGGAGAAGGGCAGTGCAAAATGCTTGTCCTTCAGCAGAGAGATCCTGCAGTAGAAACAGCATCCAAGTCCCCAGAGACAACCCTCCTCTGGTCCTGCCAAAAACTGTGACAGCTTCAGCAAAAGATCAAAGGATTTTCTAGAGTCAAGGAGAAAGCAGCTTGATAGGTAAGGCCACAAACTGGCATTTGTTCTGATTATACACAGAAACTATAGCCCATGAAAATGTCATTTTTTTAATCACAGTGCTAATTACATTTAGATGAAGTTGGTATTGAAACAGCAAAAAGGATGACATTTTCCCCACTGTAAAATATTATCAAACATTATCTGCTCTCCTGTTATTACCATTTATAATTTATGATCCACAGCAACCATCAGAACTGCTTCAGCAGGAGTTTTATGATTAACCATTACCAAATCAAGGCCTTTTTAACACTTTATGTATCACCAATGTTGGAAAGAAAAAACCTTAAGATAAGATGGTGGCTATTACAATAGATATGGACACAGACTGAATCCCAGGAAACGTTAAGAAAAGTATTTTTTAGGCTTTACTTTACAGTTTGTGGAGAATGGGTGTTTGCCACAGATGACAGGAAATCGAATCTGTTAAGATCTGATTAGTCAGGTGAATTTCATTTTTAAAATTGATAATACCTGCTTCTATTTCTCCAGAGAACTGTCAGCACCATTAACCACTCACATACCACAGCTGGGCACCAGTGACATACCTGCTTGTAGGGGGACAGACACAGCAGGAAGTTTTTTAAAGCACCTGATGTATCTCTACACGTGTATTTATCCAGATGGAGATCGTGTACACAAATCTGGATACACCTTTGCGGCAATGATGATTCAGTCACATTATATTCTGGACTTGATTGTATCTGGCCAGCTCAGAGCATAGGCAGAATACAGAATACTTCAGGAAAACAGTCATGAAGAATTTAATATGTTTAAAAATGTTAGACAAAGGATGCTTTTAATGTGGTTTAGACATGGCAGAAATCATTTGCTTCACACGAAACCATTGACCTGGACAGGTAACAGAAAGCACACCCTGTATACCTTACAAAGGTAATTTAAGTTAATTTATAAACAGACCAAAAGCTGAGAAATGTCCTCAATAAACCATTTGTGTTTTTCATATTTGCTGATATACAGCTCTAGAAGTTCATCCAGAGAGCTACAAGAATGTTTAGATCTAGAAGTCTGAAATAAGCAGCAGGGTCATCCTTACACTTAAGTTTTCCCTCCCATAATTCACTGAGCTTTCAGTGCGTTCAGTGGAGCTGTTCCTTTTTACACTGAGTTGAGATCAGAATGGGCCTTTGGTAAATGGCACGGCAAGAAACATGTTTAAGTCAAATGTAAGCCTTTAAAGTAAGGGTTCTGCTTTTGGTTTACATAATGACATGCTATGGAGAATAGCTTTCTTATTTTATATTCTTTCCCTTCTTCTCATACCACCCATGACTCTTCTCTGTATGTATTACTTTGGATCTTTTTCTTCTTGCCGTTCCTATTACCAACTACGTTTCTTTTGCATCCTTTAAACAGCATATTGATGTGTTCAAACTTCCTGCTTTTTGACTGAAAAAACATTCAGAAATTCTGGCGAGACTTCCAGTCAGGCAGATGGCTGTGTGAAGGCTGAAAAGTTCATGTTAACTTCTGTAAAGAGACAGGAGGAAGCACTGAAGAACCAGCACCGGCTGCCATCAGTGTTTGCTCAGCAGGACTCTCCGCTTAAGAAATTGCTGGTTGGCCCGAAGTCATTCCAGGGAAGTCAGGTACCATTGTACCAGTGCTAAATCAGGAGATGACATCATCCCCCAAAACCACCATTCCCTTGACTAAGTAATAAACAGACTAATTACAAAACAATGTTTGAATTCCAGTTCAGCTGTAGAGAACTGGAAGCATAAACAACTAGAAGAGCAGTGTGTTGCTTGGTGTCACTCAGGACTTCTTCAAACCTTCAGCTTTAGGCTGCTGTGCACAACAGAAATGCTGACATGGAAGTTGTTTTGTGTACGACTGCTCATAACTAAAAAGTTACTGCTTGAACAATCAAGAGTATTGTTCATTTTCTTATTAGATTCAACATCCGGGCAATATCTACCTGTATCAGTTCTTTCAGTAACTAGTTTCTCTTTGCAGAACTGGATTTTTGTATCAAATCACTAAGTATAGGGCTCTGGAAACGGGCTTAGCAGAGAAACATTAATATGTGATAGTGGAAACCCACCTCCCTTAGGGCAAAAATCTCAGCTAAAGCACCTTGGCAGCATATTAATAGCTATAAAAGACTCTTTCTTTGCTGACCACAAATATGCTGTGGTCAACAAGAGGTCTACTCACTGTTTTGTTAAAAACAGTGATGATTTATTTTGCTTCAGCCATGTGTGAAACTAGTCACCACATTATGAATAATAATATCCTCTTAGTCTCAATGGTGCTCTTTTTACACAGAAAGATCCACAAAGCATTTAACTAAATACTCGGTATAGCAATCTACTGGCTGACCACTAAAATATAGCCATATCTGGCATGGAACATGCAACTATTTAACGATGCACGGCAGCAGAGGAGACAAAGAGTAGAAAAAATCCATTAGAAACCAAAGCAAGAGCTGCAGTAAAATATAACTACCTTAATTAGGCATGAACATCAAGTGGAGCTAAAATTGTAAGTTTGAAGACTGCCCTGGAATCTCCATGCCTACAAGAAACCAGGAGCTTACGCATTTTCTCGAGTACAAACTCCAGCTGCACAGTGCCCTCTACTGTGAAATGGAATCTGTAGAGGCTCGGAGGGAAGAAAGTTATGTATTAAATCACTTGGCCTGCTTGTTTTCTGCACCACTGTCCTGAGGTTGTAAAATCTGAGGAGAACCAAACGCAGGTGGTAAAGGTTCAGCCTGGCACACAGGACTAAGCTGGAGTCCTCAGCTGTGTGAAGAATAGCTTGGCACCTGCTAAGCCAGCTCCCTGTAACTATTTCCAAAATGGCAAATGGGATGAGTAGAACAAAATTTAGTATGATTAAGTTACTTTTAAACACCTACGGTTCTAGCAGTTTTGGTATTTAATGTGATCCATCTCCATAACAATTTGCACCACAGGCAAAATTACAGAACTGTATAATTGTTAGACCTCTGAGTGGCAAGCAATCCCCAGCTGGCTAGATCTTGCTATATGAAAATAAATAAGCATCACTTTGGGGGGGGGGATATACCAAACACACAAAAAAACCCACCCCAAACCAACCAAACAACACAACCCACCCAGCACAATTTGTCCCTGATGCTGCAAGACATTCATGCTACATTTATAGAAGTTATATTTCTGACACTTAACATAGCTAGCACAGAGCTGGGGCATGTTACTTTGCTCTCCTAGTGCATACTAAGTATGTTTTACTGAGTAAAAATACAGCAAGTTAAACCCACAGGGTTTCCAGCAGGGTACATGGAGAAACCCAGTTAGGTTTAAGCACAGGACACACCTCAGATGACCAAAAGAAAGGTTACAGTTCAGTAGCAGGGGGCAGATCCTGTGACAAATCACACCTCTATTCAGGAGGCTTATTTGAGCGCTACAGTGGTTTCTTTCCCCTTAATGCTGCAGTAAACCCTGCCAGTAGGTTTTATTCCCCCCGACGACACGCACATACATACACACACTCCACCTTAAGAGCTGGGAGACCCCTGAGAGATTTTCAGCTGATATAATGTTTTCCCCTACCACCTTCAAGGAAACAAAACTTCTTCAGGGAGTTTGCTTCATAAGCAAACTGCCTTTAGCTCCAGCATAAGGCACATTTCTTTAACCCTTTTATTGTCCAGCATAAATATAAAGCAAATATGTGAACACGTATTCATTCCAGAACAGATATCCACACGTGCACAGGCAGGACAAAGCTGCAGGCGGGAGCACCAGTGCTTAGTGTCCTACAGAAGATATTCAGGACAGTGGAGGTTATGGAATAAAAACCTGTACAGAGCAAAACAGAATAATTTTCTGAACCAATCTTGTGGATGAGAAGAGACGCCTAGAAGTGCCCTCTGTTGCAAAACCTCTGCTGACCAGACGGGGTACAAATTGCTTGCGCACAGCTCGGTGCAGTCCTTTGGCGGTTTTAAATAATGCCAGGCTGAGCAAGCCACTTGTTGGCCTTAAGTTGCCAGAGGACTCCTGAGCCACACTTTACATGCTGCTAACTAAAGGAGATGCATAAGTTGTAGTTCAGTCCTAAAATACAGCTTTGTGCAATGCCTTGGGTTTGCGTCGTATATTTTTAAGCAAATATTTTTCAAATGTATATCAAGCAGAATTCAAGTTAAAAAGGTAAAATGAAACAAATGAAACACAGATCTGGAAAGCTTTAAGGTATAATTTGGCAACATGATTGTTTTCTTAATTATAAAGTTTTTCTATGAGTCTGAAGAGGATTACAAGATTTATACGCCCTGTAAACTTCAAGGAGCCATCTTAGCGATCTAATCGTATCCGGTGGCAGCGATTTTGCTGGAGGTGGGGTATACATCAATGGAGGTGGTAAACAGTTTCAGTTCTGAAAATCACCTGTTGCACTCCCTTGTTGCAGTCTCTAAACACCCATACATACATCTCTGCTCCTGTTTTTAGGCAAAATGGTTAAAAATCTTTGAAAAGTCTTTGTGGTCTGGCAGGGAAATACAGAGCTGGGGTAATGCAGGGAGAAGGAAATGTGTGTATGTTCTGTGTATAAATAATCCAAAAAGGTCAGATTTCATCTTGACCTACCTTGAAAGGAACAATGTTTTGAACTTCCTGCTTTTTGAGACATCAGACCTCCTTTAAAATGCTCATCCAACATGACTTTAGAAATTCTAGCCATTCAGGATTTTTATATGTAAAGTCATTGTCAGAAATACAAAATTCCTTCTTTATTATACTTGCTGAAAAAAATAAGACAGATGACTTCTTATGCCACTATCTCTTGGCTGATTTGTTTTAGGTTTCCACAAGTAAGGAAAAAGAGAAAAAAATGTAGATGATTCCTAGTTTAGAAAGGCTTTGAAATAAGCCAAACATTTGCTGCATTCAATAACGTTCTTTTACTGTTGTTAGCATAACCCCATAAGCAAAATGGCAGTGGAGATTTTTGATAGGTTAAAGAGCCATTTTTAACACAGAAAAGAAAAAAGAACTTGTTTACACTTTAGCAGCTGCTTAAAGATAACAAACAAAGCTTTAAAAGGCACATACTAACATCAACACAAGACGTTCCTCAGCCTTAAAAATTAAAAAAAAAAATAAAATCAGAGCTTTAGACATTGATATTAGATTAAATAGTGTTTTCTCCTTGCATTTCTGGAGACAGACATTGTTTGCTGAAGAATGTAAAATTCAATCCCCTAGGGAATGCCAGAGGCTTTTTGGCAGACTCTCTGAAACTCAAGTTGACTCTTTTCTGTAGTAACTAACATTAGAAAGAAAAGGCATGGGGGGTTGGGGAGTAAGGAAGAAGAGGAGGAGAAGGAGACATAATTACTTGCAGTGTTTACATGGCTCTGGCTTCTTGAATCTGAGAAAGTATCAGACTGCAAAGACTGGGCTTCATCTACCCTTATACAATTGTCAGGTGGACTTCAACTACTTCTAATTATTCTAAGTGGGTATTTAGTCAGTTATCTCAAGTCTTTTTAGACAAACAATGGGAAAGAATACTCAAGTTTATATGAAAAGAAGAAAATGCGCTCTCATATTTGTACTTGTTCAAGCTCTGTACCATCTAACAATGTCAGCTTTGTGCCTAAAAAGACCAGTTAACTAGCCTAACATCAGGGTGGGCATGCATTTTACTGCCAACATCCCTCCAAACACCGTTTAACAAATGTTCTCCATTCAAGCTGAACAGATGGAAGAAAAATTGCTCTGAGGAATTGCAGTCCTATAGGCATAAATTATATGGATGCTTAGCAATAAGAGTGTTCAGGCTCAGGAGGATAGAGGTTGCTACAAAACTGACTTGCTTGCTTGGGCATGCAAGCCAAGGCTTTCTTCATACTAAGGAAGTATAGACTAGCAATGCTACTCCCATGGCTTTTTGGGCTTACATGGCCTTGTTGGTAATTTTCTAAATATCTTCTACTGAAAGAAATTCTGTATCAGTCTCAAAGGAGATTAACAAATCTCAAAGAGGCTCTGACTGCTCTACTCTCCCCATAGTCCTCTTTCATATTTAAAGCTTTGAAAATGTAATTGGTTTTCCCTATTCTCACAATATACTTTTCCATCCACAGATTTATTTATTAAGACTAGACTTCGAATGTTTTTAACCAAGTATTGCCCCCCTTTCACTCAACCTTATAAAAGCTTTATTTAAACTATATGGGAGTAACAGAAAGAGACTATATGATTATATGGGAAAAGAGGAGAAATACTGAGGAAAACCTTAGTTTTAGATCTAATCACACATAGGTGAGAGCTCAAAAGCAATTTTTAATAGATCAATAACAAAAGCATCCAAAAATCCCATCCTTGAAACCCAACTCCTTTTAAACCCCATTCATGACTCTTGACCTGGAATCTTCTGTTTAATGTCTATATTTGCAGAATTACCTATTTGTATGCAATATTGTGACTCATTCAAGCACTTCTTTACCAGAATAATAAAATGTTCTGCAATTCCCTCTTCCTCCACTAGCATCACCTGAACTGCCTTTCATACTCTTTCTTGCTGTCCCAAATTGTCATTTCTACCACACATGCTGAAAGTAATCATAAAAAACCCCTGATACTGCACATGTGAGAGCAGCTGTATGGTAAAAATACTGTGGATATGGAAACTGAGATTATCAGGGGAACTGATAAAGGAATAGATAATCAATTCAGATCCAATCCAGTGATTAGGAATAGATATAAACTGACCTGCTCTAATGGCATTAGCAAAAGGATTTGTTCACCTGAGATCATGTCCTGGTGAATAGATGGTCTTATCATGTATTATGAATATTTGATTATATACATCAATGCAAAGGCCTTTGAAACAAGTATGCAAGCACATTAGTTAAGTTCACTCTGTATATATGTTTTGTAACACTGATACCTGTCTTTGATTTCTTCAGGCTGCAGTCAACTGATTCTTTTGACTTGCAATGAAGACCTAAAGCAAAGCTTTGGGGATTACATGTGGGAAGTTTCAAGCAATCCCAGCAAGTAATATTGTCTGACTAGACCATTAACTAGATTATGCAATAAGAATACCTACAAGAAACAATTAAAGAAAAACAGGCTTTCCACACACAGAACGAGTACCTGAAATGCTTCTCACTGCATTTGATAATTTAAAAAAATCTAAGTAATCTTTCCACGAAGGAGAAGGAAGTGCACTGGTGAAATAATTTGCAACAGATAGTTTGCTGAAGGACGGTTTGAGAAACAAAACCCAGCTGCAACAGAAACTAGGCTTCTTTTTTAAGACTGTGTGATTACGCTTCCAGAATGACCAGTTTCTGAGATGTTGTGCTAAAAAAAAAAAAAAAGGAAAAAAATACCAAAACAGAAAAATGGTTAATTTGCATATCAGACTACTCTGAAGCACCTGTTGTTCAGAAAAGATAACACAGGGCATTACATAGTTTCACCCGCTTTTAATACTGACATATGAACAAAAGCGACAAATACTTTCTGAAAAGCCATACCAATCATCCTTTTGCACTGTTCAGGTCTGTTGCAGAGATCCCAGTTGTCGGCTTAGCAGCATCTTTTAGCAAAGGCAATACAGCAGAGTGGGAAGGCAACTCAAATAGCAAACGCACAGTAGTAATCTATAGGAAGAAAGTTTTTCACAGATTCTGAGATTACTGTGTACTTAGAATAACTGATAGGCATGTAAAGGTTACTACACTAGGGATTCATATATTTATCAGTTAATCTGTCCCAAAGCCATGGAAGGTAATTAATGAAAAAGATAGGCATGGCTTCAGGCAGTAATTCAATATTACTCTAAATCTCTGCATGAGCAAACCTGTGAACCAAAGAGGAAATGCATACTGTACAAGGACACTTGTGTTCTGAAATGTGATCCCCCGTGGAGTTTTCAGATGAAGCACTTTTCCAGTGATTAACTCAGTACATTTGAATTGCATTATTTAATGTTTTAGGTGACTGGTTGTTTGTTGTGCAGAGAGGAAAACAAGTTTTCCATGAATAAAATCAGAGTAAAAGGCAGATAAGGACTAAGCCATCTCAGGTCACTGGGAGGCCCATCGCTCCTTGCAGAACCAGTAGGACCTTCAGTGTGTGCTCTTATAGCTTTTTTGATAGTTATGCCACACTTACATTCTAGTGGCAACAGATCTATACCAAGATACATAGAACTTATATTCCATACGGGTACATCCCTTCCGACAGGGTTCATTAAGGATCAGCTGAGGGAGGCATTTTGTGTTTATCAGAGTTTGTCAATATGCACTGAAAATGCCCCAATTACACCAGCTTTTACAGTGGCATTGGAATCTCCTGCTCCAGGGCCCAGCTTGCTGAGTGCTGCCAGAGGAGGTCTCATCAGTTTTATAAAAGATGAGAGCCCTCAAAGCTGCCTTGTAGGTGCAGCAAGGAATATGCTTGGCACAGACTTCTCTGGAACTTGGGGAGAGGCAAAGTGTTATTTGCCCCTCTGCCAACCTATTACTAAGCAAGAATCAAGATACATCTGAGGTGTTCATCAAATTAAAAGATCTCTCCAGCAAAATCTGCTGGATGTGTACATTCTTTGCCAAGAAATGAATTGGTCTGGTATACTTCTGGGAAAAAAAAAAAAGCCAAAGATCAGATAACAAGATTAGAAATTCAGGAAAGAAATTCAGATAAGGGTTCAATAAAAAGTGAAATCAAAGCTCAGAGCTTTGAAATTGTCCCCTTACTGCACTATAAGTCTCCCCGCTAAACTCACTGGGCTTTGGATTTGGTGGGATACACTACATCAGAATGTCATTTTACCCTCTATCAGAATGTGGTATTTTAAGCCTGTTTATGTTCTTTTAGTTCAGCAATATTTTCATGGGCTGCCTTTCTCTCTTAGAGATCAAAGACAAAATTCAGACTACACTGACAAACTCAATTCTGGATTACATATGGATATGAAATGGTGTTTCTGTACCATGAAACTTTTTCAGCTTTCAAGCAAAATCTTTTCCTGTTCCCTGTTGTGATGAAAAACAAAGCCTTTTGAAGTTTTATGCAAAAAACCAAAAACTCAGTAGAGACCCATGCAGTCCTAGTTAAAGGCCTGGTGGTCAGAGCTCTCATATGTCTGATTTGAACTAAAGGCTTGTGACTAAATTTCCCTCAGCCCAGGGAATATTTTTGAATAATGGACTATTGAAATCTCTGTCAGCCTATTTTTAGCAGAAATTCTGTCCTGGAGCAGAAAGGTCCTGGTAGAAAACTAACCTAAACCAGTAAATCTGTATAAAAAATGTAATGAAGGAAAAATTGATCAAACTAGTGCTGTTTTTATCAAGCCTCTCACCAGAAGTAAATTAGACATTAACCACTGACGAGAAGACACTTAAAACCAAAGTAACACAAAATAAATTTCATTCAAACCCAGAAAGACACCAGCTATATGCATTTCTGACAGCAGTCCTGATGTTCTGGTACACAATACCCTTGGCTTCCTAGATTAATGAATTAACAGGTAGCACCACTTATATTTTTAGGTGTTATTTATAAACCTTTTCAGATTTTGGTGACGAAGTTTTCAAAGTACAGGCTTCCAAAGTCTGCCACTTAACATACTTTATGCACAAACAACAACAAAAAAAAAAATCTGGCCATCTGACCTGAATTCCCACAGAGGTCAGGACTGGAGGAACCCTTCTGCCCTCCATCCTGCAGTCCCCACCTGAGCCAGCGGCTGGTTTTGCCACCATTGCATTAACGCAGCACAAAGAGATCTCTTTGTAGGGTACCAGTACCCAAGAAAATGAAGGTAAGGCACCTCTAGATAACAAGGCCCTCCCAAGAGCCCCATCTGTGTTTAATAAGGTGGTACATAGCGATGTGTTTATGTTCTGCGCTGCCAATATTATTTCAGGTGACTCGGGAAACAGCCCTAATACAAGGCTGCATGCAAGCCATCCTGGTACCTGTGTGAAACCAGGAAGCGTATGGAGAGAGGTGTATAGCAGAGCTGTGCCAAAGACAGGAGGGTCAGGAGGCCTTCTGAGTGGCGGTTGCTGCAAAATTAAGACTTCTGTGTCTTCAAGACTGGGTTTCCCTGTCTGCTTTGCAAGCTGAAGGCAACAGCACTGCACAGGCAGAAAGTGGAGTTTTGGAAAAGATGTGACTGCCTTTTTATGTTGTTTATAATGTGTAAGGCAATTTTTTGCCTGTCCTCTCCCTTCCCTTTTTACTTTCTCCTTCCTTCTTCCCCCTTTTTTGTTTTGTTTCCTGTTTCTCTTTCTTTTTTCTTCTCTGTACTAGATTTTCTATGCTGTTCCTTGCAGATCACCGCAGAGAGACTATTACATAGTAACTACACATACGTTCTCCCCTCTCATTGTGCCAACAGTGGATTGGGAAAGCTTGTTCCATCCACCTTATTAGAAGAGTTGACATCACCCACAAGGACTACATGGTGACTTTCAATTAGCAAGAGATATACTTAGGGCTTTAAGATCTTTAAGGTTTTTATACATTACTTTTGACTCAGTATTCAATATTTAAAATTCTTATCATCTCACTTTTTTAATTATTTGAAAATAAATTTTTTTTTTCTACTCCATGCCAAAGTGAAAGAGGAACTTTTCAGTTACTGTTAGAACATCCGTGAGAGCAGTACAGGCTGGAAGGATTCTTTGTGTTTCAGACACCTTTACCAGCGTATTTGATTCCCAAACAATGGCATATGAAAGCTCCAGTGGATTCTTGGAATCAAATCTTCTGTGGCCCAACATGGCTCTTCCTCTTTGGCATTCCTCACCTGCAGCGGAAGTTGTTGAGGCTCCTTGCTTTTGAAAGAAACAAGAGTAGCATAAGTCAAGTTTTCCCCTCAGTTAGTATTGCCTCCTTTCTCTAAAGACACATCAATGTCTGTAAGCATCCACTGGTATTTATACCCTTGGACTCCACAAACACTGGGGTACATAGCGCTCTTGCAGGCAAAATTTTTTGCCGAATTCTTGCACAGAATTGGATGTGATGCAGATAGGTTCACATATCTCTAAGTTATTATTTTAGTCTTTCAGCAGACTCAGGAAAGCACTTTGACAGTTATATTCAGTTCACTTTTTTAATCCTTCATTTAGACACCATAGAAGATTTCTATCTTTTTTGAATGAAAATTATCATATGACACAAAGGATCGAAGCCCTCTGTGACTTATTCCAGACCTCAAATGACTGTGGTAGGACCCTTTTTAATGGGCAAGTGATGATCAGTATTACTCTACATCATTCAAACTCTAAATAGACTAAGATGATTATTTAAATAGAAAATTAATTTAAAATACTGCTGCAATTTTAATAAAGGTATTTTTTTAAATAAAAAAGCTAAATGTCAGAGTAACTATTGTGATGACTGTACAGTTTCCACATTATAAATAAAATACATGTGTTAGAATAAAAACAAGAACATGCTCCACATACTCCTTCAGTTGCTGCTCAGTGTATCTGGAATATATTTAAAAGTCTCATTCAGTTATAACACAAACAATGCACACATGTCATAAAATATACACTCTTTGCACAGAGGGTTAACACGTAGTCAGAATCATTTTTTCAAAGACACACAATTGCAGTGTGAGTGCCACTGAACCCAGCACAGACACACACCAAACTATGTGTTTGATTCCTATGTTAGATGAAAATCCCTTCCCTAACTTCAACTTCCTTGGCTGAGTTGTCTTTCCAAACGTTACCCTCAAAGAGTAAGGGTTGCTACCAGCACAGCTTGCTTTTTCTATCCTGTTATGACAGCTTTACTCTACCTGAGGTTAATGACGTAAAACTGGAACGACAAAATTTCTGTAAATTAATGACAGTAAGAGTTTCCCTTGTTCACAGGCGCTTCATTCATACCCTTCCAAGTCAATGACAAAGATTCCATTGACTTTAGCGATGGCAGTCTCACCCATATGAAACACAGGGTTTGACCCCATCTTTAAAATACATGTATGTTTTACAGTTAAATATTTCTCCACAAAACTTGGGGAAAATAGGCTGTACAACACCACAGAAAATACATGTATTTGTCTCTCTGGGGCAATTTCTTTAGATACACAAAGCGACACAAAGACTGTAAGAATTTACTCATTTGAATATGAAGATATTTGGCCTCAAATTCAAGTCACAGACAACATCTAAAATGCAGTGAGATACCAATGTGATCAACTGTACCTTCTTTATCTTCAGTGCATCCTGGGAACACAGATCAGCAACCTGTTCCCCTTAGGACTTTTCAGCATCCTCTGAAAAACAATGGAAGATGCCCAGAGACTTCAGGGCTACGCTGAATTTGGATATATGATTTCTGAGATGTAGCTGAGAAGTTAATGCTTCATACAGAGTTTGTTTCTTAAATGAAGAGTCTTACTAAAATAAAGTCTTACTGCCATTGTATATCCGTTCAAGCTAAATTCACCTTCAGTGTTCATTCTTGGGAGTCTACCAATACTCAATCAGAATCATTCACCTACTCACTAATAAGATGCAGTAGAGAATAATTCTCTAATTTTTATCAAAAAGAAAGGCTAACACTGCTACAGACTTTGGAAGTCTGGCATAAATATTTGTTCCTTTCAACTGTTTTATTACTTCCTTGCTATTTAACAACAAGTTTCCTTAACAAAGGGAGTAAGTAATAAAATGCTTTTGTAATAACTACAAACTTTTAACATTAAGTTGGCAGAAACAATCCATTTTTAATAACAGTCTGTCTTCGTAACCTTGTATTTTGACCCAAGGTGAAAGGTGAAGATTAAATCTCTTCCACCTTTCTGAATGCAGCTGCTGTGCACACAGACTTTAATTGATGTGAGACTTAGCTTTGTAACTCAAGACCATCTCCCGCCTGCAGCACTGAAAATGTGCAATTCAAGGCTCAGTTACTGCTGATAGCAGGTCCCTCTCAGCTGATGGTCTGGACAGGAGAATAAAGTCTTTGTCATTATCTATTCTCCATCATGGTGACTTTTTCCTTCTTCATAACTCCAGCATTCCGGTCAGGCCTATAACGGCAGCCTCTCGACAAGAAATGATAGAAGCAAACCAAAAAAACCGTGACAAACAACCCATGGGTGAGCAAAGCTGCAATGCCGGAGCAGAGACCCACTTGATACTTGCCAGGCAATGTGCGTGTGAGTTTTTGTGGGGAGAGGGGTTTGCAAAGATACAGTTTCTTTTTCTTTCAGTTCTGCTTTGCACCTGACTGAGTAAAAGGTATTTCAAATTGCAAACAATTTCTTCAGGTTCTCCCCAATTACAGTGCAAGGACCTGCATGTTCAAGAGTTTAGTTGTTAGCCTTGGCATCATAGCAGGCCTGGTTAAGTTATTGTTTAGGATATTTACCAGACCTTCAAGATCTAAAACCATAGTCTCAACTACTTGAACAGTATTAGTACTCCGAGTACTGGCCTAGAAACATCTCTCTGAAATCAGGGACCAAATCAAGACACAACACGGAAACAGACAAAATGGGTAAGATTCCTTCAACCTTTTCTAAACTTACACCGCATCTACTGATTTGCAAGAGTATCTAAAAGCATCAGGACATAATCAAAACCATTTTACAATTCTAACCTGAAAATGAATAAACAGGTAGACCTGCTGAACCGCATGTGCTGTGCAGTCTTCTCAGACTTAAGGTACTGCCCTACGTGAGGCTCTACTCACAAAGCATCGTCACTAACACATGGCAAACAAACACACATGCCGAGTTTAGGTGGAGGATTGTATGACATACACACATTGGACTTACTACTTCAAAACTAAAAGAAAGGGTTGGGTTGTTTACTTTTTTTTTTTTTACATATACTGGCAATGATGAAAATGGTGCAAAAATATTCCCACAATACCACACTAACCTTTTATATACAAGGCTACAAAGTTAACATGTATTATATATGCATGATCTAAACGTTCTTCATTGTTTGCACTGGAAAAAAGAATTAAAAAAAAAAAATCCAATCACAGCACCACCCCCACACACCCCCCCCAAAAAAACCCCACAAACCCAAAAAAGACCCAAAGCAGAACCAAAGAACAGCATGTGCTTTCAGTCTAGTTTTCCAGGGCATCTCTTTCTGGCAAGTCTACTTATTTTAGAGAAACTCGGCTTCTACCGCTTAGTGATTTTAATTCCAACATTTGGCAAAATTTAATTTCCTAGTCTCTGGCTGAGTTCAGAGGGCCAAATTACCAAAGCAAAGGTTTTTCCCCACTGCCTGCCAGGGCCAGGTGATAGGAGCAGGTCTATTCCAGGGCTTCCAGAACATCCGACCATCTATATAACTAGATAGCATCACCTTTAAAGGTTACTGCAGCATAAACTACGCTTGAGCTAGAGGGACATTTCTGTTGAGTCTCAAACCACCCCAGTAATCTCCCGAGACTCCAGACACTGTCACAAAGCAGCATTACCAGATGACCACAAAGTGCTATGGGGTTCAGTACAGGCAAATCGGAGGTTTTTTTTTTTCCCCATTCTCAACAGAACATTTTAATGTGGGACTTAGAGGCATGTTAAGATAAAGCATAATCTGAGTGTGAGTTATTATTCATTAGCATCTCAAAGGACACAAACTTAAAACTGAACTTTACACCTCTGAGAGTTAAACTCATGAGACAAGAAAACAAAGGTGCCTAAGGATGCTGAGCATTTGCTAAACACGGGTGGATTTGGCAACATTTTTAAGGGCTCTGGGCAATTAGTTTGGTCATGCACTTTGTTAACACTTCTATCTTTTTTGAACAGTGGCATGAACCATGTCACTGAGAAACCTGAAGGACCATGGACCAAGGTCTGGGCAACGGTGACAGAAAGCATTTGTAAAACATCACTCCTGTGCAGCTGGTAGGTGTGTATTAGCACCAGCTTGCAGGCACAGCTGGAGCCTGGCTTCTCCCTGCTGTCCATTGCTAGTTAGATGATCACAATTATGACATCAAAGTTATTACTTCATGAGAAAATACACTTCTCAAAGGCTGTGGCAGTTTGTGCACGACAATTCTCTCCACAGCCTCCTCAAAATGTACTGCCAATCAACAGCTGATTAAACACAACCCGTGGACTATTTTCCAAAGAAGAAAAACATCTAAGGGACTCTCAGAAGAGTATCTTATATGAGATATAACTTACTCTATGTGCTGATTCCAAATGTCTCACTAATTAAGCACCAGGTTGTCTGTTAAGAGAAGTAATTACAGAGTGTTCAAGAGACCTTGAATCCCATTATTATTCACAGCCTGAATCTGCTACCCTGCTACATTGTGCAGTGGGTGATGTGCTGTAACTTGGTCTATAGAGACTAGAGACGGAGGTAGAGTGGGAAACTTAGCATCGCTAACCTAGTCTTAAGTTATCACTTGAGTCGTTATTGCATTACCTAGTATCTGAATAAAAGAAAAGGAGAAGTCAAAGTCAAAATAAAATAACTAGGAATAGCTCTTATTTTAATACAAAAGCTAATTCAGGAGATAAGCCAAGTGTTCAGGTGCATTCATACATTACTGTGCTGAACTCAGGGCCAAAAGGCAGCTAGTTACCAAAAAAGAAAATATGTACCTATAGGGTAAAATACAGTCCATCTGTCAGAGCAGTCGAGCATTTAAAGCCACAGCTCTCTATGGTGCTGTTACATGGCACAAACTAGCTTTATTCAGATCAAAAACTCCCTTCCCCTTCTCTTTTCATGGAGATGTAGTATGCTACCGGAGAGGACTCAGCTCACAAGAGTCCTAAGCAACTGAGATGTGCAAAATCAGAAAGAATCAAGTCACTCATTTCTCTCCTGTTCCTCACACTGAAAGGAATTAAGGAGTAAACAACAGACTGATCAACACAGAGTATTAATTTTAGGAAGGAAAAGTTATTTAGAAATCAGCTTTTTACCACAAAAATGTTGAATGAAATATTGGGTGGGTGGGGGTGTATTTTTAAAATTCTAATTGTACTAACAGCAGTAACTTAAGCCTCACTTCAATTTCCATGGACTTGCTCAATTCCATTTTTCTTGATAACGATCCAGCAAGGTCCACCATCCATTTGCATACATGTGTTATATGTAACTGAACAGCAAATTCCCACACAGCTTAAATATGACTTTTAGACCTGCCACTACAGCTCTGTATTTGGCTGAGAGCAGCTGAACTGTTCCTGTAATGTAGATGATTTTGAGCGATCCGCACCACCTCTGAACTCCAGGTGCTAAAGCTGTACAAAACCAGTGGTACAATGAGAACGCAGTTTTGAAAGTGTGTGTCTAGTCTTCTCCAGATTTCTGAGCCACCTCTCTGAAATCAGAAAAGTTTGCTTAATTGCCTATACACCAGAAGAAAAAGCACCAGTAGCCCGCACACTCTGAAACAGCTTATGAGCCTTACCAGGAGCATTTCTCAGGACAGCAGACCATACCACCACCTTGTTACGGGTGTCGTACGCAGCCCGCAGACAGGAGTATTAGGGATCTCGCTGTTCATACATGCTACGTTTGCAAGAGCAAGAACAGGAGATGCTGAAAAGAAGAGGTACAGCTACTCAGTTACTTCACTATACCGGCCGGTACAGCCAGGTTCACCGGCATTACAGAAGAGACTTCTCCCTTTAGACTTGAGCAATAAGCAGGGTGATAAAGACATTTCGGACAGAGACTTCGAATGAGGTGACATGAAGGCAAGTGTGGAAGAAGTTGCCAAGGGGAAGATTAATTATGCAGCTTAGGGAGTTGTTATTGGGTTTGATAGGCTAGAAGTAGAATTTGAGGTCCTTCCAACTCATTAAACAATGTCTTCCAAGGGGGCCTAATTGGATAAGATTTGAGATTAGTATTGAAGAATCTTCTACTGGACCTTACTGCCTCACAGATCCTACAAGGGGTCAAAAGGACTCAAAGGAAGAGAACTGCAATTAAGAATACTTACTAATAATCAGAATAGCACAAGTAGACTGTGAGGCTTGAGTGGGATTCACAAGTACCTAACTAATAAAACATAATCTTGACTTTATTTTGCAGATTCAGTTACTTGTGAGGCAGACAAACAATCACATACCCTCTTTCCCAGGAACAAACCATCACTGGTGAACAAAAAAGGAGAGTAAATGTAAAGGCCAGATGTTGTCTATAAATGTAGCTCTGTATGAAATAAAATCTGTCAGTTTAACCTAATAAAAAGCACTTCTCAGAATTTCTTAATCCTGAGATAAAACATGTGTGATACAGAATATGGTAACTTCCAGCCAATAAAGCATTAGTAAATTTCTGGTGCATCAAATTAATTTGGCTACATAATTATTTACTACGCAATACAGTGTGAACTAAACTCTCTTTATTCATCTCATGGGCCCAGGTCCCCAGATTAATTTAAATGCTTGTCTCTCAGTGGGAGTTGTCTGTTTAAAGTAGTTTTGAGGGTCTGGGCTAAGGCTCTCAGCTCTTCATTCACTTAAAAAATGTGGTGTGGCTGCTTTATGCAGAAAAGGACTTTGACCCAAAACAGCATCTTTGTAAGAGGATTAGAAAAATTCCGTTCTTTTAATGACCGGCTAGATGTTTGCTCTCCTTCACTTAATGCTCTCTGTCTGTTATTCTTAATTATCAGCATAAATGCTTTAAACCAAGGTTGCAAGTAATCTGTCATTTTATCCAAGGTTTTGTTGAACGGTTCTTTTGAAATGATCTGATTATTGATTTCTTTAGGAGAGCATTCAGCTAAATTCCCATGCCTGCCCATGTAACGACACCTCTCCCGCTTCTGGGAGGTTCCACTAAAACCCAAGGTGCCGAGTTTACCTGAGTGCTGGCCCAGGCGTATCAGGAGCTTCACTGGAGAAAGGAAGATGTGCTTAGGACTGCCAGATAAGACTGGCTCAAAACCTATTTTCTAATGCCATTAATATTACCTAGCACTTCTTTTTACTCCAAACACTAGTATTTTCATAGTGCCCTGATAAAGGCAGAAACATTTTTCCCCCAAATCTGGTATACTGATCAACTCCCTTGGGTCTTAAGTAATTTAAAACTAGGCTTTCTGTTTACATGCCTACAGATGGACATCAGCACCTAACATAGCTCCTCAAAAATCCTGGCTAATGACTAAATTTCACCCTGCTAATATAGTCCTATGTTACAGGATAGTGTGTGATAACAGGCCTTTTAAAACAGCCTAGGTGTATTTTCTAATTTAGAAAATGACTCTGAGGAACCATTTGTCAGTTTAATGAAAATCTGAAACTACAGGTTTACATAATAGAATTAATTGTAATGGCTCTGCTGGAATGATTTCTTTCAGATGGGTTATTTGAAGGATTGAAAGAGGGATTTCACAGCTGAAAGAAAGAAAGGATTTACCCTAAGACCCATATAAGCAAAACACGTTTAAATTTCATAATACAGTGCCTTTGACTCTGTGGGACTATTGTTTTCACATGTCTTGAGATGTAGAAGATACTTCTATTCACAAGTCTGTTCAAGAATATCTTGAAAGAATTCAGAGCTTTCCTAATGCAGGTGTTCATCACCCACAGATGGCAAAGGAGTGAGTACATTTACTTATTAAAATGTGACCTTATAGAGTTACAAAGTTACACGGGGTTGTGTGACATCCCTGCCAAGATGAAGTTATAGAGGAAAGAGAAAACCTATTCCTAACACAGAGGAAAGGTTCAGGCCTCTAACAGGTGAAATGAATGGAAAAATTATAAAAAAATTATGTAGCTCAGCGTGACATCACCACTGAGGAAGATGCAGGGACTCAGCAGCTTCACAATTCAAAATATCATTTCACAACAGGGGTGGTGACCTTATGGGAGAAAATAAGCCTTGATAATTCCACGTGCATGTTTGCCATTGAGGTCCTGAGACAGCATTGTTATTAGCAGTATTTTACACCTTTCATTGCTCAGTATTAACTTCTGAACACATTGTGCATGTGTGTGCCTGCAGATGGGGCAAGTACAATACTTTGGGTTTGGGCTCCCTCTACCCACATGATCATTCCCCTTCAGTCCTTCAAACAGAAGGCCATTTCCATCCCTAATTCCATGTCTTTCTCCGCAGTTGGAATGGTTTTGACAGCTATTGGGTGGGGAGCAAAAATATTGTGTATTCCACCCTAGCAGCCACCCCAGCACATCACTACACCCATGTTGACATCAGGCTGCAGAAAGTGTTTCAGCTAGATATTGTTATGAAGTAGAAAAAACACACAAATTGGATTCCATATGGCTTCTGCTCTCACTGGTGACTTCTTGGCCAGTAAGCTGTGCCCACGACTGGAAAGCGGCACATAACAGACAGGAGCAAATTACACGGCCACAGATGCAACAGCGCATCTGATGCGCTGAGAAAAGGAGCAGGTGGGACGGAGGTCCCAAAGCTCTGACCAAAATTGCAACAAATAAACAGCAACAGTAGACAGAGTGACATGTGTAAAGGGCGAGAGGCAGCACAGTTTGACATCTTTGCCATAAGGCCTAGCTGGACCAACTGACAGCTCATATCCTTCCCTCTCACAGCTGCAGTTACCATATTGTACCCATTCTTTCCCTAAAATACTGCTGAGTATTCAATATGCAAACACTGCCATTTGAAATCATGGCAAGAATTACTTTTTAGCACATGGACTACGTAGAATATTTAAACACAAATTCTGATATTGTTATGGGACCAATTTCTGACCCCTTAGTTTGAAACCCTCCCCCCTTTTACACAGACTTTGATTCAAATATGCAAATATGTTTTCCACTATGTACAATTGTTGCTCTGTGTCCTGTTGTAGTGCAAGTACCAGTGCATAAAGTAAGGTGGTTACTTGCCTTCTGCTTCTTAGGCTATAATTTTCCCAGGGAGAAGGGGGGGGGGGCAGAAAAAAGGTTAAACCACATTTCTGAACTAGAAGTCTAAAGTGTCATTATGGTCACAGCAACACTAGAACTATAAGAAATGTAGCCATCTCCCCTACATGATTTAAAATTAAAACATAATTATAATTGTCTTCTGGTGGCTAGGTAGATAATTATGCATTGCATTTGTGCCACTTGTAATTCTACATAATTTGTTCCAAATCTGTTATTTGACAAGTGCAGGAAAGCACAACAAGCGGCTGGTATTTCAGGGAGTGTCTTGGGAACTGCCATAAGGCAAATAGATGTGAGTGAGTCCTAGACCCAAAGGCCAAGCTACAGAGGCCACGCAGTGTTAAATACAGCCCACTTGCCAACCTGCAAGCCACCTGCAACTTTCCTCTCACTGAAGCAAACAGCAGCGCAGAGCAAACCTCAGTTGCATATAAAGTATATTTATGTCCTACATGTTTTCCAAGAAGGGTACAAAATGCTGATTTGAGGTAGCATAATAATAAAGTGATAATAATAAGACCACCTTATCCTTCTCAGCACAGTTCCGCAGCTAGGGAGTGCATTTTTGGTTCAGCTGCCTTCTATAGGAAAAAAGGTTGCCTCTTAGATTACAATTCGCCCTGTATTACTTTGTTTATAACATTTCTCCACCCTCCGTGCCACCCAGAGTGAAAGAGAGTTCATGACACTTTTGATGTGTATTTTACAAAGAGTGCATTTTAAATAATCTGGGGAGGTTAACTCAAAATCCTTTAATCCCAGCATACATCTTTGTTAAGGAAACATAGACCAAACCATTGAAAATCCCAGCTAGAAAACAGGTTTGAGTAAATCCCTCACCCCGAAAAAGCCCTCTCAGGCCAAATTTAGCGCTTCACATTCAAATTCTTTGTGTAAAGAAATAAACTTGGTGGGTGCCAAGGGGAGCTGCGGCTTCTGTCCCCCAGCAGCAGCCTGGCATAGCAGAGAAGGATGCCGTGCCCTTGCGGGCTTGCTGAGCCTTGTGGGTGCCTTGGGCAACTGGCCGCCTTCCTTCTGCTTCCAGCACGCTCCCAGTGTGGCACCTTGCAGAGGAGGGCATGAGGTCCGGAGAGTAGCAGAAGGTCTGACAGAGGAGCATCCACTGCCCAAGTCAGGCAGCCCTCCGACAGGAGAGCTCACCAAGTTACACAGGTACCTTCGATCAGGGCTGACTGAAAGTAATTAGCTCTGTCCTCCTTCCCTATTTCTTTGTAGTATAATGTTCATTTCACTTAAAGGGCATCAATATTTATGCGTGTAAGTAGGTGCTGCCCCAGTTGACCTAGGCTGATCTTAAGACCTGAGAAAACAACCCATTTTGCTTATAAATGACCTCCTTTACCTTCACTGACAGGTCAGTGTCTGTCTTCTATTCATGAAGTGAAAATGAGTGGGCTAATGGGCTGTCCTACCTGGCACTGTTGTATCTCCATCTGCAGAAGCGGCTTTAAAGCTACCAAACAATCCCATCCAGCTAAAATGCTTCTTCAGATCCTTAGAAATATCAGTATTTCCTCCTTCTGTATGTGCCTCTATTTTGGAGCTATCAATCCCAGGGAAGAGCAGGGCACAAGAGCAGAGCAAGCTGAAATGTTTAGAGTCTCCAATTTAGTTACTCTCCAACATATTTTTTTTTTTTTTTTTTTTTTTTTTACAGGGCAAAGTACCATAAAGACTGAAACTGGTAGCAGACAAGGCATGGGAACAACCACCTGCTTATACAAAGGACCATGTAAACTTATGTTTAGCTTTGGAAAAAAAGGAGTGTTTCTTTGTTTGCCAAAAAAGACAACAAATTGGCTTGGGGGGAATGGAGAAGTGGAGCTTTTTTTTTTTTTTTCAACTAAAACCTAAACCATTTCAACAAAAATATCACCTTACTCAGAAATGTTTGTTTTCCATAAAAAGACCCAAAAGCAGTTTTACTATCCTTGATTTGTGATTTTTTTCCCCTCACATGGGCTTACTCATTTTTCTCTGAACTATAGTGAAAAGACATGTCAGTTAAAGTAAATATAAGTCACAACCCAGAACTGAATCTACTGATCCAGCACAACCAAACTCAAAGGTTTTTCAGTCTTTAGTCAAGAGACCATTTTTCAAGCAATGAGATTTCTTTCATGTTCTTTTATGTCAACCTGAAAAATCCAACACTGGAGAAAGCAGTAAATATCTTCAGCAGTATATAAAATATGATAAAAGAGCTGGTAGAGGAATATATCAACTTTTTGAATGTTTTTGGAAAATGAGTTAGGCTAAAGTAAACTTCAATCTCTACAAGCTAAAAAAACTGAATTCCTAGAAATATTTACATGTGTCTAGTTGAGTCCTTATCCTCTGCTCCAGGTTTGGTAATGTTCCCCACCTCAAATGACATGCTGTCAAGATAAGATAATAAATTTTCCAGATAGCGTTTTGTGAGTTACTGATTCAATCTTTAATTAATTAAGATGTTTTTGTAATCCAATTTATATTTCACTGGAAACTTGGCTTGCTCTTTTTACATTTTGTTTCTCTTAAGAAACGTCACTGGTTTGCTGTGACTTGTTTTTTGTATCAGGACACAATTTCTAACGAATTTTGCTTTCCAGTAACTTCCCACGAACACTATTTTGTGGTTTTCCAGAACCAATGGAAAGTGTTTACAGTAAAGAAATTCTACCCATTTAAAGTTGTTTTTTTCTCTCTGGAAGCTGCGCGCCTCATCACATTACACGCAACCCCCAAGATCAGCAAGGGCCAGACGCCTCGCAGTGCCAAGAAACCCAGGAGAAGCTCATGGTGATGATTCCCGGCATGTTGCCCTCCTGCCAGGTGTGCAGCAGGGAAAAAAAGGCCACAATAAGTTTCCCAGAGTTGCAGATTACTTGCTGCTGTTTGCCAGAAGCATTTACTAACAGCAACAACAGTTCCTTCTGTAGACTGAATTAAATTGCTTGCAACGCAACTTTCAGGAAGGGTTCAGAAATACTGAGCACCATAAATATACAGTGGGGCAGAGGACTTCAGTTTCACCCTGCAGAAAAAGCAAAAAACATGGACCCCAAAGCCTCAGCAAAAACAGGGCCTTTCATCCCCCCCTTCTCACTCTCCACTCAGTCCACGGCAGAACATATCCATGGGGGGAAAACAAGTAAACCAAAAATAAACAAAAGCCCCAGGAAGCCTTATTTAGAGCACTGCTGTTCCCTGCTGCCCAATAACCAGTTTTAGGAACAGAGCACAGTAGTGAAGCTAATTTTGAGGGTTTTTTGACTCTCATCTGATACAGCTGGAAGAACCCTTGGCTGAGCCTTATAGGGCAGGAGAGCACAAGGGAGGAGAAGCCACGGAGGCAAGGAATAGAATATTTTGATACTACCATGATTTTTGATGGCCTTTTCTACCAAAGCAGACTGAATTTCCTCTGATACAGCACTTCTGGAGGGATAGCTATCAGAGATGTTGAGATGGCTCAAAAAGACTGAAACAAAACCAAAACTATCTGCATCTCTTTCTATAGCACCTAAATCCTCTGCGTTTGCAAATCTGCATTTGCAGCTGTGATACGGCCTAGGCTCAAGATGTCCCTGATCTGTTGACCTGTCACGTAGGACCTACGTGTATGGGACACCACTGTGCATAGGTCAGACACTGAGCACATACTAGTAGAAATGGACCTTCACGGTATCTGACCAGAGCCACCCAACACCTGAACCACTGGATCAAAGGTACATCCTATATCCAACGATAAACACCCCCCACATTTCAGATAATACTTCTGGTTCAACAAGACTCCTTTTGTAAGAAAAAAAAGGTTCCCAAAAATAAAATACCCAAGACTAATGCCAAATTTTTCAACAGAGCACTCACCAGGAGCATTTGCTTTTCTTCCATGTTAGTGTGCCTCAGCTTTGAACTGGAGGTCCATGTGCGGCCTTCATCTATGCTCTGCTTTAGACGTGTAAATAGAATTTTAAATATTTGTTAGTTACTGGTCCCCACTGTCTTTTTAAAATAAAAATACACATATCCTCTGTGGAAAAATGACAAATTCATGTTTGCATCAATGATTTTTCTCCCCTCCCCCCCCCCAGCCTTCAAGGAATACTGTCTAAATACTCTCCAAGGATTTTCCCTGCTCCTGGCATGCATATGAATCTCCTATTAGTGTCAGTGAGAGTTATGTCTGCATATCACAAGGAGAACAGATACCTAAATAATTCATTACACCCTACACGTAAGTATGTTTTCCATGATGAACAGTTACTGTCAACATTGGTGGAAAGGTCCATTTCTAAATATTTTTAGAAACTAACCAACTGTTTCAGTTATTAAGACTCTGCTTACAGTGCAAGTGATTTAAACCAGAAAAATGTGGGCAGCACCGATTCCCAAAGACTTTCCACAGCAGCATCAGTTACTGATGCTGACACAGGAAAAGTAGGGGGAAAAGGGAATCAATAGGGCTACATTTTGACTTGACTTAATTCATTAATATTTGAAAACAAGTAAGACTGGTTTGCCCCAGGGATTGGTAATAGGATACAAGCCTTTCACCTCTAGGTCAGCAGTTCAAAGCCAACTTTGGGCAGTACTGACTGAAAGTCATTACTATCTATCCGAACACTCTGCTAGAGTATATGTAAAATAAGTTGGTGGTCTCTGTTTATTTCCTAATGGCTAAGGCCCTGATTCAGCAAAGCTTTTAAGCATGCACTTAATGAGAAGCAGATGTTTAAATCCTTTTGAATTTGAACATCTGATCACAGTTAAGCACGTTCTTAACAGCCTCACCAGCATGAGCAGGCTGGAGCAAACACTCAGGAAACTTTGCTAAATAAGAGCCTCAGTGTGCTGCCTTGTGAGTTGCTTGTGCACACACAAACAGAAGGAACAAGCAAGCCAGCCCATTTCCCCTTCCCTCAGATAATATTACCCACATGCTGGCACTGCATGCTAATGATGGCACAGACTCATGGATGAGACACTTAGCTGTGGAAGAGTTCCTCTTTTCTTTCATCCATATTACTGAGACAAGGTGGGGAAAAAATGGTTGAACTTCCATCATAAAGGAAAATATAAGGCCACAGAACTGTATTGCCGTTCTTGCTCACCAGCACAGCAGCTTTCACAAGCACGGAATGTAAAGGAGTGGAATAGAAATGTGCCATTTGCACAGCCATCCTGGTGCTTATTCAGGCATGTGCTGTGCTAAAAATGTGTGCATATATTCATCTAGTCTGGAAGAATGAAAGCCTCATAGCCCAACCACATTCAGTATTTATCTATAGGTGAAGCTCATTTCTTATTAGAAAAGAAGAATTTCAAGGCGGGGAGAAAGTTATTTGGGAATTTAATGTTTTGAGTTCTTATTCGTACTTGAAAACCATTAGGACTGGCATATGGGTATAAGTTTTTAAATGCTGGTGTTGAAGCCGTCATTTCTCCAGCTAGATTAAATACCTTCTAAGATTACCAGTGGATCAGGTTTTGTTTTGTTTCTTTTAAACTGAATTGTATTCTGGGACTTTTCCATGGTGCTGCTGCTTATTGTCTTGCACGATTCAAGGTCAACTGCTACGAAATTAAAGCTAGAGTTTCAAACCACAGCAGGCTGAGAAAACCACCATTTTAATACCATGACTGTGATGTTAGTAAGCCAAGTAGAATTTCATCAGTTACAAGTGCTACTCCCTGTCCCTAAAGACCTCTGCAATGGTGATAGTTGTCCAATCCAATAAACCCTCTCGCAAAGAAGTGATGGTCCCAGTTTTGCCGTGCTTCAGTGGAAATCAGTGGAGCGAATTATATCATGGAACTGAGATCAGCATCAAGTGCAACATTTGATAAATCTGGCAGGTTTTTGCTTTAACAACAAAGAGATAGCCAGAGATCAAATTGGTTCATAATGAAATGATCACACCCAATTTCCTGCAGCTTACGCAACAGCTTTCCAAGTATCTAATCTCAGAAGATTTCTTCTCACAGAACTTTTGGTAAGGTTTTGATAAACATCCTTTACTAAAATGAATGAAACCACTGACCTCTCTTAAATTTACCCATTGCTAGTGGAAAATCAATCTAAAAAGTCATAATTAATCAGATGTTTGGCATGACTAAGAACTCCTCAGCCTTCAGGAATTCTCAGAAAACACTTCCTGGACCATGAATGCTCGATCTTCTTCTGGAAGAATCAAAAAAGGCTATTCCAGAAACTATTTCCTCACTTCGTAACAGGACACTCAATGCTGATCCCAGTATTGGGACCCACTAGTGCATTGTTCAGGCTCTCTAAGACAAGCCTTCAGCTCTTGGGTTTCAAATGCATACACAGGATTCATCCACTTTTTTCTTTAAACATAAGGCACCTACAGTTTTGATTATGACAACTATATTATTATACAAACATGGCCATTTCAAACTCTGAATGATTTCAAAACAATTTACACTAGCTGGTTTTTTGATTGTCTCAAATTCATAGGCTTTTGTTTCAGCAGCCTGTGATCAACCACTGACCTTCATAAAAAAGACTAACACAGCATTTAAGTAGAATGCAAAAAAGTGTCTGCCATCCTGGCTGAACCCAGAAACAAATCACTATTCAGCCAAGTGATACAACAGCTTTCCTTACATTTTGTACAGTTCTTTGCTGTTTACCAGGAGAGCTCCATAGCTTTGTGAAAGGAGCTCATATTTGTCTGGGAACTACTGCTGTGCTCTGCGGCCAGAGCTCTGCTTCTGCTCTTTTATTCCAGGAACCTTTTTTTTTTAATTAGTCATAGTAGCCGCAGGAAATTACAAGTACCACCAAGACACACTGATGGTAAGTACAGGTTTGGAGCTGCCTTTCCTTTCCCTTCCCCGTTTATGGAGGAGCTTTATGTACTATGACCGTAAGCACCAGGAGAACCAGCTTCATTCCAGTCCTCTAGTGTACGTTTGACTTTGTTAAAAACAAAGAGGAGGTCCTGGTTCACTACTGGAAATGCTGTGACTATAATTCAAAATAGAAAAGAAAGCATAACAATAGGTGCTCAATAAAGGAAACACCTGCTTTTAATTTTCCTGTAGTGTTTAAACGAAGCAAATTAAATAACCTGATTGAGAACAAAAGTTTAAATCCAGGTTAGAAATCGGAGCCATGTTACACTGCCTCAGACTGACAAGCAGGGTAAAGGTATGTTTGGTTCAGTTTAGTTTTTGGGGGGGTTTAATTAAGTTTAAGAACTTGAATGGAAAGTACGTTATTAGCTGTTACAGCCCCACAACAGGATTTCTAGTGTCTCACTGCAAGTGTATCGTACCAAGACGTTTTTCTTACTTCTATAGCAGAACGGCCCCTTAGACCATATGAGGGACTTACTGGACAACGTCTTCTACCTGAAGGCCTGTATAGCACAGTGTGGTGCTGCAAAGGACACTCAAGCAGGTTGGGAGAGGCATAGGCATGGTTTTGGTAGGCTGTTTGGCCTAACCAACCATGCTAAGAAATAGTGAATCGAGGTAGTGCATGCTAACACAGACACGCAGCTCCCAGCCTGCAAGCAGGCTCCCCGGGAGCAAGCTTATTTATCTACAGAGCTCTACACGGCATCAGGCAGACAGCCTTCAGCAAGATGAAGGTAAGATCCTTGCCTCAGGGAACTTCAGCATCCTTAAACACTTATCGCCTAACAATGCCAAAATACCTCTGAGATCTGAGCTTTTAAAACATGAATAAATAAGCCAGATAAAAAGCCCGAGATGAAAATTCATTCAAGCACACACAGGCACTAAGAGACTGAAGAAGGAGCCACACTTCCCAACATCACAGCCACTACATGGCCCACTGGAGCAATACGGCTCTGCTGGTACTTCCTCTGAACTACATCCTGCCCCTGCCCAAAAGCTGGTCACTAGGAGACAGAGAAGTTCATAGCAGGTGCCTCCTGAGCTTGTGGAACAACACGGGGCTCCTCGCAGCTGGCCACAGCACTTCTGAAACTGCGGCACTGACACCACGGCCATCAGTGAGCTAATCCTTTGCTATTCATGTTCTCCATGATTTCCTTGCCGCTAAGTGGGGATGGGGAGAGGGAAACTGCTTTTACTTCAAAGAGGTGCATTTTTCCTGTTTATGAAGGGACACCCCAAGCTGGCAAATTTCCAACTAAAAAATTCATGCACATCAGTTCTCCCCCTTCTTCACAGAACTTGGACAATTTTCAAACTTATAATGAAATGTGGAAAAGATTTAGATGTCAGCAGTTTTGCCTTTCATTAGGAATATCTGGCATGACATTAGCTGGGAGCAGCACAGGTCTGTGTGGTTTTCTTGGAAAGCCAAAGTTCATTCAGTACAAACCTCTGAAGACAACACACCTGTGCACTCTCCCACCTCGCTCCCTTCTTTTGGCTTCCTCCAGAAGTCTCCAGATTCCAAATTCTTATGTTGGATGTTTTCAGCAGAGTTTGACCTGCTTAGAGAGGGACTCCCCTTGTGAGGAAGTCTTTCTGGGGTCTAATGAGGGTTGGCTGGTGCGCAGGGACTCCAGCCAAAGTGTTAAAAAAACATGAAGCCAATACTGCAAGGGCAGAATTGTTCTCTGATAAGAATCCATTTTGTTAATCAGGAGGGCATTTATAAAAAAGGCACTTTCTATGCAAGTTTTCTATTTGAACCCTTAAGCACTTTAACCAACAATATTTTACAAACAGGCACTTGTGACTTAAGCTGACAGGCAGGGCTTGGAAAAAAATTCTTTCATCTGTTTCTGCCAGTCTTCCAAGTCATATCTGCAGACAGAGCGTGGAGAAAACTTATTTCTAAAGGTTTTATTTCAAAGCTCTTGCCTTCCTCCTGCCAGTTGGATCACCTTTACTAATAAAACAGACTGGATGCAAAATGACTCTCAGTACCGAGAGTCAGACCATTACCACATGTGCCCATAAACCTGAATTTTTCTGTCATTTTAGTATAACGACAAAGAATGGTAACTCCATTAAATAAAAGCAATGAAACTCAAAAAAAAAAAACCAACACACCACCCAGTGAAAATAGAACATTACATTTCATTCTCTAGGTTCTCAGAAATCAACAACTTAACTTAGATACATTTGCAAATTCAAAAAGTCACACCAGGCTCACTTTGTGTTCAACATTATCAGAAATCTCTACATAGACCAGCTCTAGGGCTGGAATCATATAAGAAGGTATGATTACACAAAGAATTCCAGTTCAACTTTGAAGATTCAATAAGGATCTGATCCAAAGCCTACTGAAGTAAATGCAAAAAAAATAGTCTTATATCTTAGTTTAGTCATATTCAGTTTGGATACAGTTCAGAGAAGTACTCATACTTGGCAGCTGACGTAAATTACACATATTAACCCACCATTAGAAAAAAAGAAGGTGCCAGAATAGATCTATATAAGGATACATCTATGAAGCATTGTGGTGTGGTCTGTCTAGCCATTCCAGGATACCAACACCTTAACAGAGAGGTAAAACAAACTTTTGGTCAAATTATTCATGCAGAGCTTTTACAGTGGCAATTAAAATTTCAATAAAGATCTGATCCTACCCTTTTTTTCAATTATTGCCACAGAAAATTGCAAGACTGCAAATAAGTAATGAATTTTGTGAAATTATTGGGGTTACACATAGTGCTGCTCTCAACACTATTTTCTTCTCGAATTGCTGTCCCCTGACATTTTTGTTCTTACTGTAAAGGAATAAAGAATTTATCACATTAATGAGATAAAACTCCATGAAACCATTCATAGCTTACTCAAATATTTGTGTTTTAATGGCAAAGTACAACAGAAGAATTACTTTTAAACCATAGCACAGTATTAATTGCTAATTAGTTTACCATTATGACTGGAATGCCTTCTAGCATTCTAAGTCAGTTTTAATCCATATAAACAGCCAAGGAATGCTCTATCTCAAAACATATAATTATGGGGGATTATATTACACCTCCAGCATTTTGGCAAAAGCTTGCAATGGCAAAAGATAAAAAGTAATACCAGCCATCTTGTGATTTCATACAAACAGGAAAAAAAACCCAGCTTATCATCACTAAAGCACAGTCACAGTTTAGTGGTGCTTTTTTTTTTTATTATTATATATTCAGAGTCACAGGCTTTGTGTCACATAAAATTTTTCTTCTACATTTTCCTTTGCTCATCTCACTCTCGAAATAGAGAATTTAGCAGAGCTGGTATCTATTCTCAAAATTTCCAAGACAAATCCTGTACATCACTACCAAGCATGCTACCCTTATTTAAAATAAGGTTACAGTTAAAAACAGAGCCCAAACAAACCAACACCACAGAGCTTTGTTTTTGCCAAGAATGAAGTGGTTATGTGCATTGTTTGCTGGCTAAGTGACAGCAGATTTAAGCACTAATCATGTTTACAAGTGTCACAGTTCTTCTAGACCAAGCTTAATGTAGATTGAAGAAGCTAGCTCATGGGCATAAACCTTCCTTTTGAAGGGAAACAACTGTCCGAAGCATTTATTGTAAGGGATTCTCAGCCACAGAGGTATAAACAAGCAGGAGACTAACTCCATTTTCCTTTCTCAAGGGAATTCACTGACTTGAGACAGAGATCTCAAATATCTGATAATTTTTGGGCCCTAGGCAACTCTACCTTCCGCTGTGCCTTTTTCAGCAAGGACCTTGGAGAAGACTGAGAGGGGGCAGGGAGACTGGCCACTGGGGGACAACAGAAAGAACCCCCATTCCTTTTGTCCTACAGGCATTCAACCCATTCCTTCTCTTTAGTATTTGTCACAAGGGAATTTCCCCTCAAGTCCTGGATTTTCCTAAGCACACAGTGAATCCACAAGTTAATGATCCTGCCGATAGATCATCCAGGCAGCTCCTTCCTTGCTCTGGTTACTGTCTCTAGCTCCCAGTTGCACCCCGCAGCATTCAGCGCTTTGCCCTTATACAACTCTCTCCTGCACACCCAGAGCTAGGTGGCATTCCACGGTCTCCCACCTGCCCAGGGCTCACATTATTTCTTTACTGTTTCATGCCCGCAGCAAAAAAGAGTTGTTCTTGCTTCTCACAAAACAGGCAACTCCGTTTTCAAAGAGACACAGGCTTAGCCCACATTAGTCCCAACAGGTTCATGATGTCCTTTGATGGTTCCTAGCTACTCCTACAGGCCCAGAGCAGCATTCCCTCACTTCCTAGCTGCCTTTGGACCTCCTTGAAATTAAGTGATACACTTAATTGCCCTTCTCCTCAACCAACCCTCAGGAGTTGCACTGACTATCAGTAAAAACCTGGATTGTCAGCATCCACTGCTGGCTCAAGACTTTCCAAGAGGCCCCTCTTTCCTTTCCAGCTCTTTAGAAAGGGTGCATTTGACAAGATACATCAATGTTTTGCGATAAATGGATACAGTCACCTTTTCCTATGACTTCACCAGTGAGTGAGCTGAGATCTTCTAAATTTTAGTCCCTTTTCTCTCCTTTTCACTTTAACCAAAACATGAAAAAAACTTCCAGACTGATGGTTCCTAATAGAGATTTCTGGTGGAGATGTTTTTAAATCCAAGTCTTTTGCACTTCAGCAGCACATTGTCATTTTCATTTAATTTTCCTGACAGCTTGCCAATGAAGCTAAATGCCTGTTTAGCAAAAGTGAATGAAAGTGCACCATTCTTATCCAAAGAAGTGACATCTCTTATTCTAAAGATACCATGGTATTTCAGATAGAAACGAGATATTAAATATATGAATCGTTGTTATCAAAACCTGAAAGTAACAATAAACTGACTTATTCACATAAAACCAGTTTTCTGAGCACACGCTTTGAGAAATGCAAGATCCCGCCCTCTATGCTCTGCTTCTCACAGAAGATTTGATTTTGAGCAATTAAGCTATTCCAGTGTTAAATATGATGAATCTGATTTAATTCAAAGTTTAAGATAATTCCTTTATCTTGAGTCATTCAGCTTCTGTCTTGAAAGGAACTTTACTAATTTCAAATTTTTCTATTTTGTAAAACAGGACCACCATTTTTCTGTTGAAAATCATCACTAAACAAAGTAGATCATGCAAGGACTACCTGTCAGCTAGTTCATCCCAAGATAAAAATTACAACAGTTTGGGTGTTTTTTTTTTTTCTTTTTTTAAATCCATTAAGTTAAACCAGAGGAAAATCCTTACCATTTAAATCAGTTGAGATTTAGTGCAAGTCTGAATTTAGTTGGAAAGTATTTTTTTAAGCATTTGAATAGATTAAATTTCTCATTATCAACAAACCTTTAATGTCACTTAAGTCCTGGAAATAGGGTTTGTTTGTCTTATGAATGAATAAAGCTCTCTCCCAAGCACTGGATTTCATTCTTTGTCAAACCGGTGTCCTATGCTGTACTGAGTGGATAACAAGGCATGCATTTAATACATAAAAATCAGAGTCATGAGACACCAAAAGTTAATTATAATGTAGCAGAGTTTAAGGGTCAGGATTAGCAGGCTAGGATTACTTGTCAGTAGGAGTAAAAAGACCATGGAAGAAGAGGTTCATCACAGTAAGGTAATAAAAGAGGGCATTAAAAGGACATCTGTGGACACTATGTTTTCTCTGTACTTGATTTTACAAGGAAAAATTCGATTTTGGAAACTGGTCCCAGGTATCTAAAAGTCAAAGAAAATTATTTGATTTTTGAACTTCAAACTTTGTGTTAATTTAAAAGCTTTAACTTTTTACGCTTTTCTTTTTCTGGCATCAGAGAAGCGCACTTTCCCTCCCATGTTAGTTCCATTGTAGCCTTGTGGTATGAAAGGAAAACCTTTATGGAAAGAACATAGTGCCATGATTATCCCTATATACTACAAATAAGACAACCAGAACAACCTGGGCAGCACTTGGAACTAGATATGAACTAAATACATGTTACAAAGAAAAACAGACTGTACCAACTAGAGTCTGAAGTGACATTTTCAGATATATTCCATTTCCATGGCATCTTAGTGGCATTTATCATATTGTTAAAAGTTAGATTTTTGCCAGCAAAGAAAAAAAAATCAGGAGAAAGGTATTTGTCTTGGCTTATCCAGAAACCTTCAGCTGTTTGTATTCAGGGAGTAGAACTATTTAATGTGGGCCTGGTCCTTGAGACTCTCCTCAGTTTTATATTCACTTCCTACAACTGGAAAGTTTTCCAGAGCTTTCTGCTGAATTTTAAGTTTACCTGAGAGCCAGTGCTAAAAAATCTTCTGCACATGATTACTGTTAGTAATCAACCTCTTGAAAGTCAGTGAGACTATTTACTTGGGTTGTCTTTTTTTTGTAATCTTGAACAAAGTTATTAACCATGAGGTTAAGGGCCTTTGATAATTCATCAAAGAGGGAGATTATATTCTTCAGAAAGCTCCAAAGACAACTAAAAATCCTTTAAAAAAAAAAAAAGTAAAACACTTTTCTCCCCTGCCTCCAAGACAAAGGAAAGATAACTAACTATGCACTGGCTACTTAAAATAGCCATCATGGTATCCTTGAGATACACGAGACCAATGACAACCTTAAAAAAACCTAAACCTTTCTTCTATGCATGAGATACGCAGAATTTCTGTGATACGTTGCAATTTCGTCAAACCATTTTCTAAAGTGCACACATGCTGCTATTCCTAGCTTTTGTGGTTAGATTGCCACTAGCCAAGTTTCCAAAATAAAATATGAAGTTCCTACAACAGCGTCCAGTAACATACTGCAGCATAGTTAGAGATCAGTAAATAAAATAATACATTGCTTATTAGTTACAGGATGGGTGAAGCCAAACCCAGGAGGTGGGTAGGATCAGCACACTGCTGCCAGACACCATTAAGCTACCATACAGCGCTAAGTAGGACAACAGCAACAGAAATCAAAGGCTCACAAATTGGCAGGACACATTCTTTTGTTGCACAGAGTCACTGGTTTTCAAACGGTGAAATCCAAGCCGTCTTGAAGTCACCAGGAAAAGTCTCTGTGGGCCAGGACTTCACCTTAATAGAAAGTAATTAACCTCACTATTCCTGCCAAGAGTTTGGTTCTGTGGGCACCAACCCATTAAGCCATGAAACTTGCCTGTGCTACAAGAGCAGCCGTTGCAAAAATATGCAGAGCACGGCAGGAAGAAAGGTTGCCCTGGTGATACTGGGACACTGTGGTGTTTGCATGATTATATAGGAGAGCGTCTCCTTTTCCAAGCCATTATCAATGATAATCAGCAGGGATGTGAAAAGAGACGATGAAAAATTACAAGATAGCATTTCAAACACAATTTTGGCAGTCAGCAAAATTTCCAGCTTTCAGGCAGCTTCCAACAGCCTGTCTACACTACAGGAAGCAGCCCAACTCAGTGCCCTCAGATCTGAGCATGGGCTTGAAGCTTGCGTCACAGTGCCACAATCGAGTCATTTAAAATGCCTACTGCCTATACCCAGACACTCTATGTTTTAGGTAGAGTCTAAATTGGGATGACTTCCTTCAGGGGAACCCCTGGTTTAGAGTTGCCCATGTTTTAGGCACCCAGGTTCTCCCTGCCTCTTACACCTATATGCTTGCCTAACTCCACTCCTCCCATCCTCTTTGACAGCTATGGCAGTGGTAGCCAAAGTAGCAGAAAGGAACAATGACAAATTGCACCTTACCTGGTGGAAAAACAAGCAAACAAAAAAACCCACCCCACCCAGTAAAAGCCAACTTATCATATTGACCATTGTGTTTATTTCAATATCATGTTTCAGGACAGCAGAATAACCTTTCAACCTTCATGCGCATAAACCGGATGTCTGCTGCAACTGTGCCCGCAGTGTCCACTGACAAATGTATCGCTGAACACTCCTATTCACCCTGAAGAGTTCTCCACACCAAGCCAGGCTAGAAGAACTAAGATGGGTAAGAAAATGCATTCTGGGAGGAATAGCTTTTGACTCACATTAGCCTGGAAAAGACTGAAATCATGCTGATTGAAAATTATAAATGTTCTCAAGCATGAAACAAGATGTTGTCTCCTCTACCACTGAACAGCCTCTTTCAAAGGAGCAGTATGAAGCCTTTATTTGGATGGCTGAGTAGCAGTGGCATTTTGAAAAGGCGGGTTTTTTTGGTTTACTTCTGACTGGGCTGTATCCAGAGAAACGTGGCCAGCAGGTTGAGGGAGGCGATTCTCCTCCTCTACTCTGCTCTTGTGAGACCCCACCTGCAGCACTGCATCCAGCTCTGGGACCCCCTACATAAGAAGGATATTGACCACTTGAAGCAAGTCCAGAGGAGGTCATGAAGATGATCAGAGGACTGGAGCACCTCTCCTATGGCTGAGAGAGTTGGGCTTGTTCAGTCTGGGGAAGTCTCTGGGGACACCTTATAGCAGCCTTCCAGTACCTGAAGGGGGCCTACAAGAAAGCAGGGGAGCGGGGTGGCTTTTTACAAGGGCCTGTAGTGACAGGACAAGGGGTAACTGGTTTAAACTAAAAGCAGGTAGATTCTGATATCAGGAAGAAATCCTTCCCAGAGAGGGTGATGAAGTACTGGAACAAATTGCCCAGAGAAGCTAAAAAACCAACCCAAACACCAACACCACCACACTCAACAGAATTTTAACTCTGAGGACATTCACGTATTAAAATCTCAAAGGAATGCAACAGGGATTTTGTCAGTATTTGTGATGCAGAGAGGATGTAAATATGTGTAAGCATAGAGGGCAGATACCCAAGCATAGAGGTCAGAGTTATGGTTCTGGTTTTGCAATTAACCACTGTTGTGAAAGAACATAGTTCTTTGGGTCTGGTATAAGGATGACACAGAATACTCTCCAAAGTCAGTAACGTCTAAAACCATACTGAAAGACCTGAGGTCATCATCAGACTTAGCACAATTCCATTTAACTCTTAAAGTTTCCCTTAGTTCAGAAAAATGTCCTACAAACGATTTTCTCTGAAGATTTGTGAAAGCGCTTTTTTTCTTGTTCAAGAAAGTATTTTGATGTTAGTATTCAGTGATTAGAAGAGATAAACTTTCATAACAGACCTTTTCTGGTACAATAACAACAGATTATACAGTACATAGTCAAACGAACATTACTGCAATTGACCTGATATTAGATACCCAGAGCATAGGTTTGCAGACTTGTTGGCCCTGATTGTAAATAGGCTTGTCTTCCATTTTAACTACAGTTCATTTCCAGGGAGCAATTTCTACTGTTTTAAAACCAGTCTGTACATGTTGTACCTAAAAGCAGACGAAGAACATTTAGAGAAGGGAAGTAGCGTGTGTATATTTCCAGAGAAAACAGCCATTTCAGCAGAAATCAGTGCCTGAGAGTAAATACTTAACCATAAGCAGCCTGGCAGCAGAGAGCAGAGATGTTACATGGCATAGTGGTCCATCTAAAAAAATTAACCTGATTGATGAAAACTAAACTAAGGATTTTATTTTCATTTGTGATTATAGGTGATAGAGACTATAAATACTTCTTGGATTGAAAAACCTAAAAAAAAAAGAAATCAACAGGAGCTTTTCATTTTCACGTCTCTGAGACCACAAAAATCATTCTAGCTGACCTTTTAAAATGCTTTCTATATGATTCTACGTGAACAGATAGTACAGTCCTACTGATATTTCTTGAGTCACTCATGTCTGGCTTACAACATCCCAATTCCACCTGTTTTATAACTTACTGACATTTCTTTTATCCATAACAAGGGTGCAACGCCTACCTGAGACTTGATCTGCTCCCTTCTTCCTTTGATGTTGCTCACTCTGCGCAGGGTCACAGTGCTGGCAGACATGCCATGGGCTATGAATGATTTAGAGCAACAGGTGAAAGTCTTTAAGTGAGTGTATTTACTACCACCTTTCAAGGACTCTGTATCAGCTATGCTTGATCATATTCCATGAGCGTTCTCAGATGCACTTTCCATTGTGGTGCTGTTCAGCGGCACGGTCATATTTCATGTAAGTTAGCTGTCCCGTGAATTTCACATGCTCATCTTGTAAAGCTGGTCTAGTGTGGATGGTCAGTCTCCCGGGCTTTCATCACTCAATAAGGGACAGATGCACTTCAGTGTTAAGCAAACTAATAATATTCCCTACATTTCCTACAAAAATACTTCTGCCTGCACCTCATCTACTTACACTTTCTTTAACATTCACCTCTGCTGCCTCCTCTTACTGCAAGAGTCTGAAAGAGCTCCTGTGCCTTAAACAAATTGCTGTTTTCAAGATGAATTTACCTTCCTTCCTTCAAATCTTTTTCTTAAAGACCACTTTTAGAAGAGCTATTTTATTCCACAAAGCTTTGAAAGCTCAACACCCCCTGAGGCATGACATGGCCTTTAGCTGGAATTCCAGAACTAGTCTCTGATCACACACTCCTTCTCTGCACAACTGCAAATTAGAAGAATCCCCTCCTTTATCTTCAACAGCTTCCCAAGGTGTTAGAATTGCATGACAGCTGTAATGACTGCAAAATTAATTGGGGAAAAAAAAAAAACCCAAAACAACCAACCAACAAAACCTCATATCAAATGCAGAATATGCAACATCCCCTAATGCAAGGAAACAAATACTGAGGAGTGTAAAGTGGAAAGAATGTCATTAGTGGTCACCTGTAAATACTGTCCTAATCACTAAAATAACAAACACAAAAGCAACCATGAGGACATGCACCTCTGATGTCACAGTTTTTCAGTACTGAAAGCTTATATTTGGATAGGAAACCAAAATTCTTCCTTTTCCTTCACATTCCCCCTCAGTTTATCTCATACAAAAATGAATGTACTTAATACGTAAAGTGAAGACTAAAAAAATAATACTTTTTGGCATAAATTATTCCCAGATTAGAAACGGTCGGTCAGGATTTTCCTTGCTAGGCGACCTAATATTCACTGTACATAGAACAGCGAGATCAGCTCCTAAAGTTGACAATAGAAGGCAATACTATAAATGGCTAGAGAGATCAGGAATTAGGAGACACTGGTTCTGACCCAGGCTACACCACTGTTTAGTCATGATGTTGACTAGACTACTTCACAATGCAAGGCCTCTCTTCCTGCTACAATGTGCTTCTAACTATGTAGAACTTTACATGCTGTAAGTATTTCTTTTAGACTTCCAGTCACCTCAAAAAAGATGATGGGATCACTCAAATGTATCCTTGAGTTGATGGCAGCATCTGTAACACATCAAGAGTGTAATATTTTCATGTATTTAAATATACCTAAATCACACGTAACATTTAATATTTTTCATAAAAATAATAAAAAGCCGTATAAATTAAGCACACTCTTGGCTTCAGACTCCGTTTTCAGATCATAATGATCAGCACCTATAAATCCTCATGGGCAGTGAAATGCTGGAATGGAAAGAGAATGTTTTCAACAATAGCTGATGTCTGCATCAGCAACAAAACCAGTCTCTGAGCACTGGCATCAAGGAGCATTTGATGTGAACAAAGTGACATCTTGTTTCATCAAAGGTTAATGAGCACAGCAGCTCTGTCAGCAATACATTAAGACAGCAGTGTCACTGTTCGTCATACTTGGGGAGTTCAAGGCAGACTGCAAGCATCACCATTTGCGGATTTGTCGGGGTTCCTTTTCCCTCCTGGTTCAGTAACCTTAATGTGACAAGTTAGTATTTCCCCATAAGCAACTCTTTATGCTGCTTTTCTGCAGAGCAAAAATGCCTTTGTAAGCCTGGTACTTGTGCTTATTAGAAAGCTACAGGCATTTTTCAGTAAGTTTAGTTTAATTAACTAGAAGGCTAAACAGAAAATGCAATGAAACATCATTAACTTTTTTTTTAGTTTTCCGATAAAAACTTTTTAATTTTTTTTTTTTTGTAGAAAACGTAATATCACTCAGTTAAAATCTTGCTTTTCAAGCAAATTTTCGGTTTAGATATTTATCCATAACTGTCCATTAAAATAAGTGGAGAAGTATATAGTAGCAGGGAGGCAAAGAAACAGCAGCAGTGAAATGCTGTATAGCCAGAGTTCAGCACTCTGCATAAATTCTGCTGTTAGATCTAGTGCCACAGGACAGTGTTTAAAATATATTACAACCAGCTTCTGAGGCGGTAAGAGTTTTCTGTCAGTATCTCAGGAAATTGTTATGTGAGTGAACAAGCACCTGACACCAGGGCAGATTAAATAAGGACTGGACGTACGTGTAAGGCTCTGGGATCTGGACCTTAGACGTAACAGCACTTGCCACGTTCTGTGTTCCAAGCTCGTAACAAACAGGAGCGTGTTTCCCTGCTGGATAATATCTTACCTTTCCCTAACCATGGACAGGATATGGATGACACTTCATCATCTCACATGGCATCTGCTTCCAGGATCCATGAGGGAATCTAAGAACCGGAAAGTTCTTTCTGCTTGGGAGCTGCCTGGGTGAGGTGAGGTAAAAAAGTCTTTGTAGCCTTTAGCAAGTCAGTAGTGTTAGGTGGTGTTTACTGTGCTAGCATTTTATGAGTTGTGCTCATACTGTGACTGAAACTGCATCCGAGTTGTGGCTATTTTCAAATTATTCAGTTCTCCCTGTTCTGAGAGCTGAACAACTAATTTGGGACAATTTACTTCTGTGAGCTTGTTTGTTTTATAGAAGCCAAACTTTCAGCTCTGTCAGTCTCTAGCTAGACAAACCTTAACAGTTTATTGCACAAAGGTCTTATTTACATCATTACATACCTGTGTTTCACAAGGGAACCTGTACTTACAGAATAATCATAGAAAAGGTGGTTCAAATGGAGCTCAGGAGGCCTTGTAGTCATCAGTTATACTTATGCCATTCCTGACAGATATTTGCATAATCCTATTTTTAAATCCATGGAATGACAGAGGTACTGCCTATTCCCTGCACAACCCATTCAACCTTTGCCTTAGGAAGGTTCATTCTCCCCCATAAAATATCTACCTTACCTCTTTCTTGATGCAAAGACTTGACTTCATCAGTGTGAACATGGCAAACAGAGTATTCATCTCCTTTCTGCTGCCCCTTATGAGGCTAACCGTATATTCTTTTGTCTTCTCTGGACAGCGCAATGCTGCACAGAACCAGGAGTCCTGTATAGAACTTCCACCTGTTTCCTCTGTAGCAAGCAGCAGTACTGAACCAGATTATGCAGCGATGAAGGTAACTGGTATCTCACCTGCTATATTCATGCACAAAGCAGTCCCATTCGTGTTGTACATTTTATTCCTTCACTTTTTGGCTAGCATCCCATTCCATTTCCCAAGGATAAAGACAGCTTCAAGTTTTGAGATACTGTTTTGGCAATTCCATTCTCTGATTTTCAAAGCAAATGGAATGAAGGCAGACATGACTTTTGCCCTGGCTTCCTAAAGAGATGAAACCTACACAGTCATGCAACACAAGTCTTTCTGTCCACCCCTCCCACCCCCAAAGCAACTTCTGATCCTGTAGGTCAATGTCAGCATGATTTGACAGGAATGAAGGGTTCAAAGACTGAGTTTCTACAAGGAGGGGAGGGGGGAGGCAACCAACCAAAACCAGAGACTGTCTGAATTAGCATAAGGAGATAATATATCAGACATTCAGAAGCCTTTTAGGAGAGAGACTTAAAGTTTCTGTTTTGCAGGACAATTTTAACTTGAAGAGCTGGACTAGTCTAGAACACATATTGGGCTTCCTGGTTCCAAAACTCCTGGACCCATTTGTACTAACCTGAAAAATAAGTTTGCCGTGACAAAATTCTCAGTGAATAGGGTTATTTGTTTCTGTGAAGCTCCTTTCATCAGAAGATCTGAGAGCATGTGACAAAGGCCTCCTTGAGCCTTATCTCTGGTTTATGAATTGAAGAACAGAGAAGGGATGCACCTTGCCTGAGGTCAATACATCAATGGCAAACCCAGGTGTCCCTCTAGCAGCTCAAGCAGCTCAAGCAGTTGTCTGTGGTGCTTCAGGCACACCTCAAATAGAGCCAGGTAACTTTTATTTTGATAGTCTATTTTTTCCCTGCTATAGACTTGACATTTATTTTTACCTGACAGGAATGAACCAACAGAAGAGAGCCTGGTTTGGCACAAAACAGCTCCTCCTCAGATTTTTAAATGTGTGTTTCAGTGAGCATCCAAATATTGAGGCATTCCAGCACACAGGTTAGTTGCTTTTGAAAATTAAGTTATCTGTGTCTGAATTAAAGGGAGTTGCAGAATCACCTCCAGGCACAGCAGTTCTTGTGCTGTTTGAAGACAGAAACTCTTGCTGAAATCTGGGTTGGGTTTACTACAACTGTCCAGAGAAGTATCATATGCTCTCACTTAAGTCACGTAACTGCTGTGAGCTCAATCTCAACATACAGTTTGCTTACTATCAAATACATTCTAGAAGATTATGTAGCCTTAAGTCTGGCATTCAGCTATCCTAAATAAATCTGTTCCATAATCAACACCTATCCTCAAGCAATTTCTAAATTCAAGCTGTCTGAAAGATTCTCACACTGAAAATTAAGTTCTTTGGAGGATCTACAGCCATTTTATCAGAACCTGTTATACTATTCCAGACAAATTCACTCGGTGAGAGAGTAAAACCATAAAACAGTGTTCCCTCTGCTAAATATTACCAACAGACAATTTATTTGAAAGAAGACTTCCAACTGCAATTCTATCCCAATAACTGAATAAATGAGTTGCAAAGAGCACTGAATCCCAGTGATGTCTAAGATGTCAGGAAGGAAATAAAAGCTAGCTCTTACCACACAACTGAATGTAAAATCACATTATCCAGCAGCCTCCCTCACCACCACAAGTGGTCCTTCTCATCTCTTCACTTCAAGACTTGAAGAATCTTAAAAGGGTAGGAGACAGCCATTGAAGACAGTTGAGAATAATGAGTGGTACTTGAATTTTAAACCTAGTCACAGATACTTCATTCTCACCATACAAAAATCTTGACATGCCTGTGCCTTCAGCAAACCAGGTATAAACATATGCTAACATTAGGATTACTCCTCTGAGCCCCAGTGAAGCAGGTCACCCTTCTCTCAGTCAGGCATTAGTCCCTGTGATTGGCAGGCCTAGATGTCTAAGCAGCACCTTGATTATAAGTGTGATGCTGTATGACAGCTATTCTAAAGAGACTTCAGGCTTATACACTTATCTATATCTGCTTGGACGCTTTTGTTTGGCCTCTCATTTTTTCCCTTGTAGTTCTGGGCATTGCTTCAGTGAAACACTTCAGCAAATATTTAATTTTTGTCACATAAGTAACTGAGCCATCTTCTACAAAGCAATGCTATTGTAAAGCACAGTCTTTTTCCATCTTAAATGCAAAAAGGATTTAAACGTGCTTGTGCCTTGTGCTGACTCAAAAACTTTGTGCTACTGGCAGAAGCAGAGCTATTGGTAGGAGTGACCTTTGTAATACAACTGTATCATGAGGACATGCACATGATCTGCAGAACTCATAGAATGGTTTGGAAGGGACCTTAAAGACAATCCAGTTTCAACCCCCCTGCCATGGGCAGGCACACCCTCCACTAGACCAGGTTGCTCCAAGCCTCATCCAGCCCGGCCTTGAGGTCCTTTAATCTCAACGGTCATTCAGGTCCTGTGCCTTCTGCTAAGGGCATGACCAGTAGTTTTGAAAAGGACACTTTTCGCTTAGGAAACAGGAGCACAGTTATCAATCACATACAGTTTTAAAACCAGTACAAACATACTAGAAAGAAAAAAGGAGACTATTCAAAGTTTGCTTTCTGTCAGAGGAATCTCTCGTGTAATGCGACACCTCCTAAAATAAAGGATTGTGCCAAACGTTGACAAGAACAATATTCTGAAAATGACAGCACATAACAAGTATTCATTTTGACATGTAATATACATAAATACTCTGATTTCAATAAAGAACATACACTGTTAATTAGGTCTGAGTTGAAAGTAATATCCAACACTCTGTGGGGATTAAAGTCTGTGAGCATGCACTTATAATGAGGGTGATTTTAGTGAGTTTTTTTGTGGGTTAAAATTAATGAAAGGAGAGAAAGAGCCTACAGAACATGAATGGGAACTAAATTAAATAATTAGCCCAAGTGATTTTTAGATGTATAATCAGTTGCAGAGCTTAACACTTACTGCTTTCAATGGCTAATTAAAACACTACTTGGGTTGTTAAGGATTGTGTGTGTGCTTGAATGAAAGCAAGAATGCGATTTGGATTACTTCTTTGATCATTCAGGGTATGGCACCACAGCCTCATATGCACATATCTAAATGGAGCAGCTCACACGCGTAAGGTTAGTCCTATGAACGTGTGGTGGCTGCAGCCCTCAAACACAGCAGGGAACTTCAGGATCGAAAGCCTAAGTCTGCATGTTTGGCTTAAGAGGGACTCCCAGGCTGGGAAATGTTACAAATCAAATAATCTATCAATCAAGCACAGAGATGATGTTGCCAAATGCTGGGTTATACACATTTGAAAAGTTGTTCTTCTAATGTGCGTGATAGATATGCTACATATTTTATTGCAGGCTTGGGTACCACTCTGACCACCATCCAATGTCACCAAACCAGTATAGTTGCTGCCTAAAAGGAGATGCACAAGCTACCAAAGCCTTTATGTTCAAGCTTTTTCCTGCTTTCATGGAGTAAAAAAGTCCATAGTCAGTTTAAGATTTCAGTTGATCCACAGATAACTTAATAGTTCCACAAAACTATAAGGTAAAAGTATACTAAATAAGCCGTGCATGTAGCACCCACAGCATCAAAACATCCACTAAGACGTACGTACAGCGTGTACTTTCTGGTCTAGTAGCTGTCTATTTTCCACATATTCAGGTCATGGAGATTTTGTTTAAAATACAAAAATTGTTTTTATGTCAGAAAAATCATAGCACAATGTAATGCTATATAGGAGAGTTTCAAACTCTCCTAAATCCATGCTATCTAGACATCACTGGGCTATATACACACCCCCTTAAAATAATGAGTAACTGTGTATTAAAATGTCTTAATATGACTTCCTAGCAATAAGCAAACCAGTCTTGACCTTCTCAGTTGATGACCCTCACTTTGAAGAGATACAGCAATATCCCATTTCCCTACAAAGACAAAAAAATAATGAAAGGTAGGATGGCTACTTAAGTCCAGCTCATGCATCCCTGGATTTACTTCTGTAAATCACAAACAGACAAAAATAAAATCCCTGTAAAGCTTTTTGTTTAACTGCCAGTTTAAAGTGACAGTACAAGGCAGATACGTTTTGTGGTTACCCCATCAAGATAACAAGATGATATTCGGGTTCATATTTACCCTAGATCCATATATGTTGCAGATCATGTTACACATTCACAAAACAGGTCAGAGTTCTTTAAATACATGAGGCAAAATACAGGCTGACCAGTAAGACTCAGTGTGTAGTCACTGTGCATATACATGCTCAATACATTCCTCTTGGGTGAATCCTGAATGAGAAGAAAAATACGCACAATGAAAATACAAGAACGCACAAAGCTAACACAATAGCCCACACAACTGCACAGCAGGATTGAGAAAGCCATCTGATCTTGGCTCCAGCTCTGGTTGTGACTTTGAATGCTGAATGACATACAGAGACTAAGGATGTTTTACTAATATTACATTTCCATGTGAATCCTTTCGCAACATATGAGAGGGAATACTATATTTCTAGATCTGTTTGAAAGGCTGATGGGATACCAAACTTGTAAATGGTGTGCAGTGAGGCCAAGGACAGCCTGAGATATTCGGGGTTTTGTTGTTGTTGGGGTTTTTTTGGTTTTTTGATTTTTTTTTTTTTTTAGGAGTGTTTAAAGAGTCAAATTCAGTAACTGCAGTTTCCACAGCATAAATTTGCTCAGGCTCCTCCATGTCAAGAATGGTCATCACCTAGGACACTTATCTTGAGCACTCATGGGATGTTCTTTCAGGAAATAGCATGCTGTTGAGAGGAGAACTTAGGGCCAGGTTCTGATTTGCTGCTCATCTTAGACTACTACAGGTTTTCCTGTAGCAATGATGGCTAGCTGTCTATATTGCCTCCTGTCATAAGTTTTCACTAGAACATGCTCTGGGACAGGATCATGTTGGTTGCACAGAGCTTAGCACAATTTAGTCCTGACCCATGATGAAGGGTCTGAGTGCTACATATCATCAGAAAATGTGAAAAAGGTCTACATGACATTCCATTACTACTGACTTGATTTGCCTGATCCTTCACAGCACTTTAGTAGTTTTTCTAAAAATAGTGTAAATACCACCATTTTTAGAGTAACAGCAATTACATGTTTAATACTTCATATCTGAGACCTGTGATGTAGCGAGAGAAGTCAATTCTTATCAAAAGAAAGACTTTGCTTTTTCTGTGAATGCCAAAGAAAATAAATGCTGTGCAGAGGATAAAAGAAAGATTATTTAGACAAGACAGATATATCCAAATAAGCAAAGCTTCATGAAATCTGGTCTTGACTACTTCAGGAACTAATCAAAATGGTCTTTGAAGCACAGGAAATCACCTTTAAAAGTATACAGAGGACAGGGATAAAAACAAAAGAGTAAGGTATCACAAAATGATTGATGAAATTACAAACCACTTAAGTCCTGGAAAGGTTCTAGAGCAAATGATGAGGCAAACAATTTTCAACTACTGGAATGTAATAGTGATAAGAAGAACTACAAAAAAAACCCCATACAGCAAGTCAGTCCAATTTCCTTCTTTGACAGATTAATAGGTTTAGTAGAGAACAGGAGAGCAGTAGATATATTTCAACTTGAATAAGACTTCTGACACGTCGTACACAACGAAATAAACATAAGAGTTTAAACGTAAAACAGAGTATGTTCACAACTGGCTGAAGACCATCTATTGGTGATTCACTGCCAAAACACTTCCTACAGAGGAACACATATCTGAAGTATCCATCCTAGAAATAATTCTTATTTAATAAATTATTTGAACAATGGAGTACACAGTTAAAAAGCATGCAGATAGCAATCAGGTAATGAGGTACTGCAAGCATAGATGCAGGGTCTAGTCCTGCCCTCCAGGGCTTTTGACTAGTATGGAAATAGTGGAATATGAGGTGATGAAACACCCTAGAATGATCAGTAAGTCCAAAACCAGATGACAAACTTCCAAAAAATGACTTTGAAGTATTACACATAGGAATGAGAAAACAAACCACAGAAGAACAGCTAGTGTGGCTGTAATACAGTAGAAAAGATCAGACTAAACGGGAGCATACAGTGTGACACTTTAAAACCAAGCCATCTTACTCAGATCCCAAAAGGAGTGCTGTAGGACACAGGCATTTGCAAGCAAGACCTCAACTCGTGCATCATGTCATTAAAAGACACTGCTAACTACCTGACAGTATATTCCCTTTAGAGTGACTTGTTCATGTGTGTGTGCTTGGGAGCCAGCCTTGCTAGGGTCCAGGTGCTCGTGCAGCAATGGCACCAGTAACGGCCGCTCTGGTCGCTTACACTGCACTCCAGTGAGGAGAAACACCCAACTATTTAGCTTTGATAAAGGAACTGGGAAGTGGAACAATATAAAGTTTCATCAGTTAAACATGGATGAAAATTAAGTTCCAGTGCCAAAACCAACCTGAACAGAGGAGCTCCTGGTCTCCAAATCTTAGTGATGGGCATCTTCAATGCCACTGCTAAGGCAAAAGAAAAAGCCTCCTCTGGAAAAGTCATTAAGATTACTGTTCACAGCACAACTGCATGATCAGCATCACAGCCATGATTTATAGTTGGTCTAGCAGATTTACTCACGAACACAGCTTCAGCAGTTTTTGCAAGAGGGAATCTGGGGCTCAGAAGTCTCTAAGCCAATGCAAGTTAGGCTAGCAATGTCACAACAAAATGGCCAAGTGCTGTGCCAAACGCAGCTCTTGCTATCCCTGCTAAGCTGAGCCATCAGAATTACAGGCCACTGGTTTTCATCATGAAGACAGCAACCATGAGAGGTGGCAGAGCAGTACGGGCCACGCACCTCCCTCCTCAGGTTCATTCCTCCCTCATTTCTCCTCAGAGATTGCTCTTATGGTACCACTGACTGTAGGCAAGCAGCTTTTTAACTGCGAGACAACTGGTAAGAGAAACACAACAGCATCCTTTCCCCTACTGGCAATTTTAAGCAACTGTGTTAAAGGCAACTGTAAAGGGGTGGGCAAGTGATTTATATAGCATTGACAGCCTGTTGGCACCCACAGGTTCAGAGCTGTATACACGGAATACGAAATCCCTCCAGCCCTCCACAGCCAAGAAGGCACAAGGTCAGCCATATTGCATGACAAAGCACTTCCCCATCCCCACCTGGCACAACAGCACAGACTAAAGACAGCCAAGGCACCCAGCAGGGCATTCAGAAAGAAAACTTCCCTACAACAATTAAATTCATTCAAGTAAAGGCCCATCTGACTCTGAGGGGGAAAAGGCAAACAAGAAACGCACCTAAAAACCCAACACAGCAAACTTACTACTCAATTAGGCTTTGTTTTCTCTGTTTGGACATTCAATCTGTCCTCACAATGTCTTTGAAACCTTGTTTACAATGAAGGCAGGCTACAATGAAGCAAGTGAGATAAAAGCTGGTGACAGACAAGGTCCAGAAAGGATTTTTATAAGCTGGAATCAATTTTATCTAGGAAATCAGTGAAGAATCACTCCACAAAATAATTCAAATTGTGCATATATTTTTTTCAAACATTTTTCAATGTTTTGGAATAAAGGGAATAAAATTGGGCATTCATACAACTAAATTGAAGTTCTAGTCAGAAGTTACAGGCGTACTCAAGAAAAAAATTATTTCTTTTGCTATTTACTGAATGATTTACTGAATTCTCTTCTCAGATATGCATTGCCATGTGGCAGGAGAAGCGCCAAGGCAACACAGGCTGACTGGAGGTTTGAACACAAGGCTGCTTGTGAGACCACATGTGAGAAATGTAAGTTACACTACGCTTTGCTTTTGGCATCTACCAAACTTGTCTGAGTGAATGTACCTGCCAAAAATTACATTAGCAACAAGGTATCTTGTGTTTGTGCCAACACATTTCCCTTCAAACATGGAAATAACTTACCCCACGTGTCTGGCCTTCACTGATGCCTTGAAAGCCGAGACATATCTGTTGCAAATTAATCTGAGTTTTTGCTTTGGATGGAGGGACCAGTCTGCTGACTTGGTGGGACATGGAACACAGAAGGAGAGGCTGAGAGAAACTGGGTTTGTTCAGTCTCGAGAAGGTGAAGGGAGATCTTAGGGTTTTCTTCATCTATATAATGGGTGCTTTTAAAGAAGACAGAGCCAAACTTCTGGAAGTGCAGAGTGAAAGGAAAGAGGCAATAGACACAGGCTGCAGCCAAAGAAATTCCAATTAGATGTTAGGAAACTTTTTTCACCACACAAGTGGTCACAGACTAGAACAGGCACCCTGAGGGGGGGCCAAGGAATCTCCATCCTTGGATATGTTCAAAACACGACTGGATGCAGCCCTGAGAAACCCAAATTATCTTTGAAGCTGGATCTAACTTCAAAGTTAGACCTGCTCTAAGCATGGCTGTTGGACCAGACAGCCTCCAGAGGCCCCTTCCAGGCTGTTATTCCCTGACTCCTAAGAGAAGAGCCTCACAGAAGTTCCTTTTTTAAAAAGTGTCTCACAAAAACCAGCAGCAACAATACATAAAGGCTCTCCTCCTTGGGGATGTTTCTCTCTGGGCTCCATATGCCAGCAGGGTATTAGGAAGCATTATTGGATTGAAAACTTGCCCCAGGATTTGTTGTGTATGCTGTCAATGGAAAAAAGCATTATTTAGCTTTACTGTCTGAAATGGGAGCTATTCCTTCATGGGATGCTACTTCAGAGAACAAAACACTTGACAGAGAAAAAGAACTTGCAGGTCTTGTTTTTTTCCCCTTGTACTGACATGAGAGACACCCTCTTTATGCTTGCACTGGAACAGAATAACTCTCAGTTGGGTGGTTTTTTTGTTTGTTTGCTTTTGGTTTTAACATCCCTAAAAGCTTCCTAGTGTTAGAACTAAAAACAAGCAAACAGAAAACCCAAACAGGATCTGAGATTCACATTACATTTGCATCCAGCATCTACAATCTGATGTCGACAAAACAGAATTTTTCTTTAGAATTGGTTTGGATTCTAAACAAACAAGTGAAGAGTTGGAAGATGCTCTTAAAGCACATACAAACAATGCATTAAATAGGCACTGCACTGGACTTGGAGATCTTGCTCTAATACAGTTCTGCACAAACAGCCTAAAGGAACTTGGTCAAGGAATTTTGTTTTTCTCTGCCTCTCTTTTTCCCCATAAAAAGGAAATTGATATCACCTTTTTGCCACTCTTTGCCTTTCTAAATACACAGGACTTCAAATCCCACAGAAAAGGAGCTCTGCTCTATTACAGCATGAACCACAATGCAGTCAAATGATCAAAACCCTGAAAATATGGCTAACACATGATGAACAGAAACAGAACGAAAGAGAAGAGCAAGTACTCCCTTGGAAATATATTATTGATGTTGCTTAATTGAAAAGCTGGTGACTCTTGGATGGCCAAGGCTTTTCTCATTTCCTTATGCAGCTCTGTCAGTTAGGTGTGCCGCCCAGATTGTGTCCATGAGCACAAAATAAAGGTCTCCTTCCTCCGGGGTAGCTTCTTTTACAAAAAACAACAATTCCCACTTCTCACTGAAATCCAGATTTAGAAACACAATCCCATAGGATCTGCATGAGGAACCTGATGGAATTTAAGCTGGTGGCACTGACAGCAGAAACCTGACACACAAGGACAGGGCAGGTCCTGTGTGGAATCACAAGGTCAGTTTGTCTCAACAGTTTGCATAGATCTGCAGAGCTGGCTTGGATTGTTATCCCTCAAGATATCACACGCATATAACAGAGTGTAAGTGTAGGCATGTATTTAAATGTGAAAGGCAGAGCAGGCACATTACAAAAGGGACGTTTTCTCGATGCTGTTTTGGTTTCCAGTGTTGTTCTTGAACATTCACATTCAGGTGAAGAGGTTCCCCCACCGCCCTTCAAAGCAAGCCTTCTCCTTGCCTTTGCCTGTACATTCCTAGACATTTTACAGTCCAAGCTCTGACACATGCTATCTGGAAGCAATGGCCACAGAAAGGGCCTGCCTGCCAGTGTGTCCTGACTAGTGTAACAGAACAACTCCTCCATTGTTGCCCAAGCACCATATGTCAATACAATAAAATCACTGTCTTCTGTACTCAAGGTTACATTTGTTTATGATTACAATGTTTATTCCTTGCTGAGACTACAATGTGCATGCTCTTTCTTCTGTTAAAATATATTTTTCCACCCCCACCCTGTTAATTCTTTTCCCCTCCCCCCTCACTTCTCAATACGTAGCCAGAGGAGGAAAATACTCTTGTGCATACGTAAAACATCATGTTTCTTTTTTATAAGTATTAATAATTGGGTTATAATGGCATGCCTGCGGTGACAACATCTAAACACAAAAATGTATTTAAGTACTTGCTTTACTCGACTTTAGGCAAGTAAAGTGAAGCCGATGCGAACAGCTGTATACTTTTTGTTGGCTGGGATGCTACTGAAAGCACCAAAAAGATCAGCACACAGATTTCATCCCAGTTTCTCCCCCTTGCCCTGTAATTCTATAGCAAGTCTCTTCCTGCTTGGGCCTTCCAACCCGAGACAGAAAATACTGTGTGATACTTTTTAGAGTTCTCTGAAAGGCAAAGATGGGTCAAGTCAAATACATTATTGGTGTACATTAAGATGATCCTGGTGTTCCAAAGTTTGCAGTGTGCTGGCCTTGCACTTAAAGAACACAGTCTCTGTACAGGAGAACACCACTGCTTTCAGGTTTCCCTTGTGAAAGAGTCTTTTTACAGTTTGGTGGCACCCACTGGAGCTCTACCGACAGACACACCAGAGGAAGATGCAGAAGCCTTCTCATGGGCTGCTCTGCACAGCCTTTGGACACACTCCTGTCCTTGAGCTCACTCTCCACCGAGAGAGGACACAGCTGCAATCTCACTGCTTACCAAGGGCAGTTTTCCTTTCACTAATGCAATGCTGTAATACAAGGGAGAGGAAAAGCGGCCCCCCCGTGCATGCAACACAATCCTCTAAGAAGTGCTCTCTATAGCAATCAGCTGTTCCAGAAAGGACACAGGATGTGGTACTGTCAGCACCCATACTAGTGAAAATCTACCCTCTGTTAGACTCTTGCCAAGGCAATAATAAAAAGTTTTTCTGCAGTTTCCCATGGGAATGATAAGTCTCGCCTCCCTGGAGTGATTTTTGATAAAAGTCTGGCTGGGGTCAGGATGAAGGAAGGTAGCCGTCAGGTTCCACCCACTCTCACAATATACACTTTGTCTAATGTGCTGTAGAGCAATACAATCTACAATATATCTAAAATAAATATTTGGCTAGTTAAGTAATTAAGCTGAAAGGTTCCCCCTATCTTTATTATACCAGAAAGAAATGCATAAATCACCTGATGTTATATCTCCAAAGAAATTTCCTTTAACTGGTGCACTGGGAAGTGATTTTCAGTTTTCAAGTTAGAATAAAGAGGAGGAAGGAACGGTGGTACAGTACAGCCTCTTTAAAAAAAACCAAACCAAAACAAAACAAACACCACACAGACAACATTAATCGTTTGCTGACACTACGAAGATTTCTAACAGGTCAAATGCAAGCTGCATATGAAAGGACAGGTGCACTGCAGCTCCAAGGGATGTTTTAATAAAGATAACATCTTTACTAGAAAGGAACAAAGTTCATCATTTCCTGTTAAAAATGCCTATGTGATACTAGTGCAACTTAAATAATCGTAGCTGAGTATTGACCGTGGAACAGCTTTCATTCCTGAACCCTCCACATGACGTACTCATCTAACACACGCCCGTGCCACACCAACTGTCAGACACTAGTCTTTATGAAGAAGCAGGATAAAATCATGAGTCCTTGCTGCCTTGGTTTTTTCTGCCTTTGTTTACAAGGGAAAGTTGTATCACAGTTTAAAAGACACTACTCTGGATAATTTGCTTGGATATGGGTAAGAAAATACTCAGCAGCTACATTTCTATTTTTCCTGCCTAGCTCTTCACTTAAAAGTTAAGGCTGACCCAAACAACTCAAAGGCTTTGTGAGTAATAAAACACCTAATGTTTGCTTTTAGAAATGTCAAACTCTCAAGTGGCTAGAAAACTGTGACTTACGTAGACATCATTATTAATTCGCACCACCTTGTCTAGCAACATGGTAGTGATCATGCAGTTAAATTCACTTCTAGAAAGACATGAAGCTAGAGAGATTGGAAGGGATGTGAAGCTAGTTTTATAATAGGTTGGAATACATGACCTTATTGCACTAGGAAACAAGACAAGAAGCACGCCTCTTTCAGTTCCTAGCCACAAGCACCAAGGTCTATAGTTGGTGTTGTCTCCTATGTTAGTTCTCCAGCCTGGCTTTCACATTTTTTTGATGCCATGGTTTTTCCTGTTGTCTGCTGCTCTGATTATTCAAAACTGCCCTTGAAATCAGTGCTTCTCTAACAACAATTTTCATTACTCTATTATTTAAATATAGCCTACTTCTGCTGATTTTTACTTTCACACCGTCATTTATCTATCACCTCACAATCATTCTTGAGCTATCCTATCCTTTATGTCTTTTTGGTTTGCCTCATGCAGAAACACCATTTCTTTACTGGATTATTCTGCCTTCTGTCATTTATTTTTCACAATGAGGCAAACTGACAATCAAATATTTAGCTAGATTTGAGTTACAAACAAATTCCACCTTTTTACATTTCTACGTGTTTTTTGTTTTTCATTCAATATATTCTTGGAGTCCAGTGTCATACAAATCATTGAAATAACTGCACAACACATTTATTAATCTAATAACTGAAGAAACCTTCCTTTAGAGGAAACTGTCAGAGCTACGCACAGGATTTGTGCTGTTGCAGAGATTACATGATTCGTTTTCCAGGTCAATCATGGGCAAAGTTAAGTATACAGTAGTAGTATTGCAACACATTCTTTTGAACGACCAGGCATTTGGGCAACAGTCCCTTTTGTAGTATTGTGGCTGGTCAAAAGTGTTAAAAGAACAGCATTTTGCAGCTATTAGTGAAAGGCTGCAAGAAGAGCAAACTATTCCATCTTGCTTATGCCTTAGAGAGCTTCAATGGAACTAGCCAGTGCAACAGATGGGTAAACAAAGTCAAATACACACAAATTAAGTCCAGAGATACAGCTAATAAGCAATATCAATTCAAGCATCAAGTCACAGCACATAAGCAGAGACATTGGTCAGAGGTATTTGTTGTCCATTTATTCATTAACCGTACTGTCCCTAAAAGATGGAAATACGGGTAAAAGATGGGTACAAATTGGAGATGAAAAGCATGGCTTCATTTTGAACGGAATAGAGATTCTCTTCCTCTGCTGAATTTCAGTTCCTTCATACAGCTGTATTTGAATTCACTATAGGGCAGCTAGCGCCATGACACGATCTATTGACCGCTGTTCCCAAAACATAACCTTTTGTGTACGTACATGCAGTACATCAAAGCTGTGGACAGGAAAATGGTGCCATTGAAGAGGATTTCAACATATGTATAAGGACTGTTCTCATATTCAAAAAAGAATAATAATTGGAAAGAAGAAAAAATTCCTTTTAGTTTTCCAACATGATCTAAGAGACATTGTCCAACCCTCATTGCACCACATTGAGGGGCATGTAACTGCAGCCATTTACAAAATCACAAAGTCAGGAGTTTTGTTACAAAAGAAACAACATTAGAACTCAAAAAAACTTCCAACTCCCTTTACCATGGAAAAAAAATGTATGGGAAGGCATTAACCATGAATTTGTGAATCCTCACTTTGCCTTTCCTGTGCAGCAAATATACAATCTTTTGTTTACAATTTGGAAAGATGCACATTTCAGTGAAGTGCACTATCAGGAGGTGCTGAGGATGTTCTTAACATGGAAATTTCTTGGCAATTACTAAGAGTACTTGTCTTAGTTTGTATCTTGAGATGTTTACCTCAGTTCTTGGCTAAAGTGGGATAAACTATCTAATGTTTTCAATAACAGCATGCAGGATCCCAAACAATGAGGAAACAGTCTGATTGCTGGTGACTTTGCAGATCAGAAAACAAACTGTAACAACAAACTACATTTGAAACTTTATCTGAAAACATCTCGTATCACACAGTAGTCATTTGCTCTGCTTATCTTCCTGTTATAATTAATAAATGTGAAGCTGTTCTGAGGTTTCAGAACATTCAAAAATTTTCATTATTAACAGAGCAAGTAATCAGGAAACAATTACAGAGGCAAACAACAGCACAAAAAAGCAAGTAACTTTATTCCTGGAAGTTCCAGAGCAACAATTTTAATGTTTACACTCAGTCTTTTCCTCAGACACTCATCTACTTGACACACCTTTGGGGAATTTATCAAGCTGATGGATTATTACTTTCTGATGTTGAAACAATTGATTATTTTTTACATATTAACATACTGTTGTTACAGAGGTCTTGCCATCATCTTACAAGTCACAGTATATACTAAAACAAATTAGCATTTGCAGTGTTGTTGGTTTATTACAAATGACTTTCTAAAATTTAGAGCTGCAAGAAGGCTGGTCTATGGTAATGATTTCCATAAAACTGTCCTGCACATAAAAAGGATAAAAAAAAATCAGTGGGCACCAAATGAAAGAAGGGCCAAGTTGCACTATCATTCACCTTGCACTGATACCCTCTAACTTAAAGTCAGCAATTTCAGATTTGTACTCCATGCAAGTACCTGGGAATGACAAAATAGAGAAACTAAGCAACTCTTGCCTAAAGGATTTGTTCTTAATTTGAAAACACCTGGAGTTTAGGACATACAGGTATGACTAGCTTAGATCACTTCCTCTTGTAGACTAAAAGACTCCTTTCACTAATGTACCCATCGTATTTTTCAGGTACCAAAAACCATAGAGTTGAGAGGAGACCAGTCCAGCTGTTATGAACAATTATGGAATAGTTTACTACCACAGTTCAAAAGCTCTGGATTAAATTTCAAAGGTAGGTATTGAAACTATTCTCAATATATATTCATGACAGGGATAGAAAAATGAAAGTTTTGCTTTCAATTGTCAACATTTGTGTTGCACAGATGCAACCTGCAACCAGTCTACATGTTTGAGACAATGTTGGAGCTCCTATATGAGTACTAAATAGAGGCAGGAAAGAAAGAAAAGTAACTGCTTACTTGATCTCACCAATATTAATAGCAAATCACAAAGGGTAAACTGAGCCTTCATTTCAATTTTCTTCCCTTCAGTTGAAAATAAACTTTAGTTATTGTCTAAGTGACCTTTTATACAGAATGTGTAGCCTGCAATGAGTGTGCATGAGGCAAAACAGGTGTTTCTGGTAGAACATAGAAGAGCTCCTACCACCAGCAATTCAAGCTATAAACGATCAAATAAAAATTTGATCAATCTATTCTCAAGGCATTCATACTTTCCTCAAATAGTATTTTGTTTCTTATATAATTGAATGGCATGCTCCAGCATAAGCAGGCCGAATATCAGCTTTCACATCTCAGCAGAAATTCTAACCATGCTTCGTCCCAATCTCTTAAAATACATAAGCTATCAAACACATTGGGCCTGTTTGAGTTAAATACTCGCCTAGTCATTTTATTTCCCCAGATTGCAAAAACAGGTTTGCTTTGCAAAAATTTATTTGCAGCAGAGATGCCCACAAAAATACACCCACCATGCTCTACTCCATATTCCCACGCTTTTTAATATTTGTCATATTTCATCTTTTAATGCAGTCTTAATGAGAGCATATTGGAACACCACAGAACCAGGCTCGTAAGAATGTGGTCTTGAAATAAAATGTGGAACAGAAGGAGCATTGTATTACAGCCTCTGTTAATGTTTTAATGGTTGAGAGAGTTCCAACATGTTGGCAGTGTCAGGACAAACCAATTTAATAAATTATTAACACTAATCAAACATTTTTATGATGGCAGTCAAAACTTCCTTGGCAGTTAAGGTTAATTCTGTTGAAGTTTGACAAAGATGTTACTGTTTGATGGAAACCACGTTTAAAACTACAGCCTCCTTCAAATCAAAACCTCGCGGTGCGCCGAGAAGAAATGGTTAAGCAACGTCTCAAGGTACATAAAGAAACAGTGAAGGCAGGGCTACAGCCTCCCTTCACAGCGCAAGAGCAGACGAATAGTAGTGAAATGTAAATTGATTCCAGCGTATATAATATGCCTGCCACTACTTGGGAAAGGATAGAGAGAGACTGTTATCGGGAAGAGATAAAGCTCAGGCTGTCAAGAGAAGAGTGCTAAATCAATACACAAATAAAATCTAGGAGTTTCAGGCACTTGACAAGAGGGGTTGAGAGGAAAATAAAAAATCCTGCCAGTTTTGATGTATTAAACTTTGGAGAAAAGGTATTTTAAAACATCCTTTCATTCAAAAGGCAACTAACAGTAACACCACCAGACAACGCCACATTCTCCCCCCAACTCCTCCAGCCCTGCCAGCTAGCTGAAATCCAGCACAGCAGAAGCTAATGAGGGGTATGGATTAACAATACAACATTTCTCAGGCCTCCCCTGGGGAACCACAGTCTATACATCATCAATCTACTGCAAATTGATGTAGTCAGCCTGTGACAAGGGTCAGGTTTCCAAGACCAGCTACCAGGCATGATCTAGTCATTTTGAGTTATCAAGACAAAGCTCTGTTCTGCTGAGCACCAGCACATATACAATCCATAGTTCCCCAGGCTCTCAGTGAGCTGAAATCACACCATAGAGCCCTCTCTGTTCTCCTCTACGCCCACTGGAAAACCAAACTTCACCTTTCTGAAGTGACACCATTACTGTTTTGCACTTTCTTACAGATTATGCCATCTCAGAAACTTCAGGCTCACAAACAAGAAAACATACTAACTCATCAGTGACTACTATTAGTAATAAATATTCTTATTTATTGTATGATAATGATTTCAATCTCATTAAAATAATATCAAGAACAGACACCTCTTTCCCCCCAATAGATGAGAGCAATGAAGAGAAAAAGGTGCTCACTGATGCAGTTTTCTAAGTAATACATTTTATTAGAGTACCAAAAACTTCTGTTCACCCACAATATTTTTCCTGAATGGAAAAACACGTGGGACCATACTTTTATCCAACAACTCCTGTGCCACAACTTTTCCAAATACTCTGTGGATTAGTTTGGTACATGCATATTTGTGCTGACACCCCCTTAGTTTAGCTGAGGCCAGTGGACTTCCACACAAGCTTGGTGGCAAGCGTGCCTTGGCTCACAGCACGACAGCCTCGTCAGCTGCACTGAAATGCGTCCCTTCAGATGGGACGAGACACAGGGAACTGAAAATACACGATGCTGAGAAAGTGAGATGTTCTATCATTAAGATAGTTTCAGCCCAAACTGAAGTAGCATTAAATCACTAGAAAGGTCCCTGTTAATTTCAGTTTTGGTGGCACTGACACTTCTACAGAAACCGTAGCAGGTAAGATTTACACAATATCTATAGGTTTAGCATCATGTAAACTTAACAATTAACAGTTCTTCCTGAAGGTAACCTTCATAGATGTTGATCTGCCTCAGAAGGATTAAAAAAAAACAAGCTGACATATAGGGGGGAAAAAAAAAAAAAAAAAAAAGAGAAAAGGATAATTTGATGCCAGCTACCCAAAATATGGCAGATTTGAGGCATCCAATATACTCAAATCAACTTTAAAATTCACAGCTACTTGTGGTCCAGCACAGGTGTGAATTACCAGTAGAAAACAGGCTTTTTATTCATGAACTTAAATGAAATCCAATGGACCTTTTACTTATAATATTTCTATGGACAATTTGTATGTCAAAAAAAGTATCCTTGTAAACATTACTCAGGCATTTGTAAACAAAAAAACATCCTCAAATTCATTTTGTGTTTTGTCTGCTCTGAATGGACACAAAGTTTGGAAAAGCAGGCAAGAGAACTGAGCAAGACACTTGTGGTACGAACATCTGATGAACATTTGCTCATATTTATTCATGCAAGCATTCTGGAATTTCTCTGTCATGGACGGTCTTCCAAACACAACGTCATGCATATGAATGTGCACGAAAAGCAAATAAAAAGATGCACTAATACCTTTGAAGTAACTCTGTGGCTTTTATCTGATGGATGCTTGCGAATACTTTGTTTCATTATTCACTCAAGTTTTTCACACTGCCAGTAAACTTCTACAGGGGAGAAAAAACACCTCCAAGTTGCCAGGCAACCTCAGTTCTCATTTTCCACTAGCCCCCTTTGGGCAATGATGTGGCTTGAGTAAGTTTCTAAAACATAAGTATGTGTACGTGTTCAAAATGTAGGCTTGGCCTCTGAGTTTCTGTGATCTCTCAGGATGAGATCCTGCCACTGGGCTACCCAGTGATCACAAGTTTTTCTCTTTATTATACCAGCCAACTTTAATGACAGCTGGGATGTAACCAAGACTGTGATATTTTTGCAAAGGGTTGCAAGGGACTCGAAGGACCTCAGTCTGGAGGAACTGTACCCAGCCCGAGGTCTGTAGAAGGTAGACATTGTGTACACCTTTTTGAAGGACCAACGGTTAAGCCTTTTCAGGTTGCCAAAAGGCACGGTCTCTAACCTACATTTATTTACCTCTTTTTTTTTTACATGTTTGTCTGCGGGGGGGTGTGGGTGTACACATTCACCTTGAAGTGCCTGTGTAGCACTTTAGGCACGTATCCCATCAGTTAAAGCAAAATTCCAGTTTAAACTTATATGAATGGTAGTTTGCACAGCGAATGATTGCAGTTCTTTCATATATGACCACTCATGAGTGATTTTACCTTATAATTTTGCAGGTCTTTTGATATTCTACGTGCTAAAGGCAAAACACACATTCACGCTATTATAATATCATAGTACTCAGCTATATGGAGCAGACTTTTTTGCAACAGCTGTAATACGTGAACAGCTGATAAAAAAATGAATATACATTTTGGAAGTAAGCATCAGCACTTTATAGAAATACATGTCCACCTGAAGCGATCTGTAAGTTTAAGTTGCCTTCCATTTGTTTTTTCAGTTGTTAAAAACTACGAGGAAAAAAAGATTTCCCTTCAGCGGAAGTATATGCAAAGATGTGCTTGTGACAAAAAAAAAAAAAAAAAAAGGACCCTTTAGAAATGGCTTACAGAAATTATGGTACTTACACATCCAAGTACTTGGCTATGTGAATCACAAAGATAGGCCAGAGGAAACAAGTACTCGGGTGTGTTTCAATTGTGGATGCAACTGGTTGCCTGTTCACGGAAGCCCACGGAAAGTATGTCCCCTAAACGAGCTCTGCACTGCTGACCTCCGTTTAAAAACAAAAAAAATCTCTGCTGCAGCTTCACCACTGCTGAGAGTGCTCACTAGCTTTGATCAGTAGTGAAGGATTGAGGCTAAAATCCTGATTCACAGCTGGAGGAAATTTAAATCATCAGACGAAGTTTTTACCTATCATATCTGGTAACGGAACATAAATACCAATCATCTCCCCCCCCCCCCCCCCCCAGAACATTTGCCTCCACTCCTCCTCCCAATGGCAGGGACACCTCCTACGCAACTACTCCCTACAGGAGTAGGAAACCTCACAGCGGCTATTCCCTTGGAGGAAAACTGCTAAAAATCTAGCCTCCGGTGCCAAACCAGGCTGTTCTTGTACAGCCCAAAGGCTGGCTCTGGTCTGCTCTCTCTCCACCTAGAAAAGTGTTACTGCTCTCCAATTCCTATGCTAAAGCTAAAAGCAAATGCTGTTCACCGTAAGCCAGTTTTGTGAGCCATAAATCAGGGCGGTTTGCCTGTGCAGAACACTGGAGAGAAGCTCCTAACACTGTTTACACCAAAGTTCACTCTTCCCCTCCCAGAACAATGCTGCTCTTCTTCCCACTTTAAAGGCTCCCGCCCTTCACTTCTCTTCCCACCTATCTTTCTTTGGCTGCTTTTCCAAGGGCGGACAAAAGCTCCATGCAATTCTCTGAATCTCTTATTTTCAGAGAACACAATACCTTCCCCCATCTAAGAGAATTGATGCACTCTGCTGGCTTCGAACTTTAAAAATATCTCTCTGCTGAAGCAGCTGTTGAATAATTTATATTTCTTAGAAATGAGCTGAGTATATGAACATTTTTGCTTTGATATATACGGTATAGTTGTTTTTCCTTCCTTTCCATTGCCATCTTGTTTTTCACTTAACATTTAAACGTAGGAAATTCTGAAGACTTCAGAGTCTGGGAAAATGATTTGGGTTTTGGGAGCGAGAGAGAAGGGGAGTGCAATTTGTTTGTGAGTTGTTTTTTTAATGAAAGGAAAAAATCCTGAACAGCTTGCAATTAGCAGCCCTGAAAAGTTATAGTTTCTTCAATGGCACACAGCACGCCAAGTAAACCTACAAGACATCCCTTAGCTTAACATGCCTGGAGCTGGATACAGTTCCTCTAAATCAAAGCACAGCTCACACTAACAGTTGCAGTATGTTAGTGGCTGGATGGTTGCTTTATGAAGAATTATAAAGTGACACAGCAGTCTGGTTGAAAAAAAACACAGCCCACGCTTTGATGTTTTTAACCACTAACTTCAAGAGGACCAACAGAGACCTTCCTGTTTTTACTGCAGCCTCTCTATCATCGCTCCCCCTGCTCCCTCCCTCCTCTCCCACTGTTAGATGGGGGACTGTTATCTTTCAGTCACTTTGTAAGCTTGACTTGTTTACAGACTGAATGTCTCTGTTTATAGGCCTATATCGGAGAACAAACAGGGCAAGTGTGACTTCCTAGGATCTGAAATGAGATGCTTTTTCCTCTTGGGCAAGCAGGAGTGGCAAGGCAAGGGGGAAGGAAGTGAAGAAGAGAAATCCTGTAACTGTCCTTATCCTTGTCCCTCTTCCCTCCAAGTTAAATGTACACACCTGTATGATATCAAGGCATTTTAAACGATCCAGTTGCTTAAACATTAGCTTACTAAAACTCCATGAAAATGCAAAGCAATCCTCAGTAAAAACTCTTCAGAACCTCATCCTACATCATAAAATCAATGTTAAATAAAAGCTTCTCTTAAACCATCTATTTTTAAAGTCTTATAATATAGGTCCATTTAGGTGTTCATTCAGGGAACCATAAAAGCTTATATCACATTTTACTGGGGACATTTAAAGGATGTTGATGGGGTAATTATAAGCATACAACACTGTAATGATGACATTTTAGAATTTCATTCATGGCAAGAATTTGGATATTCCTTCTTATCTTGAATAATATTTTACCTCAGGTATAACCTCAGTCCAGTCAATAAGAATGGTCATTAATAAGATACTCAAATGACATGAGAGACAGTTTGCTTCTATCGCTAATTTCTTCTCAGTTCTCCATAACATTCAGGTTATAAACACCCAAGAGAAGGCACTTTGGTTTTGTCCTTAGTAAGGGCGCCTTACTTTTACACTGCACATTTTTATTTTAATTGTAGGATTCATTTTCATAGGTTTCTGGTTTCAAAAGGCTTGCTTTTGCACAAATGCACACTTGAGAGCAGAAGGGATTTTTAAGGAGGGTACAAGAGAAGGCTATCACATTCGCTCTTACAATACTTTACAGTGAGATACCAGGCCGGGCAGTTTTGAGCTAGTTCTGTCTAGGCTGTTTCTTGGTTTCTCACCAAAAGACTGAAAAGCTTTTGAACTTGTTGGGTGTGTGTATGTGTGTGTGTGTGGAGTTAACTCCTAAAGCACAACCCCTTCCAAGTATATAGATCAGACAGACGGGAAAGGAAAGACTACACAAGGCTCTTTCTTCCACAGCTGCATCCATGCAGGAGTGACCTTAGGCACTGGTGCTTGGTTAGACATAGCCCAGTCCCCACTGAGTCCTGTCTGCTCCTTGTTCCTCACCACTGTCTCCAAGTCAGAGCTGGCCAGGTCTGCACGGTGGCTCTCTGGTTCCTATCATCCCCTCTGATGTGCTCAGTAGCACCCCAGCAGAGAGCAAGCTCCTCTCCCTCGAGAGATACCACTGTACCTCCTTGCTTCTTACTGGCAGGTCACATGCCTTTGCAGACCCCAGACAGGAAAAATGCTGCCTGCACACACCTCTGCTGTGCAAAGAGACAGACAGCCCTGTGCTGGCTGTGTCAGCTCAAATGAAAGTGAGCATTTGGTCTCCATTACAGTTCAGGTACAACTTCATCAGTTTAAACACAGGACCCAAAGGGACATTACCTAGATGTGTCCTGCTGTTAACACCAGTTGTTGCTCCTTAGCTGGCCTAGCATGAAGACATCTAAGGGTACTGGCCTTTTAGTTTTCTCCCATAGCAGCACATTTCTCCTGCAGGGACCCCCTGCATCCTCCCACAGGCAGCCAACCCCACCAAGGTGCCACATCCTCCTTTCCACTTTTCACTATGTGAGATGTGAGCTGCTCCTCTCTGCAGTCTCTTACAGAGCTGTGGATAACAGCAAGCTCAGTACACGCTGCTCCTGCCAAAAAACAAGCAGTGAGCAAGGAGGTAAACCAACCCTTCAAAGAATGCCAAAGGCTCCCGGCGCAGCTTGGCATAAAGGGAAGGCAGAGATTTGTGGCCATACTGTTTTGTTTTAAACTGAACTGTTTGGGTCATCCATACCCATTCCAATTCTTGGTCTCATCTGAGGAAAACAGAGGAAATTAAACTATATGAGTAGAAGGTGGGTTTTAATCACAACCACTTTTTCCCCTAGAGACCAAAAGCATATGTTTGAATTAATGAACTCTTTCCATTAATCACAAAGGGCCCAGGATAGATGCAAGAGAAGTTAGGTTTTCCTCATCACGCATAAACTTCCTCCAGCTCTCTGCAGCAGTTTCACATGGGGATGATGAAGCCATTTAGCCTAACAAAAGACCTGGCTAGAATCCTGGACCAGAATTCACATACACATTAATTTCTGGGTTTGGCACCAAGATATGATTAACTCTTCTTCTGTCCCTTTTCACATGTTCCTCCTTTAAGATGGCTGAAAAAACACTTGATTGCTCAGTTCTAAGTGCAGAAGTGGGATAAATTTGAAACACATGCCTCTCTTCAGCATGGCCTGCTAGAAACATTAGATGACGCTTTGCCCTGTACCTCAATATTGTCAGATTCTATTCTGACACATGTAGTTCTGTCTGCACCAAGGACACAGAATTTTAGGTTATGGGTTCTACTAGACACAGTGGCAAACATTTTCTGCCATGTCCGAAAGTAAAGCCTTCACAGCCCTGCACAGCTGGAGGAGAGGTGATGATCACATGCTATTGCTCATGGGTCTAAGGATAATCAAGTCTGAACTGGAAGGTATGAAACTTGAGATTTAGATGCCTTCACAAAGTGCATGTAAATGCATGAATACACCTATCTAATTTTCAGAATAAAGAGAATGAACATTTTAAGTCTCCAGTCTCTAAACAGGCAGTATCCAATCATTCGTATAGCTAATAAGAGCTCAAGGTATCTCACGGATGTACAAGGAAATTCACGTGCAAGACCATCTTTCCCACTCATTCTGACAAATTCTAGCTGGATTGAATTTCCACATGAATGATTACACTCAAGTCCCTGTGGGAGTTACTGCCTCTGCAAAAGTAGCAAGATACACTTGGTATAGATATCGGCAGGTATAAATATCTGCATTCACTGAAGCCAGAAAAGTCCCAGATCTAATACATCTCACACAGGATACCAGTATGTGTCTCAGGGTTCTGTTTGAGCTGGGTGGGCAGGCTGACTGAACACAGGTTTCTTGAACGCTGCTTGTCTTGCTACCATAAAACATCACTCCCCCCTCTCCCCACTCTTCGAAGCTACTGCTGTATGCCTGAGCAGTATGGACCACAAAGTAGGGGTCATGGGCAGTTATGTTTCTACAGCATATAATCACATCACAAAAGGTATAATTTTCTTTATAGTATGACTTCCGGAGCTACTTTGGCCTGTGAAATCCTGCGCAAACAGAGAGAACCTAGGACTTACAAGTTTTTCCTGAGAGCTCAGATGCCAGCTGTCATTTGCGTTCCTGGGCGTACATCTACAGTGGTATTCAAGACTGCAGAGAGAATCAAAGTTTTAACTCCACTGGTGGGAAATAGTTGACAGGGCACCAGGGCTGCAGGTTCCTTTCCAAACAATGCCACTTACCTGTCCCAAGACCTTTATGGGTATATTGTGCCCTGCAAGACTAGTTTGCTCCCACATCTTGTGGGCAGAAGGCATATGAGCTGGAGTAGGGATCCCCCCCTTCCCCTCCCCACCCTCAACTACAGCACTGTACAGTGCCTGGGACTCCACGTCTCTATTACAATGCAAGCACTAATTAACAGCCCAAGCAGGCTTTGTGCAACGGTTGCCAAGCCAAGTTCTTTGCCTTGTGCTGAATCGTTTGCCCTGCTTAGCTTTTTAAGCCCTTCAGTTCATCATTTACTGCAGCGTACTAAGTTATATCATAGAAATTTTAGAGGCATGACTCCCTTCCACAAGTTACTTTTGAACAACAACAAGTCATCATATGCTTGTTCCTGTGCTCTGATGAGCTTTGAACTTTAATAAATGATTAATCCTATTTAGAAGTAACTTAACACTGCCTTAACTGCATCTTTCCATGAAGCATCACTTTGACATCCTCTGTTGTGTGCATTCATTGCAACTTTCACACGCTGTAAATTAAGAACATTTACACATGCAATTAGTGTTAAATAAATGCCTGAAGAACTCCTTGGGGATTAAGCAATTAGATGGCATCATGGAGTACCCTTTGTACTTAACGCTTATGAAGAAAATCATCTACCCGCTTTGCACAAATTGCATACTGGGGTAACCATTGTGCTGGCAGGAAGCGCTCGGCCGAATTGCCAAGCGCAGCCTGGAGTTCACAGACACTGCCTTCTCTCCAGCTCTCCCACACACCAAAAAGAGCAATTAATAGATATAATTTGTTATATAGATAAGTAATTTATTATTGAGTCCCTCTATGAAAATATGATTTAAGAACTATTTGACTTTTTAATGCCATAGTTAAATTACTTTTAGAAAAGAAAGCTTGTCTGAAAAAATAAAGCTGTGTACACACAGGCAATTTGCACAGACAGTGACGACAGAGACTTAACCCCTTCACAACCTATACTTATCTGTAGTCCATGAAAACTGCAGTCAATATATGTGGCAAAGTATACAGTCAGTCTTAGGAAGAGAAATACATGGTGCACCAGAGCACCTTGCAAGCAGGAGCACGTATTTTATGTATACCCCACGCACACACCCCTAAAACATACTGAAAATAACAGCGACGATCAGCTCTGCAATGTATATGGCTGGTGCTCAGCAGAATGATTAAACACCAAAAACAAGAGAGAAAAGCACATTGCATTTTTATGCCACGTAGTTCAAGGGTAAAGTGCATCCAATCCACTCTCATTAACACCCGTCATTCCCAGGCAGCCTGAAGACATCTCACCGTGATAAAGCTGTACCCACACATGGACTTAGACACAAACAAGCACGCGGTGGGCACAAAACCAAGGCGGCTTTGGGAACAGAGTGAAGTTTGAAGTTACACCCCGAGCGCTTACGTCTGCGGGACTATGAAACCCCCGCGCTGACACCAGGACAGGGGTCCCCCTCCACCCTTTCCCGGGCCAGCCGCTGCTCCCAGAGGTCACCCCCAAAGCCACACACCTTCCTCACAAAGCAGCCCATTGTTAGCAAAAAGCTTCCCGAAGCCGCTCAGAGCTGGGATACAATGAAGGTGGTGTAAGATGTGATCTAGTTGAGGCTACATTTCACGGGAGGAGAGAGAACCCTGTTTGCAGGCGAGCAGGATTTCTAAGTGCCAAGCGTTAAAAGAAAAAAAAAAAAAAAAACCAAAACCAAACCAAAACACTGCCCAAACCACCAAACCCCAAACAACATAAAACAGCTGCAGGGAAGTTGTTTTTCCACTCGATGCAGCCTATAGAAGTTGTTGGAAAGGTATCCCGGCGGATGCGCCGGCCCCACCGCCGGAGCGCCAGCGCCACCTCCTTGTCACGGCGTCCAGCGGCAGGCGCAGGCCCGGCCCGGGACCGGCTCCCGCTCCCTCGGCCGGGACAGGCAAACGACGCCTCTACAAAGAGGGCAGCTTAAAACTCACGGGAAAACGTTTAAAATCAGACTGAACCCAGCCTCCTCCTAACAGGTGTATTACTTTTCTTGATGCTTTAAGACATCCTTGGTACTGGAAAAACTAAAGGGAGTCTACTTCGGTTATTTTCTTTGATGGAAAAAAAGAAGTTAATTTCCCCCAGTAACACTGCTCAGTCAGAAACAAAACGTTTCTCTCATCTAGGTAATTTTTCCCCATAGGTAAACATTCCTACAACAACGCTTTAAAAAACACCCAAGATGTTAGTGGGTGTTAGAAATATTTTAATCATGCTTAGGTCTGGTAGGATGTCATATTTGGGGGATATAAAATCTTACGATGTTCCCCTCCTCGGAATCAGCTATTCAATGTGCTGTTAAATCAGCGAAGGGAAGACCAAAACAGCCATCAGCTCCCTGGAAGAAAGGCTAAGCTCCCCGCTAACGAACCCTTCGTCCCACCAAGGAGAGCCCTTTGGGAAATCCTCTTCCTGAGCCGACAGACTCACGGCCGCGGTTGGTGATTTTGCCTGTGTGAAATGAGCCAGCAACACAATAAAAATTACATCTCTAAGAATTTCAAAGTTACCAAGAGTGCCAAGCGGGTGTCCTCAGAGCTCACACGCTCTGGGGACTTTGAGACACCACACAGAGCGGAGGGGAAGATTCCGTTTTCATGTCTCAAAGTACATTAAATATGATGTGAAAAGACATATAGTCCTCAGGGAGTGAGGATAAGTTCTGAGCCTCTCCAGTTTACTTCTCTGAAGCAACTGTCACCAAGGGGGTTCTTCTGATGGCATCTACAATTTAAAAATTCCCTGAACCATTTTAAATGCTTTGATCATTTAGTCTATATGCCGTCAATGTAATTTCACTTCAATCATCAGACAGCACGAGTAATAGCCTACACATTTTCATACTTTTTTCCAATTTCCACCTGGGATAGATGTGGAAAGAATGAAATCCCAAAGCAAAACACGAAATACTTCTGTTCTGAGTGCAACTCTAATGAGGAAACATACGCCAAAGAGATTTTCTTTTCCAATACTATTTTGCATCAGATGATCAGATAAATATTGCTGGATACTCATCAAAAAAAAAAAGTCCCTGAACATTTCAAGACTTGCTCTCCCCTGAAATCCTGAGGTTAGAAGTGGAATAGCAATAACTGCAAAAGGATGTGACCTTTTAATAACATCCAGGAATCTGGAGCTTGCCTGTCCTCACTGCATGGATTGAAGATATTTGACGAGCAAAGAAGAGAAGAAGCAAATGAAGCATATGCTGAGGTTACATATCCATGTGTGAGCGGGAAAGCCATAGATTTCCTGGGGTAAATAAAGAAGTTTGTGTTGTAGAGTTGGCTGAACACGGTGTTAAAATCTGTCTCTCGCCTATATACTGAATCCATACCATCTTCCTATGAGTTTAAGCAACTTGAGCAAAGCTGTTTGAGTTGTCTACCTTCTGCTCTTACAACCCACAGAGATTGCAGCCAGATTGTCAGTGTTAGGTATCATTACAAATACAGATAATACTTGCATATACATACACCCCTGCAACCAGTTGTTAACTACAGAAGGATTAAAAAAAAAAAAAAAAAAAAAAAATAAAAAGGCAAAGATACAGAACACTTGGAGAAACAAAAACAACAGCTGAGAATTTGTCAAATAAAAAAAAAGTACTTTCAACTTTCGAAAACTCTTGAAAATGTTGATTACTGTTGTGAAATATGACTGTATTTCACATCCCCCGCCTTGATTTCAGGAACATTCAGTCCTAATACATTTAACTGCTTAAGAAGGAATCTCAGTTTAAGCTCTCCAGCAAGCGTGCACGCACGCCTTGCCTGGGACTCCTCAGCAACTGGCTGCGATGTGCATTTCCCTTGCGTAACGCGGACTAGGAGCAGACACAAAGTGATAGCCAAGGTAAATTCATGCAGCAAAACCTGGAACAGCACTGCTAGATCCGACGCTGCTACGAAAGCAGAGCAGCACTCATGCTACTGATGGTGGAGCGCTGGGAGGAGGCGGCGACCTCCCTCACTCCCAGGTCTTGCTCTTGCTCCCTGCTCACCCTCAATCACACTCGCCATCTCAGGGGGAGATGTCCCTGAGGGCAGTTACACTCATGTGCAGCTCCTTCTCACTACCTGGAAGATTGCTTCCATGGCTAAAGCTGAAGCCTGCCTCAACCCTGCCCGTTTCCTGTACACATACATATATATATATATATTTAATATCAAAAACAGAAGACAGGGCAGTCTTTCCAACTTCCAATAGGTCAACATACCGTACAAACAGAAGCAGCACTGCAGCAATAGGTTGTTAAAAAAGACTGCAGATCATGGTTGGCACATCCCAAATCTCAGAGTTTCATAAACTCACAGAAGCGAGATGTATGTCTCATGAACTACCCGAGCAAGAAATGTTATAAATAATCACAAATCTTCATGCTGCCCTTTTCAGCAGTACCCTCCCTATCACTTAATCACCTCTGCTCTTCTGCTGTCTCCTGGGTACACACAACAGTCCCTAACAGAGGGTGGGGACAGGATGGGATCTGGGTAGGACCTGCTCAGAAATCAGTTCACTCCCCTTCAGTAGGAGCCTTTCCATGCCGAGGCACCCTGAAAGCAGCAATCTGCCTTCCCTTCCTTGCAGGCTTAATCGCTTCCCTCTCTCTCCCTGCCTTCCTCATTGAAATGACATTGTAAGGAAAGTCACGACTGATTTGTTTCTTAAGAAGCTGACCTGGGGTAGCCAAGAAAGGCTGCCAGCTAGATGGAATCCAAGGGGGTGGGGGACAAGGTCTGACCCACCCAAGTTCTTGTTCATGACAAAAAGAACCCGCTGTAAGCTAGAAAAGCCTGGCATTTTCAGGATTGCCGAGTGCTGTCATCTAGAAAGGATCCTCATTAGTATTTCCTATCAATACAACCAGCTGAAGGTGACATTCTAGTTTACCAGTAACATCTGAATGGCAGCTCTATTGCCTTTTTACTATTTTTTTAAAAAGTAAAATTAAAACCACCCTCCTTCCCCTGAGCATTCACCGTTTTATGTTCCAAGCCATCCCAACGCAGCATGAGTACGCACACAACCATCTATGTTTTTTAACATCTGCTTTTCATTTTCTTAACAGGAAACCAACACAATTTCCATGACAAAGGAGGATTCTGGTGTTATACTCTCATTTATCTGTCATGTGTACACTTGGCAGCATTTGATCTTTATTCTCTAGACATTTAAGAAATAATCTAGGAATTATTGCGTCTTGACAATACAAACAAATAAGGCTATCTATAAATAAACCACAATGAGGACAGAGGGAGGATTGCTTCACACCCACAGAGGGACTGCCTCAGAGCTAGTTCTCATTTATCTCTTGGCCATCGCTGGGGATCAGGAGGCCACCCTCCTTCCTCAGTGCTTTTGTGTGAGCCCGTGCACAGGGAAGACGGACCCTCACAAAAAGTACCCCTGAAGAAATTGGCTGATCCCCCCCCCACTTTCCAAGGGCACCTTACCTGACGCCCCAAGGAAGAACATCAGTGAGGCCACAGCCCACGAACCCTGCTCCTGACAGGGACAAGGGTTTTGGTGTCATGGGGGAAGGCAGGAGGTGCCATCCCAGCAGGTGACATGCCCCCTGCCACCAACTCCCCGTATGTGCAGGGAGTTACATTTTACTGTTTGTGGCATCTCCCCATGGCTATTCTTGTTTGCCTTGGGCCTGATCCAAGCAGCCATGGGAGGAAACAGCCAGGACGCCTATTGACTTCCATAAAAGTTGAATCAGGGCCATAGGTAGTAATGAATACAATCCACCGAGCCTTTTTTGAAGGCTCTGAAATTAATATCAGCCCCTTGATTTACGCATTACTAATTCGACAGGTATGTTATAAAAAGGACAACCTTACTCTTTCCTCTCTTGCCTTCTGTGTGAAAATGTCTCTCACTATGGAACGATACATTTGTAAAGAAACCTTCAGATTCCAAAGCGAGGTTTTATAAGGAAATCATTTTAAGAAAAAATTAAAGACACTAGTTAAAATTGTTCCAGTTTATTATCTTCACTGTCAAATTATGAGATTGACCCTGCAAGTGCTTCATCATGCCTGGGATTTTCTTGGAAGTGAAGGGCACAAATCAGTAGAGTGAATGTTCCAAAGTCATTTATAGCCAGATGCAATTAAAATTAAATGGCATATTGCCTACCCCCCTGTGGCATCCAAAGGCTGGAGGTGTCTCAGATTTCTATACAGTTAATGAATTAGGAGCCTCAGTATAGAAGCTAAAGCAGCCTTTGAACAAGGAGACACAACTGACATAAGAGTGCTCAGCACGCAGCTACTTGAAACCACCCAAGAGAAAATGCTGAATGCAAGGCATTGCCCCAGATATTTACCCCTCCTGGGGTTTCTCCCCTTCATTCCTTGCTACAGCTAGGTCATCTTTCCCTATTTCAGATCAGCGGCCTGACACATTTCTTCACAAAAGACACTGTCTTGTTTTAAAAAGACTCAAGCAGAGGTTACCCTTTTAAAGGAAGTTTGGTACCACAACCCACATCTAATGCAGTAATTTGGTGGTTGGAGCATTACCCTGGGAAGTGGGAACCTGGGATCTAGGTCCCTTTCAGCCTGGGATTGTCCAAATATGTAAGCCATCAAAAACTGGCCAGAAAGGTTAAATGCCCAATGGGAGAACTAACCAGACATAGACCAACAATAGCTCTGTTTTTATGTACAAATTTATTTATATTCATCTTACTTCAGCTCATTTCCTTATTAAAAAAAGCTATTTTTGTCCGAACAGACCTGCTTGAGGTTTGCCAACCATAACAACTGAACTTTTTTAAAGCAGAGTTGATGCCAGAGGTGGTCTTATAAACAAAATTACAAGAAACCCCTCGTTTTGTAATCTGTGTAAAAATAGAGAAACAAAAGGCTTAATGAACTTGGGCCTTTTTTTTTTTTAAAAAAAAAGCATGCCTTGGCTCAAGGAATCAACCTCACCCTTCAAGGGTGAAAACAAGCAACCTCTTTCAGGATTTGCATTTATACATCAGTGAATAGAAGAAAAAAAACCCCAAACCAAAACAGGAAAGAGTAGTTCTAAGTGTTATTTTTTCCTGTCCTCATGGCTGTTAATCACATGAGCAACCTCACTAAATCTTTTGAGTATTTCTGTTAGTAAGTCCTCAATATTGTAAATAAGTGATAAATATTTGGCCTACAGACAACATAGGAAAAACATCTGAAGGAAAAAAAAATCCTTGGAGGCACACATATTAGTATTCATGCCTTTATTGGCATGTCTATTATGTTAAAAATACACCCAAGAAACAGTTTGGTACCATGTGGGGAGAAGAGTAGGCAAGACTTGAAAAAGGTTAGAACAATATGGCAAATTAAAACAAACAACAACAAAAAAATAACCTCTTGGTGATTTGTTTGTCACATTCAGCAATTTAAATATGCCATGCCAAAAAAAACTAGATAGAATAGATGGAAAGTGACACTACCTGAAAGGCAGTTTTCCATTTAAAGTCTTTACTATTTACAGGAAATATTATATTTTTGACTGTCCACCAGGAAAATTTTAACAACATATGCAGTTTTTAGGTGATTCCAAGTCAAGATATTTCAGCTGTCAAGAAGCAACAATTTATTTGGGGTCAGTTCAGCAATAATTTGCCCCTGACTGAGATGCCACAATGATTCATGGAAAACTATAGATTGGATGTCTTTTTCTGTTTGCCTCCATGGGCTGGCTCCATGCTAGGTTTCACCTCCAGTGACCTCCACAGTCTTCCCTTTAGCTGAATCATAACTACTGGATGATGGAAATCCTACAGACATAGTATATTATGGGAAATGCAGTCCAGCTGTGAAGAGTAAGCCACAGAAAGTGACTTCTCTTTGGTATTGTCCAGGCTTCAGGCTTCTTTTCTCTCAAGCCTCACGCACCTCAGCCATTTTTCACCTGACTAAATTAAGTGAATTTTCACCTATGGGTAAAATGGTTAAATAACCTGACTGGTTTAAAAATAAGTCCATGCATATTGACTACTCTAACACAAGCAGTATCTTCCTCCCATGCGCACTTTTAGTAGGTCTGTGCAAACAGAGCACAGCCCTCAGTTTGGGAAACAAAGATTGTAAGACAGAAATGGTGTCATCTTTGTGTTCATTGGCTCGATACAAGGGCTGATATTAACAGCACCCCTGCAGTGCATATGTCCCTTAGGATCTTGCAGGTAAGATTCCTGTTAGGGCAACTAATGGAAGGTGAAGCAATGGGATTGAAGGATCTATTCAACTGGTTCCTCCAGGTCCCAATACTTATGATTTTATTCAGTAGATAAATTGCAATAGGTCTACTCTAAGAAAGAGAAACTTGGAATGAAAGTGGGTCTAGAATATCCTTCCATCATCCTGTCTGTCCACTGCCAAAGCAAGTATTACATCAGTTATTATAGGTGCATGCATGCACACACACTCTGCACACATTCTGTAAATGCATCTTTATGTAGGGAATGTATGAACGTATGCACGTGTGTACAGAAAACCAGCTCAGTGAGCATGCGGCTCACAGACAGCCTTTCCTGACATCTAACTATGGCTATAAATGAATCATAACTCCAGCAAACATTTCTGCTTTCAGACTCACAGAAAATGTTGTGTTATTTTTGGCTTATGTCAAAGAAAAGCAGGGTGATAAAAAAGTGGCTACAGTAAGGTCCAAGTTCATCTGCCTTTTCATCTGCACATGTCTTCTGCAATCTCTCTAGGTTCTGCTTACTTGCATACACTCAAGAAGCATACTTTATGCTTACATTTATTCTGGTTTATCACACTGCAGATACAAAGAATCCATCTAGCAGTGTGCATTTTGCATATATTATATACATGTATTAAGTATAATGATCTACGATTTGCTACTATGATCCACATTAATATTAATCAGTGAGTTAGACCACAAAAGCAGCAAGTTTGAGCAAATTATGTTGAAACCTGAATATTTTACTATATTTTTGCACCATTCTTCATCCATGCTCAGAGGAAGGAATTTAATCCTTACAGAAAATCTATGTGAGAGGAAAATTACCCATGGCTTTTCACTTCACTGCCATAAGAATGAATTCTAACGATTAACAGAAATAGCTTTCTAACCTATCCTGTCACCCATACTCCTACACAAAGATACTTCCGTAGTGCTGCCATCCAGAGGAGAAGAGACACGTAAAGGGCAGCCAGCCTTAACAAAGAAGTCTCGCCTGCAAGATCTTTGTCCATGATGATGTTTCCTCTGAAACAAACTCAAAAGAAACTCTAGTATAATATTTTTGTTACTAAATTGTATGCCACTCCTTCATCCAGCAGCCTAGCCAGACTGCACATTCAGAGCTGGGTCTCTCTACTATCATTTCACAAATCCAAAATGCTAAAGACAAAAGCTTGGCAAGACAGAAAAATCAGATGCAAATACTCCAGAATCTGGGGAAATAAGTGAGGTGTGTCCTTCATGAGATGAGCTAATGCTCTCTCTTGTCCGAGAATACCTTGCTTTCATAAATGAGCTTCCTCTTTTTCCTGCCAAAAAGTCCCAAGACAAACATTTGTAGCTATTGTAGCTTTACTTTTACTTTTTTTTTTTTTTTTTTTTGCTACTGCATGCTAGCAGCGAAATGACTGCCTTAAGTCTCAGCTGTTGTGACATCCTGTCCCTGCCCTGCCCCTCCAAACTGCATGTGCTCCAACCCACCCCATGTCATATGACTTCCTCCACTCCCTGCCTTCCAAGAAAAGGCTACCAACCCTTACAATCGTTCCAGTCATACTGTGAGCATCCTGGGAGGGGTGGCAATGCAGGCTCAGACCCCACTTCAGGTCGATCCCTTCCTGAAGTCCCTTCTGAGGCTCCTGAACATAACCCCTTAGATCTAGATTCATGCATGTATATCCAAGGAGAGGCACCCACAAGGAAAGCGAAGCCTGTTATCCTTGTTAAGATTTACACTGCCTTGCAGTTTCAACCGACAGTGATCTAGATGCATTAAGGTGTCTAAAATCTGTCCACAGGGGCAGCAAAAGATTTTCCTAGTACAGGAAAACCTTCCAGTTGTGGAAGGCTACCCTCTGACACCTCACTGAATCTTTCTCACAGGGGTTAGGGAACAAAGGGCATTGCTCAAGGGGGGAATAGCACGGCAGCTAAAATACTTTCTTTCACTACAAAGTTGCTGCTTGAAACAGGGCATGTGCTAACTTACAATGGAGCATTTTTAGTCCTACTGTCAGCTCCAGGCTGATCCTTAGAAGCTTCTCTTCTGAGGCCAAGTTTCTTCCCTACTCTCTTCTGAATGCTGAACTACTGATGCAGTGCTTCTGCTGTAAGGAATGATGCAGCTAAGCAGTTCGTGTGAGGAGGCAAAACTTCCTTAAAGTTTCAGATGTCTATCTGGTCTATGAAGGTTGCTTCAGTATAAAAAAAAAGGTCATGTGTAAGACTAACAATTAATAATTATTGATTATGAGACTTCAGGAGCAGAGAAAGATAAGTAAACCATGAACCACAGCTAGCACCACCTCCCATATCCAGAGACCTCTACAAACCATACATCTTTGACAGGCTTCATCGTCAAATCACATGCACATTTCCATGCTTTCTACCTCCCCTAGGCATTACTAGAGCAGGGTCACTAATTTTTCAGCTTTAAACCCCAGTCTGAGCACCCGCTTCTATTAGCAAAAATCAACAGGCCAGTGGCTGGCACCTTGGAGTAAGTGCAAAGAATCGGATGGTGCAATAACCTGATCAGCACTAACCTTCCTGTCAAGTCCTTTCTGTCATAGGGAACGAGGAAGATTTGTTATGGCCTCTGGCAAAGAAAAGCACTTTGATAAATCAACTTCAGCAAAGGAGATGCTGACTTTCAGTCTGAAGTAAGATATCACTGCCTTCCTGCTACGGGTTGGGCAACAGAAGTATCTCTCTCCCACTACGGGTAGAGTAAAAATACTTTTACACAAGGGCACCATCCTTATCACCTGCAGTGGAATTTCAGTCTCCTTATCCCAGAGCTGAGCTTGGCCCACAGAAGGCAAAAATAAATTCGCTCTGCCAGTTTTCAGCAGTGTAGCAGCCACCACCAAACACTGTTCCTATTAATGATTAAATAGGAAACTTTACAGTTCCTCTCCCACAGGTCTTTGCAGACCCTTTTGGCACGACACAACAACAAAAAAGAATTGCATAACTGCAGCTGCTTTTCCTTTAGACCAAGAACTATGTTTTCAGTTAGTTATGTTTTCACAATTGGATTGGAAAAATGTTCAAACAAGGTTTCACTCCAGCAACTGAGTCAATATACAACATGCGCCTGCTTGTATCGGAGGAAAAAGCATGCAAAAAAGCTACACAGAGGGCTCACAGGGGTAACGAATGTTTGCTTGTAGAACCTGCCAGGGGGTGGATGGTGGGTAACAGCTCACCTGCAAACTACCTTGTAGGCTGTGGATCACTTTAATCTTTGGATCATGCTCTGCCCAAGGCTGTGTCCTGAGCTGCAGCGCTGCTGGTATAGGAACACGGCACTCAAATACAGTACAGGCACAGCTTACTCAGATGTTCAGGTGTTGATAAAACTAAACCAGCTATAGCATTAAAGAGTAATTTGACAGGGCAGCCACAGCTCTGTCGGATGGTACAGCTGGGATAGCTGCGCTGGTCAGGAATCACACCTATTTGCATGCAGACTGACACAGCTATGCTGGCAGACATCCCCAGTACAGAGCTGGCCTCACAGGAGATGAGGACAACGGAGAGGAAAATTTAGTTCACACTGGACAGTTTTCAAGTATAAAGTGATTTTACAGCCCAAAATCCAAAGTGTTTTGTCTGTTCTACTGAAGGAGCCTCAAGAGCACGGAAGGCCCTGGGGGCAAGTGGCAGGAGAGGATTCATATTCCATATGGCTAAACCTTCCCCCTGTTTCACTGTCTGGTGGGTGTTGCCCCTGGCCTATGCTGTTCCTTGGAGCTTGCTCAAGGACATCCCAGGAGACTGCCAGTTGGTAGGGATCAAAACCGTGCCAGGAAACACGCTCACAAACAGAACACAGTATGGGGCACCTGCAGAAGAGTGCGCAAGGCTACAGCAGGACCTGTTGAGTTTCCTGGTACAGACTTAGCCTTTCCGTGCACCACTTTAATAGGTGAATAAACCCTGCATAGCATGTAGTTTATCTTGGAGATCTATAGGAAGTTTAGCCCACACTTGGTTCTTGGATACCCTCTACATATCAAGTAGCTCAAATGCCCCTGAGCGCTGCACTGGAATTCTAATTCCACATGAGTGACCTATTTCGAGTTATTTTTCTGTTGCCATACAGACAGAGAAATAAAAATACACGAAAACTGTAGTGAATGACATGTTGTCTGACATACTTTTATAATAATTAATTTACTTGGCAAAGAATGTTTTAAGTAGCCTATCGATTCAGATGCTACAAGCAACGCACCACATCAGCATTGCTTTCTCCACAAGAAATATTTTTCAAAGACATCTGCTACAAGTGATTTTTTTTTCCTTTCACAGAGTTAACGAAATATTACATAGTTATTAACCCTTCACAAGATAACACTGTTTGGGATAAAGAATTTTCAGAGATAGCAGATCTTTTCTGTAGATGGATACAGACCTAGCGAGCAGTGAGGGGGGCGGGGGCACGGTGTGGGGCAGGGCAGCAGAGAGGATTTTCACAGAATTAGGCTGGCTGGGGAAGCACTCAGTCAACCACCCACATGAAATAGTCAAACTTCAGAATTACATACAGGTCTCCATACTCATCACATTCAGTTCTTGGCCTCCTGTGTGTCTGCACCACCAGAGTATACCAGCTACATATAACAACACAGGAACTTCAGTACACGGTCACCTGCTGAGGTCATTGAATGTGTCACTGAAAAATCATCACTGCTTCGGTATCAAAGTTTATAAACTCTACCCTGGGCCAAAAGACCAGCCTGTGACTTAAGAGCACATCTCAGAAAACATAGAAACACAAAATAACTGAGACTGGGACAGATTTCTGTTTATCTGCTTCAAGCCACCTTCAGAGTTAGACCAGACCAGTAAAGTTTTCATTACCCAGCCTCCAAGGACAAGGATTTCACTGCATTTCCGAAAAACTGCTTTAGTGTTTAACCACCCTCTTAAATCCCAATTATCCAAGATGCTTGATCTCTATCAAGCTCCGTAAGTTCTGATTAACCATCAGTGTTCAAAGATGATCTTTTTACACAAGGTTTTTCTACGCAACTTCTGTAGGCAATTTTCTACTGTGATAGAGTATAAAATTACCCTCTACTTGTACTTCCACAAACAAAATTTGAATTTTATTAGAATACTTTGATCCTATTAAACTGAAAGTAAGAGATAATTAGTACCAGGAAACAAGTTACATTAGTAGCATAGGTCTGTGAACATAATGCACATGAAATGTATAAGAACAGAGGTAATACGGTGTAACAGGAGAAGCAGTGGATTGTCAGTATTGCCCACAGAACCCAACCAACCATAGCAGTGTGGTTGTAGTCCACTTAGACTCTAAAACAAAGCCCAATGTTTTGGCCCAGTTGTGCCCCAAAATGACACAGCAAAAATAGGATCTTGCACTTGTGCATTGATACCAGCTTTCTCAACAAAAAGCAAACAGACACACAAAAAACCCAACACTGTTTGCTTTGCTTATTCATTGCCAGGATCCAAAAAGCCACAAACAGTCAGATTTCAGTTGTGCAGCCACCTCTGATTTTCCAGTGTCAGAGGTAACAGAGGGGAGAACAATCAATATGTTTTAACAAACAGCTGTACTGTGCTCCTTTTCCCTTGTGCCACAATAACTAGCAAGAGATTTTAGACATTTAACTTATAAACAAGCATAACAAGCAGATACACTGTGAAGGATCCTGATTTCTGATCCCCTTCCCTGTACTGTAGCTTTACCAGCAATTCCTGGTTATTTTAAATAAATTTAAACCAGCATACAAGCCCATAAGGTACATCCTACCTTCTCTGTTGACCTTTAGTATCACTGCTTCCTTACTAGAAATCCTAAAGCAAGGAAAGAACTGCTTGAAGGAAAAAGAGCAGCCTGCAAGACGTCTTCTAAAAAAGGTAACGGCTTCTCCCCAATCAACCAAGATAAGAACCCTGATTTTACAAAGGTTTGCAGCTGGTATAACCATTGACACATTTGCAAAACATTACCATTTGATGAGGTAGCATTTTTCACCCACTTTGCACTTACTTCCAGCAAATGTAAATGGTTTTGCAAGGTAAAAGGTACTGGAGAAGGAGGAGAGAACTCAGGTGTTTTAAATGTTTAATTACTTATACGACTAAAATTCATGAGTTCCTCCTAAAGAGTCACATCAGCTAAAAAGTTTTGATATTTAAACCCAGAATAGCAATATCTGCAACACAGAAGCTATTGAAGTACCAGCCATCAGAGAAATACTTATTTAAAAATATATTAAGACGTGTTAAAAACCTTACTCTTATTAGCATACTACTTAGAAGTCCTAATGACTCCTAATTCATCCAGTCCTTCAGAGAAAGGACCCAGGACATTAAGTTAAATGAATACTAACCCTGGGGGGAAAAAAACCCAAACCCAACCACCACATATTTTTCTTCTGTGTTAGCAAACTGAATCAGTTCGTCAAGGGATCAGAGGAAAAACCAGATGAGGCTAATGGGACTGCAAGCCTGAGCATCAGGCCAAAGAGAAAACACCAGAAGTGAGTCACCAGATGTGTGCTCTCATCAAAGCACCCCGAAGTACAGTGAAAGCTAGGGAGCCAGAAAGCAGAGCACAAGGAAGCACTGAAGTGATGAAGCTATCACAACAGGCAATTATCTTGATATAAGATACATTATCCCAATTTCCAACCTGATATTCATTTATTTATTCATAACCCAAGTGCAGAGGGCAGGTCTTTCAGTGCTAGAGTGCAGTGCCAGTGCTGTGGACTTGAAGATACCAGGTGATGCACAGGAAAAGAACATGCTGGAGAATCTGAAGATCTCAAGTGGGCATGTGCAGAGCTGAACATACACTTTGCTGCCAAACACACGCGGATCTTATTTAATATAAAAGTATAAACAATGGTACCTTTTAATATGAAACCATTAAAAATGTGTTTACTGCACATAGTCTAAATTGCAATTTGTTCTAGTTGAGTTTTAAGATTTTAATTAGTGTTACACTTCTGTGGTCAACAGTGCTACGGCAGTTTTACCTTCCCAAACTTGTGTTTCACATACAGTTAGTTTACACCAGCTCTTGAGCTGAGCGGTGGCCATTGCCTGCCCCTGTCCTTGTCCCTGTCCCAGCTCCTTGGCCCCAGCACTGCATCCATCATGTCGCTGTGGCTGTTTGGGTGGCTTTGTAGCAGAAGGCAGGGGATGGGGTGCTACTTTCTAAAGCCATTCTACTTCATGGCCATTTAAATAAATATACTTGAAACCATATCTTAGATCTCATGGAGTGATAATCCTCCAAAGATATTCCTTGCCTACCCTGTGAACATGATTATCCACTGCTTTTCAACCTGGAGCCTCATTTACACCAGCTCTTGGATGGAATACAAAGTTAAACAAAGTAAGAATGTCATCAGTTTATACCGAGTTGGCATAGGTGCAAATAACTGCACTAGGAACAAGATAATGGTCAAACCAATCCATTGAATTTCAGGGTTGTTTGTTCTTTTAATTTCTACAGGGTCTGGATTGCAAGCCCTCTCTAAGCAGCGTCTCTGTTTTCCTATGAAGTCAGCAGGATCAGGCCCTGCTTCTGACAAAGGACGTGGGAAGTGGGGAAGAAGTTTTCTCCTGGGAAGAGTAAAAGTTATCCATGGCACTGTACCAAACAGAAAGCCCACGGAGCTTCTCTGGACCAACGGTTACACAGCTGAAGCTCTTTTCAGCTGGTTTAGAGACATTTATTTTTAGTGTTTTATCACTTGTCCACAAAAACTCACTTAGACTGAAACCTGGCACCGAAAGATATGATACAGGATTGTGAACAGTTTTGTCAAAATCCTTTAAAATAAAAAAAGAAAGAAAAAAAAAGAGAAATATATTGTATTTACTTTTAAGTTAAACATGCACAAAGAAAAACAATCAGGCATCCCAGTTTGAACTGCTTTCCCTCCCTTGTGCTTGTGTAACTTAAACAAGCTTTTATTTAAAACATGATATTTTCCAGACCCTTAAGACCTTTGCTTGAAATAGGCATCTCTGGAATTTCTGATTTAAAATTGAAATGTCTGAGTAGCAAATACAGCAGAATAAGAACACAATCCCTGTGCTCTGGTAACTTTTTATTTATAGCATTTTTATTACACGTATCAATATTAAAATCTCTCTGTAAAGTATAACTAAGGATTGAAAAAATGCTACAGGTAAGATTAGATCCCCATTGAAGTATTCTGTTGGTTTTGGGTTGTGGCAGGCTATGGCACATCACAAAACCAAAGCCCTGTTCTATCATTAAATAGCCAGAGCATTTCTTTGGGCCACAATTCACTAACATATTTAAGCGTGTGGCTAACTTCAGTTATGCAACTAATTCCATTGGTTTCAACAGAACTATTCATTTGCTTTACATTAGACAAGTACTCAAACATTTTGCTGGACTTGAGCTGAGCTCAGCTTCACACACAGCTCCTTCTTTAACTGACTGTCTGACCCACCATACTGGGAGAAGACTGGGCATCCTGGGGAATTCATAAGGGCATGAACAGCTATTACCAAAAAAAGTTAGAGAAAAGAGAAAGACTGAGGGTGCCCCTTCAAGTGAGAAAAATTCTATCTAACCCTGATAATATTCATTAAAATATCTTGGATTAATAATGTACCACTGGCCTTAAGCTTGAGTTTCCTGGCTTTGGTGGGAGTGTGACACAAATTTAGCTTTACTCAAACACAGAGCCCCCTTTTTTCCCCCTTTTTCTCTTAATTCATTTAACATGAATTCCCTTTGGTTTCATTATGGAGCAAATTTTGAGTGAGTATAAATCCTGGGATTTTTACTAGCTAATTAAAAACATGTTCCTGTTGCACACATTGATGGGAAACTCATGTCTCAAAGGGTTAATTAACAGTCTTTACACATTCTGTATTTAGCTCAGGGTACAAAGCCAAAAACATAAATAATGTCTTAGACGGAAACAGGAGGTGCAGATGGTTTTTAAATTTGGTTCTTAGTGCATTTTACACTAGCCAGAAATATGTACTGCATAAAACCGAAACAATGACTCAGTAACCATACTGCATGCACAGTTATATTTAAAATGTTCTTCCCTTTTGCAACTTCGTGTCTTTTAGGCTTATAAAATAATAATTGCAGGCTTTCTGCAGTCAGAGGTCTGTAAGCAAGAAGCCTTGAGACAGAAGTGCAACAAAGATCTTGTACCTGAGAGAGACAAATGACAAGTATGAAACTGCACTGTTGTGTACATAACAGATAATCATCTGACAAAACCAAAATCAAACACCGGGGTGACAACAGAAATTAGCACACTGATTTACCAACTCTCCATTTACAAAGCAAACACCCTATAAAATAGGACTAATTTGACATTAACTTTAAATGAAGCAGAATCATTAACTGAGCATACCGTCTTAACAGAAAAGCAAGGGAGGATCTTTCTGAGAAGCAAATGCTTAAAAAAATTCCATTAAAAAGGCATAAAATGGAACATCAGCTCACAGGAGTCCTGCTAGTCCCCCATCAGCGACTCTCACTTACATAAATATTCTATTGAATCCAAATGGCAAAGGGACCCGGTAAAAGCTGACATTAATTGAGACGGCTGAAAGAGACCATTGACTGAGGGGCTGCTAATTGGGTAAAAGTGTTTGCAGGTTTGAACTCACACACAATGTGCTGTGGGACAGTGGAAGTGAAGGAGACATGAGATGAATACAGAAGACAGCCCGGCCATCTCGTTCCCTGTTGTTATTAGTTACTCTGTTCCAACAACTATGTGGCCTTGGACATGTCATGACATTTGTGTCTCACTCTAATGTCTTTTAATGGGACTTAAACTTTAACTAACCCCTAAAGGTGCCATGAAAGTGAGTTAATTTTTAACAGGCATTTTGTAAGAGGTCCGTTTTGTGTAAGTTCACAGATTTGTGAAGTGCCAATTGCACATGTTCTTGAAGTGAAAACTGCAATTTAGGATTGCACTGGCCTTGGACATAAAATACAAGTATTCCTACAAACCACCTACAGAAAAATTAATACTCCACTTTGGAACTGGACCACCAACTCAAATGCCTGTCTTCCCATGTTAAGAATATCTGCCTCAAAGGAGCACTCCAGTCTGTAGTTTCAGAGCAGACATAAACAATGCTCTATAGCCTTGAATTAAAATTGAAGAGCTCGGGGGGGGTTATGGGCTGAAAAGCTGGTGTGGTCCTACTAAGGGTTCCTTGCTCAGTGTGCTGACGTTTTTGGAAGTACCCATGTACCTATCTGCAGCCTTCAACTCCTTCAGTAAAGAGGTAACCTTATTACCTTGGTGTCCAGTATCTAAAATCTAGGATATGTAGGCCCCCAGCTCCTTACTTTTGACCCTCTCAGGCACACATTTTTGGGTTTGAGAACACTCTTCTAAATCACTTCTAAATCATCAAATGTTTTGTCTAGCTAGAAAACATGGCAAATCATCTGGAATCTGACACTTAAGAGGAGGACAATATATGGCTATTACCTCAAATGCAAATGGAGAACACCATAGGTTTTGAAACATTTCCAACTCTGCTGAAATACTTTATGAAGGAATGTAATTTGCTAAGACTTCAGATCACCAAGTAACACCTTGCAAATCAGCTCACTTAAGGAAGCCCAGACTCGCTAAATGGGATGCAACTTGTGCCAAGTACTGTATGTTCCAGCATTAAAGGCACATCTGTCAAGGAGAGGCATGTGTCTCTCTCTATCCAGAATACTAGTCTCTTCTTCCTGCTTTATCCATAAAATGCTAAAAGTGTGGCAGTGTTCCCTAGCTGGAGTCAGTAGCATTAATTGGACAAGAGCATTTGCCTGCTAGGAAAGCAGTCTGGCAGCACAGATGGGGTATCATCAGAGTCCTGGATTTCAGGGCTAAGATCCAGGCCCCAGTTTCATTGTAAAAGGTGAAGTAGGTGGCATAATGAACAAGGCATTGGGCCCCCATGCCCATGATGTGGTGACTGGCACCATCTCTGCACTGTGTGCTTGCTAGGGGACTACCTAGTACTATCCTTCTTTTTCCTTCTACTTCTGGGTTAGGGTCTGTCATGTCTAAAACCAGCACAGGGTCAGAGCTCTCCCAGGGGAAGCTTGGCTCCCTGCCATCCCTGAGATAGCAAAGTTGCCTCATTCGTAGGAAATAATGGTGTAATTCTGTAGAAACAAGGCAGCAAATCATGCAAAAACTTGTAGGAGAAGGGGACGTTATTTTAAAACAAAACTAGTATTAGTCAAACCTTCATACCCCCATTCCTGCTCACAAGCATTGCTCAAGGCTTGTTGCACATGGGTGCTCATGCAGGCAGCCAGACTGAGGTGTCCTGCTCAGGCTTCTCTGCAGTGACACAGAGGACCTGTCAACTATCAACTCCTCCTCATGTCTCCTCTTCTTCCTCAGCTGGCGACCCTGTGCTGGTTTTGGATGTGCCTTATTTGCACCCTTCAGGGGATGACAGTAATTAATCTTTCCATCCTGTTCCATCTCCGTGAGTCATCGGGATTTACTCACTCTACTTTGTCTCCCAATCTAGGTGACCTGAAAAGCTGCACACACAGGCGTGCTAGGATCTTGAACTGCTAATCCAGCTGCCGTCAGCACATGTCATTCTCATAACCCTTCTCCAACTGTTTACTCATTCTGGTGTTTCCACAACCAGACGTATCCATCTGCTCTCCTATGACACTTTTAACTTTTCCATTACAATTCTCCATACCCTGGACCAGCTTTGGTGGGTCATTTGTAAGTAGCATGTGGAACTTTCTGTTGCAGCCTCTGTGTAACCAAGTTGCCTGGGTCAGGAGGATACAGCCTCTTTGGTTATACAGAAAGGAAGGGGACAGGACCCTGCCTGACATTCTGGAAAATGAAGTACACCCACAAAGGATACAGCCCCGGTGAATGATAACAGCTGATGATGCTGAACATTTGGGAAATGAGAAGTAAATTGGATGTACTGGATAGAAAAACACTCCACAGCCAGAACAAGCGAATCTAGCCAGAAGAGATCAGAGGCAGTGAGTATAGGAAGGAAAACAGCAAGCACAGGACAGAGCAGGAGTTATTTCTATTTCAGGTTAGCCCCCAAAGAAGACAAATGAAAAAAAAGGAAAGCGATACCAGGTGAAGAACAAAGTGTGGATAAAGGAAAGTCCCTTTGAGGCAGAAGTATTTGTGAGCACTCTGGAGGGAAGCTGAAGATCTCAGCAAGGAGAGTGGAAGTTTGGGGGAAAAAAACCCAACCAAACAAAAAAAACCCCTAGGAAACAATGTTTGTGGCAAAGAGAAATACAAGTTACTGCATATCTTGCATATGAAATTATCTCATACAATTGTTCTTGGTTAGAATACCACAATAATAGAGACAGAACCACCAGCCCAAAGGGTTTTCCAGAACGAGGACTGCTGGAGGCATTTATGTAGGCAGCCACTCACTATTCTACCTATAGTCACAAAACCCTTATTCATATTCTTGTCTTGCAGTAAATACTTTAGGGCTCTATGTGGGACCTAAGTGTGAACGTATATATATATTGCTGTAACGTATAGAGCAATATCCAGGTTTTATCTGGGTCCAAAAGCTGCTGTAAGGTGTGTGGAAATAGAATTCATACTGTGGGTCAAGTGTGATGGATGGTGAGAAAGGGAAAAAAGGAAAAAAAGTGATGTCCAGAAAATACAAATACAAGATAATACAGCACAAAGCTAAGCAATAGAGAGCATAAAAAGACGGAGAATAAGCAGTTCTATCTCTTAACCCTCTGATATTAACCCGGTATTCCAACTCTATTACAGCATCTCTCAAGTGTCTTGCTCAGTTTTCCCCTTATTGCTCTCCCCACTCCCCAACCACCACTTGAGTCAAATAACTGCTTTCCGTTCCCCTCACCTAGTTAGTTTTAGGAGACTTCAGGTTTTCCCAGCCTGTTCAGCTCTCTTGAATCCATCCAACAAAAATATAGGCATATTTATCCAGGGTAATATAGACATTTCAGTACTGAATGCTTAATTTCAGGGTTCATTGTTGCTACCCGCCAAACCTTATGCATTTCATACTCTAATAACTGAACCATGAAAATTACAGCTAATTTTGAAGCACTGCTGGGGATGGGAGGGAGGAGGAAAAGAACCCTGGAATTACAAAATTACTAGCACAGTCTGGTTGGAAAACTGATTATTTTCCACATCTTGCTTTTCACAAAGAATACATGTGAACACGGTGACTTTTTTCTTTAGGTGTCCACTCCTTATTGCTGACCTTCTTCAACTTGTCACTTCTTCTCTTTCAATCCTCCTTTTACCAGTTTGCTTAACTGCTGTTTCTAGGAACATTTGACAGCCTGAGCAACAGCAGACAGAAATCTCTAACTGTTGTGACATAAGAGTAAAAGCAATCTGTTTTCTGCAACTTATTAACCATTCTTTTCCAGCCTAGGGCATGAATCCAAAAGATAGAGAATTCTGACCCTAGTCTGACTCCATCCCCATCTGTACCAAAGAGACTTTGTGTCTGATGGGAAGAGGAAGACAGTTACACTAATTGAATTCTTAAACAAATCGTCTAGATGGAAGAATAGATTCAAAATTCCAGGGTGAAAGAGAATGTCCATTCTGTTCCGTCTGTGAGGATAAAAAGGGAAGAAAATATATGGTGTTAAACATGTAAATTGCTCAAGTCACTTGAATTGTTTAATTATTCTCTCCTCTTTTATAAAGAAAACTCTCAGTCACTTCTTTCAAGAAATTACTTTTTTGTAACTAGAAATCGTAGAGCAAATCCTGCTTGTATCCATCTCCCAGTATTTCCATTTCAAGGAGAATAGTAAGAGAATATATTCCTAGAATGACGGGAAATGATCTCATAGTACAGGACGTTGTGCCACAACTTCTCTTTAGCTTGAGAATGTTTAACAAGTCCTGCAAATTAGGTTTTGTTGTACCAGGAATGCTTTAATTCTGTCTTTTACTTGCTGCGTATGAAATTAGCTTCACCCTAAAAAAGTTCAAATAATCTGATTTCCTGAAGAAAAACAACCTGGGAGTAAGTTGTAGCCCTTCTGAATCAGCAGCTCCAGTTCATGTATTGGAACAGCATCCACAGTCTCTGTCCCTGTTGAGCAAATGAGTTACGGCCAGATAATCTGAGGCTGGTCCAAAGACCAATGAAATAATAGGAAAACCTCCTTTCCATGTCAATTAGCCTCAAATCCAGCCCTCAGGCACTGAGTCCAACCCAAGTCCAACCCCAGCTTATGCTCTCTGCTCCGTCTAACCACATACTGTCTCGGCTGCAGGTAACGCAAGCCTGAAGTGATGAAGGAGGTACTGAGCTATTGCCCCATGCAAACATTGTAAAACTCGGTGTTTGTGCACGGCTTTCTGCTGGCCTCCATCCCCTGCTGAATTTCACCTTTATATTTAAATCAGGATCAAAATCTGAATTCAATACTGCCGTAAGGAAATAATTTTTTGTCTTCTCAAGTATCTGGATCTTTTAAGGCTTTTGAACTGGGTTGAAAAGTGAATAAGTAACATCTGTAGAGTGATGGAAATATCACTTAAGTAAGCTTTTGGTCCAGAGTCTTGGAAATGGATCCAAAGGAAAATAAGATGTTGTATCTTAATCTTAAAAAAAAAAAAAGAAACAAAAAACCAAAACCAAAAAGGAAAAATTAGGTTCAAAATGGATTGTATTTTATTTCTTGGCTTGCCAATGGAAAAACAAACAAAAAACAGCTAGTCCATTCAAGCGCACGTTATGTACTCATTCTGAGTAGTGTGTGTGCCAAGAACATTTTCTACTATACAATTCTCTTACTATGTATAACTGTATATTTCATTTTGCCTAGAAATAACCTCACAGCATCACACAGTAGAAAAACAATGGCCAAGAAAATTAACTACCCACAAATCAACATTGCATGGTCTTGCAAGCCAGCACTTCAGATGATTGGGAAATGCAAGTCTATTTTTAATGTCATATTTGTCCCCCCACTATTGCTTCATCAGCATGATAAACATTATAATTTGTGGCTCACAAAAAAAAAAAAAAAAGAAACCTACCCGGGTAAAACCATATTTATGCAACTGTATAAGCATCCAGAGTGTAACATGTGTATCCATAAATTTAAACAAAACAGTAATAAACAAATAAATGAGTTGCCTTCAGTGTTTTCATTTACGCTATGCTGTGATACTGTCTTTTGGTATTTAGTGCAACTAGAGGACACAGGAATCAAGGCTCTTTAGTTTGCAAACTCCCACTCATTACTGTAAGTGATTTTGTTGTTTGCCCAACGTATTTATTTTTTCTATAACAAAATAGACTGAGTTGTTGAAAAGGCAATCTGTACTGCATTTCACTACTGCTATGTGTAGTATTTACCCCAGGCTTTCCTAGTCAAGAAAAATAGGCAATGTGGAGAGACAAATCTGAAATGCACTGTTGATCCAAGGTTATATACTTCATCAGCTTAGCCACCAAAAAATAAGCCTGGTGCCTGAAGCAGCCAGAACAAGGAAATTGAGCTGATGAACGGATGGAGTACATAACAGAAATGGCTACACAGACACTGTCTGAGTGTCACCAGGGTGATGAAATCACAGCAAATCAGTACAAAAACACTGAAACATTTACCTGCTTGCTGTCACCACAATCAGCCTGTTGTCAACTGTAATCTGGTTTTGTACAATATTTGGACTTTTCACACAGACATTTCCACCTATTATCTCTGAGACTCAGTTACTCGATCGAGCCTCTGCTGATCACAAGCAGGTTTTATTTCTCTTGTTTAGCTTTCTAGCAGAGAAGAATTTGACAACAGTAATTTTTGACATTTTCTTACTCTGAACAGTTGAACTGAGATGGTCAAACAACCTTTAGGGAACCCACTCAGCCACAGAGATCAATAAAGACACTGACAATGCATCTCTGCCACTTAATTTCTTCTATTTAGAGATGACAGAAAAGGGTGAACAAAATGAATATTGCTTTTCCTTGCTGCAACTCTCCTAAAATAAACTATCATCCTAAACCCACACACAAGAAAATTTCTTCAAAGACTGAAGGGGTCTTTTTCTAGCTACAAAAAGTTCACAAGACAATGTGGAGTAGTTTCATACAGTTACTCCCAATACAACACTGTAATTTATATTTGTTGCTTGCACAAAAGTACGCAGTCAGAGATACAATCACTGAAAGGATGGAGACCCATTTCTCCACCTTTCTCATATACTCATGTTAACAGTTCCCTCATAGTGGTGGAAAACACCCTAGTTCTATTATTCCTTATTCCCAAACTAGGATGTGAAGAATAGGAACAGAGAAAGTCACAGAACAGCAACAAAGTTCATCAAATGTCCACTGGAGAATAAGGAAAATTACTTTCTATTCTCTCTCACCCTCATTTTGTTCCTCCCTGACCCTGGTATCTCCAGCGCTTTGGTCTGAAGTAAACATGGCTGACAGTTTTGGAAGTTTAGCTTTCCTTTGGGAAAGCTGAGGAGCCCCCTGCTCACCTAGTGTGTGGCATATCTGAAACAGTACTACACCCTGCCTTGGCTGGGTAAAACTGTGCCAAGGTAACTGCTTGCTATCACCACTTCTGACCAAAACAAGCGAATGGCAGTGCAGGAGGCTGTAGGGCTGCAGCATGTAGGTCTGTGTGAACAATGGCCTGATCCTGCAAGTCTCTTGTGTGAAAACAACTTCCTGAGAAGAAAAAAAATTGCAGTATGATAACTAAAATCCAGACCCCCTGCCACCTTTGGAATTTTGAACAGGGTCTAAATACTTCTGTAAGAATATTCCCTTTATTTAACCTCAGCAGACACCCCATTACTTGGCAACTCATCGTAAGACCCTGTAGAAAAGAATGCTGGTGTTGGTTTATGAGGAAAAGCAGGTAATTTGGATAACTGAGTGGCAATTTGAAGACTTCTTTGTCCTTTCTGAGGGGGACCGAGCTCTGGCTGGAGGCCCAGCAGGATATTGTGCGTGGCTGTAGCTGCGCTGGTTGTTTTGGGGCAATTGGTGCATGGGGACGTGTGTGGGTTTCTGCTGTGAGCTCTGTTAAAGTTGTTATCCCCTTCCCATGGATTCCCCCCCTCCCCCCCCCCCCCCCCCCCCCTTTGCCTTATTTCCTCCTTCTTGCTCCCTTGGCAGGAGCATGTGACAATGGTCAAGAATCAAGAAAGAAACTCTATCTTTCAACACAGAGAAAGAAACATTGCTGGTATGAGGAAAACAGCACTTCCCATAGAGGTGGTCAGTTTCTCTGCTTCCCTAAGGGGAGCTTTTTCCCTTCTCTCTCTACTCCCATTCCCTCGACTGACTGCCCAACATTGTTTTAAAAGTTAGAGAAACAGTGCTGGTATCTTCACAGGAAAAGGTTGGCTGTGTTTCCAAACGTAGTTCATTTTCACTTAGCTTCTGATGAGAAAAAGTAGTTATTTCTGAAAGCTGCTAGCACCAAACTTTCCCTGGAAAGAACTAATGTTCTCCTATGTCAAATTTACATTCTTCACTAAGTACAAAACCACATCTAAAATACTGTATTTCTTTTAAAGGTGACGTGAAAGTGGGATGCGTGGAGTTATTTTATTACACTGAGAAGTAAGAATAATACCAAAAAAAAGACCTGACCACAGATTTATAGCACTTTTCTCCCAGTATGTGTGACACATAAAAAGTGTTACAGATGCCAAGTCAAACACTCAGGAAGTCAGAAATGACAATATACTTGACCTTACTTTGGTCCCCCTGTGAATATATAATATGATGATTACACATTCAGGGTTGGTTTTGTTTGGCTTTTGGGGGGTTTCTGGGTTTGGGGGGTTTTTTTTTGAGTGGGTTCTTGTCTCAGTTTGTGAATAGAAATGAAAAGTTCTCACAAAAACTAATGTTCCGTTGGCTGTTTTGACTTACTCGTCAGTGTGTGATCACGGTCTTTATGTGCTACACCTTATTCAAAAGCTGTTCTCAAGATAGCTTTATTAATTTCCTCAAGATTTTTTATGTCATATTCAATACAATAGTATCTGAGTGTTTCATATGTATTAATTATCTTCACAGTCTAGTTTCCATTTTGCAGCTGAAATAATGGTAAAAACGTAGTTTTTTTAGTTTTGACATCTGTAACCCAAGTTTTCACGATACTTACGTGCCCAAAGTACAGGTCCTATTGCCCTCTGCTGCACCTCTAAACATGGGATCCAGAAACACACAATTCTCAGTCATGTTATATATAGTCTGGGTTTAGTGATTTGCTTACTGTCATCTCATGAGAATTCTGGGAGAGAGATGAGCAGAGACCAGAGTTCTGCTCTGCCTCACCTGATGTATATATAAACTTTGAGTCCCCATCCAAAGGCACTAGACTTCCTGACTGTGCAGCTCTGGTGCATCCTAAGAGCAGACATATCTTGTGTGCTGAAAAAAGCAAAGGACTTGTGGCTTAAACTATACGATTAAACTGCAGATGTGTGATCCAAACTAAAACTGTACATGCAGTCTCAAACTTCACTTTCATAATTACTTACTTCAATTTACTTGCCTCAAAGACCTTAATAATGTTCTTTTAATGTAGACTTACCCATGTAGTGCATATGCATAATACTTTTAGTGGAAAGTCTTGCTGAATTTCTCAGCCTCGCTATTACACCAACTGTTTTAACCAAGCATATGAAAAGGTTGAAACTGGAGTAAAATGCAATATGGAATAAAACCAAGAGAGGCAAAATTATATTCACTAGGGATCAAATTCATTTCTACAAGAGGCCATTATAAGCCCAAACACAATATTAATCCCAATGTCTCCTATTTTCAGGGTCCAAGTAACATGTAATTGGTAAAATTATTTTGTGATGGGCAGGTAAAATTCTATATTATTTTTATTAACTGGCTACTAATTTTTTAACTTTCTCTATGAATACAAAATAAAGCTTAAAATGTCATATTTATTTAACACAACGTGAAATCCAGTTTCACCCTACAAAATGTCCCTCCGCTAAGCCCCATGCAGGTTTTTTGACATGAGTAAGCAGCAACTGCCATTCACAGTTCATTGCCTAATCTGACTTTGTGTCCATCACAAGGAAATGTGCCCTACTAAGTGAACACTGCATTCACATACTCCCTTCAACAAATATGAATTACAGTTTCTAGTAGGGTATTACTGTAGTTTTTAAACATGGATAAATGAAAATTCTGGTAGAAACTACAGAGGTACCATTACAGTGGTATAAACCTGACAATCTTGGACTTCAAATGCAAGTAAGAAAACTTAAAAGAAAATGCTTCCTGGCATGAAAAGAAACATACCAAGTGGTTCAAAGTGTCAGATAAGGTTTTAAGGGATTTTTGCAAGGTAGGTGGGGAATCAGCTGTAATATTTAGGCAGCACTCTATCCCTTGGGATGTGACAGGAAGATTTCTCTCGCAGTGAGAATAAGTATCTCTCAGAGCTTCTTCATATGGAATATACAACGTGGTGTCCCTGGAGGAGTTGGAGCCTGCATGCAGCTGCAGCCTGTTCCTGCAGAAGGATCTAGGAAGCCCCGTGTAGGGTCAATTCCTCACTGAAGGCATGAGCATAGTTACAGGAAGACTCATACTGTACACAGTAACAGGCATGAGCTCATACCAGTTCATACCCAGAAAATCTTCTGAACTGCCTAATATCTGAGTCTGGATCCAGAACTGAATGTTAACATTTCTCCTCCCTTTGTAATTGCCTTAAAAATTCTCTTCTCTCCTTTCAATTGTTTTTAAGTTTGAAGGGCAGAACTGGAATATGTGGCTTTAGGGGTCTCTGCAAAAGCCTGCCTACCTCTGCATACCTGAAATTTCTTATGAAGACATGTTAGCTCATTCTCTGTTACTGACAGTAGAAACTAACGGTGTACTAATGCTGATCCTCACTAGCCAGTACTTCAAGAAAAGTCTAGTTTTTCCAATAAACTAAAAAAAAAAAAAAAAGTCAATGGCTCTAGATTTAGGTAAGAACGGCTAAATATGTATTTATGTAGCCTGACAAAATGGCAATGACATTTTCAAACCTGACAAATTCAGCCAAACCAACAGGGCCTAGGCTGTTGCCCCTATAGTGGTCATTGCTGGCATGCATGAATTATAATAGTGACTGATCCACTTGATGCAGTGGTCCAGCATTTTTTGAACTATCCTTTGGGAAATAAAAAAACCTAACCAAACACAACAAAACACAAGCATTTCCAGGCAGGAGGGTGAATAGTTAGTTCCTACAGCATAATCCCAAAGCACTGTTGTGAAAGAGTTAGCAGCAGAAGCTGAAATTTATTTTCTTCCCATAACTTGACTAGCCCATGCCTTGGTCACATGGTATTATAAACAGCATTTTCTTACCTGAAACACCAAGGTATTAGGAGCATGCTTTTCTACTATCCCAAAATTTAAGGCTCCCTATTGACATTGCAATATTGCAGCTGTCCAATTGTTGGGCTCTTTCTTCACCAGAATGCAGTGCTAACTGTCAAAGAATAAATTGAACCTGCTTCTGAACCAAGAGCTTTAATATCAAGAGGAACCTCTACACAGCTGGGAAAAGACAACAAGCTGGTTTGTTGGGGTGCTTGCTGAGTGTCGTCGCACTGGATTCCAGCTACAAAAATACTGCTCAGTCTGAAGGGAGCTGCGGACAAACTGGGACAGATTAGGTAGGTTAGATATGACCCCACCAGACAGCCTCCCAGGTCTTTACTCATTTTTAGAACCAGACTAGGACCAAATGTTCTTAAGCTCTTGGAATTTCTGAAGAAGTGTTTTTTCAATTCCACTGTCCAGCTAGGATGGGAAACAGAAGTGCTGAAAGCTACAGGAAAAATGCTGCTCCAGCCCAGTTTTACAGTCTCAGAAAATCTGGAGAGCTTTTATAAACTTTGGATCAGTGACTGCAGCTCTTTCTGAACCAAACCTCTGAACTTTTGAAGTCTGGCCAGGATTCAGATAATTTGTTGACTTTCTCTGTGAGACAGTTAAAACACTGAATGTGCAGGTCTGCGCGGTTACGACCTGACACTGTGTAAACACGCAGAGACCACTCCCTTCTCACCTGGAGAAAACAGTGGTATTGTCATTGGGGTTATTTTCCTGTTCCTCAGGGAACAGCCAACACCATGTTATATTTGAGCTCAGCAGTTAAGGCTACATATATCCATTTCCCTTACCATTCCTGCCAAATGGGAGTGAGCGCAATCCACCGTACAGGGGCCTTTGAGTCACCGAGCCCTGTGATACCTACTGAAATAGCAAAGGTTGTTAAAGACTCTTTCCTGCCAGCCTGCTTGCATCAACAGGTCCTCAAAGACTGGAACAGTTTGTCCTGGACACCCTTTGTCCTGTCCCTCTGAACACAGGGACAGGAACGCTTGGCTTGAGAGGCCAAGCTCAGTGCTGTCCTCTCGGTGAGGCATGACCAACAACACGCGACCACTGAATCACCACCACATGATCCCCGACTTCAGACTTGAGAAACACAGTGTGACTTTGAAAACTGAAACAAACAAGAAGCCTAAAACTAAGATTCAAACTTGTACCAAATATTTGCACATCGATGTTTATAAAATGCTCCACCAAGTGCTTGCCTTTTTTTATTTACACACAAGCAGATTAATGAAACAGAAACAGTAAAAATAGACAATTCAAGTAGAAACAGTTATCTGCCAAAGTGACCAAAATGGGTAAAAGTCAGTGCGTATCTTTTCATCTACTAAATCATCAAGAAATACTCAACAGTTGTACACTTACAGTTTCTACAGTATTCTATTATTTTAATAAAGAGGTCATTGTGCACAGAGTGTAGTTACCAACTCATGACAAAATTAGCTATGCTGACTTAATTGATGCTATTTACTTTCACAGTCCATTGGCAGCCAGCCATTTTCTGTGAATACCAGTTCTCCAATTAATCATGATGTTCCTTCAGCTTGCCAGAGTCTTCCGCAATGGCAGCTGCTATCTGGTAACAACTATCATACTTATCAGCAAAAGAGCAATCTCTCTCTTTGAATTTAATAACAGATTGTTATATCACTCAAAGCAATGTCCTGAGGCATTATCTTCTGAAACCCCTTTTACTCTCATTGGCTTGATCAGATTTTAGTGAAAGTCTGTCCTCTTGTTCTCTCTAGTGATGTAACACACACACACCCCCAAACCCTGATAATTGCTCAGGTACTATCTATTTAAAAATGGCACTCATTTCTAAAAAATCCATTTTACAATCGTTCAGCAGTTTCCTGGGAAAAAAACCAGCAGACCAAAGTGTGGAAGGTGAGTGGGAAGAAGTGTAAGAAAAGTGTTACTTTTCTGAATCCAAAAATTTCTGAGGCCCGTGCTTGTTCCTCTCAGAACACTGCTGCAGGAATGAATGCTGCTATAGTTTTCTACAGGAAATCCTCAAACCCACTCATTCTGATGGCATGTTATGATGATCCAAGAAGGCGGTATTTGCAGAACTGAAAACCAGGAAAGAGTACATAGTATTTTGCCTTTGAAGAAATCAGCTGGATGTGGGCCCTCTTTTGACTCACCTTTGGCTTTCTATGTCTGATGCCTGTTCTTGTCAGCCTGACTAAAAAAATATTTTATTATTGTTGTTATTATTTCGCTGTTCAACAGCTAACAGATGTGAGCTGGTTCATCCCACTTCCTGTCACTGCACATACAAAAGTAAATACCTCTTTGCAGCTCACACACACACAGCTGGAAGCACCACGTTCTGGAGGCCTGGTAGGACTGAATAAAATAGGCATATATGCACAAATAAGTGTATATACATGCAAACATGCATATGTATTTATTCCTTAAAAAAAATGTAAGCTGAGCAATGAATTGATCTCACAAAGAAACTTAGAGTCAAAATGCATTTTGCAAATGCATGTGCTGATTCAGAAGCGTTACTTAAGTGATATGTTTTGACCATATGTGTCCTGATCCTACGGGGAGTTATCCAACTCAGAGTTTGGGCCTGATGGAATGAGGGTGGAATAAAGATGAAGCCAATGACATTCTCTTTCCATTAGCTGGAAAAACTGGCTAAGAGGAAAAAAGAGATGATGCATGCTGCATATCCTCTGTTGAATTTGCTGCATGGAAACACATTGTGTGTCAGGCCCCAGGAAAAAGACTTGCTGTAACACAGTTGCATCTGGGATTCTCTTTGCAAGAGATTCCTGCCCTAGTCCACTGGATTTTGCTAAGCCTTGGTGTTTAAGATACACTCAATTCAATTCCTACTGGAAAAGAACATGGAACTGGTGCTTAATCTAAAAAACCCCGATTATTAATGAACACTTATGTAGCCCTCCACTAGCTTTTATATTCTTCTCAAAATGTTCTGTTACATTACCAACACACACATGTTTCTATGTTGTCCGTATGTTCACATATAGAGAGATATATATGCCTGTACACACATAGGTATTCTTAAATCTTATCTTTGACAAAAGTTCATTATCTGTTTGAAGTTACACACAGCCTGTTTAATGCTGCCTGTATTCTAACACACCAAGACAAATTGATATGAGAGAAAACCTATAGAAAAATCTGTTTTCTGCATATAACCAAACTGCTCCTCAGAGTGCTTACGTCACCTTTCTGCTGCCAGGCCAGCTGAGGGAGGAAGTATGATAAAACCTATGCTGTACACACTATTCCCCTGTGCGGTCTGAACACCAAATTAGGCCTTGCGATGAAAAAGTGACATACCGAGGTACAGTTTATAAGGCCTAGAGTGTAACAGTAGGTGCAAAGACACACCTGTGTTATTAAACCCCACTAACCTTTGGGGAGGGATTTGCAAAGCCACTGTACTGTTTCTGCCTTACCTGCGAGTGCTCACATTCATCACAAAACTTATTCCCATGTTTGCTAAACTATGATTTTCCTTGTTTCTCCCCAGGTAGTGCAGACTTGTTAAACATTTTTGGCAATGGCATGTCCTGGCAAAGCTGCTATGGATTGTTGTGTTTCCTACTCATTAGGGCAAGGGTTGAATCCAGAGAAAGTCAGCGATTTCCTGATGAAATGAAGCTACCTTGGAAATGATCACTTGTGGAACCTACTAGGTTTCACTTAAAGCTGATGAGGTGTTTGCCAAATCCAGCACATGGTCCTGGGGTCAGAGGTGGAAGAAATCATGGTAGAAATAAGGAGAAAGTGATTAGGGATGGAAAAGGAAGAAACAGAAAGATGCTTCTCAGATCTCATGGGGTCTCAGGGCCTCTGACCCAGGGCATACTTCACCTGGCCCTGCTGTTTTGAGGGGAAACAAGGCTGTTATTCCTCCTCCTAGTCCAGAGCACCAAGGCAGCATTTGAGAACCCGAGATCTCAAGGCAGATCTTCCTAGACCTCTGTAAATGACTTCAAAGCCTGAGAGCCTGAGCTTTAATGAAAGCTCATCTCTACTCATCACTACTATATCTGTTTGCCTGAAGAACTGAACTGGAGGATAGTCAAGTCTCCAGGCAGTCAAATGTAATGATGAATGTGTCATAAAAACATGGACAGACTGGAATAAAGGGGGACTCGCCTGGTACTCTGAGAAGCAGCACAATACATTTTACAACTGCTTTAAATATAATAAAATCCATTGTTGCAGAAGCTTGTTCATCACTTGGACCTACATATTTTTAGCTAAGAAAAACATACATCTAGCTCTGCTTCAGGTACCATATGATAGATTCGGCTGTTATGTACCCTGTTATAAAGTCAGTGTAAAGTACATTTCTGGATGTGGTAAAACTTCTCTAGTCTTTCCAAAACATGAATATTTCCAAACTTTACCTCAGAGAAAGTAAAACATTTCATCTCAAAAAAAAAAAAAAAAAAAAAGTCTTAAACCCCTAAAAAGGAGGTAGAAAGCAAAAAATGTTTAATTTCTATTTTCCTATTTTCACATTAAGGTAGCTGATCTGCCTGTCACCCTCAGCCAGATTCAAAATTCCAATCCAAAAGATTCTCACTATCAAGATTTGTCAGTGGGTAATTTAGTTGTGGATTGATTCAGACGTGATCCTTCTCTCAAAACCTAAGCAGTAATTTTATATATTCCTTGTGACACTCTCCTAACAGTCTCCCATCAGCCTACAAGCCATATTTGCGTCTACAATAACACTTGTGTCAGCAAAAACTGTTAAACATCTTTTCTTGTAACCAATTCTAAACATTTGCAACAGATACATCCATTACATTGCAGAAGCCTTGTTCAGCATCAAGTGTCTTGTTCTATGACCTTGAGTCAAATGGGGATGTGGAGATCTGCCAGGTTTTGGTATCTCAGCTAGAGATGCAGGGAGTTCTCCAGTCTGCGAAGGAGTGAAATAGGGAACGATGGAATTTCAAGCATTTGACAATGTGTTTTGTTCTGTATGACACAATACTAATTGAGATAAACAGATGCACTCCAATAACATCTCTTGCCAGGTCAACTTCCAAAGACCAGAGTGAGAGGATATCCCAGCCAGTGAAACAAAACGTTTCAAGCTATTTACTTCTGAGCATATGTTTAGTTCCCACTCATTTCAGAAGGACTTAACAAAAGGCTTTTCTGGTTGAGGGTTGACATAAAAAAGTGGTTAAGTACCTTTCTGAGTCAGGGCCAAAATTGGAAAAAACAAGTAACAATTTAAGAAAATCCCATGCAATGTATAGCATACACCCATTCCAATCATGACTTGTTTAGGTATATAGAAATATTGTCAAAATACTCATGCTGCATGCTGGCTGCCTACGCTAGCACAGGTCAAAATGTCCTGTTTAAGAAAAAAAAAAAAAACTTTTTTGGATACCCTGCAAGTTTCCAAGGCTTATGTTACTGTGGAGGAGGTACAACACATGGGAATTTCTGGTTATATTTTCTTTTAATGAGTCCTGTAAGCAATTGTTTCACAATAGAGTCTGAAAGGCTAGAACAATTAAATGACTACAGATGTGTCAAATGATGCAGGAAAACCATGAGACACATCCAAATGAGTAGGCGGAGGGTGTGAGGAGACCATATCCTGTAATATATGAATCTCAGATTCTTTGGCATGCTGCTTATTTTTATGGAAATGTCCCGGTAAGCCTGGAACAATCTAATGGTTTTCAAAGTATGTCAAATCAACAGCATAAAAGTGCTGTTGAGAAGAATCTTTTTATGCTGTGGTGATTTTGAATTGGCCTGGGAACAGTACACTGAAGAACATGCGAGAGTTAAAAGGATCAAATTACTATTGCATTTGCGAGCTGTAGGTGAGAAACAATTTCGTAAAGATAATAGGGTTCATTAGTGCAAGAGGCACAGAGGAAACAGTGCTGGTTGCTTTCATCTACTTTTGCTGACTCTCAGCTTGGATCTCAGCCGTGGACACAGCTTGCAACAATAATAGGGTTGCTCTAAGATATGCCATCTTCAAATGGGCCTCTGTGGAGGCTTGTCTTGCAAGTCATTACACAGGAGGCACATTCGTCACTTTATCTTCTGAGTCTCCGAGGGAGCGATTATGTGAGGACCCGTTCCAACCCTTTTTTCTCCCAGTTACACCTGCAGGAGAGCAGGTCTTGTAGCTGTGACTGTGTGGCCCAACTGAAGTCCTTGGACCAAGCCACCACTGGTAACACCAGCGGGAGGAGAAAAAGCAGGGCTCCCTTAGGAGCAAAAATCAGACGGCGGGTTCCCTCACACACTAAGGCCCACACGAAGCTGTGTGCCAACACTACCTGAGCGCTAAGTCCAATACTGTTGGATGTGGTGCTCACTCCATGGGTGAGCAGAAGAGGGAAAGGGGTGTGGGGGCAAGGAGAATACAGAGCTTCTTGCAGGAAGCATCAGATTTCAAATCATGGAGCCTTTCGAGGGACGCGCCTCTCTGCCTGATGCTATTCTTTTGCCTTGTGCATAAAAAAGATGGATTAAGGCTGCAAAATCCCAATCGTCACTGACTTGTCTACAGCTGTATGGGGTTTTCACAAAACAAATAGTTTAGTAGTCTTTGTCAAGAAACAAACAAACAAAACCACAACAACGACAAACCCAAACAACAAGCTCCAATCACTGAAAATAAGATTAGCTTGAAATTATCTCTCATGTACTACTCAAGGTTTAGGGAAAACTGTCAAGGAAAATCAAGCATGTGAAAGTTGATCTTAGGTGAGTGTGTTTCCCAGCGTCCCATAGTCAGAGGGTCCCTGGATCAATAATGCTGTAGAGCGTTACAATATACCAGTGTGAGAGGAAAAGTTACATGCCTGAGCTTCTAAGCGTTTCTGCATTAGCACTGGACCTTAAAGGAGAGAATGAATGTCTTGCCAAAAATACTTGGAGACAACTAGTGCCTGAAGAATAAGCCTCCACTACTTCAAATATTTTTTTCTTTCCAGTAAGTACCCTTCCTTCCATTTTTTGAGAAGGTAATTAGATATTCTAAAAGCTTTCATATAAAACTCTCTAACAAAAAAGGCATATGTATATAAACAGATGTAACCTGGAAGTTAAGTGACATAGAGCAAATTTGTATGATTAATTTGTTTTATACTCTGTGAAAGAAACAGTCTGTTTAGAAAAGTGTTATATAAAATCATGTTGCACACAGTTGCCAGCAGATACTAATGACTAATATCTTGCGGGTATATAATGGGAAAAAGTCATCAGGTCATAGGAGAAAACCCAGTTTACTTAGCCTTGTAGTCATCAAATAACTTCACTATTCACAGAGATCAACTAATAAGGGGAATTTCTGCCACTGTTTGTTTGGGATTGTAAGAGGTCTCTGGAAAATTTCTTCTGCCCAGCTGAATACAAAGAAAGGAGTCCCCTTCCCTCCTATTTAGCAGCAATGTCCTGTTGGAGAATCTGAACCTGCTAAGGAAGTCACAGCAAATTCGGTAATTGTGTCACCGAAAGAGTCGTTCTTGTCACCAAGTAAATAAAAGTGAAAGATCACATCCAAAGTACAGGACAAATCATGGTACTACAACAGCCAGAAGAACTACATAGCCCATGTAAAGAACAGCCTAGCTGCCATACCATTATTTCATAAATACTTGACACACATGTAGTAGAAATTAAATTATTCAATTTTTACATTATAATTTCCATGACACTGACATCAGCTAATGAAGACTAGATTCCCAGTACAATGATCCATTACACAGTCCATTTTCTGACTCGTCACAAACTTGTAATGCAAATGAGACCTAAACTCTGACTTCAGCTTTTCTTCCACCTTTTGAGAACTGGGGCTTTATCTGGATCTATTTTCCAGTTCACAGAAACCAATGTAGCAGATAATCATCAAAAAGAAATTACGTTTTGAGTATTTTATAATGCAAATGGTAAGATGACACTTGCTTTCAGCGTAACTTTCTTACTATTATAAAGTATAAAACTAACTCTATAAATGCTTTTGCTTATTATCCACCTGTCTTTGGTGGAGCATGATGAATTAGCTGAGGGTATTTTTCTGTAAAACATTAGTGGATAATTCATTTTTGATTTGCTCAACTCTAAATGTAACTGAGGCCATTATAATGTAAACAGATGTACACGTATTATAGGGAATAACATGCATAAACCACTAGCAGAATCAATTTTAGACTTCTCATATTTTAAGCAGAATTTTTTTCATTACAGAAAGCCTAATAATTTATGTATTAGTTACACTGCCATCTTAAACACAGCCATACACCTTCCATCCAGCCTCACTCAAGTCAGCGGAAATGTTTTCCTCAGCTGTGAAGAACTTTGGATCAAAGATCAACTGATTCGCCCACGCACTGCACCAAAAGAAAAGCTGAGGTCTGGGAAAAGCTGGAAATGAGTAAAACCTGTAGCAGAAAGGTTTCCAGGTACAAGCCTCTGCTATTAGCTGCTTTCAGATGACATCTCCCTGGCCTACCAATACAAACAACCTACATATCACTGTTTTGCATTTACAGGTTGTAACGCTTTTCATTCGATATAACCCAAAAGCACTTCACAAATTTAGAGCTAGTCTTGGAGTAATTTTATACACACAATCATCCCATGGACTACTCCTGTCTCTATAGAACTGAAATGAAAAATATATGTGTATGCTGTGTATGTTTCTGACTCCCAGCAGAAGCATTGTCTTCTCTGAAAAACATCGGGGAATACAGAAACCCTGTAGAGCTGCTTGGAGCAGCATCACATTTTCTTTATACATACTAGATTTTCAATAGAGTATTTCAAATCTTTTTACACTTTACATATGGAAAACAGAGGCAGAGATGGAAAAAAGCTTCCCAAGATCACCAAGCAGGCCAGCAGCTTGCTCGACCTGATGTGAAAAGATGAGCTTGAAAAATAGTGTCTCACTTTTGGCTGACCCTTCAAGCCAGGCTAAGCCTGGTCCAGCCTGTGTGGAGAGGATGCCCTCGGGTCTGCCTGCAGCAGGGATCCTCTCCCCATGGGGAGGGCCCTGGGAGGCAGCTCTGTGCTGTGTGGAGCGGCACAAGGTGCCTGCCACCCTGCGTATGAATTTGACCCACATCTTCTGTGTAGGTTTATTACCCTTGAGTTAGAGGAAAGGCATGCTTACGCTTAAGCTTGCATTACCCATAGCTGCTACACTGTCACTTCTGTGGTTGACAAGATAGACCAATTCTCAGTATCCATTCCCGTCTGTTGATTCCCTGCCATGCTGCTGCCTTCTGTGCTATTGCCTCCTGACAGCTGCTGCTGTTACAGCTAATTCCTACTACTCAGCTGAGCTATCAGCTGAATAGAGACTTTCCCAGCTTTGCTCTTTAGTGAGCCCCTTAAATCACCATCAACTGGCTGTCATATGGCTGAAATAAAATGTAGAAACTTTAGCACAGCATGGATCATATTTACATCTAGAAACAAGACACTATAAACATTTCACCCCTCAGAGGACAATATTTCAAAGCTCCTTCCTACATTTCAGAGTTACAAAAACATATTTTGTAATGAAAAATTGGGTGGAAAATACTGAGTAAACTGCAGGCAAAAATAAAGTGCTTTCTCAAAATTTTCAGCAGCGATGAGAAGCAAATACTACAATCTCATGAATGAAAGTGATGTTTCTTGTGTCCACTGAATACACACATGGAGTTTCTCTGTTGGTTCAGAAAGTAACTGGCTTCAAGCTAAATTAAACAGAAATTACCACACTGAATCAGGTCATAAAATAGTGAGCATTTTAATGAGAAACTTGGAAAGAAAGGTCAAAGATTATTTGTTTTTAATTTATTATAAAATTTCCATATTTTTGAATTTGTAATAAAAGTTCTATTTTCCAGAGAAAAGCAGAGACTGTGTTTTTGGAGAGAAGGGCCATTATCTGTTCAGGGAACTAAATTAAGAAAAAATAAAGTTTCCTCTAAAAATTTAACATTATACTGTGGGAAAAAAATGAAAAAGGACAGTTTTTTTAGTTGAAAATATCTTGAAAGAAGGATTTAAATCTGCTTTCCTATGAGGAGTATAGCACACTTGCATTAAGGTTATATAGCAGATGATATGACATGAAAATGTTTTTGAAAGTGTAACAGGCCTCACAAGATAGACATTTGGGTTTGTAGGAAGAATGCCTAGACTTTACACTGGAAAACAGAGCTCAGCGTATGTCCACGACACTGCGAGATTTGCTCAGTATTGCAAGTCAGGGGCAAGTCTTTCAAAACTGATCTCGGTTTTATATAGTACATAAAAATATACAAATATACAATATAATATGTATGCTTGTTCATTTCCTATCTGGCTTCCCTTCATCAGCCAGCCAGCTTGACTTCAGATGAAGCTTTTGATTCTTTTGCCTTCTAAACCACAAAGGCTTCATGGATCTGCAATTAAAAATGTATTTTCCTGGCGATGTTATACAAAATATGTTAAGTATTTGACCAGATGCTGAAGACTGGCTATTTGGATCAAAGAGATGGAGAACTTTCAGTAACAAAACATGGCAGTATTGGAATCTTTGGGAAGTCACAGTATCCATGTTATAATTTATACAGGAGAAGGGTTGTATGTCAAGCTCCTTAATATATTTAACAAATTAGCAGATGTTTGATAAGAACTCACTGAATTTTTTTTTTTTGTTTATTCTGTTTTACTCAATATTTTATATTGAGTTATTCTGTATCATTATGTGAAGAAGCAGAGCTGATTTAGTGCACCCAGTTTCATCGAGTTCTATGTTTCACGGAAGGGTTGTTCACTTGTCTTTTTAAATTTTATGCCTGGACATTTAAGTCATGCACAAATAAAGGAGGATTTCATTGTAAAATTTTTGCCCTTAAACCAGGAATCAGCAACACATAGAAAAGAAAAACTCTTGAGAGTAAATATCAACTGAAATTCACAAGATCTAATTGTTCATATTTTGCTAATATTAATTTAAATGTTGCACCTAAGTCACACCCATATTCCCTCTTTTCCTCCAAAAAAGGGTTTACAAAGCCCAAGATTTTCTAAGATAAACGTTTGATTTTGCTATGAAAAATAAGGGGTAAATAGCTACAAAAGCTTATGTCTTGAGCAATAATGTCAGTTTAAGAAAGATCATGAATACTGGATACACTAGCAATTTAGTTTTAAATTGGATGATTCAGTAAAGGATTGATAATTGCAATCAATGCATAAATACTACTTGAAAAAAACCCCACTCAAAGCAAACACTGTCTTTTAAAAAGTATCTCCAAATAACTGGGCCACTGTGGGCTTTAAATCAGTATTCACGATACACATTTGGGCTCAATTAGGGCTACACAACTTAATCTTACAGGATAGTTTTTTTTTTTAAAAAATGCTACATAAACAAGCTCCAGCTAAATATTCTAAAATTTGGATTATTTTTTACTTTTTCTCCTTTTTGTGTACTTCTGTAACCAGAAACATCAAAATATTTGGGCCAGTCCTGTGGTAGTTCCTCAGGCACAAGTCTTGTTGACTTAGGCTTTTGCTGGAGTAAAGAACTTAGAGTTGTTCCCATGCTACAGTGTCTGGTGTTTTCTCAAGGGTAGTGAATAGAGCTGTCAAAATTCATTCTTGTTGTTCCCATAAAGACTAGCTGAAAAATAAAGTTTCCTAATATTCTATGAATTAAACATAGATTATTTCTGAATGAAATGATAAAGAAAATCAACTTAGCACTGTGAAAGACACAAAGCACTTCAAGAGAAAAGAGAAAAGATTATTGTCACAACGCTGCCTGAGGAAGAAGTTTGAGGTTGAACAGAGTTTATTTTAGAATAAAACCCAGAAATTAAATCCTCTGGAGATTAGAAGTGGCATTCAGAGTGTTCCACATTAAGGTCACCAGTTCAAATCCAGTGGAGGTCACTTACCAAGTGGTCATTACCAAGTCATGGTTGGTCAGTGAGCTGGTGATCTCACGGACAGGAATCCACACCACTAAAACCTCTGCCACAATTGGCACCTTTACTGGATATTTCACTAAAAAAAAAAAAAAACAAGGACTGAGTTGAGCGCAGAGACAGAACAATCCTTTCACCGTAAGAGGTGACGCCTCAAAAAACAGGTTAGTAGGATTTACGGTAAGCTTATCTTAGCTGAAAGTTGCTGCTTACATTTGTAACCAATAATCAAGACAGAAAATATCTGGGTCAGATTCCTTCTGACCTGTTTTAGAGTTGTGATGCCCAAATAAATGCCCAAATAAATGCTAGATAAACAAGTTATTCCTGAGTCTTTCATCACGGTAGTGATTTCTGTATTACTTCAAGAGAAGAAGACCACATAATTATCCCCATATGGAACCATTTTCTTCCTCTCTCCAAACGATAATTTTAGATGTTGATTTCATTGCCAGGAAGAATATTCAGTCCGCAACTAGATGAAAATAGGTTTTCTAATAATACTTTTCATTTTTTCATACACAAAAGGATGCTCCAAACATTCATAGAGCCTTTCAGAATGTGTGCAAAGCAAGTGAAACGAAAACATCAGGATTTCACATAGTTATGTTTCTGAGACTACAAAATGCACTGCAGAACTCACTTCTCAGAGCGCTCTCTTTTAGAGCACCAGCTTAGTTTGGTATTTTACTGTACATTTGTGAAGATAAAGACATGAAAGTATACATTCCTAACTGACTCTTCAGACACTGGAAAGCTTGCAATGAGATGGACGTATAGCTCTGATCACCTCACACACACTGCAGATCCATTAATGCATAGCCCAAGAAATAAAGCATTTTCTTCACGTTCTATAGAAAAAAAAAAAAAATCTTAAAGAAGTTAGAGGCTCAGTATTTGTTTCTGTTGGTCACACCAACAGTTAGGCTCTTGTTATAACATAAAAATACAAGTGTCTATACTGATTCAGACCAAGTATCTAGCTAATCAAATATTCTGTGGTCGTAACTGGACACATAAGAGAGCATAGTAGAGTAAGTACAGAGGATATTTCCTACTCTTCCAGCCCTGCAGCTGCTTTAACTCAGCAGATTTTCTGAGCTTGTTATGATTTAATCTATTCAGTAACTCTGGGGTGGCCTTGTTTCAAATACTTGTCCGGTCTTCCCTTGAACCTGTGTACATTTCTTATGCCCGCAGCGTCCCACGGTGTTCCACAAGACAACTGCTCATTTATTAAGAGGTCTTTCCTTGAGGTGAACTACCTACTTTTGATCTGAACTAGGCTCCTGTCAGCTTCATTTGCTGACCTTCAGTTTTCACACTGGAGAAAGCTGTGATCAGGTTTGATCACTACCAAATCTCCTCATGCTGCTCATGATTTTGTAGACCTCTTTTGTACCCTTCCTGAGGCCACAGGAGCTCTGGCCTCAACCACTCTTCCTATGCAAGCTGGTCTGTACCTCTGGTCATCCCTGCTTCTCTTCCCTGGCCTTCTTGAGTTATAATACGATTTTTTTCAGATAGGGAGACTAGAACTAGACACATCATTGAGGTTATAAACTCTGCATACTGGTGTTTTCCACTTTGTTCTTTTGTTTGTTTGTTTTCACTCCTAATGGAGCTGAACATTTTGTTTGCTTGCTGAAGTGCTCCTATGCACTGAGCTGATGTTTTGGTGTCTATCACATCATCAAGGTCTCACTCCTGAGCAGCTGCAGTCAGTTCAGAGTCCACTGTTTTAACTGTGAAAAACTAAATCTATTATGGACCACGCTACCTCGCTGGAGCCACTTAGGCAGCTTTACCCCAGTTTGAACACATGGAAAAATGAAAGATAAAACTGCAATTTAGAACTGGATTGCTAACAAAATAAAACCAGCAGCAAGAGAGCTGGAAATATATACTTCTGAGGCTGACTGCAATCCTTTATTCTGCCTGTCAGCAGTGACTCTGGAGCAATGATAACTCTGAGCTTGGCCATATAGGAGACATCATAAGTGCTACACTGGGATTTTAATGTCTATGGGAAAAAAAAAATCCAGAGTTGTACATCCAAGAACAGTTTCAGTTATGCATTACTGTTGGTGTTTATCCATTTGCATGACAGATAATAGGAAGTAAGGACTAGATAGTTGAAAATAATGAAGAAATTAATGCACTTCACTGTGCAGTACAAACTAACAGTCATTATTACTGGCACTGGTAAGGAGGAGGAGTATAAAGGTTGAAAGATGAAGCACTTGTCTGAAGTTCCCAAGAAATTCAGTCTGAGTCTGGGACTTAGGAAGGCCATACTGACATTTCTGTAAAGAAAGCTTTTGTAGTAGTAGGGGACGTTTAGCAGATTATTTGTAAATCTTAAAGATCAATGGAGATTTATTGAAACTTGAAATAGTGTATCTGTAAGTCTTTTAAGAGTTTGCTATTTTGGCTATTACGATATTTCTATTAAATTCTATTTGAGTGGAAAGACAGTCTTGTTTCTAAGGCCCTTGATTAGCCTTAGTTAACACTCAAATTAACTTGGTGTGATCTGGGGCCAGTTATTCAAATTCATTACTCCTCAACTTTACGTGTGATTTAGGGACAATAAAAAGACTTCTTGTTTATATGTGGGTTTGTCTCACAATATGCAACTGATTGCATTACAGCTTTTCTAGCAAAAGTTTGCCCATAGAGCTTGCATTTCATAATTATGGTCTTAGTTGTGATCTTTTCAGCTCAATTTCTCTTTCTACTCATTTCTACACTGCCAAGTACATGGAGTCTCAGTTTCTGTGCACGAGTACCACATGTGGCTAGTTTTAAGTGTTCCCTTCCTGCAATGTTGGAATGACTACAAAAAATCCTTTTCATTTCTTGCCTCTTCCTTCAGTAGACTGCCATGGATACCTCCTCAAAGCCAAAATGGATGCCAGATTAAGACTGAGGTTTAATCCACAAAATAAACAAAATAAATCTGCTTATAGACATTTACATAAAGTGAGCCATTCATAGAATGATGAGAATCTCCTTCAGTGCTTAAAATGTCTGCTATTTTTCACATGTATTTGAACCAGAAGTAACAGGTCATGTCCAAGAGTGGGTCTAAGCCTCACGAAAAGAGTGTAAAGGCAGTTTCCCAACAGGGAATTCAAACGTCACCTCCTATCTACACTGGCACTGACTACTGTGGTTAAGATTCTCCCTTGATTCTATCCCCATACACAGCAGCTATTTTAATATTATAAACATAAACAACACATTGTTAAAATTTATAAAACCAAGTAAGAAAATCAAAAGCTCCTTTTTAAAGGACAGCCTCAGTGGAAAAGAAACTGCATCAACAGGTCTTACAATGTGTGATGGACCCACCTTCCCTTTCCAGGGAAAGAAAAAACTGCAAAAATGCCTGTACGATGCCCACTTCCCAGCTCTGCTATGGGCTCATGTCATCAGAAGTACCACAGTTCACGTCTCATCCTAAAGGATTTCATGTGACAGTCCAGCTATGGATGAATTCTCTGCTTAGACAAAAGCCTCTCCTCCTCTCTTCTTGCCCTGTTATTTGCCCAGTATTCAGCAAAGAAGACATTTATACCTTTTCTAATTGAACTCTCTGGGACTGAAGGATGGTACAGCTGCAAACCTGGCACACTGCCCATCATACACACTCATCTGTAGAGCCCTGTGAAGGATCCAAGGAAGGAAAAGCCAAAATAAACCAACAAAACAAAATATTTTCCTTCTAATGTCTCATTGAAGCAGTGGGCTTAACAAAACTTCAGACAGCACTTACCTAAGAATTCTTACTGAAAGCACCTAATTTTTTATCAGAAAAAAAAAAGTTTCTGGATCCAGCCACACTAATCCTGAAATACAGGAGCGTGAAACAACCAGTGCACCTTGGATGATTCCTAACAATTCCTTTCTTCCTAATCTGAAAGGTTTCTCTCCAGGCTGAGGGAGGACTCTCTACCAACATGACATAGGCTAAGGATCAGCTTGTAACCTTCCTTTTGGCTTATTTACTCAACATTGTCACCTATTAGTTACTTAAAGAAATGAAACCTGTGCTCTAGTGTTCTTTTCTAGGAAAGCATTCATAGATGCCTGCAAGTCTGGGTATCAAATGCTAGTAAAGGCATGCAAATCTGACACTGAATGAAGCCATTACAGGTCATAATAATCCTAACCAAATGCAGTTTACCTGGCAGGCAGGAACTCAGTGCCCCCAGTATGAAGTATTTTTGCAATACAAAGCACTGCATGAAATACAGTCAGCTCACAAGGCTGTTGCTGTGTATGAACAAAATCCAGATGGGTTCCTTTGGATCTGAGTTTTGCACAAAACCAGATTGTGCTGGAAATAGGTCATCTCCATCATCCCTTCCACAGTGTTATGACTTCTTTTTATTTGGGTTACATATTTCCTAAGCCTTTAAAAATATTACTCACCAGCAAAAACAGCATGCTAAATAGTCACATTAATTCAGTGAATATTTGTATCACATTGGCAAGCAATTGTTCCTCATCAGTCTTTAGCTTGCACTAAACAACAGCCCTGTACGACATGGAGACTTTTCAGAAGTTTCTTACTTCACTTTGTACCATGACAGAATCTTGATCCGAGATGTTTTGGGTCTCAAAGGGTCTGTCTGTTAGTGAAGACTCGGGTGTCAGCAGTGTTATCCATCCCCCATCATTGTTTTTGGCTGGGTCAGCTAATCATAGGACTGAGCTTTCCTGTTGTAAGTACTTTGGCTGTGAGACATGTCAGATGTTTTCAAAGCTCCCCTGTTAGCCATAAACACTAGACCAGTACTTCAACACAGTCAGGAAGATGCACTGAAGTCGTGACACCCACAAAAGCTCCAGTGTTGGTTTTGTTCAGACATATACCAAAGATGGTCCGTCACGTTCAGAAACTTTTACCTAGCTTATGATGAGCACCAATATTGGCAAAATACATCCACACAGCTCCATGTAGTAATATTTACAAATTACCCCCCAGAATACCACAGAGCATCCAGCTTCACCTCTGAAATGCCTATTTCCCAGCTGGTTTTGGTAGTGACTCACTCAAAAATGGCTAGTATTACAGTTCATCATGGACGAAGTAAGGCTTGGGCGAATCCCAATGGCTGGTTCTTTCCCTCACAGAATAATCAGGATGAGGGCCAGTCCTTCCCATGCACACCAGCTGTGCGCTCCTCAGCCATGGCTAAGCAGACAGATGCATAATCTGGAAGTGGTAGTTGCTGTCAGTCAGCTGGCTGTTATTACGTCTAGGCACAGGATAATCTCCAGGACATTTTGCGAGTCAAGGGGCTCTCAAAAGAGATTCTTGACTGTACCACATGTGGAGGAGTCAAGTAGAAAGAAGCCAAAATAAAATAAACAAACAAAAAAAAAACCAAGTTCAGTTTTCCTCTAAATAATATGCCACTGAAGCATGCGTAACAAGTTTTGTAAGCCCCTTACGTCTGAGCTCTTGTACAGAGTTGCCTCACATTAAATGAAGCCCCAGACCCCACTCAAGGAGCTCTTGTTCCTGGAACCTGAAAAACTGCAACTCTCCACTTGCAGAAAACCATGTCACCTCACTGACCATCTTTTTTCCGAGCTTCCTCTTCCTACCTAGTTATTCCAGATCTGGAGCAGAAGCAGGCTCTCCAGGGTTATGCCAGACAATTTGAGTTGTCATACCTGAAAAGATCAGACTCTCTCACAAGGCACCTTTGCAAGACTACACAAGTAAAAGGATTTGCAGCATGAACAGATGTGGAGCAGCTGAAGCCATAGGTATTAACACAGGGCCTGCTCTCTGTGCAGAAAGACATGCTGCGTATAGGCTATCCCTTACGTAGGGATCCTTCACCTGGCCAGAGCTATAGTGCAAGAGCCAAGAAAGTAAATACATAATTAAATAGATCAGTTCCTGTCTAGGAAATACAGTTAATCAAGATGACGTGTCTGTTTTGGATCTTGTCATCATAGTGTCAGTGTTACTGTGAACAAGCTTCGAAAAAACCTCCACTTACAATTAGGTATCTAATGGAGGAGATTTACAAACTGCCCAGCACCCATCAATCTTTTGGCATGTACAAGCAGATTTTCTAGAGAACTCAGCGTGCGCTACTTTTTCAAATCTATCTGTGTATTTTGGAAATTTCCTTTGGTATGCTAGTCCAGAGGGAGTGGCTGTGTGGAGCTGCAAGTACTGTTGGTTCTTTTATATCCCCTAGATGAAGATCTTTATATTTCAGAAATGACATAACATACTAAGTATCAGCAAAATAAATTACTCGCTTTGTTTCACTTTGAGAGTTAAGAGGCAGACTCTAAACTTCAGCAGATATACATAACCCCTCATCGCTAAAATAATCTGTCAAAATGTCACTTATAAATCAGTTAATCTTCCAGGGAATATTAAATTTAAGGCATATTTAATAGCAATCTTTTTTAGACAGCCTGAACAGTATAGTTTGCAAAACCTTTTTAAAACTGTCCATGAGGACACAATATCTCTTGGAAATAAACTGTGTAGGGAGAAATACTTTTACAAGAAAAAGCCACCTTCCTCAGAGAAAAACCATGAGGTGACAGAACTATAAACAGTCTGGCCATGGGCACTGAGTTTTTTGTGGTGGGATTTTTTTGTGGTTTTTGTTTGTTTCTCTGGCTGGAAAGAGTGACTTCCCGGACTCAGGAATATGTTGTGGACCTACATACATATCTACATATCATTTCAGCCTGGAACACTGGAAATAATTACAATTGGGAACTTGAACAGGCACAACAGTGGCTGTGGTGATTTAGTTTCCTTGTAATTAGAGCAGGTTGGAAAATTCTTACCAAATAGTGTTTCACTGGAATTTGATGATTTGGCCAATTTAGAACTTTTCACAGGCATGGTTTAATTTCAAAGATGGTCCGACAGACTCTAGGCAGGCTCCAATACAAGCCTCAGTGCCAGGCAGGTCTTGAAACTTGGGTTCTTGCTGACTACCTCGTCCAGCTTGTTGGCAGCCCAGATAGCAGGCTACTGGGATCCTGGATTTGCAGGAAGGATCACCAGCTGTCCTTCCCCAAAAGAGTACAAGAGCTTTGTCCCTATTAATAAAATATTCAAGTGTTTCCTTTCTATTTCTTCAATTGGAACAAACACAAATGTCAAATCAACAAAACCTCTGAGAAAAAAAATCTTATTTTTATCTCTGTCTGATTCTAGTATCAAGGAACATAACTAAAACATTAACATTCCACCTGAAGGGAACTACTTCATATGGGGACTATCATCATTAATAAACATAAACCAGATAATATTAAAAAAAAATTGTGGGTTTTTTTTGTTTGTTTTAGATCCTAAATAAGCATTATAGTTTTCTCCAGGTAATGTTGCTCCAAATAGTTTATAGTGCAGCAGATTTCAGGGAAATGAAATCCATCAGGTCTCTACATGTCCCCATGTAGAGTATCTTAATGCAAATACTGGACATTTCATCCTGCCTACATCTTATCATGTCCTTCAAATTCTGACTTCACTCATACTTGTGTGAGAAACCTCAATTTCTAAATTTAAAGCAGCATTTCAGGAACTACTGAATGTTCATACTGTCATAGTTAAGCTTTTATCCACAGAATTGCTTGCCCGTGAAATGCGTCAGAAGCTTTTATTTATAACCCATAACTAGCAATACTGGAGGTGGATTCAAGAACTCCAGGTTTAGTCACATGCCTGTCTCAGAGAGCCTGCCATAGTTTCATTATTCCTGTGTGCTTCAGAAAGATTTTTCTGTAGAAGTTTTTTTCCCATGTCACAGAATATAACAAGAGAGTTTAAAATGCTATAATTTAAATTCTTAGCCAAATGAAATTAATTAAACAAGACAGTCTTCAGAGGCAAAGAAGATTTCTTTTTTCTTCAATGCTCCTGTGTTTTTCATTGGGAAAGCCTCTATCCTCTCTTGCAAGCTACCATGGATAATTAGAAAACTACCATTCCCAGGAAGGAATACCATTCAGCTGCCTCTCTCATAACTCCAGTATTCTTGATTTCTACATGAGTGGGAGGAAGAAGTTCGCTAAAACTTCTCATTGTATCTGAATCATCATACACACACAGAGGCAACATTCTTCCCTCTGTCTCAAATGGACGTAGGTCTTTCTGCTGACTCACTATAAAGAAAGGAATTATGTAAAAAAATTCCTCCTTGGACATGCCAGGGTGAATTCAGAATAATAAAAAGAAATGCTCTTTACTCTGACAACAAGGAATTGGGGGTTTGGGGCCTAGAATGGATTCCTGGGTATTAGAATCCAATACATTTATGCTGCAGACAACTACATCATATATTTCTTTTCCTCCTATTTCAGTATCATAACAACAACAAAAAATCTCATGGTAAACATGCTGAAGTGGAAATAGTCTTAGTGTTCTGATGGTATCTAGAAGACCTCCATGAAATTATCCACTGTTGCAGATGCTGAAAGTGACAGACATGCCAAGCCTGGCAGATTTTCCTTTAAGGAGACAGGAAAATGGTTGGGGTAGAGTTAATTTTCTTCACAGTAGCTAGTATGAGGCTACGTTTTAGATCTGTGCTGAGAAGAACATTGATAACACACCGATGTGTTTAGTTGTTGCCAAGCAATGTTTATATTGAAGCCAAGTACTTTTCCAGTTTCTCATACTGCCCCATGTTCTCCTCTTCTTCTCCACAAGAAGCTGGAAGGGGACCCAGCCAGGACTGCTGACCCCAACTGACCAAAGGGGTATTTCATGCCATAAAACGTCATGCTCAGTATATAAGTAGGGAGGAGATGGCTGGGGGCTGTGTCTCACTGCTTGGGGACTGGCTGGAACCTTCAGTAGCAAGGTGGTGCCCAGCTGTATCACTTGGGGTTTTTTTCACTGCTGTTTTCCTTTTTGTTACATATTAGTAGTTGTAATAGTCATATTTTCACTGCATATTATTATTATTATTTTATGTCACATATTTTTAATTGTTAAACTGTTATATTATCAACCCACAAGTTTTCTTACCTTTTCCTCCAATTTTCTCCCCATCCCACTGGGGGACAGGTATGGTGAAGAGCAGTGTAGTGCCTAGTTGCTGACTGGGGTTAAAACACGACATTGACCAAACTGGACTCTGTACAGGTAACAAGTGTAATTTACGGGTTTATGTTTAATCATATTTTGTGGGCAAGATACAATATTTCAGTATGATGGGTTTTGGCTATGTCATTCTGATTGTTTTCCATTTCTAAACTTCCCCAAGTTTGGTGGAGTTGGCTCCACACTAAGCTTTGCCTTTCTCCTGCAGAAAAGCAGTTATGTAATTATGCTGCATATTAGGTTTGGGTTGTTTGGTTTGGGGGTTTTTTGTAGGTGAGGAACGCATATGCAAACAAACGTGATGCATGTATTATAACAATCAATTTAAGAATGAAAGTCATACTACTGATATTAATCACGCAATCATCAGAAGTCGGAGGGACAATGATGAAATTGTCATAAGGTCTTCAGATCCCTGTCTCTTCTTTCCTTCACCTTTTAGAAGAGGTTCGTATTAGGGACAGGCAGACTATTTACATTCTCTTGCTCCCTATTCAGTGGGATTGTATCAGTAGTAAAAGACCCAGAAAGTTTATAGATATTTCTTTCTGTACCTGCCAATGATTTTTAGTCTGATCAATTGCATTTTAACCTGATCATATTCTGTACTTAAGTTTCCAACCCCTTTTCTCTCATTCAAAGCTCATTTAAGGAATAATTGCAAATGGACAAACTGGCTCTATCAAGATTCAGAACTGGTTAGTGTACTTTATAGTTTTGATTAACGTAATCCAAATATCTAGGGTCAGGCCTTCCTTTGTTATTGAGGGAAATGACACAACAGAATGGTACACCTGCTCTATGATGTACTTTCCCAGAAGGGAAAGTGTGCTTGAAATTACTAGGGCTGCCTGATGCCTAATTTTCAAGTGTGCATCAATGTTCTTTTCTGAAATAACATTTGAAGTTTTCCCTGGGTTTTTAGGTTGCCATAGGCACTGAAAAAAAAAAGCTGTAGGAAGGCATATTGGTTTGTATGGCGTATGTTCTACACACTACCTAGACTACGTTGTGTAACTTATTATCAAAATGATTAGTATGAGGAAACTAGGGTTAAAATGCAACACAAAACAGAAGGAACATAAGAGCAGAATCAAAAGTAGATACTGAAAGTTCACACCTACAGGGTGGCCAGTCAGAATTTCATTTGGACATCAGCCAGGAAAGTCAGCAGGAAACCTTCACGTGAACCTCACTATCTGTAGGATTTGCCCTATTAACCTTGAGTTCCATACAGTATCTGTGTGTGCAGGGTGCACTGGGGTTAACACATCTTAAAACATGCTTTGCAGCTTCCTTGGAGTCTTTTGCCCCCCACCCCTCCCCGGATCTAGAAGGGTCCTTAGACTAATTTACCCTTGGAGGCCTAAATTATCCCTGCCTTACCAGCACTCAGCTCACAAATATGATCATAGAACCACAGAATGGTTTGGGCTGGAAGGGACCTTAAAGACCATCTAGTTCCAACCCCCTGCCATGGGCAGGGACACCCTCCACTAGACCAGGTTGCTCAGAGACTCATCCAGCCTGGCCTTGAACACCTCCAGGGATGGGGCATCCACAGTTTCTCTGGGCAACCTGTTCCAGTGTCTCACCACCCTCTCCGGGAAGAACTTCTTCCTGGTATCCAGTCTAAACCTACCTGCTAAGATTAGATACTGCTTTAGCCTCACGTCTACTCTAGGTGCATCCAGGCTTCTTGCTTTTGATGAGTTTCAGAAATCAGCCTACATTCACAACACTTGTGCCTGAAAAAAGTCTTTCTTTTCACTGCTACCTGTATGCACTTTGTCAAAAATAAAAAGAAGGTGAGCATATGTGCTGGGTTTGGTTGAGACAGAGTTAATGTTCTTGGATAACAAAACAGAGAATGTTTATTACAACTAGATTAAAACAGTTTCATTTTCAGAGAAAGCACACTGGAAAATTGTCCTCCTTACTCTCTGTGTATACAACATCCTTTCAGGAACAGTGGAGAAAGATTTAAGAACAAAGTCATGGTTTGACATTCTATTAGTAGAAACCCAGTGATTTTATTCACAGTTCAGAAAATAACTAGTCAGGGAAACTCCTCACTCTATGGAGTATATCAGGATGATTTTCTGCTTGTAAATCAGCAGCAGCTCAGGGTACTATAAGTAACAATTCAGACAAAAACCTCAAAGACTTGAGTATGATAGAACCAGAAAGAAACTACATAACGAAAGAGAAGTTGGAGAAATAATATATTTCTCAATGTATGACTCTCCCCTGTTTTTTTGGGTTTTTTTTTGTTTTTTGGGGTTTTTTTTTTTTGTTTTTGTTGTTCTTAACAGAGTTCTTTCCCTAACCTCTGACATTGTGGTTACTTCTGTGGGCAATTTCATCAGAAATCACTTGAAATAAAAGATTAATCCCTTTCCTCACAACTTCTAAAGCATGTGGCTAGCAGATATTATTCAGAGTAGTGGCAACAAAGCAATGTAAACTATACATTATGCCTGATGTTTTGATTTTACAGAAAGTTGTGGGAAACTAAACAGCTGGTGAGATCCATGCTGAGTACAAAAAAACTCCTGATGTGCATTCTTAGGAATACACAGAATCAAAATAGAGCAACAAAGAAAATGAAGACGTGGATTTGAACAAATTAAATCAACTACCTATCTATATAGGTAAAATCTAGGGAAAAAGAAAATTTTGTAGGAGTTGACTTCCAATTTTCAAAGGAACTGAACGTGAAGATGTTTGAAGCTATTTTTATGCTACAGTTTATGCTGCAAGTGGTACCTAAGTCACCTCAGAACCTTTGGAAAATCTGTCCTTAGGCACTTGTGAAGACCCTTTTTTGACTGACAGAGCATTACACAAGCAATGTGTGGAAGTGTTTTTCATTCGTCTTAAAAGCCAAACAGAACAAGGTGGGCAATTTTGTATGGGAAAGGCTTCTGATGGGTAAAGGGCAACATCACACTTCCAGCATTCTGTTCCTCTATCTTTGTAACCGATAAGTTATTTGACACTTGAATGTAAACACCCCCAACTTTTTAACTCAGATTTAGCACTATCTCTGCCCGAAGTTCTTTATTTAGTAATGGCCAATTTTTCTATTTCTGAAGCTAAATTTTCATACTTACATGGATTAATGTTGCCCTTAGTGACTGTAACACCTTTGATTCTTAGTCAGTAGAAGAAACATAATTGGAATTGCAGATGGTACTGAACTTCCAAGGGCCCACACACGTACCACCGGCCCGCACGAAACCGCTAGCAACTGTGTGAGTTATAGCCACTCACGTGGGAATCTGATGGCAACAACTCAGTTCACAATTTGTCCATTAAGTTCCTATCATTTGAAATGTTTGAGTCCAATAAAAAGGACTCAAAGGAAGAGACTGTAAGATTCAATGAGCTAGTCTCAGCAGACAAAACAGTAATCAGTGTCACTGACTTCAGGTTCTGGGGCGCTACTTCTCCTACACCACCGATGCTGCATTCTCAGCTTTATTTGTAATTGTTCTTATTCTGAAATCTTTGGTGCCTTCTTTAGGACTTACCTGGCTCCTGTATGTTTAACATTTTTATTAACTACAACCTTTTTTCAGATACATTTTCCCAACATTGGCCAGCTATCCTAGCCTAATTCACAGCAAAACTGGTGAAAACAAAAGTGGTCTTTTTGGTTCTCTTTAAAGGGAGCGTGTATAATATAGATCAAAATATGATTATACAGTAAAAGGCATGGAAAAGGGAAGAGTAGGAACAATTCTGTTGCATTAGCAATTTTTCTACTGGTAGATTTAATCTGATGTTCACTTACAAGTGAACTCAGTTCTGGTCCAAGTTCAGTTTTAAAATGAAATTGTTGGATTTAGTGCCACAAGAAGAAAGGAAGTGGCTTTAAAATCTTGCAAAGGAATTAATACTATGCATATTTCATTGCATAATAGTATATGGTTTATCTTTCCTATGTAATTATTAGGGATAGACTTTGCATCAAATCCATTCCCTGCACAAGTTCAAAACAGGCTCGCTTAACTGTTGGGGGTTTTTTTGAGCCAAGAGGAGAAGTCTAATTGCAGACACACCATGCTATAAGAAGTTGCTCTCATGATATCTCTGCTAGCAAAAGGAAATGAGCCCTGGAAAACTCATATGAAAGCCTGATCATGTAACATTTCCAGTGTGATTTCCAGACCAAAGAGGTTTGGACAAGTTTTGGTTAAGCAGACTAATTTTTGGATGCTTATCTGAACTGAAAAGTCTGAATGTTTTGAGGTTCAGTGTTGGTTGCTATCCATTTGAAGAGCTGTTGGCACTTCTATACATATAATCAACAAAAGCCTTTCATCCAAAATGCTTCCAGCTTGTTCTGTTGTGTTTCTAGTGTATGCTCATAAACTGACAGTGTTGAAACAAGTCATCTTCTGACAAAAAAAAAAATAGAAAGAACGGCAGCAATAGGTTCTTCAGACAAAAACTGGTCCAATTTTTCAAGTGTGCCTTCACTTAGACAATTGTAAAGTGCAAATCTATATCTCAAATGCTACAAAATCTACTGCAAAGAACCTGTGACAGTGGGGGTTTGGTTTTCATGAGCCATTACATTCTAAAGTGAATTTAGGTCCCCTACCTAATCTTTACTGTCATTTCAGTGGAAAAAAAAGCATACCTAGAGCTGCAAAAGTCTACTTGAGATTACACGGTTTCCTCTGTCACCTGAAGAAGTTGTCATCATGAGTGTTATTAGGATGAAGGTGGATGGACACAAAAGAATTCTTTAGCTGTTGCTACCCTGGGCTCTCCTATGAATTTCTTCAGTTTATACAGAAAGAAAGTAATTTTTTTTAGTTGCAAGGCTTTGGTTTTTTTAATGAGACCCCAGGATATATCTAACTAAAGCACTAATTGCGTTAACGTGAACATTGTTCTCCTGCAATGGATACAAATATAATACCATCTCTAGATGGAAGAAGGAAGGTCTAAGAAGGCAATGGCTGGATTAAATGGTTTGTAAATTTCTTACTTACCTGATGTCTAGTTTTTGAGCACATGAAAACTTCATGAAGTATTTTTAGACCACTTTCAAATGCTCAACTTCTAAACCTCCATGTTCTCTCATCACATTTATAAACAGGTATGATGTTACTGTGCAGTATTTTAAAATGTTTTGTATAAGCTACACAATAATGATCTTCATTCATTCCCCTTTCAAAATTTCTCCTCTTAGGTCTATCAGTACGAAGATTTATATTACTTTCTAGTGGACTTTTTCTAGTTGTCCCAGATATTTTGGTAAGACCATCACCAAACCCAACCGAACTAACCTAGGTAAAGGATCACCCTAGCTCCCAGAACATGGCTAGGGGCCGTTCAAAGAGAGAGTGCTGTTTGAACTATGGTACACTGAGCAAAGATTCATGGGTGGGGTATTTATGATAACCAATGTTTTCAGTGCTGCTTGTTGGGGATTTTTGTTTTGTTTGGGGTTGGTTTCTTTGTTTGGTTTTTTCCTGAATAGCTAATGTTAATTTAGAAATACACAGTGAGTTCATAGAACCCCAACAGGTCCTTGCATTTTACTTTGCTTAACCTCACATTAGACTACAGACCTGTCTGGTTAGTTTGTTTCTTTTTTCTTTCAGCCCATATTGTATAATACTAGATCTATCCCGTTTTAGTTTTCTTCCCTAGCTTTTTCTCTACTCTAGGTCCTCCTCTTCTTAATTGCAACTTCACACTGTGGAAACTTGCAATACTATGACTAACTGAGGAGAGAATGAGTCATAAATTAGTCACCAGCAAGACAAGCATCTTAGCAGGCCCACAATGACTTAAAACATTTAGACTGGTTTCTGGCCCAAGGTCAAACTCCTAGAGATCCTTAGGTACCTAGATCTAAAAAAGCACTAATTAAAATTCTTGGCTTTTAACTGTCCACCTGTATAGAGTCTGGCTGCACAGCGTTCTAATGAGCCACTGGCAAAGGGAGCCAAGCATATGCTCACAAGCATGTTGCCTTTTCTACTTGTCTTTGCTGTGCCAGGAAGTAAACGGTATTAGGAATTTGCTTTTTTAATCTTTGTGACCCAAGATGTAAATTGTGATGCATTACTTCTGTCCACTGTGTGGAGGATTTCACTTCTCCTTTTACTTAGAACAAACTAGGTCTTGTTACTAAAAGAAGTTGAAAACACCTCAACTGAAAACACCTCATTGTATATCACTTCAGACAAGCATGAAAACAAGGCTAATAAATCAAAAACCAGTTCCTTGCTCAATGAACCGTTCACAAACAGGATCACATGTCTCTGACTAGTTCATGGCACTAGGTACATTGACACACATTGCATGTTGCAAGGCAGAACGTCTGGGGCTGTTGGTTCTCTGCCATCCTTTCAGAGTTCAGTAGCTGTTACCAGACACAAATTTGGTGTGTTTTCTGTGAGGTTTCAAGGAAGGCTGTTCACAAACAGGCTCTGCATGGTGAAGTACACAGCTCAGTGTTGGTATGCTGGGTAGTAGAACTAATTTTCTATCAACTCCACTCCCAGCACAACCCAAGCCTTGAAATTGTGTTATTTGATGATGCATCTGCAGCCAAATGAGGAGTAAAGGTGGGGAGGAATCCATAGCCTGGGTGATCAGGTCACCTGCTCAGGGACTCAACTTTCTCCTCCTCAGCCAGGGCACACGTGCCTCACACTTAGAGCTGGTTCTCAGCTGAAGGGAAAATACCAGTTGGGTCGACCGACTGTTAATTTCAGTGGTAGCAGCAAGCACAACAGGTGCTGAGAGTTTTTAATTTTAATTTAAAACTGAGAGTGAATTCTTTTGTAGGTTATTATTAGTGGCTGCGAGATGGAAATGTGATTCTTTGGCAAACAGCAATTTTCTGACATGGACTCTCTTTGGGAAAGCTGTTCTCAAGCACCATGTGCCATCATGTCACTTTTCAAGACAGCACAGATGAAGATGAAAGCAAGAAGGGGATTTCTCACAGAATGACAGTAGTTTTTCAACAGTTAGGGGGGGGGGGGGGAAAGGCAAAAATTCACTTCCTGCAGTATTTTCTCTGAAATGCAAAATGGGCATAGGCTGCCCAGCTCCATTCCCCGAGCAGGAAACAGACTCTCTGTTTCAGCTTAAGTACTCCCACTCCTGTTCACTGATTGATTTTGTTTTGTTTGACTTGAAAGACCAGGTTGGACAAATCTGAATTATCTGTATGTTGTTGACTGGATCAGCTGCAGATCCTTTAGTATGCCTGTCATTCAGTCTTATGAATTACATTAATGAGGGCTGTAAATCTTATCTCTCTGAGGACACAACCATATAATAAAAGCCAATTCAAAGTTTTAAAAAAGCAAAGATGCCCCTAGCATGCAGGCAGTTCTTTAAATGCAATGCATCCTCTCTTGGACTTGGCCCTAGATTTCTGATGGTTGGTTTTCTAAACATATGTTACCTGCTTTAAAGAAAAACTAAACTTACTAACAGGCAAATTTTGCTAAACTCTCTCAGAAGATTGGAAGAAAAATTGCACATGGCTCAGCACGGTCCCAAGCACAAGTACAGGCTGGGCGGAGAATGGATCGAGAGCAGCCCTGAGGAGAGGGACTTGGGGGTACTGGTGGATGAGAAGCTGGACATGAGCCGGCAGTGTGCGCTGGCAGCCCAGAAAGCCAACTGTATCCTGGGCTCTATCAGGAGAAGTGTGGCCAGCAGGTCGAGGGAGGGGATTCTCCCCCTCTACTCTGCTCTTGGGAGACCCCACCTGGAGTGCTGTGTCCAGCTGTGGAGCTCTCAGCCCATGAAAGACATGGACCTGTTGGTTCAGAGGAGGGTTATGAGGGCTGGAGCACCTCTCCTATGAAGAAAGGCTGAGAGAATTGGGCTTGTTCAGCCTGGAGAAGAGAAGGCTCTGGGGAGACCTTATAGCACCTTCCAGTACCTGAAGGGGTCTACATGAAAACTGGAGGGGACTTTTTACAGGGGCCTGTAGTGACAGGACAAGGGGTAAAGGGTTTATATTGAAAGCAGGGAGATTTTTATTAGATATCAGGAAAAAATTCTTCCCAGAGAGGGTGGTGAGGCACTGGGACAGTTTGCCCAGAGAAGCTGTGGATGTCCCATCCCTGGAAGTGTTCAAGGCCAGGCTGGATGAGGCTTTGAGCAACCTGGTCTAGTGGAGAGTGTCCCTGCCCATGGCATGGGGTTGGAACTAGTTGGTCTGTAAGGTCCCTTCCAACCCAAACCATTCTGTGATTCTGTGAAAACACAACTTCACATGGCTCTATGAAGTTTTGCATGGGTAGAAATATGTGACAAAATCTTGTGTAAATATATTTTAAAGAGTGTTCTAAAAGTTTGTTCTAGTATCTTTAACCACAGATTTCATAGATTAAAATCATGCTAGCTACTAACCAAATGAGACTATCAAGAAATTAATGTATAAACCTGTGATATCATTAGCAGAAACATGTTTAAAATTCGAAATTAAAATTCATCTGACTTTCAGTACTGCATGAGGCATAAGATGTATTTAAGTACATTCCAAAAACTGGCTTCCACTGTCAGTCTGCTTAGAGATACAGAAGGGTTGTTAACAAGCAGTATAATGCTCCCACCTTTTTCTATGTTCTCTTTTCAAAGCATTTAGTATTCAATTAAATGTATGAAATGAACAGTCTGAGTCATGTACTAAAAAATGTAGTCCCAGTTTATACTGAGGAGACAAAAAAGGAAGTTAATAATATGACCTTAGGTGGCTGAAACTCAGCAATAAATTTTGACATCTGTCAATTGACTTAGTTTAGATATGAGAGTGCACTCTATAAACATCACTTCCACATAGTAATATACATATGTTTGTATTATAACCCATGCGTCAGCCAAAAATGTTTTAACAAAGGTAAACAGCTAAAATAAATTTAGTACTTGTATGAAGTAATCATAAAGAAGTATTGTGCTATTTCTTTGGAGAATCATACTAAGACATAATAATTTCTAGCAATATTAGAATTCTCTTTCTCTGTCTCTTCCTCACATTCCTGACTTTTTTGGATATAAATCCGTCAAATTACCTTCTTCATCTGCTTGCTTTTTGACACAGCTTTTTAGATTGCACAAAATGACTAGAGTCTATTACTAATGCACATGTATTCATTGGTTTGACAGGGACATAAGCATTTGGCAAAGTCCAAGCTAGTTTTCACTACACATTATTAATTCACACAGTGAATGACACTGTCCCTTATTGCCCAAGTGTAACTTGTCAGACTCAAACACAAGTTTTGTTCTTTTCTTAGCTATCTTGCATCTGATCTGTGGTTCTACTCTTTAAATGAATGATTCAGACATCCTCTTCCACCTCCAGCATTTTTTATGGACATCTCCCAAGAAACGTCAACAGCTACAAAAATTCTTCAACTTTCTGCACCTCTGTGTAACACTAATAACCAGGCACTTTCCACAAGCTCTGCAAAGGTCTTGTTAACACTCTTCATTGTCTGGACCAGGCTCATTCCATTAATCACAAGGACACCTACTGAATGCTGCCAATGCCCAGGGAATAAGGGACATGCCAATACTTCTCTAGCATCCAGCATTCAGTAAGTTCCTAGGTAAATTCCTGCCTATTCTGAGAACTCTTCATTTCCTAAGATCCTTCAAACTCCCTTAGGAAAAAAAAAAAAAAAAGTCTGAAAATGTTTATTTAGATGTCTGATCATAACATTTCCTTGCAGAAGAATTATTCTCAAAATGTTTCTTCTTGAAACTGTAGTACGCTTGTTACCCTACCTTGCTGATTTCAGAAAATACTCTGAGGAAACAAGCAGGAGGACAACTGACCAGTTTCTAGGACTGAAAATATCACCACATAGAATACCTCTTTCTCCCAAGTATATTACATAATAAACCAAAGATACAATATATCTGTTTGATATTTCAGTATCCTAGGCATTTTCAGTTCTGCTAATTTTCTTGGAGCAATTCAGTTTTAAATTCTCCCTCAATTATCCCATAGGGATGGTTCAGTGTTCAGCTCTTTGATGGCACCACTAGCTTTCTGGCTGTAACTCCTCACAGTCTCAGAACATGCCCTTTTGTGTGGTTTACATATACACACGATTTGCATATTGTAAGCTAGTTAGAGTTTGTGTACAGTTCAGATAGGTGGATGCATAGATCCAGGGCACAATGGCACAGATGGAATTCAGACACAGGTCCAATACATTTTCCCTACCAACCAATGCTGACCTTAACACTGCAGTGTGATATCACTGTAAGAGACCCAGAATGTTACAATTACTATGATCCTCTTAGGATCCACAAAATGCAGTTAGTGACGCTAATATAACATTTTTTGTTCAAAGAAAGAGGTTCCACTCAATCTTTATCCCACCTGTTTTGCTACAAGGCCCATACAGACAAATACCTAAAGCTGGTTGGACACTTCCTTGAATCAATTCAGCTTCTTAACCCTGCTGAAAACAAACCAGCAAAGACCAGGGAAGGGTGGAAAGAGAGGCAGAAAGAAGGAAGAGAACAAGTCTACCTCTTTTTGGTGTCAAGGAACTGATTTCTCAGCTGCTCACAGCACTATAGCCCCAGATATGTTTCAGAAACAGTTATGACTTGTAAAAATGTGTGGCTATAAAGGATGGCATCAAAATGTGCTCAGCAGATGTTGCCACAAGTCTTGCTGACACATTTAAGTGCTTCGTCCAAATGGGAAACACTGGACATGCAATTACCCTTCACAAGTCCTTTGTCTTTTTAAGTATTGGTCTTCCTTCTCATTTGTAACCCATTCTAGTGACTTCCTAGAAATTTACTGTCTAAAGACACTTTGTTTTTCCTCAATAACACACAAAAGGTGTGTTTACCATGAACCTTTTGCAGCCTCTTTGATGGTTCTGAAGCTTGTGTATTTCAGCTTCTTGCAAAATTTTGACAACATCCAGAACCAAAAAATCAATGGGTATTTGGTCAGCTCCCAGAGGATATGTTATTAATTTTGTCCCAAGATTACACTGGACTGTCATTTGGAGGGATATCACTGAATTTAAATGAATGAAAAATGTCCTCTGACTGAAAGGACTCTGCTCTGTCCTCTTCCTTCACTGATTATAACAAAGGTGATCTTCACCATAGATGCTTCAACCCTGTGATGTATAAAATGTTGTAAATCATCTTAACAAAAAATAATCACCAGAACCATATTCATGCAAGCACTAATATTGAAAGTACAACTAAAATTGCAGAAGTGCTATTTATGAGGAAATTGTAGCACAGATAAAATGATACTGCCAACTTGCACTAGTTGCCTAATTGTCTCAGTTTTTGAAGTCTGCCAGTTATTATCTTGGTTCACGTATCACCAAACAACTTGCTAAAGCCAAACCTAAACAAAGAGAAGTGAAATTTTTCTGGGAATAGAGCTGTAGAATTTTTCTCTTTTTTTTTTTTTAATTTATTTATAATTATTATTTTTACTCCTTAGCAAATACCTATCAAACGGTTGGGTGAACTACACTTCTGGCCATGAGAACAAGTAAACTAATTTCCTGGCATTACAGTAAAACCACTTATCTCATCTACTACCTATCATTATCAATTACCATGTTACAAATCCTGGAACAAACAAAAGGCCAGGAATGTGGAAAACCAGGTTATAGGGCTCCTCAAAAATTTTGCTGTGGCCTTTTCATTAAGTCCAAACATAATTACAGGTATTAGCAACAAAAGACAGCAGTGGGAAATCGGATCAATGAAATTACACAATTAAATGGTCCTTTGTAATTTGTGATGGCATTGCCCAAGAAGCAGAGATCAAGATACGTATGTTATAGCAAAGTGTCTACCTTGGGTGGCTGGCTTTTTGGGACACTGAACGTCACTACTGCTGCCATACATCCAGGTGGAATTTAATACCTACAGGGCATAGAAAAGAGAGTGCAAAGGAAATCTCTGCAGGAATGACTGCACCTACTGAAAGCATTTGTCTTAAACTGTTTTACTTCCTTGCCTGGATACTACGGCAAAACTAACTTTTACTACAATTATAAATCCTCAAAGTTTAATCTTATAGCCAGCCAACCTGGCAAAAAAACTGACTTTGCCACTGTGATCATGTACCAGAAAGGTCAATAATTTTATTTTAATAACATACAGCTTAAGGAGCCAAACTCTCATTTTTTATTCACTTCTGCAAGCAAAAGCCTGACAAAGGTCAATGGGAATTATAACTGAATGAGGACTGAGTTAAAATTTTGGTCTCTGGGCCAACATTAATAATTTTAACAGTAGGCCAATTTAATCTCTGATGTAATTCCACCTATCTCATTTGCCAGTCCTGTCTCGAATTATACCATTTATTTTAAAAACATTTAAGTAGTTTTACTTTTGAAAAATTTACATAAATTAACTGATAAATTAATCCTGGAAACTGAGAGTACCTGCAAAGGAAGCAGCCTTAACTGTAACGTTAAATTGTACAGACATAATTCACAGCTTCACTATACCCCATTTAGATCACCAAAGAGCTGATTTAACACAACTGAAAGCCATACCTGTGTGCTTGCAAAATACACACATGGTTAAAACATTTTATAGTTTACTAGAATGTGACTGGTTCTTGAAGTTCACAGTTACAAATAGGTTCCAAATGCAAAATAGTCTATTCCAACCTGGTTTTATGTTCATATCCGTAGTACAGATCTACTCAGATTGAGTTTAATGAACAAATGTATGCACATTTATACATGCCTTTACACAAATCTGAAGCTTCATGAGAAAAATCAGAAGGTTATGTTAGATCCAAGGGAAAATATGCCTGATAAAAACCTACACTGAGATTTATGTGTTTCCAGAGAACACATTGAAAAAATCCAGAAAGATCTTTGCTTATTTTGATTTCCTGCCTAGACTGAGGGTTTGTTATACATCTAAAAGTTGAACTGAAAGATTAGAAACCTTGGTGAACCTGGACTGTTTTCAGCAAGGCAGGATTTGGGGCTTAGGCTCATTAAGGAATGTCAATCTGAAGCTACAGTCAATCTTAAGAAAATTGCTTGTCGGCTTTGAGGTTTAACTGACCTCCTGCAAAATAAGTACCCCGGATATACAAATTCCGAGAAAATAAAACAATGCCTGTAACTGAGATTATTTAAAAAATTGAAGCACACATCCTCCCCCCTTTAAAAAAAAAAAAAAATTGCAGGGAAAAAAAAAAAAGGAAAAAATATGGGGTTTTTTTTCTGTCTTACAGATGCTTTTTAAAATCCCTTCATGATATACCAAGTAAATATCTAGGGCTATTTCACCCAGTCATAAAGATTGGTAAAATACCTTAGGGGAGTTCAAGCCTACAGGGCATGTAAAAAAAATCGTTCAAATACTGACCCCGACCATTCTTTTTCTTTGTCATGCTTAAGACTGAATAAAATGGAGCTTTTCTTTCCACAGCAGTCTTTTCCATTTTCTTCTGTTTCGTTTTTCTATTTCAGTGATGAGGAATGCGTCAAGGGACAGATGAATTAATCTCCAATACCATATGTGTACATGTGAATACTTCAGTATGTTCAAGAAAACAAGGCTTTCATAACTACTGTACTGACTGATAAAGACACTTTTTTTCCGCGCTTGTCCTAAAAGTACGCTGTAAATGCTCTCTTTCATAAGTCCTGCAGGCTCTGCGCGAGACACTGGAATTCCCATCTGTACAATGCATGCTTTCATCTGTGTGATCATCAACACATGTGGAATATGTTTCTGAAAGTCTGTTTTAAAGCTATGGCCATGGGACATCATGTGATCACTGAATCATTTTCTTCCAGCTGAGGGTACATTTTATCTTGCCAGACATTTTCATAGTTTGTGCAAGCGGTTCCTGAAGTCTGATTCAGCTGCTCATGATGTGGCTGTCTGCTTGTCTGAGTGCAGAGGAAGGTTTAGGATTTCATATTCCTCTCCACGCTGTGACTTTTAATCCTCTAAAATGTTTCCTGAGTGTTGAACATATGCCTGTTTGATTATTCCTGGCAAATGGTGTTTAGGAACAGTTTGTTGATTACTTCTAAGCCATACTGTGATGGTCTTCAAACAACACCTTAATAATTTTAAGCAAGCCATGAGGAAAAGGTCTCTTTTTCCTTCCAAAATACATTCTGCAGCAGCATTTTTTGTACTAATGAAAATAATATTTTCAAGGCCTATTAGGAGAGCTTTTGGGGGTATGTAATGTTCTTATCTATCCCATATTTAACAGGATTTATTGCATACACCCTCCATTTAACGAGGTCAAATACACACAGCAAAGTCTGTTAACCAAATAAAATGTCAGGCAGTTGCAGGCTTCAAGTAACTAAATCAGTGGAACCAAAAATCTAGTAGTGAACTATAGTTATTCCTAAAAGTATACTGGATTTTTTAAGTGTCAGATCAGTGCACATACAATATGTTTAAGCTACCAAAGCATTGATAACCAGAGAAGTAGGTTCAGCGGTGAGCACCCTCAGCCAAATGCTGACCTCACTCAACCTCTGTTTTTCACACAAGTAGGTCAGAATCCTACCCACCACTTGGACAGTCAAGTGATTATACCACAGGAGACAAACAGGTGACAATCAGAAGGTATGGGCACTTTCAGTCCATTTTCAGAGTTACAGGGCTTTACTTTTCATCTTATTTTGATTTCTTTTTCCTTCAGGATTTTCCTGGTTAGCTTTACATGTGGGTCACTGAAAACTGCCTAATGTAAAGTGTTTGCTATAATCAGTACCACAGCCAAACCTAGACATACATAGGCTTTCCTAAAATTGTACAACTCTTGAAATTCCGCTAGACATCAGAGGCACAAAAGGCCTACAAAGTGATCCAGCCCATTTCCAAGTCTCATTTATATGCTAGATTTTTTTGTGGTTCATCCAATCTAGTTTCAAACCTCCTCAAGCAACGTGGCTTCCTCCACTTCCTGCAAGAGACAATTAGGTACTTTCATGGATCTTGCTGTCAGGATGTTTCCCCTGATATTCTGCCCAATTCTTGCTTTTTTTTTTATTTCAGCCCATTAATGCAAGTTATACTCCCTTTCCCTTAATTTATATCATTGTTTTTCAAAGGAAACATAACAAAAGTTTTTTATGAAAAGGAAGCCTGCCTTATGTAAACAATAAAAATCCATTTTAGAAAGAAACATTTGCCTGACTTCTATGAACCAGGGAATTAATATGAGGAAAAGCAATATAGGCCCAGAGCTCATGCTGTGTTGCGGTCAAACAGAACTCCAGCAATAAAACTGCAAGACCTTCACTAATTCCACTCCCTATTATTCAAGTAGGCTATAAATCTGGTAAACTTTTTCCATTGGCCAACCTTACCTACTAATCAAGTTTAATTAGCAATTTATGTAAGGGCTTGATTCCAAGGTCTTTGAAGTCAGTGGGATTCTTTCCATCAGTTTCATTGGGATCTGGGTGACGCCTACTTTATACATGAAAACACCACTGCATTTAATAGTATGTTAACAGCACAACAGTAAATAATGTGGGAATACTGAGAAAATACGTTTTCACAATACCTTCTACATATTTTACATCCGTGAAAGTCTTTCATGAAATCATCTGCATCCTATATTTTTAGAGCAAGACAATTTTTCAAACCCTCTCAATTTTCCCTTTAAAATTACTTAAGCTGTAACAGCATGCCTAGTGAAGTACCAATTTCTTTGACAAAGAATTTATGTTCCATGTGGTTTCAGTAACAAAAAGCATGAACCTGTTTACAGTAGTTATAAAAGCAGTAACATGCGTACCTCTCCCCAGTATTACTAGACCAATTTAAGATAAGGTTTCACAGCCCATGTATTATCACTTTCTTTCTTCTTCTGTAGTTATCTGGTCAGTTGAATTTCATAGAACAAATTTTCCTATGGGAATATAGAGGAACGTGTTAATAGCAGCTGCATTCTACCTCTTTGCATGAAGTTCAGAGATGTTAAACGCATTCCAGCATACGCTCTTGACCAACCCTGTGCTCTGCCTCTCCCAGATAGTTTTGGGTCTTTTATTTTGATGAATGACTTTGCATTTTGAAGGGTGGTCAATTTTCATCCAAGTTAAACAGGCTGATGTATTGGCAATGAGATAACATCTCACAGCTTTGCTCAGTGATGTATACTAAACCACCTAAGCAAGGCATGAACGCATATACACCCGTACCTGACATATGGACTTCATCTCTTTCCCTCTCCTAGGCACACTCTCTCCCCTTAGCTATGTGCAAGCAAAACTCCCATGTTCCTACTAAATCGTTGCTGGTCCAGTTAAAGTAAACAAAGTAGAGATAATGCCGCTTTTCTTTCCAGCCAGAAATGCTGGTTTCCTGCTTAAATGCATACCTTTGATGGTGGTTCACTGGCAGAACTTGCCTTAGGTAAAAGAAACAGAATTATGCAATTTTCAGCTAAAATATTTTTGCCCTTAAAGAGAGAGGGAAACTGAGATCTAATCCAATCTCCCAAGGAGTGTCCGTTTGCAAAATTAAAACTATTTTATTGCTCTAAGCTCATTTCCATTAAAAAAGACATTTTGATTAGGCTTTGAATGAAGCTAGAAAGCAGCAACCTAGTGGAGCCCTCTGGCCTGTATGGACTTCATACTGGGCCAGCAAGTCAGATGTTTCTGGAATAGGGTGTATTACATTTACAAATTACATATATAGAATGGTTAGGATGTATGTATGAGCGATACAGATTTTAATAGCAGATGAAGTACAAACAGTCTGTATTACTTTGACGTTTCCATATTCCAAGGTGAAAGAGGACAGCACTGTCTCCTTATCACACTTGATCTGGAAGTCAGTTTCTCAGATTTGAAACAAGTGAAGCTGAAAGGCTTGTAACATGTCATATTTAATGGGACTGACTGAACTAATCACCTTGAAAGCACACTGGCGCAGCCAAACCAAACTAGATATGAAGCAAGGCTATGTTCACTATGAAAATGTTCTCTTTACACAGTATAATTACGATGCCGGATCCCAGAGGTGGTGATGCAGTTCAGTGCACAGTAGTGACACGTGGCTATTACGAGTACTAGTTAATAGACAGAATTTGAGACATCATATTTCTCACATTAAGGTGTCCATGATGTTTTACTGTCAGTGCAAATGAGCTGTTTTCTCTTCATCCCTTTACCTAGCAGGCAGAACAGAACTTCACCCAGCAAGCAGCTGGGAAACAGTCCCTTGCCTGAAGCTCATACGAAAGTACATGCACAATATGGAATGGGCTAATAAAACTTTCTCACATTTTCCCTAGTCATGCCTTTTTTGATCTTTTCAGTGCTTGGGAAAGTTCTGATGCAACTTTTTATGGCTCAGCACTTCCCCCATCGGGCAGCAATAATCAGCAGTGTTTAGGAAACCCACTTTTCTACACTGTTATGGAAAGAGGCAGTAAATTTGTGTTTCTCATCAGGGTTTAGCATGCAGTTGGTCGTGTCTCAAAGGCAGGGGATGCACTAGAAAAGCCCTGTGTTAGTCTCTTCTTAGCACTTATCTACCTTCACCAGAGCAATGGCTCAGATGTAGCAGAGGTTTCCCTCCACTGGAGGAATGATTTCCCTGGCATTCGTGGTGATGCTGTTTCTGAGAGAAGAGGCAGGTACTGGGATCAGGTCAGTTCAAGTATGGGCTGATCCTCCGTTCATTCAAAGACGGACTCCTACCCTCTGCTCTGAGAGACTGCTAGTGCTGCTGACAGATGCTGGTGCAGCCTTACCTCTCCCACTTAAAAAGGAAGCCCAACCCAAAAGCTGGACCTTACTGTCACTTTACATTGCCAGAGGTTCCCAGTTAAAAAAGTTCCAAAGCTGCAAAGTTGGGAAGTTTCTGTGCACCAGTTTTCTAAGCCTCTTAAGTTCCTGTACGAATTATAACAAACTCATTTCAGCTGCAGGGTATCTTCTCTGACATCAGCAAATTTGGCTCAACATCCTCCAATAGATGGGCAATTTGTTTTCATAATAAGCAATGCCACAAATCACAAGAAAAGTCCCATAGCTGCCAAAATATCTTCAGTACTTATAAAAAAAGAAACAGACTTTGCTACAATCAAAGGATTTTGTTTTCATTTTGGTGAAGTGGAATACTGCATTCTCTCAGAGGGTTTCTGTGTCTGTTACCACCAAACAGTCTTTTGGCATTAAGGACAGTAGAGACTATCCCGTAGTCTGGGTTTTACATAAAACAGCTTTGGAACAGTTAAAAAAAAATTACAATTAAGACTTCAAACAAAACAGAATGAGAAAACTATCAGAAATACTTAATTCATTTTATGAAGGATTCACATTATTAAAAGCATCACTTGTTTGCTGTCCATCTTTTCTTTGAGTTACTATCACTATTTTAATTTCTTAGACTTTCTGTGAAGTGAGGAAAAATGTGGTTTTTTTCTGAATGAGCATTCTGTATATAACAAATTTATGATGACTATAGCAAGTAAAGTAAATAATGAATAGAAAACAAACTTGTTTAAAAGAAAGTATGAGTATTTCTTAGATGGCAAAGCTCATGTACCCATAGAAGAACACCTCAGACAGATGTAGTTTAATGGTAGGGCCTTTCTTGACTCTATATTCAAAGTAAATAGCACCAATAAACAGCTGCTATTCACCAAACATAGCAGGACTGGATTTGGATGCATATCCATAGACATTTCCATAGCCTCTGATCTGCCCTCTTCTTAAACAAGTAAGGCAGAACAGAGTACACACTGTCTAGTGAAGTACAATTTGGTATTCGAAAAGATCTCTGAGTGCTAGCAGTGCCATGCCCCCAAAACATCTTCCAGTTAAGTTTTTGAGAGAGAACTCTGCAGCGTTAACTATGAAGTTGCACTTTGTGACTTAAAACCAGTAAATAGCACAGCACATATATGAGTATTTAACTGCCAAGGTACATACTATTTTGGTTTTGAGGTTTTATTCCTATAGGCTTGGTTTGCTTGGACACCTTATAAGAAACCCCCATCCAATCAATATACAAGTACAGCTGAGACATTTCTGTTCTGAAATAAACAGCATGTATTATCCTACAATCATATCATACCATTTTAAATATGTTTTAAATGATGTAGAAAACACAAATGAGTCTTTTGAGCGTGATTCAGGAATCAGTTTGATAGTCTGAATTCTAGCAGAAAGGTCTGGTATTTTCTTATTCAAGTATAACACCTCTCCCCTATTTTAATGCTGCTCTTTGCTGGCCTTCAACAACCCAGAGTCTCTTGTTATTGTGGTGCAGGATGTCCTGTCCATGGTTTCAGAGGAATGTGGGAAGAACATATTCCAATGTGTCTGTGATGCTCAGGACAACTTTCTTTGAACTGAGACCTGGGCTGTCACTGTAGGCAGCTAATATGTTTCAGGAATCATGTTTTCCTGTAACGTTCACTCAGTATGGGATGGGTTTTGTTCGTTCAAGAGAAAGAAGCCACAAAGCTGAAAGTATGGAAATACAATGTGAAAATGTATGTTCTTTTGTTTGTCCTGATGATCTCACCCCTGGCAGTCAGGGTAAAACAATAATGAGAACTCTTTCACGTAGTTAAAGAAAACAAAGTTAAGTTCTGACGTCAGACTTGACTGGATTTTGAGCCAATGCATTAATGAGGATGCAGAAGGCGTTTGCTCCTTTTGGAATGGAAAACAAAAGCAGCAAATGCCTGTCACAGAGACAAAATGGTGAGCTCTTATTTGAAAACTAGCAAACTCAAAATGTATATTAGAGGAAGGTAATTTACTGCAGCCACACCAATTACTCCAGTGTCATGAAAAGGTACTCAAATTAGTTTTAAATTAGCAGACTTTGATGACTGTAGATCATTCACACCAGTACAGTGCATCACATGGATACATTTTCTCTGCTTTTTGGAGTTCCCCAATGCCCCGCGCCATCCAAAGTGAGCCGACTCAGCCACACCTACATTGGACTGCAATTGCCTTTGTGTCCGCTATAGTACCCAATAATACAAATTGCTGCAGACTTTCATTTACTTTCACAGCTGAAGAATTTTGTTTAAAACTCAAAGCTGCTCAGTAAATTCCAAATGCCACCATAAACTGGAATTAACGAATCCAGTCACTCATGTACTACATATAAAAGATACTGGGGAAAAACGTGTTTTTAAGAAGGGCAGACATGCAAAGGAAGTGAGAGCTGCAGTACTGTATATCACAGACAGCAAATGGGTACTATTTATAGCCTACCTTGAGATCAAGAATATCAGTTAATAAGAATACTAAGAAGCTAGCACTTCTTTAATTTAAGCAAAATGTTCAACAACTGAGGAAGTGAGATAGACATGAGAGCGTTCCTTTAGAGCTATTAGCTGTTTGAATTGATTATTAAGGGAGTAGAAGGATGTTATCACTACAGACATGTTTTCAATCACTAAACTCTCACTGACCTCAACAGCAGTAAGATAAGGCTCCAAGATAAAACAGAAAATACGTATAAGATTTAACCATGATTCACACCGAGGCAAGACCTTTCCAGACTTTCCAGCAGGATATAAAGAAATACATTAAACACTTGTCTCTCTTTGTCAGGGCGATTTAAATAAAACTGGCCACTAAATACCTTGATTTACAGTACATTGGCCTTAAATATAGTGGCTTACTTTGAATAACTGGTAGATGCAGCCACTTCTTTCACTTTCCAGGCTGTTTGATATTATCATTCTTTTTTTTTTAACTGAAGAATATCAGCTGTATTTCAAAACCAATGTGGGGTGAAGTGAGGTTAAAGATACCCACTGGCTGTTCCTTCCATGTTCCTCCATTCAATAAAACAATAGTGGAGCTTTACACAATGGAACATCTCAGTCCAAGACAGAAAAAGCAAGAGAGAAAAGCCTGGCTGGAGTTTAGAGAACCACAGAGGAAATTCAGCTAATTATATGATATAACCATTACTGTTATCTTTTTGACTCTGTTTTGTAAAATGAACACTTGATGAAGTTATCATTCTGAGCTTTAGTTTTTTTCCACAAAATTAACACTCTGCAGGTAAGGAATCTGAAACATTTACAGTATTTGCCAACTATTTAAACTAACACCAAATGGCATTAAATGCAAAGTTGATCAGGAGAACAACTTTGCACATTTTCTACATAAGACTAAATGCTAATATGGAAGGAGGGGAATTTCAAGAAAAGTAACGTTAACCCTACAAGAAGAAGAAAACAGACTTCCTTGTTAAAATGGTAATAACCATACAGATTACACAGACAGCGTAAGCAATGTAGATTGTTTTTCATGGATCACCTTTTTTAAATATCTAGATACACTAAAATATATGGCTACAACCATATATATGTTGCATGCACCCACAATAATCTGCACTTGCATAGACTAGAACAACATGCACTGGAAAACTTGCAACATCTCGGTAAAGATGCAGTCCTGAATGATATTTTGCTTTTGTATTTTCTGTTTACTCATGGACTTCTGTCATCTTTCTTTTCCTTTTTTTTTTTTTTTTCTCCATATATACTAATAGCTCCAAACATGGATCCTTCAGAATAAACAGAAGAAATATGGCTGGTTTAAGAAACAGGGTATGTTTACAACAACAAGCAGATTACATATATGCATGTAACCAGGAACTCAAAAGAGCTTGGCTGCATACATACAAAACTGAATTTAGCTAATTAATTGTACTAATCAAGTACCAGGCATAATCCAGTCTCTATTAGTTTCTATGCAACAAGTTCTGATGTGCAGAATCTTAATAAAAATATTCCAAAACATTAATCACAATATATCCAAAAATAATGTCATCACTTGGCCAGTTTATTGATAATTGGATAAGGAAAATCACCCTGAGAACACTTGCTAGCAGCAGACATTCCAACTTCTCCTTCAAGCTCCTGCCTCCACAGGTGTTGATACTGCATACACGTGTCTCTGTGCCACTGTTTGCCTTAAGCACAATAGCAGATATTTTACAGCTTATTTTAATTAAATGATAATACTGAATATTTTCTCACTATGAACATTTGCATGTAATAACTAAATGCTGAAATTGTCCCTTTATAATGAGCAACAGAACTTGTAAATTAAGTGGCTCTAGATATCTATTTATTTCACAATTACTATAACATCTAGTCTATTACTTTCGTAAGCAAAAGCTCAAGTTAACTTTCTCATACAAGAACGGCTGTTTGCACCACAGAAAAACCAAGGTAAGATTTTTATGTATAACTGAGCTTGCAGTACTGAAGCATTTTAACTGGAAAACACCAACCATAATTTTTACAGCACGGTAATGTAAACTCAGCTATTAATGAATCTGCTCTTAATGCAGGCTTTAAGATTGTAATTAAGTAATTTACTGCAAAATAATGAGAAGGTATATAGGTATATAACTGTTACATTTACGAAAGAATCAGATTTCTGTTCCTCTATAAATTTCAGGGTTCTGAATATTTTCTTGTTCTGCAACAGAAAGTAAGAAATTCTCTTCTCTTGAAATTAAACTGGGAAAAAATATTCAGGGTTGTGGAAACTTTTTTGGTTTGATGACACATAAGCTTTAAACTCTATTTTAGCCCTTACCAAGAACTGATTTAGTGTGGAAAAACCAGAATGTTTAAAGATGCTGCTGTTATTTTTGTTTGGTTTTAATAATCGCTCTCCGTCCAAATCAAAATCTTTTTGTGAAACACTTCTATTTCAACAAAACAACATTTTTGGATTTACATACTGTTCCATACCATTTTTCTTTTTTCCTGTTAAATGTTATCTTTTATGGCTTTGACTAAAGAAATTTAGTACATAAGGCAACTTCCTCCACATAGTTTATGAAAGCTGTTGCATACCAACTAACCAACTTTTAAGTAGACTAACACAGCCCTGGCAAAAAACATTAATATTTTAACATGCATAATTTTGGTTTCACTGAGGTGATAATTTGATTCATAGATAACTCTAAAGCCCCAGTTTAAATAAAAGGAAAGCGTTTATTGATTCACAGGTTTTTGAACCTGAGAGATTTTATGAATTACCTGTGTAACACTAATGAGAGCTGTCTTAAAGCTTGGTGTTTAAAGTTAAGCTCCTAGAATTTAGCACCCCAATAGAGAGCTTCACTGGCTGGTTTGCTAACCTGCCGATTGTTACTAGCTGCTGTTACTCTGCTGGCAGAGCAAAGGAAGGCTGAAACTGTTTGTTGTGGGCGAGAGGCATATTTCAAAAGAAGTCACTCACTTTCAGTCTAGAATCAAGGTACATTAAGCAGTTATTCAGGACAGACTTCATCTTGACAAGACTGCTGTCGTGGTTTAACTCCAGCTAGCAAAATACCACGAAGCCGCTCTCACAAATCCCCCTCCCCTCCTCCAGTGGAGGGGAAGAATCGGAGGAAAAAGAAATAAGGAAGCTCGTAAAATTCAGATAAGAACTATTTACTAATTAAATCTAAATCAATATATACAGGTACTACTACTAATAAATACTTAAAATAGTAGGAAATGAAACATATAGTACAATATATACAATATGATACAATTTCCCACCATCCACTGATCAATGCACACCCAGATGTTGAGGGATGAAAATCAGACTCCGAGAGCCCGAGAGCGATCGCAGCCCGAGAGCCGCGGCCTGAAGGCCGGAGCCCGGGAGCCTACGCAGCAGATTCCGAGCAAACCTTATCACTGATAACACGGCCAGAAAACTCAAAACAACCCACCAGCTCCCACAGGAAGGAGCCAGCACAGGAGTTGGCAAAGCAGCTAACACAGGAGGGTTAGCAAGTGCCTGAAGAGACGAGCAAGGGAGTAAGGGAGAGAGAGAGAAGGGAAGAGTAATGGCTACCGGACCCTCTTCCCCACCCAAAGAGACCGGAATATGACGGACTATGGGATGAAATACTTCCTTGGTCAGTCTGGGTCAGCTACAGTATCCGAAGCGGACAAAAGACCTTGAGTTCAGTACAAGCCATCCCCAGCACCAGCTGAGGCCTTATCAATGTTTTCACTTACTGTCCAGCAACAGAGTTTCTTGGCAACCAGAGTAAAGGGAGTTAGCCCTTTCCTGACTGAACCCAGCACAACTGCTTTTAAAAGGAAAAGCAAACCAAACTGGATGTGAGGAGAAGAAGCCGAGCTACTGTGCAGTCAACATACATGTGTTTGGTTAGGTCTGTGGCTACAGCCACCTCACAGCCACTTTATTAGAAAGCATTATTTTACTAGAATATTCTTTTAAATCAAAGGAATATACCAGTATGCCCCTATTTTAAATCTTATAAAATAAGATACCTGTAACAAGACTGCTTTACAAATCAGAAATTGCATGCTTTCAGTTCCCCTGAGGAACAGAAATAATCAAAATTATGATGTACACATAAGTAAAGGCTGCTCCCTGCCAAGAATTTTAATCGACGAGCAGTTATGTCAAGACAGCAGAAGACAGCTGTGTAAGCTGAGAGAAATGAGATATTTTTTATGGAAAAGTAGCACAGACTCCTTCAGCAATGGCAGCATTATTTTGTAGGTTGACAAACCCGCCACTAAAGGGATTTGGGCAGGAGGGGCAGTGCTCTGAAGTGTTTGGGAGCTTTTGTAGTTTATTTTCAGTTAAGCATATGCAAGAACAGGCACATGTGAGCTTTCAAATATGTGTTGGTAGAAGAAATTAAATGATCAAGAACTGGAACCATTAGGCTGTCTGGAGTACTGGTCCCCTTTTCTGAATTGGGCACTGAGCCGTAACCTTAAAAATGCCATTGCCTGCCTCATTTGCAGGCTGACACCTCTGGAAATCTTAGACTTGGTAACAGAAGACCCGGAAATCTAACCTCCAGAAAGAATTTGTCCTACGAGCCAGCTAGATCATTTACAAAGCTACAAAAACATGAATGCCCAAATGCAGGATGCCCACAGTTTGCTGAACACCTTGTTCAACAAGCCAGGCAAAATGTGCAATTAGGTCCCTGGAAAACAACTCTTGCTATAATCTGAATCACAATAAAAAACCCAGTAAATTGGAACAGAGCAAATTGCTTTATTCTGCTGGAAAAAAAGTTCAGGCCTTCAAGGAGATGCCTGCCTTCGGGGACAACAGGGTTCTTCCTCTAACAAATGACTCCAGGGCCTTTTTGCAGTTTTCTGCAAGGACTGAGAGTCTTTGTGTCCACATTCATCACCATGAGATGCAAGAGAACAATCTGTCAGTCAAAGATATACCTTCATGTAGTAATGTCGGGGTTGCCTCGGGCAAGTTACTGGCTATATAGATGTCACTGCTTTTAAGGTATCCCTCTGTTGGGACAGCACATCAGGACCTAAGATTGCACAGGACAAACCTGTGAGTTTGGTTTAAAGACTGCCACATGATCACAAGCACACTAAATTAAATACAATGAGCTTCAGAGTGAGTTCCTGGCAACTGGGTAAAACAGCACAACCCTGAAATGCTTTTGTTTTTAAAATAAAACTATCTTCATAGCTCTGCTCTCTGCCATGTTTTTTTTTCACCTCTTCTGAAGCCAGCAAGTACTTCTTGGGGCAGAGAGGAACAACCTCCCAGACAGACAAGCTGCATTTGGACACCTTCTAATACCACACACAGAAGTGCTGCTCTGGGAACAGCAGGTTCATCCCAGCTGTTAGAATGTGAGGCCTGAGAAAGGATGATCAGCAGCAGGATGGAGACTTCTTTGGCGTGCATAAAAATGCTGTCCATCCTCTCACTAGCTTTCTCTCATAGGCAATTAGGAAAACTCGTGTACTATCGCAGGAGATAATTGGAAATGAACAGGTACTTGCCCTGTGGCAGCCTGACTGCAGATGTGCAAGTAAAATCCACTTTCCTGAAGCAAGAGACACTTGATTTAATGTCTGTGGTGAGTTGAATAATTGATGTTTGCTCTGTCCCTCTATTTTTTGTCTTCAGTGTGCAGCACTGAAAAACAGGCACTTATATCAACATACTTCATTGTAATTCTCCGTCTTTGTTTTCGAGTGGCAATCAGCAGCCTGCCTCCTCTCCCTTTTTAAGTATGGCATGATGAAATGTGAGAAGCCATGGCATGGTCAGAAATCATTTTTCAAGTCTTGACATCTGTTTACAACTATTGCTAGAGTGGAAAAGTAGGAATTCTCTTAAATTTCAAAGATAGAATCTGCTGTGTCCAAATATCTGACTAAAGAACATTCTATTTTATACCCAAGGACAACACGTCAACAGATTCACGTGGCTCTGGTTTAACACAGAGTAACGCTAACACCACCGAAACACAGTGACTGAATGACCTCCATCAGTGTTGCCAGTTTTAAAGCTTAGCGTTGCTGCAATTTAGCAGCCTAGAAATCATTTGCAAATCAAGAAAGCAAAACTGCTTTCTCAAAGCCAAACACAAGCAACAAAACAGAACCACAAGAACATTTATGTGCATTTTCCCCCCTCTTTCCTTACTATCCAGTAACGCTAGATTTCTTCTTAACTGTGTTTGTCTTTTAGCTTCTCTACTGAATGAACTGAAACACAGGAATCTCAAAATGAAGATTAAGTTTCTATGGTGGCTTCGGGCATAGTTTTTGCTTATGCAAGTTACCTCTTATCTCTGCCAAGCAGCATGTTTTTCTCCTTCTGGTTTAGTTTTGGCTACCATGGGTGGGTGTGCAGAACATTTTGTTGCAGTGCTATATCTCTTTTTCTATACCTAAAGGAACCTCAAAATCTGAGGTTACACATTTGTGAAATGCCAAATAACTCTTGGGCCCAACTACTGATGCCACTGGAGAGAAGCTATTGAGATTATAAAATGAAAGAAGAGCAGTGGGTGTGAGGGAAATTCAGAATTTGGCTGACACATGATTAGGGCAACGAGCACTCAAATTTGTAAATATATCTCCAATGTTTGTTAGTTCCTTGTTTAGGTCAGGAAGTTTTTACATACGATGAGCTACGACTTGAGGTTAATCTCTTTAAAGAAAAAGATCAAAAAGCAGAAATTTACCAGGATTTCAAAACTGATCTTTCTATATGAATGTAAAGCTGATTCCTTAATTTCATATCAGAGGTCTTACCAAGCTTAGAGATCAACATCTGGGTATCAAAACCTATGGGCACCAATAGTCTACAAAGGTGCTCTCCTCAATCAATACAATGCAGCAACAGCGATTCACACAGCTGGTTTTGATTTGAAAGTAATTTTGAATCTCTATGGCTTATTTCATGCATAAATACTTAAATCTGATCCTTCTCCTATGTGGCTTCTTGTAAAGAATAACAGTGTTTGGAAAGACTATGGAACACAGCCCATTTTCCAGCCAGTGGAAGATCACTCCACTTCAGCATGCTACACTGGGCTTTGCTCAGAATCACTATAAAAGCTCCAAACAATCTGATTTATACTTTTCCCTAAATACACCACTCCCAGCCAATTTTATCACACTGCAAGGATCTCACGTGTGTGTATCTTCGATGTACAATTACTCTGTATTTTACTCTATGTCATTGCTTTTGTCCACATGTTCTAGCTAAATACTTTGGCCCAGGAAACTGCAATTAAACCAAGTCAATGGAGCTACGACAATGGATGGAAAGATCTTCTCCAGGTGTTTAAGCCCTACATTTTTCACTACCTTAAGACATGCTAAATTGCATACATTTAGCTTTTTAGAATTCAGAAATCAGTGCTCAGACCCCTAATAATACTAGTTAAATTCCTTCCAACGTGGCAGTAGCTTTATTGTAAGATGTTCTCCAGAACCTCAATACTGGATCATCATTGTGATTTTTGCTTTTGCAACAAGATGACTTTTCATAAGCAGCCCAAAACTATGTATGTCTTTTCATATCCATACTGTCTGACAAATTCATACCCATGTGGCATACACTGACATAACGTGACATCTCTTAGTATTGTGTTTTCCCCCAAATCATTTTCCTGTAGAGAACAAAATGTTTCAGGATAGTTTCTTGGTGCTCAGGTTGTGTTTGTCTGTTTGTTTTATAAAAGAATAACCTTGTATTGCTAATTCTTTCCCAGCTTTCCTTTCTACCATGACATCTTTTTTCTGTCACTGTCTAGACTGAGCTTCAGACTCAGAAATTTTGGGGCTGTTAATTTACTGAGTGGCTAACTCCTTTTTCCAAGTCAGTAACAAAGATAAGTGCAACAGGTCCTAACATTAGCACTTACTACCACTACTGTGTGATTTCACTTGCCATTGTCTAAACATGTGTAACAGAGTTTAATTTTTCGTTGTCATGGTTTTCCTTCATCCTGCCTGTTTTTATCTGAATAAAGTAGAGTTAACTTTCTGCATACTCTATCATGAAGTAGTTCCTAATGAAGTATCAAAGCTGTGTATTTCCAGCTGATTGCTTCCAGCCATATGTAGAAAAGCAATGTTTTTCAACTTGTCCCCATACCTGGCACCTCCCAGAAGACCTTGTGCCCCAGTGATTTAGCTCAATGCAAGGCTGCACAAACAGTAATGGTGGAAAAAGGGAGAAACTGCGAAACGGCTGCAGCAAGGAGAAGATGAGAACTTCAGTTTCAGCATAAGCGTGGATCAAAGTGATCACGTAGCTGTAGGGCTACAGCTCCTACTGAAATAAATTGGAAAAAAATAAATCCAAAAGATTACTTTTTTCATTTCCTTGTTTTTACACTGTAAAAAGTATTTCAGTGGTTAAAGGATTTGCCATGGTAAAAAAGTAACATGAGAATTGTCACAGTGCGTCAGCCTAATGGCCCTTTTAGCACACTATGCCTACATGGCATTGATATAAACTTGAGGCTAAACTCGGAGCCTTACTTGGGGGGGGGGGGGGGGGGGAACGACACACACGGACGACGACGGGACACCAGAAAAAAAAAAACCAACCAAAAAACCCAAACCAAAAAAACCCCACAACATATTAAAAGCTCGTTTCTTATAAGTCTTCATTCAAACTGACTAAAGATAAAGTTAACCTCTTAGTCAAGCTGTTCTCCCACTCCTGCACAAACCTTCTCCCTAATATTTACAATAAGGTAAATATCTTAATGGCAACTCTATGAAAAACATCGCTTGTATTGATTAATATTACATTAGCTGTAGCTTCTTCTAAGGAGTTAAAATAAAATTGAGAAGAAAAACCCTACAATAAGACAGAATTGATGGACCACGTACTTCACAGACAAAGCATGAGAGTTCTTATGCCAGAGAAATTCCTACATTTTCAAATGTAAATGGAATTGAGAAAAACAAAGTTTTAGATTTGCAAGCATATGTCTCTAAGGTCTTCATAAATTTAAGTCCTTTGAGAAAGTGTAAAATATTTATAGAAACAAAAGATCATATTGTGCTTTGTCTAGTTTGTATTTGTCAGTATATCACACTGCAGATTGTCACATACTGCTATTGATTATTTCACATAGATCACAACACGGGGGAGATCTGGCTGAGAGTAGTTCTTTTCTCTGAGAAACTTGATGAAAGTAGGAAACACAGGAGGCATTTTAAGCTGAAACAGATGTCTGAAATTTCTTAGTAAAGCTGGTTCTTGGTTCATCTGCTCCATTAAAAGGTTAGGAAATAGCAGGGAGGCCTGAAAATGTAGGAATTAATTTCAGATGGATTTTCATTATTTCTCTGACTTCTTTAGAGCAGCTCTTAGACTTGAGAGTTTCATTCCCTCTTAATCCCATTCTTGAAGCAATACATCATATTATTCATTATTAATAAAAAAACCATCACTCTTACTACGTTCAAGGGAACTTAAAAAGAGTTACAAATTATTTTTTTCAATATCCATTTGAAGCTCATTTTTGACAAAGAGCAGTCATCCTTCCTTGTAAAAGTCTCTAATGAATGGAACAGAGAAAATCTCCCTCTTACAGAGAGGTTTCTTATAGAAATTGTGGGAGTAACCATAAAATCAGTTTTTCACAGAAGAATATTTCCTGAAAGAAATTTTGTTTCCAATGATGCACCACATCTTCTGTACTTTTGTACTTTGGTGGTTCATCATGGTACTTACCTTCTCATGCACCATTCACTGTTCTTCTGGGAGACCTAAAGCTAAACTGGGCAAAAAGAAATATTTTTATATTTCTACATTAATTTTATGTCTCTCAGGTGCTATGTCTGAGATCAGAATCAAGTTAGTATCAAATTATCAATATTTTTCTGTGGAAAAGTGGTTTGGTTTGGGTGTTCTCTTTGTTTTGTCAGAAGAATTATCCTGAAAATTCATAATACTGTCAGCAAAACAAAGAAGTGAAATCCTGCTGGATGTATGAAAATGGCAATTTTCCTGATTTGCAACTTGACTAAAGCAGGGTTAATTTCATGAGAACAATGAAAGGCACTTCTCTGCCAAATAACAGTATATATCTCCAAACCACAGAGGATACACAGCTGTTCAAAAAGCAAAAGAAGAAAATGAACACTGGCAAAAACACCTGTTCTTCACAATTTTTTTGGAAACAAGTGACCTGCTTTTGTTGAAACTTAAAAAAAAATTCTAATGTGATAAAGGAAAAATCTATAGAAAAATTCAGCTTGAATTACTATGATGATCTGACTGGAAATGACTGAAAACCGTGCTAAAGGCAGAAAAAGTTAAGCAGTGTTCAGTCTCTCACATGGGTCTAAGATAACACTTCTGTTCCCTCTAACTCATACCAATCCCCTCCCTTTCAGCAGCAAATTCAGCTCTGGGAGGTCACTATGTTCACATACTCCTGATGGGACCACCTCACTGTCTGCTTTGCAAGGAAGAGGAGATCAAGCTTGGCGTTGACTTCGGGATGCTACTTTGCTACCTGACACAATTTACCCAAGCTTCTGTTTCAGAAAGTCATAGGAGTAACAAAAATCCAGAAACACTCCAACTTACTTTTCAGAGAAATCAAAATATGCTTTCTTAAGAAAAGGCTGGAGAGTATAATTTTGAGTTGTGGAATATTTGGAATATGCTGGAAAGCTTGAAGTGCCTTAACACTGGCAACAATGAAATCACCTTCTTTCCTTTCCCAATTCCTCCATTGCTTGGAGAAAACAGCCTGTAGACAGTCTTTGTAAATAAGCAGGGTTGCATTAAAGACACTAAACTTTATCAATTTTTCCTCCTAACAGGAAAAACTACAGGACTTGCTGGAAGAGCTGCTTGGGCAAAAATGGAAAGCAGTAAAGTGTTTTGATTAAACGGACTTCAATAAAATCAGAACAAAACCACCACTACCACAAAAGTAACTAACTGCAATATTTTTGTATGTGCTGATTGAAATGTGTGAAATCAGCAGTCCTTACTATTACAGAGAGAGTAAACACCAGACAACCACTCACAAAAGGTCTCCATAACATCCTGCTGAGCCTGGGCCCAGCTTCTGATGTTCTGATTACAGTAATGATTCTGTCTTTTAACCCACAGGTTGCATAAAATGTTTTTAAAGCATTCATCAAAAGAGCAGCAGTCACACCTCGGAGCTGCATGCACACTGTCCTGGTGCTTGCTACGGAGAGACTCATGTTACAGTTGCTGCTGAGACTGCTCATATATTTTGGATGTTTCAAATGAGTAATTATGTAAAATTACATTAAAAACTATGTACTTTGAGTGCATCAAAGCCAAAAAGTAAAGCAGCTCCCCTTCCCCAATTATACTATTGTCCTGAGTATCTTATTTAATTCAATAGTGACAACATGCCGAGTCTATAGTGGTTTACATCACCTGACACTTTTCATCCTAAAACCTCCCCAGCTACTATTATAACCCTGTTTCCACTGCACAGGCCAAATGTAGCTTTGAGCATCTGAAAAAAAAATAAAATCACTCCCTAAGTTTTGGAACTAATTTAGACATTATTATACAATTTACATTTTTTTTCTACCAAAAGACTGAAACATGCTCACCACATAAATACAGTCATAATGTTCCAGTCATGACTGGAGCTCACCACACAAAAATATTTGATAGTATATTTACATTTTCCACAGCTCAAAAGGGTTCAAGTGTAGAAGAACATTATATTGATTATGCATTCATCATTGGATATTAGCTTTGTTTAAAACTTTAAAATGTGAACATTCATCTAAACTTGATGTGTATTTTTCATTTTGTATCTTCAATAACGTGTCATATTGCAGCTAAAATAGCTACTCCAAGTTACTTGACAACTCTAACATCTTTATATACTATTCTGTCCATTAGTTAACAAAACACTACAGAACTCTCTCTGAAAAGCACACCCGCTCATGATTTATTTTTTTAAATTCATTTGTTTTGCTAGAAAACATCGACTGGTTGAAATTAAAGGAGGAAAAGACAGTTTTAATTAATGTCTTCTTCAGGAACAAAGTTCCTAAAGTTGCTGAAGTGATCCATTTTGACAGTTTCAAAACAAAAAAATCCCATTTGTATGTTCAAAATGATTTTTCAGTTTGAAATTTAAGACACAAAGAATATTATGTCCAATGAAAATGAAATGTTTGGATTTCTCAAAAGCAAAACATTTTTTCAGATTGCTGGCTCACTGAAATGGTACACTTTTTGTGCCGACTCGAAATGTAATACAAATTCTAAAACTTTTTTATACATCTAGATGTATATATACACATATATAGAGTATGTACATAGAGAGAGATATGAACATGCATATGCAAATGAAGAATAAGACGGTTAAATAAATAGATATTATATATATATATAATATTTATACCCACAAGAGTAATCTGTGAAATCTAACGGGCTATTTGAGACTAAGGCTGGCAATCAAGCATAATCTCTAAAATTCACATGCTTCCTGCACGCAGGTGCAACAATAATAAACTCCCAGGGCAACTGTGTTCTATCTCAAAAAAATACAATCTAAATCAATATAATGCCTTTCTTTGAAGGATGAAAGGAAATAAAGGGAATTTAAAGTTTTGCAAGGACTTCAAAGGAGACTCCCAGTATCCACCTCAAAGTTTACATTAGAACCTCAAGACATGCTTAGCCTTCTGAAAAGGGTTTGGCTAGAAATACACATTTCTAGAGGAACAGCATAAACTTCAAGGATTTCTGGTACGTACGAGAAATAACTGATAGATACTTTAAAGCGAAAATTTTAAGTGCTGATAAATTAGCTGATAAGACAACTATCTATAGACCGTGTTTAGAAGAAAGCACAGGAAGGTGCTAAGCAGATGATTTAGGGGCTTTTTACCAAACAGCTTTCAAAACCTGAAAAAACTCTTAACTTTCCAAACATAATCAAGAGTTTTTAAAAACTCTATTTTATCCCTGCTTTTACTCAACACTCTTTGAAGATGCAACAGGTAGTATTAGGCTCACTGTAGAGTACTCAGTTTAGCAGTAGGCTCATATTATCCCATCTTAAATATTCCACACAGCTGGAAGTTGTCAGCACAAGAAATAGGAACAAGGGGGCTGCACTGTCCTGCAAGTAAATACAGGCATGCTGGCCCTCTTCCAGGTTTATTTATTTTTACAGTTGTGCTAAGGATGTAAGGCTGATGCCATCATTTGTCCTGGTTTTGTCCCACTTGCTGACACGGGATGATCCAGCTTTCAAACATACTGCCTTCAAAAGAAAAAAATATTTCATTTATATTTGTCCTACAATTGGTACACAGTAAAGCTCTCCCTCCCACTCCCATATCTCCCCAAACGCATCACATACATTTTTGGAAACAATGAAAACTGAATAGATGTTGTCTTACAGACTGGTTGGGGTGGGAGAAACAAATACTTGCTACAAAAATATTTCCTGAAAATCCATCCTCACAAATTTCATTTCCTTGTAGTAACTTACAGATGTGACTGGTGTAGAATATCAACATTCACCACCACCATTAAGAAAGTTTGGATTCAAGTGTTAACATTAAATTTAAAATGTGAAATCTTATATGATAGTCCTTATCCAAAAATAGCCCCAAAAGGAGGAACATCCAAACATATGATAAAAGGGAAATGAAAATTCCTGCTTTTACACTGCTCTTCAATACAGAAATCTGTAAGTAAACATTTGGGAAATTTCATCCACCAGCAAGAAGCCTGGTCATGTGTCAAATGCACCAATAAGATTTTCATGGACTTTATTCTCATACAGACAGAGGCCCCTTCATGCTGCTTTGGCACAAACCCAGAATATTCAAGTAAATTACATACAGTCAAAAACCAGAGCACATCCAACTCTGCAGGAAATTCTGACACTTGATTTTCAGCTGCTCAACAAAAACTATGTTCTTCTCACAGAGGCAAAGTTTGTAAAGAGAGAGCTTTCCTTACAGCTACTTCCACAGTTAGATGAATATGGAAGTTTTTCTCATGTCTGCGAAACAATCAAAGTCCAAGTCCAAAAAATCTGGGCTTTAATCTCATCTCAACTAATCGACCAGTGTAGTTTAATGGAGTGTTCTATTACTCATCTCTTATCAACTTCTGCACTAAGACAAGCAGAACATCCACTTCACTAACAGCTGCAATAGGCTGTGGTACTCTCCGGCCCTGGGAGACGCTTACCAGATGTGTCTGCCCCAGACAATAGGCATCCCAAGACATTCAGTGTCACTGACTTCAGGAAAAATCAAGTAAAATTCCAGGAAGCATTCCTTTAGGACCACAGCTTGATAGAAATTCATCAAATCCAAGTGTTTCAAATAAAATATTTAGCATTTAAGAAATTAGCATTTAGCTTTAATGGCACTAGAAAGTTTCTAACCTATTCTAATATTCTGGTTTTTATTTTAATACTGTTTTCTGCTAGCAGAACAGTTATAAGCAATTTTCTTTAACGAACAAACTGTCAGAAAGTAAAAATACTATTTGATAGTGCATTATTGAAACAGTTTTATCTAAAGCATTTAATAATATTTGCTGCATTTGATGCATGACAGTGCTTGCTATGGAGTAGAAGACATCATCCTCACAGCTTATTACAGCATCCAAGAATTTGGTGTAGAATACTCTTCTGCCACTCAGCTGCGTGTTTTTCCTGTCTTTTGTTCCACTACCTGTCCAACTCCTGTCTTCCTTCCATCTTCTCTACCCATCACACAGCAATGAAACATAAGCCTCTCTAATAGTAATTCATGCCATCCTTGTTCAAATACTGACCTTTTTTTCTACTGAAAATGTTGAAATATGGGACTTCTGTTCTACTGTGCTTTTACTGAATGAAAAGTAACAGCATCCTCCATTAGCTAGAGCGACTAATATAAATATCAGGCAGAAAGAATCCTGCCTAAAATTTACATGCAAACCAGCACAGGCCAGAACATGATGCTTTAGAATATGATTTTTTTTGTTGTTCTTCATTTTAATAGTAAGCCTTAATGTACTCATTAAGCATTGGCAAGAACACAGAGAGATAACTTTTTTTTTAAAAGCATAGCTCTGGCTTAAATGCGTGCTGTGTAGTGGGGTTGGGGGGGAGAAAAAAAGGAAAAAAATAGTAGGTACAGAGAAAATCTCAGGCCTATTTTACAGCTCAACCAATAGAAAACAGTGTAGAAAACACTCAGAAGATATGAGAAAAAAGTTAAATTCTACTACAGCAAAAGCCTACATGAGTACACTCAGAAAGCATGATTAAACTTCTTTTGTAGAAAAATGTATAAATATGGTCAACATTATACACAGTTGTATACAATTATATCAATTTATTTTAGAATTTTTTCCTTTAAACTATGAAGTTGAAGCTACATTTGAGGATATTCAGGGGTATACTTCTGTTGGATAAAATCTGCTTTTTCAGCTGTGACTGAAAAGGATGGAAGGTCTCTTCACATTTGCTAGAACACTGCTGTAGTGATCATGTTTTAAGGCTACAAGCAAGAAATTATAGCAAAAACTGGTTTACTGCCTCTGGTATGGTGGGGAAAAAAGGAAAAGATTTTGGTATCAGTCCATTCTTCTGAGCTGTGAGGCCGGAGTTTGTCTTTCTATAAGCTTATGACAGGCTGACGTGCTTAAAAGCGCTACTGGTTTCCTCTAGTGTACAGTAACATAAAATAAGCTATGTCTGCCCACAAACCCCAACTTACTTTAAATTTTTCCCATTTTCCTTGTGTATAGAACAAACATTCCTGAAAACACTTCAAATAATATTACGAACTTATTGTACCTTCATGCAGAAAAGTCGTCTTTCAACTCTTTCTCTGAATGTGCTCAGGACACATTGTTTAATTAATTGCACCAAAGGCTCTGTGATTCATAAACATGAAATTGTTTTCATACTAATGTTTCCTTGTTCGCTGTTGTTCTCTTCCTGCTTCCTTTATGTCTGACCCAAGCTAGTCTCATTTGGCATTCCCAAAGCAGAATAGATTTGTTTTTCTAAAGCCATGGGCAGAGCTAATGGTAGAGAGATTCCCATGAAGTGGGTGTTGCAGAAATTGAATAAATAGCACCTGATTTCCACTGACCAGAGGCAGGACTGTTAAGGTGACAAGAGAAAAAAACCCGTCTATAAACAAAGCTCTTTAGATACCTTTTGAGCAGTGGGAACCAGAGCAGAATGCGATATTGTATCTCCCAACCAAGGGAAGCTGAACTGCAAACAGTTCCAGTCAGGAAAGTCTGTTCAACTTTGAACTTTGCTTTTCAAAGGTGAGAGTTTTCACGCATTGAGACCGTGTGAATGGGTGTGAATTCATGGGAAATAGCTTCTGAAGTAGATAGCCAGATTAAATTTAAAATTGCTCGGCCTGTGTCCAGAGTGTAAATGCTGATCCAAAACAGTGGGAAGTCTTCTGATGCAAAAACCTTCTCTGTAACTATCCTAAAATCTTAATTTTGCTTTCTCTAAGTGGTGTAACACCTCTCATTGCAAAGCAATAGTTATGAAAACACTAAGAAGGGTCAAGCGAGAACACACATGGTGTGTCTTCTGATTAATTTATTAACATGGATATGTAAGAATGCCAAATGTTTTGGCTTTTTAAGAACTCCTGATGTCTTACACTCTTAAGCTCCTAAGTCATTAAAATAGCCAAAATTTGAAATAAAAATGGGTATCTTCATACTTGCTAACTTATTTGCCTCCTGTGCATGTCTAGAACAGTACAACAGTTTTCAGTGACCATTAGCCACGTTCAGCAAAGAATAGAAGTTTCTAAAACAGGACTGACTCAGATCTGAGGCCCAGATGTTCAAAATTAATTCCAAAATACTTCTTACTAAGATTTTCTTACTCCAGAGGGTGCTTAAACTTACTGCTCTCCTCCTCCTGTGACCTGAAAGTTTCCTAGGTGTTTGCTTTGTACATGCTTCGAACTGCCTCAGCCTAAATAGCTCACAGCCTATTTCTCACATCCCTCCCAAGATAGGATCTAGAAATTTGGCAGAGGAATGTGTAGGTCCCCTAAGGCATCCAAAACATTAATCATTACTGAATAATACCAACAGCACACTGACAAGATGAGGTTCTTCAGAAAATGCAGACTTGCCCACTGTCTTAAAAGGATGGGTGGGAATCTCCACCTTCCATGCAACCGCTTACTGCTTGCAGGACTCAGCAAATAAGAAGGCTGGATTCAGTAGCTTCCTAAGTCTACAGACATTCAAAAGCCTAATTTCTGGCTTCCCAGGAGAATGCCCTAACCACCAACCTTCTATGCAGGGTGCACACACCAGTACAATCGATGATAAGCTATTCTCTAGAAAGGAATCCACCATCAAATGGGCCCATAAGAGCAAGCAAGGAACAGCATGATGTTCCATCATCCTGCTTCAGGTGGGAGTCAGGGGGGTTTATGCACCCACATCAATCAGCCACTTCAAGTCTCTAAGAGAGTCGCAACTACTGTGCCATTCAAGACCCTGCCGCCTTCTCCAGCTCTGCTTACAAATAAACAACAACAAGTGCTGCTTTCCTCCAGCAGAAAGGCATCTTTTGTGCAGAAGACGTCTGCTGAACCCGCTGTTCTTCAAATTATGGTGCAGTTCAGAGATCCTTAATCTAGCTTTAAACAAGTTCGGTCATGCATTGCAAGGAGTTATTTACAGCCACATCAACTCTACAGCAACATATTTACCTTGATATAAGTATGTGTACAGTAGACACACTGTACCACACAGTCTAAACTCTGTATGACTTTGGGCTTTAAGATATACCGTTGCCCACAGATGACTTTTGTATTTTGGTTGGCTGGGTGTTTTTTGGTGAGGGAGGTGGTGGTTGTTTGTTTGCTAGTTGTATTGCACTCCCTAATTAACTACATAAATGAGGAATCAGGATTTCCACTATAGAGACTAGAAAGCGTGTAACTTTGGGGTACCTAATTCATATATTCAGCCCAACCTTACATCTCAGTGGTTGTTAATATTGAGAAAGTACCCTAGATAAGGGACTAATCAGATCAAAAACCTCACCCGCAAGCTCACTGATCAAATTCAAGATTAACCACAGTGTGGAACATTTTTAGGAGGCAGTGAATCCACACGGATGCTACCAAGCAGAGAACATCATGGCAGTAGACTTGTACGAATATTACTGAGGGCACAAACAACCTCCAGGATCCTTGTTACTGATATGCAAAATGGAAAACTCGATTGTCTTTCACTTTTCAAGCTGGAATTTCAGAATCAGTAACTTGAAAACAAGCAAAGAGCAGCCATCTCAACTTTCTGTTTACAGAGTAAGTATGACTTAGCAGGAGGCCCTGAGACACAGTAAGCATGGAACATTACAAAAGCCATTTTGGCAGGTTACAAAGAAAAAGGCATTTTAAAACTACACCTATGGCTTATCTAGCAATACACATTAACGAGATATGAGGAAAGAGAATTTTTCCTGTCCCAGCATGAGCTGCTCAGGTAAATTAAAATGTCAGCACTATTTCTTCCCTTAGGACTAAACCTTTGCAAATATTAAATATAAATTGAACGTAACAACGTTCATTGCTTAAAAGTTGATTTTTTAGGTTTTGTTTTCAATTCAAGGTAAGTATTTTTAATGAATTTAAAGTAAAAATAATTTAAAAAAACCCCTGAGAATATTTTTGTTAGAGTATAGATGAAATGACCAGTACAGCTTCACAATATAGTGCTTTACTTAGCTCTGTTGATCTGTTGCAGCAAAACATGCTGATGTCTGGATGCAGATTAAATCTGTCTCCTTTGCTCACCAGGAAAGACAACTACAGTATTTCAGAAAGCAATTTTTAAAACAATACATGCAATTTCCTGCATTTCCTTGCAGGAAAAACATATGTAATACAAATTACTGGAATTAATCTATAATTGGCATGATGGGTTCAGTTCAATAGACTTGAGAATGTTTTTTTAAACTGTGCAAGATTTTATCTCTGAGCTTTACTTTCAATGTGGGTTTCCCCTGGCAAAATAAATGTCCCCACCATCACATTTCACAAAATTCAGTTGACAGACTGCTGCTGACTTCTGTAAGGTGACCTCTGAAACCACAGCTACCCTTTTCACCCTCAACACCAAGCAGACGGCCAGCAGTCCCCAGATCTCTGAAGCAGTGTCCTTACACTACTGGAGGTAAGCACAAGGGCAGAGCTTGCCCAGCTAGGTCATGGGAAGAGCGAGAAAGCCCAACACGGTATGACACAATGAACCTGGCATTGTCTTGATGGACAGCAGACCTGCCTCAGTGGTTTGTTCCCAGTTTACTGTACACAGTGGTCTGCTACAGGAGCCTGACCCAAGGCTTTTGTTCACATTGTCTCGGTGCATACTGGTGGCAGGGCAAGACAGCTTCCCGGAAAGCCGTGGCTTTTCCTCAGGTGAGGAGTGCTTTGGAAGCACAGGAAGCCTGAGAAGGCTGCATTTACCTTGTCTAATTCAAGATCTGTGAAGCTGAGAGCCCAGGAAGCAAGATCACTCTTGCAGGTCCCTTCTTTCAAGGGCATGGTGTGGGGGCCAGATTTCTTTTCAAGCCTTTAGAGTGTTTCTTTCTTGCTTAGGAAGTAAAAATTTGTTTCATAAAAAACTGCCTCAGTCTGAATAAGATTTGCTCTAATAAAAATTAGTTCCAGAGCCTAGGAGACTTTTTGGTGATCATTCGTTTTAAGGAAGAGAAGCAGTTTTATATAAAATCCAACTCATCTTCCAATTTTTGATGGGATTTGGAAACTGCCAGAGGTCTCTGACACATGAAAACAATCCACGGTTTGGTAAAGCCAGTTTTGGAACTGGTTATTCAGAAGATAGTATAACTTCAAAAAGGCAAAAAAAATTTTCTCACTGATCAAACTTGATGAAGCTAAATTCTTGATTTCACTTTTTAATTTCAATACCTATTAATTCAGATGTGTGACTGGCTACTATAATGCAGAACCACAAAGAAGTTTTATATAAAATATGCTATCAAAGAGGATATATGCCTGAAAATTAAATGACTCCGTAAGCAGGTGGAGTCTTACTCTGGTAGTTTAATAAACTGCAAATCCCTAGTGAAAATGTCAAATGGAAATCTGACTTTTTACTTTATAGGTTATCCCCTGCCAACATGGACTTATTGTCTTTTCTGAGTTACACTAAAGGTGGACAACAGAATCAGAAAAGCATGAAGTGTTGGTGTATAAGCATCTAGATAAGGTCATATCAGACAACCAATAACAAATTAAAATAAAATAATCAACTTCCTTGAAGTTTCATTAGTAAAAGCAGTATAACAAAGAAGAATATATTAAAGAACACATACTGAATTCAAGATCAGAAATGAATCACTAGGGTTGCAGTTTTCTTCTAAAATGCCAGGTTCTTTGTCACAATTTGGAGGACCGGGAATTTTATATACAGGCTAATTTACAGACATCGCCTCATCTTGGTGGCAAAATCGTCGTCCCTAAAGCAATAAACCTGGAAACTAAAGAAAGAAAACCTTAAACATAAACTAAGAAAAGTAATTTGCTATGATTTCTTTCTCTCCTTTTCTCCAAGATTAAAATGTTCCCTCTGTGCCTATTGTATCTAAATAGATAAAACCTTTAGAAATGCACTTACATGTAAGTGCAATGCACAGTCATGTTCTTGAACCTTCGTCAACCTACACAGAGTTCAGGGTAACTTAAAAAGAGTCACTAGCTTGTCACCTAAGAGGATACCTAGAAGGAGCCTTGCTTCCATGAAGCACAAGTGGTCTTTGGATTCTTCTTCAGCAAAAGTCTTGCCTCCCTGTAGTGGCACTTCCTTTCTTGTAGACATTTGTTCTTTCTAATTCACATCACTGCATCTAAAGGACCATATCCTGCCCATGGCCTACACTCTGCAAAAAGCTGTGTCCTGCTGCCATGGTCTGGTCTGCTGCACATCACCTAACACCCCTGCCTCTTCTTCTATAGCATGGCGCTTCCCCAGCTCCCAGCCAGTGTCCTGCCACCAGCAGTTTCGCCAGATATGAATGGAAATTTTTCTCCTATCTGTTCTTCCAGCCAGGACTCCTAATGGCTGTGGGGAGTAAGGAGGGAGTGCCAGTGAGAGGACAAGATTCAGTGGTGCCCAGTGACAAGATTCAATAGGCACAAATTGAAATACAGGAAAATCTGGTTAAACGTAAGAAAAATAATATTTTTTCTTTTTACTATGAGGGTGGTCAAACAGGGGAACAGGTCACCCAGAGGAGCTGTGGAGTTTGCATCCATGGAGAAACTCAGAACCTTCTTGGTCACATTACCTTGAGTAACCCCCTCTATCTGACCCAACCTTGAGCAGAGGATTTGGGATTAGGTGATGTCCAGAGGTGCCTTCCAACCTCAGCTATGCTGCAGTTCTGTTGAAAAACATCAGCAACACTACTGATTTAAAACCAGAAGATGCATCATATAACTTATGAGTAAATACAACCATACTCCATGTCACAGAATGCACTGCAAAGCTAAAAATGCCTGGGATGATCAGAGAAAGAGCAACATGAATCATGCCTTGACCTTCCCTTTGCAAATTACTGTGGAATTTACTATGATCCCTTTCAGATACATGCTGTTTTGTGAAAAGTGAGCTAGGTTTAGCATACATTTCTTGAAACTATCAGTATTTCAACACTGCTGCTATGCTCCTTCCTAACGAGCCACACAGCAAGTCAACAGACTGTTTACTTTTGCATTAACATTTAACTTCTCCTATAACTTAATTGGAAGATTTCTTGATAAATTTTTGGAGTGGCTCATATGTACACAAGGTACAGCTGGCTGCCAGTGTAACCAAGTTAATTGCTTGCCCTTAGTAACTTCTGTGCAAACACAGCACAGCCTTCCTCAGTTCAGCCTGATTAATAAGCAAAGACCTGGCTTTTTACCTGAAGAGCATGAAAGCATAATATGAGCATTACATTTTCCTCTTCAAACCTGAAGGGTTTTTCATTAAAGAATCAGATCCCAAAATCCTCAGCTGAAGTTCAGTATATTTTTTATGTTTTATTACTTTTCTCTTTTTCTATCTTTCTTACAGTCTGAGACAAGATTTACCCCTAAGTCGATTGCACTCATTTATTAAAGAGAAGCAAACAGCTATGGACAAGAGGAAGGACTGGATGGACAAAAGGGGCTCTGTACATGTTTTCAGTACAGACTTAGTTCACCATTCTCCAGAACACTTATATTAGCAATCAAAATAACTAAGGATCTCAGCCCTGAAACCTTACCAATAGCAATCTCAGAGGGGTCTGAGATTCAAGTCCAAACACCCATGCTTCCATTTAAACCCATGCACACAGCCTGGACCACTGAATGATAAAACAGTCCAGAAAAGTTTAGCAGCTTTAATCTATCTAAATTGTAAGTCAGTGTAGATATTACTTTTTTTCGTCACAGGATCTACTGATATACCAGAAAGCTGTGTCTGCAGCTGCTTTATGGTGTCTAAAGTTCTCCCTGGATATAGAGGCAGAATAAATCTGAAGCACGGAGCTGTGGCAATGCTCCACAATCTTCTGTGTATGAAACAGTGAGATCTTCAACCTTACTTCAACTGAATTCCAGGAAAGGCTACAGCGAATGAATCCAAAGCATTTCAGGTTTGATACTTGACATGTAAACACTCAGTCCTTTGGTGAAGTTCATACAGGTATTTTAGAAATGTCACTGTCTAAAGCTGATTCACTGCAGGCTCCTGATTTCAATTCCAGATGGAGAACAAAGCAAGCACAGATGAAGTTAATATTTCGATGTGGTAATAAAAATGTGTTTTGCTCGCATCACTGTAAAATATTCTAACACATCACATGCACGTACTGTACAAAGAATGGAAAAAATAATCTGAAATGGAGAGAGAAATGATCAAACAGGACTTGAAACTTTTTATCCACCTCGTGATATATTTTTAACTTGTGAACTATATTTAACTGTATTAGAAAAAGTTGATCATCTAATCTCAAACTACAACACAAGAAAACAAGTTAAGGAGCAAATGATGGACAAAAGGGTGCATGCTTTAACGAGTAGTATCACAGCTAATCATTTTAACAAGAGTTTTCAGTTTATGCTTGCTCTCTCCTCCTCTATATATGTGTGAATGAGTTGTGTTTAGTTTTGAGAGGTGTTGGCTCTCTGACAACACCTACGCTGATCATGATGAAACTGCATGTGAAAAGAAATGCTCAAAACCTCAAACATACTTAGGTTTTTTTCATACTAAACCAAGAAAAACAGCTTATTGAGTGCTCAACCAACAGAAAAAAGGTGTCTTGAGAAAATAAACTTACTATGGGTTAAAAATATGCATTCTTTTGTTTAAATTCATACCTACATACATATACGTCAAGAATCTTAAAATGGAAATGGCAGAAAAGCATTGTAAGTCCTCAGATATCAGTCAAGAGGGAAGGAACAATTTTTAAACTACTAATATCATAAAAAACACATCAAAATTTGAAGACAAAACAGAAACAAAATCCCAAAGAATATTCAAGGGAACTGTGAAATTCAACTCTAGCACAGAAGCATTCCCTTCAGCTCAGATGTTATGAGATGACACCACCCTAAACTCCTTCCATAACTGAAATGAGACCCTGTGGTGCACCATAGCCGAACTCTATTTTACTTAGACAGTTTTTTTTTCTTTAAAGGTGACAATGTACGTTTATTATTCAATAACAAGTAGAAGAAAAAACCTAAACCCCATAATTCTGAGAAAATGTGCCATTATGACAAATACTTCAAAATGCTGCCTCGATTCCCCTCTCCTGAAGCACCAGCTGCAAAATCCTTCCCTGACCCTTCAGAACTGCAAAACAACACAGGGTCTTGTTGTGAAGGGTAAAACAGCTTTTCTGAACTTTCATTATGATCCTTTAGCAACTTTGCCATTTTGCATGGGAACTGTAGGAATACAGGTGCTTTTCCAAGAAGAAAATAAAAATAGGATGTGCCTGATCAACAGCACACCAGAGTTTATAATCCGTAAGTGAAGGGGTGCTGATGACTTTCAGTCCCTGGGGAGAAGGGATTGAAAAGAGATCATGCTCCCCCCTATCCCCCTTGATGCTTTACATTTCTTTAGAGCTCCATTACAAAAAGTAATGTTGCGTGAACAAATGCAGCCCTGGCAAATGAGCAGTAACTGTCCCTTGCATTGCTATTACTGAACCATATCGATAGGCAGTTTAATCTTTGATGGAAAGCAGTTGTTCAGTCCTTTCTGCTACATTGACCCACAGTATAGCCTTACTTGGAAGAATTCATTCCTGTGTTTTTTGTAAGAATTCATTCCCATGTTTTTTGTAAGACTGTAATTAGGTAGCACTGGAAATTCACTTCAAATTCAGTGTTAATGTGAACATGAGGTCTTGGAATGTCATGAATGTAGAGATATTATGTTTAAAAGATAAAAATAAATACTCATGGTTCAATATTCAAAGTCTGAAAACATACAAGAGGATGTACTTCCATCCCTTTCAGGACACTTTACCCTGCACTAGACAAAAATATCTCAGCTTAAAAGCATTATTTTGGGAAATTCAAATTCTCTGACACTGGCACTAGTTCTTCCTCCACACAGTGACTCCTGCCTTGACATCCTTAATTGTCCAGTATCCTTCTGCAGTATCAACTCCCTTATGGCCATGTTCATGTTTTCCTCTCATGCCCTGCCTGGTTTATGCTCCTGCTTCAGTTCCTGTGCTTTGAATACATCAGCTGTCCCTATTAAACTCAAATTTTGGGACAACTATCACTGAATTTACAATGTGGAAAGCAAGTTTGGGTTTCCTTCTGACCCTGAATACATGACAAATTTACCTGCTTTATTTCATGTAGGAAATATTTTCCACTATATGATTCAAATAGTGTAACAAACATCCATCAGTAAGACATCAGCAACCAAACAAGTAAAACATAGTTCTTAGCTTTAGTATGATCTCTTTCTGTTCTGTGTATGCCATTTCAGTCTTGTCATATACCAATTCATTGAACCATAGAATGGGTTGGGTCAGAAGGGACCTAAAGATCATCTAGTTCCAACCCTCCTGCCATGGGCAGGGACACCCTCCACTAGACCAGGCTGCTCAAAGCCCCACCCGGCCTGGCCTTGAATACTTCCAGGGATGGGGCATCCACAGCTTCTCTGGGCAGCCTGTGCCAGTGCCTTACCACCATCTCTCTGCAGAATTTCTTCCTGATCCAATCTAAATCTCCTCTCTTTCAATTTAAACCCATTACCCCTTGTCCTGTCACTACAGGCCCCTGTAAAAAGTCCCCCTCTAGCTTTCTTGTAGGCCTTGAGCTGTCAGATGTGTTCAGCTATAAAATATGTGGTAGATTAGTTTGCAAATAGGAGCTGGTTAACATTTTCAAAATCAGAATATTTCAGGCATTATAAATCATGTTTGCCTGTTTCTTTTCTAAAAACTACAAAGACATGGCAAACAGCCACACCATGACTAACACTGCATATTGTTGTTTTAACTGCATCAAAGGAATTTGCACAAATAGGTCTGAAAAAAATACACTCTTGTTTGCACACCTATGTAAATCCTTTTCTAGTCTCTAAATAGCAATGGCCACCTCAGCGAACATTTAGAGGCACCTAAATTTTTCACAGATGCACATAAAGTTAAATCAGTTCTTATAATAAAAGAATCAGAAGAATCTTCATCATATATCGACAATCATATTGTATTTCCCTCCTCATTTAAATGTTTATTAGCAATACATTTCATTGTGGAAACTGATCTTACTAGGGCTATGAATAGTATATGTGCTATTGTATGTAGCATCTATGTATTAGCGGATTTTTTTTTTTAATGGCTAATACTGTTACACTAATTATTACTTTTCCACCACATTAAAAACAGTTTTCACAATAGGACTCACAGAAAAGAAAGACGTGGGAATATGCATTTATAGACAACATACAGGGAGATTTAGACATCATTAGTAGGTTGATACACTCCTAAGAGTAACAAAACACAAGATTGACTTTCTGCTCATAATATTTCCCCAGATAATATATGTAGGCCCTTCCAATTCATTCCTGTAGATTCACTCCCTTAGCTATAACACTAATCATTTCCCTATGCATACTGACAGTGAAATGCCTCTAAGTATGCTTTGTCCGATCATTCTCTTAGCACCACAGAACACCCCCAAAACAGTCTTTGCTGAAAGCCATTCCTCAGCTTTGGTCTTGAATCTGTGAACTGCACTATAAAGGCAGCCAAAGAGAGATCCAGTTAAGTTTCCTTCCCAAGCTTGTAACAACTTTGGCACAAGGAATCCAGCCTGCTCAGGTATATATGATACTTTCCCAAGAACTCAATCATCTCTTATGAGTGAGAAACCAGATGCAATGCCTACCATAAAGTTAGAGCCAGCCAGGTACACTCAGGTTCATATCTTTGTTAGCTTTCCAGTAAAATCACAGAGAAAGAAAAACAAGATTAAGATGCTGCTTTGAATCGTACCTTGACGTGGTTTATGGATAAACTTTATAAATATCATTAACCAATAACACTACATGCCTTAGAAAGGCTGACATTGATGTATAAACACACATTTCACCGCTAAATGCTATTTTGTTCATGGTGACAAAGAGGTCAAAATTCCACAGAGTTAATATAACAAAAGCCACTATATGTATTATTTGAGTATGTGTACTCAAGGGCACACTGTTTTCCTCACACACACAGATCCATCTGCAGAAATCACACCGCTGCAGTGGTACAACTAGAACATTCTCTGCCTTTCATGGGACTCATGGTCCAAAGTGTTAAAAATGTCTCACTAGGATTTTCCTTACCAAGCAGTGAGTAATGGAATTCATTGTCTGTAGTTCCTATTAGTGGGAAGGGGCATAAGGGGGAAGAAAGAAAGAAAACAGCAGCAGTTGGAGAAGGGGATGTATGGGGAACCTGGTAGCAGCTCTGTCCATGTAGGTCTGAGGGAGACAAGGAAGGTTCTGTCCTGGCTTCTGTCATACTGCTGTGCTCACCTAGCTGGGGTGGAGAACTTGTTCGTCTATGTTTAGTTTACATGGGATATGAGCTGTCAGTTTTAGCAAGTAAAGCCTCATTTGTTAAAATAATCTATTTCCACTTGGTTAGGGAACATTCTGCAGTCATGTTGTGTGTACTCTGGGAAGAGAACCAAATATAATGATGAGTATTGAAAATAGTAAACAAACTTCCTGAAGGGAGACATTTGGTTTTAATGGATAAAAACAAGTTTATTATTATTATTTAAAAAGCGTATTGCAAATACTGCAAGGAATGTAAAACCAAAATGGAACCTAGCACGTAGATTACCCCACTAAAACACCTGCAGGTGGTTTTGGGATCCGTACACCACATAATCCTTACATGTTTTTGAGGTGTACAGGAGAGTTTAGTAAACAGGAGGTACATTTTTTTGTCTGTTGTTAAGTTGTTGGGACATTATTTGTTTTCTTTATTGCTAACCACCAGGCTGAGACAAATACTATTAAGCTGCAGGAAGAAGGGGAGAAAGCAACAACATTATTCCGTCTGCAGACACCAGTACCGGAAGTAAAGGAGCCATTCAAATAAAAATAATTTCTTCTCTTGATGCTGTTAATGTCTATACACTTAGATTTAGCAAGAAAGCCATTCTGCGAACACTTCAGATCACTGGAAACAAAACAGCTTTTTGTCGGGGACGTGTTTGGTCACATTATATTGCGACCAAGTCCACAATAGGCAGCACTGGCTGCAGGGGTTTGTTCAATGAAGCACAACACATGGGCTAATCCTGCCATGTCCATTCTAGACTGAAGTCTAAGTACTTTGTATCTTCTGATATGGGAGATACTTCATAAGTGTGTGTTAATGTGAAGAACTATCAGACTATTTTGATGGCATCACTACATACACTTAAAGTTTCTTAAGCAGTCTAGTTCTTTCTGTGCCCTCCAGGAGCATTTGAAGAGCTCACGCTGCTCAAGGAATACTGGAAATTGCACAGGAGCCTTCCCCAAAAGATTCTGCAAATGGATTAGCTGCCAAGCTGATGAAAGAATGTCACAAGCAACTGCAGCCACTTATGACTGAAGTAAGTCATGTTTGAGTTATGGAAGACACATTCTTTTCATCCCTAGGCATGCAGTACTTGGACCAACACTTGAAAAATCCTAGGAAATTTCTGTTTTAGCACTACCCTGTATATCAAATCTGTACAGGTCTGAAATGGCAGCCAGAAAGCAATATAATTCATTCAGTTGAAGCCAATACCCTTGTTCCGTCACATTTGGGATCAAGGCCAGCACAGAGGACAGGGCAAACTTCAGAGAGATTGATGGAAGATCTGCTGTCAGTGATCAGATATCCATTCTCATCCTACTGATCTTCCGGCATAATCCAACATTATCTGTCCCAAGGTATGGCAGGGATCCAGACAGAACGTGTTGAAATGATTTAAATCATTCCCTCCACACAACAGTAACAGGAAACTGCACATCCATCCCCATACTCTTAATTCACACTGTCAAAAAGACCTGTTCTTTCTCCAGATATTTTCAACATCTATGTGAACTAAGAAAATTACATCAATGTGTCAGGAGCATGGAGATGGCATGTATGTCTGCTTGTATTTCATAGCATTTAACCACAGAGTTGGCACTGATCAGTGATCATCTGAGCACTTAGCTTAGAACGGCTGGTGTAGTTCTTTTGTCACTTGTACAGCCACATCTATTCATTATATATTTATCATCTTCATGTGAGAGAAAACTTTCAGCTACTCCTTAGTTATATAAAATACTTGTACCTCCTGTCACCACTTCAACAATGCATCATGCTTTTAAAAAATATTTGCCAGTACAGCACTTCAGCAACATGGATTATGACAAATCTATCACATCTCTTCACACTCTGCGTTGGCTGCCTCCTTGAAATCAAGTGAAGGTCTTTACCTTCAAACCACTCAGTGATCGGGGACAAAGATCATATGATCTTTGTCCAACAGAATGGGAGAAGATGCTGATTGACAGCAAGTACTCAGGAAGTTTCCATCATTATACCCTGTAATGCAAAGGTACAGCTTGTTTGTGCTGAAAATGAAGTTTTTGGAAGCCAGTCCCAAATTGAGGAATGAACTCCATCACGAACTATGAGTCATCAGAAGCATTTCCACCTCTCTCTCCAAATGCATGACATCTTTCTTGTCCTGCCCTTCTCTAACATCCAGCTTATCCATTTTTTAAATGGATTTATTGCTTTAAAAAATAAATTCTACTAAAAACCAAGCACTGCACTATACAGTACATTTTCAGTTCAGGGACTAGATGAGAGAAAGAGCAAAATATATATCATGGACACAACGTTTAACAGAAAGCAGTGCAGATGATGCAGACATGACGGCAGCATCAGCATCTTTTATAAAAGAAGTACATTAAGATCTTCTTTTTGTTGCAACGCATCTGAAGTAAATTAATTTCATAAAGTTAAGCATAACTCTTAAATATCAGGCACTGCGGTATCTGCTTTCCTTGATATCATCAATATATATTTTACTCACTACGTAAGGTATATATCTGAAAGACAGTAGTTATTTAAAAAGTATTACACTCACTTTGTGGCAAAAGTTTATTTTTATTTATTTATTGAATCTGAGACCTGTCTTTTGCATCTGCTGCATAAATTAACAAAACATGGGCTTTTTTCAGAAATAAAATTATTATTTTGTGTCTTCAAATTTATATTTCAACAAGTCTATTTATTTTTAAACATTCCAACATGAAGATCATAAATTACAAAATTTCATTTCCTTCATAAAAAATGTCCCTCTCCATAACTACTAGCCAGAAATTACCACTGAATGTCTCATTATTTGTCATAATAGTTCCAGTAGAGGTTTATGAGTTATCATTATTTTAACACAAATAAACAAAAATAATTATAAAGAATAAAACACACAATGGCACGTCACAACACAGTGTGGCTAATTACACTGCCAAAGACACTACTTGGGTGGATCATTTCTATAACCTAATTGTCACTGTATGTCCCATTTAAAAAAAGCAAAGCATACAAGTGGATTACAGAAACATGTAGTTACAAAAGAATGGGAATAATAATGAAGAGAAAATAATTTATCACTATGCAATGTTACTCATTTTATAAAACCACCTTCTCTCAAAATCCTCATTTCTGTGTTTCAAAGAATAAGAAGCTGACTGATAAACAAGGTCTCATGGAAAAGATGTCAGTACTGTAACGGATAGCTATACCTTGACATCTGAATTTTATATTGTATTATGGTTTGAACCGTAATAATATATCTTATTATATGCTTATACATATGTTTAATATATCTTGCACATTTTGAAGAAGAAAATTTTCAAGGCAGAAAAGCAGTGGCAAGCCAAATTCTATGTCTATCAAGGTACCAGTCAGATATTAATGTAAAACTAAGGCTCCATTACCATCACTGCCAATAAATGAACAGCCACATCAGGATAAAACTGTTGGATCAAATTCCTTGCCAATACATCCAAGTAGAGAATTTTTATCATAAATGCTCACACGCCCTAGGAGCTGATTGCAGTTTTACTGCCAGTTAATTACTCTGACTTGACACTTCACAGAAACTGCTCTTTATTTTAGCAGAATAAATTCCTTTATATTGACAGGCATCCTGTACACTTCAGCCCTGTCTAGACTCCATCTTTTAAAAGCATGTCCTCTCTGATTTAACTGGGAGTGGAATCCTCTACTGGTGATGAATGATACTGTCTCCACTAAGAACAGTGGGCCATAAAAATGACCTAGCCACTCATATTGACATCCCAGAAGGTTTTCAAGGGTGGCTTTTAACTACATGAAACTTGACTAAAAAGGAACTCTTCTAAAAAGGAAAGAATACTAGCCATTACATTAGCAGTTTCAGATGGATATGAAGAGTTTTATGAGAGGCTAACATCCACCTCTGATCTCAGGAAGATACGTTAAGGAGGTATCCTCATGTTAACTCATTTGCTAATATTTCCAAGGAGAGTAAAAGAAAACCCCAAACCCTCCACTGCCCCAAGTGCACATTATAAAACTGTTAAACAGTATCTTGTCAACCAGGTTGCTCTACAGGGGATTTAAGTGTGCCTTGGGAATAGATACAGGTACAAAATACCTCTGAGTGAACCGAGCAGTCTCAAAAGCTTCAGCTTCCTTTTGCTGTCAGAAGTGTTTCATGAACACAGCTGAGCACTTGCCTCTTCGCACAAAGTGCAAAAGCAACACAGGAATTTGAAGTAGTTTCCCAGACTCAGGGTTACTTCTTCTATAGGTGGTTTTCTTTTTGAATCTAAAACCTAGGAGTCACTCCTGACGCAGGCACAGTTGGTTACCTCAACCTCACAGAATTTTTCACAGAGTACGCCACAGCCAAAAGTACTGTACAATGTTCCTGCTGCTAATTACATCTGCCCAAAATGAGTTTATGGGCTGTATGAACAAAAGTATCACAGCTGATGGTTAATCCACAATGGCAAGACTTCATTTTATACGATGGAGGGAAAGTGAGTGGGAGCCATAAACTTGACCCGTGGATTTCTTGAGTAAGTGAGCCTGATTACATAAAAGTGGATCTGCTGTTTGCTTACCACAGATGGGGAAAGTATGGGCAAAATTTTGGCCCAACTGTCTGCTACTCGTACAAAGCTAAAATAAATTAACTTGAAAGCAGCTGAATTGGTGCAGACCAAATTTTCAAGAGAAAGAAGCAAGTAGGGGAAAGAGACTCAAGAGGCTTCTGCGTCACCGGATTTCTGCAGCTCTTCCACATACTCTGATCCTTGTATGATGACCTGATCTGACTGTCCTGTCAGTGAAAGCCATACTAGCTTGGGCGCATGGACCTACTTCCAACAAAGCATTAAGTGAGCAGCTCTACTCCTACATATGTGTTTGGGTTTTTTTTTGACCACAATGGGATTATTCATGTGAATATTTTCTAACACACATCAGTGATTTTACACAGACAGTCCCTCGAGACAACCTATGAATTGTTTGCTGATGTTCTTATTATCATTTACTAATCAGCCAGAGACTATAAAGTCCATTTTAAACTCACTTCCGGATTAAAAAAACAAGCTGAAACCAGCTGCCTTTCTCACTACATAGTGCAATCAGGTTTCTGTTACCTTATGAGATGGTTCATGGTAAAAGAAATGGTTCATATTCTAAGGGATTACAGGATCATTTTGTAAATTAGATGAAGAGAACTAACATGCCTGAGTAGGTTTACAAAATATAAGTGTTCTTACACCACTGTAAGAACATATAGGTAAACTGTACATTTAGAGGACTTCCATGACCACTGAAAGAAGCATCTTGAACAAAGTGTTAATCAGTAGCTTAAGCAGTATGAGCTTTTTTTCCAATAAGCGTTTATACTACAATCATGACATAAAAGATTTCATGTATATAAGTCTAATGCTGAAGTCATCATCACAATACCAAAACTTAATAGTGAGATCTACTGACACAGGCAGTATATTTTCATCTCAGTAATTTAGTCAATATGGTCAGTATATAGCCAACACTTTCCTGGAAGCTTTGGTCCATATTAATGATCTAAGTTTATTTATTCCCATGGAAGAGATCCCATGGGAGAACTGCTCAAACAATCCCATAGTCAAGAATTTACCCAACAGTATACAAACACAGAGTGATAAACATTAACTTGACTACAACTCCATGAAGACATCACTCGTATGGTCTCAACAGAATCGCAGCTACATTTGCTCAAGTGTTTAAAAACATGAACTATAGAAAAATGTGATGGCCTTCCCAATGGTCTCAAGATCTCAAACATTTAACTGTTCCTTATAAAAGTTTACCTAATAATAAGACATGGTGCCCAACCATGTTAGTACTGAAACCTTAATAGTCCTTTGCTACTAAGGCAAGAGTATCTCAAGAAAAAGCTGTTCACTACTTGACAATGCTGAAAGTAATTTTCAAGTGTTCCAAAAGCCATTTCTTAATCCAGCCTACTAACTTTCATTAGTAAGCAACAGCTAATGGTCACTAAGCCTTAATATTGTTTGGTTTGTTTAGTCCTTCATACACAAATATTTACTTACTAAATGCTTTTATAGGTCTTTTGTTTTGTTGACTATGTATTACACTGTTAGGATGAAAGATATAATTACCATTTTCATCAGATTAATTTTAAAAAGCCTTAATCACTCACTTATCTCTTTCTATTGTGTGACAGTAAATAAAACATTACAATAGGTGGACTTTGACATTATAGTTCTGAAGCTCTTGATTTTTTTCCTGGTTTGTTACCTAGTAAAATTAAGTGAAACCATGACATAGTTCCAGCTTTTTAAGGACTTTACCATATGAAACAGAAGATCTATGTGCCCATGTATTTTGCCCTTTGGAAGCAGTATACAAAACCCACAAACTGACAGAAATTTTCATACTGGTCTTGCAAGGTCCTGATTGCACTCCATTTCTATAGAAACATAAGGGATAAGAGAGATTTAAGCACCTCGTTGAATATGTTTCTATGTGGCATTAATTGAGAACAGATGCAGATGTTTAAGAGTAAATAAAATATTTTTGATTTAAAGAAAAGCACTGAAGATTCTTGAGTGTCAGATTCAGATAAAATGCAAAGGCATAAATTCTCATCTTTGAAACTGTGATGCAGAAATGGAGCCTATAATGCAGAAACTACTTATGCACAAGCTGCATGAATCTCGTTAGGTAACTGCAATACTGTTAGACAGTTCAGCCCTTTGTACCAGATCAAGGCTCCTTATGATCCTTTGCTGTACTATAGAAATAGTCTCATTCACGCTTTTATTTTTGCAGGGGCTAAGAAGTGGCAAAGTAAGGGGAATTCAGTTTGGGTTGAAGAATCAAATTCATAACATCTGCCAGTATAGCAGATTCTCAGAATGCCACAAATAAATCAGTCTGTGAAAAGAATTTTTGGTAAATTTAAGGATTCTTTTGAGAGATAGTGCCTGCTACTCATACTTACATCAAGGGTGAGTCTTTGAGAGTCCAAAGTGAGGTACTGTTCAGCAAAGTTAAAGATGAAGGAGTTTGATTCTTAGAAATGTTATACAACATTTGAAAAGTAATCTTTCTTTGGGAACTCAGTTTAGATTTTGAGCTTCTGTTGTTGCCTTCTGTTTTATTTCTCTGCCTTTAATACACTTACAATGCAGACATGGTTGAAAAAGGAGACTTCATTTACTCAGGCATAGAAGATCTACTTTAAAAAGTAAATATATCATATTCCAGTGATGTATATAATAGATCAAGGCAAAACTTTGTATTGTGATAATAGGAGAGTCAGTATTTTTGTAGAATATTCTTAAGAGTTATTATCCATGCAAAGTAATTCCCCTTAACAGAAGTCTGTCTTAAAGCCTTATCCTGCCACATGTTAAGCACACTAAGGCAACCTATAGTAACTCCTGCTCCTAGTCATGAGAAATTGTATTTACTTTCAGTGTCTGCTGAGCATGAAGATTCTGAGCAAGAAATGATTACCAAAGTTCACCCCTTTGCATGAGTCGCTACTGTTACTGAACAACTGCAGTACAAGAGCATCCCTCCAGCGCAACGGTCAACTGAGTCACCTCGTACTGAGTGCTGGATGCACAGACATGCTAGAATACCAAACAGACTTACACATCTCAATAGTATTTCTTGGTTTTGTTGACAGACCATTTATTAGCACCAGAAATCATTTCTACCTCAGCAAAATTTAGATTAATATAAATAATTCTTCTTGTAAACAACGAGCAAAGAAGTTCAACAGCCAAATGAGATGGCAACAAGATTACATAACTTCTCATTAAACATTTGTTAAGTTCTCAGAGCTTGCAGAAATAAAACCAGCATAAAGAACGGAGATAAATTAGCCAGTTCTATTTGGCTGAATGAAAGGGAAAGAACCAAGTGCCAAAGGAAAGAATTTTCATAGGGGAAATAATCTTTCACTCCACTATCAGTTCTTTGAAAATTACTAGACAAAACCATTGCAATTACGTATCATTTGTTGGTTATTATTATTGTCATTACTACTTACCGAGATAAGTTATTTACACTGCTTTTTGACTTATCAGGAACATTTTAGCAAGTGGTGTGAATACTAAAGACTGCAAAGAGTTCAACTAGTTTTCTGGAAAGGGCTGTCAAATGGTACAGAGAATACACTGGGAAAACTAAGAAAAAATCCCTCTGTACTTTCTTTCAATTGCAGTACTCTTATATGCTGCTGCAACTTCTTTGAAATATGAAATGAGAGGGAAGTGTGGTCTTTCAACAACAGAGTGCCCTTTAAAATTGTCCACATTCAGACCTAGCTTGTCACACGATCCATCAGGCCCCTCAGAGTGGTCTGAACTCACCATATGTATCTTATCAGTGTGGTCGCCCTCTCTAACTCTGTTTGGGTAAGCCCTATAATATACCCGTTTGCCCAGCTGTATTCTTTCTAATCTCACAAAATCCCACTTGGCAAACATCAGTGACAGAGAAAATGTAAACCTGTGGCAATCAGGGAAGACTTTAGTTACTGGTTAACCTTCAACCCTGAATATACAAACACAGCTTGAACTCTGACCATTGTTGAGAACTGGAAGTTTCATGGCATTATTTAACCAACTCTGTTTGCTCTAAGGGATTACTTCATTCCTCTTTCCCTCCCTCCCTCCAGCAGCCATACTCTGCTGAAAGCCCCCACTGCAGCCTTCATGACCTTTCGCCTGCCTTAAAATGCAACCTTGATTGATCCAGCCGGATGCCGTGGGTGCACAACACACGGCAGGGCACAGCAGCAGTTATTTGCCTTGGACTACACTGCTTATGTGTTTCTGACCAGAATCCAGGTAGCAAACTTGTCGTCACTTAAACTCATCTGTACAGTTTAATCTTGGCAAGGGACGGATCAGGAACAATAACCCCACAGGAAGTCTATCTTTTCTCCCACACTTGAACAAACTTAGTCAACTTCCAGACTAATGTTGCAATGCACTGTGGTTTTTAACACTTGAAATATTATCTAGTGTCTGAGAGCAGATATTGGACGAGGGTGGGGGAAAAAGAAAACAACCTGGTTCTAATAGCCTTTCCCATTTATGTTAATTTCCTGTATTAATTCCTCCCTATTCAATGAAAAAAAAGAGACTTCCTCGTTCACAGTGATTAAAGCTGCAGCTATTACCAATAGTACCTCCATGGCTATTTCAGGTGGCTCAGTTTGTGTGAAGTGCTACCTGATTAACCAACCATCAGTTGGACTCAAGGACCTTAAGGGTCTTTTCTCACCTAAATGGTTCTATGGTTCTGTAAGAACCTAACTGTTGAAATGTTTAAGCCTAATATTTTATTCTCCTTTCATCTTATTTCACAGATTTCAATCTCACAGGGATATTATCCTTTATCTTTGTCATGCTCCGTTTAAACCACAAGGAGAAGATTGCAGATAAACTAACAGTAATGTATTCTGTATAACAAAATCTTATTATCTAGATGGTGTTTGGCAACAGTGCAAAAATATTTTAATTGAGAAATTGTTTGTTATATCGACGGCTACATGAATTTTTTTGCAGACAGTGTCTTTTTCACTTAAGTTGTTAATTTCATAAACACCATTTACTCGAGAAAACAAAAAGCATCATGTGGCTATTTGAACTTGTATCCTGATTTTGTTTTGATATGAGGCATGTGATAAACAGGAGACCCTTAAACTAAATCCAAAAGATCTCTGCTCTAACCTTTGTTGGAGAAATTAGCATTTATAAACATTCGGTTTTGCTTACTAGTTTTTGTGGAATCCTGGCTATCTGTATAATTATAGTGTATTTGAGTTTTGCTCATTACATCATAAGTTAAATGGTAAGAATCAGTGTCACGTTCTATGGGAATCAGTGTATAACATCCATATATATGATCTTTCAGGCATTGGCAACCTTGAATACTTTTTTCCTAAACCCACCAGTCATGTTGATTTCTACTGAAATTATTTTAAAGCAATAATCTTCAAAGCTGTATTTAACATATTTTTCAAATGATATAAAATGTTTTCCACTTTAAAAATGTTTTTACAAGTGGCAATATTCTAACTCTGTAACCGTTCTAATATTATAACCATTTGCTATTAATCATCCTTAATACTGATTTTCTTTTTTCTCTCTCTCCAGTCTCTGAAAATCTGAACCGCACCTTGGGAACTGTAAAAAGTAGCAATGGGCCAATGTAAAACCTTATATTCTGACATATTCCAAATCTGATTTCAATCCAAATCCTACACATGAACATATTAGTTTTGGCCAGTATTTATTAAAAAATATGAAATTTACGTACAGTGCAGATTTGAAATTTTTAAAATACCAGGTAGAATCCTGAAGATCGTCTACTCTGACAAAACCACACTGGGTTTTTTATTGGCAACTTCTGCCTGATAATGAACTCAGGATCTGACCCACCAGTTTGTCACCTGCCAGTTTTCGAGATTCTCCCACTCTAGCTTTGCTGGTAAAGTTTGGTTTATTGCACGGAATTAGTAAAAAGCAGCTCTTTTCAATTTTATCTTTTTAGTACAATTGCTTTGCAGCTGTTCAGAGGAACAAAACAGGTCATGTCTAATTAATCAGGCACTCCCCCCCCCACACACCCCCTTCCAGTTAAATAACAGAATTGTAAAGCCCCACCTAGAAAGCTTGAAAACCTACATGTGACGCTGGACTCCTGGGTCAACAGGCAAACTCTCTTGACTCCAGCACAGAGTCCTTTGAGCAAAGAAAGATTTATTGGAGGGTGGGTGGGGTGGTTTGAGGGGTGGTGAAATGACAGAAACTCAGGATCTTTAGGACTCTTCTTTTGCACTTACATTACTCAGCAGCAACTGCATTTTATCAGCAAACTGAAATTTTAACAGCATCTGACTAAAACGCCAAGCTGTTACATATCAAAATTCAACAGGGTCTGACCTATTCTGTCATTTCTGCTTATCCACCAGTAAATGAAGGCAAGCTTTATCCTCCATAAAGAGTTTGTCAATGGGGATCTCTTAACAGAGTTGCAGGCTCCCTAAGGTTCACAAAAAGGTAACCACAGAAAGCTCCTCCTTCTCCAGGCTTTGCACCACAGACCTCATTTAGTAAAGCAATGTAAGAAAATAATCTGGCTTTACAGGTATATCAAATTTTACAAAGCTACTACTATGCAATGTATACAGATACTGTAAAAGCAGGGCTGGGAACAATTCTACGCTTTACACACTTAAAGCTATTTTGAATGAATACAGATCATCCTCAGAGATTTTCTTGGTCTATCTGAATAATTTTATTTTTTTAAGAAATAAGAGAGTAACTTTCAGACATTCCAAATTAAAGAGTTTCTACTCACTCAGCTACAAAACTGACTTTTTTTCTTGGAAAAGTCCACGGAACAAGAGGATAATGCAAGAATATGTAGTAACTCTAGAAAATAACAACTTCCTATGTATTTTGTGATATATTTTCCAAAGGCTTTGAACCACTAATAGAAGCCTTGTGTCCACTGCACTGGGCTGTAAATGGTATCCAGAGACACGGGTTCATTTTCAGTGGAAGACGTAAGTAGAGAGCAATCAGACCGTAGGTTTCAAAAGCTTTGCCTGGCATGCAGTGCACGTTGTGGGAATATCTGAGTGACTGATTGGCCTGTGATCACAGTAATGGGGGGAAGGAATGATGTTTTTACGCTGTCCTTAGATTATGGCGCATCGCATTAGAAAAGCCTTTCTGAGGCCAGCCTGCAGCAGTCTTTGCAATTTCATCTGAGGGTACCCAGTGAAGACTTCAAGGGAGATGCAAAGTATGTACTGGGATGTCAGAGCCTTTTGAAATTGAAAAGAGTTTCCCAGGATTATTTTATGGTCCCATGGGAAGCTTTTCATTGTCCCACTGAAAATCCTGCCAAGGCTGCCAATATTAAATCATTTTCAAATTCAGTAAACTTTTTTTATTTTTTGCTGCTGTTTGGATTTTTTTTTTTTTTTTTAATACAAAGGATAAAGTATGTGATTATTCCCTTGGGAACGATTTCATTGTCTGGGGTATTTCATCTTCAGGAAGCCTGACATCTTAATTTAATCTCCACAACACACAGTATTATCCTTGTATTCAATACACAGAAGTGTGAGAGATTTTGAATTTACTTAACATAAGCCATAAAATTGTACAAATATTATTGAAAATTAATAAGTACATTACTGTACAGTGTATATAGGTATTACTGACTATTGAATATTTAACTGAAGACAGTCTATTAATATTGAATATAAACAACAAAATGGGTGTGACAATGAATGTATACTTAAATATTCAAAACACACCAAAAGACTGCCCAAAGACAGGTTTTTCATAAATGGTTTGATTCATATGCCACAGAAAATAAAGAATATATTTCTAGCATTAAAAAGTCTATTTGTAGTTTTGCCTCTGCCTTTGCCTTTTGTGAAGCATAGTTTTGCTTATTGCTCCCTAAATGAGAAAAACAGGTTTACAAAACCAAGAAAAAAGTTTACTGAAATACTATCTGTGATTTAATCCCACCAAATCATCAAATTATCTTCAGAATACTACCAATTTAAAACACAAAACAGAAAGATGTAGCCCCTCGACATAAAGCAGCTACCAAAAAGAGACAATGACTGAAAGACAGCAGCACTTACAACTCTGTGAAGCTCCAAGCCTCATTACAGTATAACACCAAAAACCACTGGTATTTTTCAAACATGTAGGTCATACAGTTTTGTAGAATACTTACCCTGAATCAATAATAGCTTAAAAAGTAACAGAAAACTGGTGCTCTGTTGTTGCTGTTAATTCTTCATTATTTTTTTAATGCATCTTAAATATTTTTCATTTTACCTAAATATAATTAGGAGACTACATGGGAATTTCACAAGGGAGGAAGGCCTTATGCTTCCAAATAAAAGAGTGACAATGTCTTCCAAAGTCTCAAAAAGCAGTGAAATGAAAAGAAACCACTTTTTTCCCCTGTTTCAGGGGGTTTGGGAGTGGGGGTGGGGTTTTGTTCTGAGTGTTTTAGAAACCTCTATAGGTCTGAATTCAGTTTCAGGATTTCAGGAGACTGATCCGTTCACTGGTTACTTGAGATTAACAGTACCACTGACTATTATTAGGAATAATTACCTCTACTTCTCTATATAACATATATTGTCAACCATCTCTGGTTTATTTGTAAAACTACGTATTTATTATGGAACACCCAGCTCAGAATTAATGAGTCATTCCTGAAGATCTCTCCACCCTTTCAGCTCTTTGATACAACTCAATTTTATTTAAATTTCACCTTCACTGAAATTTTCCTATGCTGTAATTCCAGTTTCAGCATGGCCTTTCAGCTACTTGTATGGCCTCTGGACCACAGGAATTTTCAATGATTTTGCACACATACCGGGCTGATTTTGAAGCTGTCAAGGCACCCTGTCTCACAGCACCCATAGGAGGCCTATTCTCTTTCAGCACGCATGTGTAAATACCCATAATTAGAATCAAAAGTAGATGTTTCCATACAGCGAGACTGAAACAATGGCAAGACACAGACATACCTATTAAGATTGTTAGAGAATTATTTCACATATGGTAGCAACTAATTTTTATTATGACCTCGGCTATTTTGCCATATTTTTAAAATACCCAAAGGACTTAGTGTATTTTTTTTTTACACTAATATTCTATGCATTTTTATATAAAACTAACATTTTTCCTGCATATTATGGTTAGAGGTCAAAAAGTACAACAGGTATGCTTGGGGTGAATATTTTAACCCTTTTCTACCTCTTTGTTTTTAAGGGAAAACATTTTTAATGAGGAAGTTCAGGGGAAAAAATTCTCTTCTCAAAATAAGCAGAATCAGCACATTTTTTCACTATCTAGTACAGTAAATCCCCAAAAATTGGTTTTTCTGGAATGCTTGGACAGACCCCACATCAAAGACCTCTTGGAATTTGTATTACTCTGCAACTCCTAACACAAGCCTTCTCGTGGAATATCGGAGACATCAGGTTTTGCCTATCATAAAAATAGATTGTGTTTGGCTCTGTACATACGAGCATAGCATCCTGGTTCTGGTCAATGCCACTTCGGTAGCTGTGACTGGGACACATGGGACAATGGTTGAAATTGCTCTGACAGATGAGCAAAGGGAGGAGTGAGCAATCAATAAGTGCCATTACATCGCATCACTGTGTCCAATTGTGGGGCCTCCAGAGCAGGGAGAATCTTGATAACATGGAACAAGCTCAGTGGAGGGCACCACCATGGATGGGGCTGGAGCACTGGCCCTGGGAGGAAAGGCTGACAGAGTTAAGCATGGAGATATTATAAAAGAACAGAAATTGTGTGTATTTAACTGAATTTACTGAGTAAGGCTAATGGAGTAAAGATTGAGGGTGTATTGTCTCCAGAAGTTTTCTTCTTTGAGATGCTATGTAGCCCAGTAAATAGTACAGGACATATTTATGACTGGTAAATCATACAAAGAGCAGGACGAATCAACCGCACATTTTACGCTCCTCTTTGAATTCATCGCTATTTGGAAATGTAGCTTGAGAGAAATTTGCAGCGCCAGCTGCAGCCCATTGAACTTGATATGATTCTGCTGATCTGAATACACATGGAATAAGCCATTATTGAAGAATAAATACTCTGCAAAGTACTCTAACTTTCATTAAGAATTTAACCCTAATCCACTGTAGTCACTGCAGTCTTCTATGCTCTCAATCTAAAATTGCATGTTGTTCAGATCAAATAATGAGTTTTCTATTTATTACAATATCATTCACAAGTGTAAGCAATCTAAATTGTTTGAAACTTTTCAAATTTCTAATTGTCCAGCAATCGCAGTACTGGTAGTGCAATGAAGTGGCACTGTATCCTCCAAAAAACCTCATTATTTTCCTATTTAAGATAATTAGAATATCTCTCACTTGTGAATTGTGATATTCAATTATGATTCACGCTTCATTGCACTACCAGTTCTGCAATTGCCGGACAATTAGAAATTTGAAAAGTTTCAAACAGCTCAACATATTCATCGTCAGGAAAATGTCTATGCATCATGTCCAATTGGTTTTTTAATTGTAAAGCAACAAAGCAAAACAAAGAACCCACACTGGAGTTCGTCCAACCTCTTTCTCTACATCTGCCAGGATGGGGCCCAACTTTCCAACCTGACAGAAATATTATTGAAAGATCAGTGTGCCAGAGGCTGTTCAAATTCCTCATGGAATTCTACACCAGATATACTGCTCTACAGTAATAAAAAGTCTGCCACATAGGCCACTCTAGACTATGTGAAACACATCTTAGCTGGAAGAGACTGAGATTAATTATAGTTAGGGCAGCCATCATTTAGAATAGTATTGACTCAAGTGCAGGTTTGTATTTCATCTCAAGTTAAACCACTTAAAATCTATGCTGCAGGTACATCATCTGCAAAATTAGCCTGCCTGAGAAGTACATATATTCAGTATGTAAAGCACTTCTAAATTTTTCAACAGTTATATTACTGCTTTTCTTCCAAACAGCAGCGTTATTTTACCACAGCTACATGCAAATAAAGAATAGATCCTGCATATCTCGATAACACACCCAGAGTAGTTTGGATATGTATGCCATGCCTCTGGCGACCAAAACCAACATACATTTAGGCAAGTAGCTATTAAATAGGACTGGAATAAGGGAAAACTACACCAGCAGCTATCTAGGAAGATTTGCAACATTTCCTTAGAGAAAAAATATCATCCACTCATTGATTTACAGAAATACTTGGCAACTCCAGAGTGGATATAAAAGAACCGTTCTTTAATAGATTGGCAACTGTGCTAACCATCAAAAAATACTAAAGGAAAAAGCATTACCATTTAATGCTGCTTAGTCTGCTCAGATCAGTGTCTGTGTGGGTGGTTCTTGGAATATGTATTTGCAGAAATATGTTTTGGATCCGTTGAGCTATAAGGATATCAGTTATATCCTCTTGTGGGTTTTCCACTTTTAATATTCACTCTTGCTCCTTTAAGTTCAGAAGTGCAATACCTATCAGCTCAATGACGTAAGTTTACTTGGTTAAGGTAATATCTGTCAGATACCTGCAAAAATGATGCTGCTGCTCAATCAGGCAGAGATTCCAATGTCCTCATTCACAACAAATGGGATGTAGCATCTGCAACAGTCAATAGACTGCTTTTGGACTGTAATAGTATTTGGAATGAAAAGCAAAATCATGACTTGGCTTCAAAAAATAACCATGCTGCAAAATTCTAGTTTGGATACATACTCTGAAGCCCACCACCATATATTATAAAAGGCCCTAAGGTTTGATCATATAGTTCTGGTTTGGCTGAAAGTAGCTCAAAATGCTAAGCTGAAACAGAAAACTTTAAATTTAAATTTGGTCTGAAGTGTGTTTTTTGGCATGGGCCTATCTGTGGTTCTCTACCCTAATTTTTGTTCATAAATTGAACTAAGCACCTAAAGTAAACAGTGAAATGCTACATGAGCTAGATAAGTAAAGAGCATACTAATTATAGAAGCAGCTTGATTTCAAACAATGCATTGCAGCCACCTAAGACCTGGAGCAGTTTTATACTAAAATGTTAATTTTCAAATGAAGCACAGGGAACCAGATTTTCTTCCCCAATCTTCCTACAAAGAAATTAGCATTGTGTGATCTCTTACTTTATAACTTTCCATATATTTCCTCCATCCTATGTCCCTCCTTTTCACTCCCCATGTGTGAAATTGCACTAAATTCCAATGTTAGAGTCCACATATTGCTGTCCCTTTGTCTTCTTAATTGTTATTACTGCCTAACTGAAGACAATTTGGATTCTGACAGGCTAATAATCAAAGCTGGTAGGACCTACATAAAGCTACTCTGCACAATAATGAAGTTTTTCTTCCTGTTTCTTGGCGATTTCTTTTGTGTTAAGTCCAATTGAACCTGTGACGTTGTCACATTGCTTTGCCTCATTTTTTTATTTATTGCATATTGGCTTCCAATGTTTCAGATGAAGTTAATCATGTTTAAAAACCGGCAGGAACACTCTGCTCAAAAATGACATTATGAAGGAGGCTCCTTAGGAAAAATGACATTCTCTTTCTACAGAAAGTAGTAACTTTAATTTTCATGGCAAAAGTCTTAACAATAGTTCCCTGACTATCCACAAAGGAAAACATTTTTCAGCTGCCTACAAAAGCAGAAGGAAATGTCAGTAGGTGATTTCCTCACAAATTAAAAAAACCAAACCAAAACCAGACCCCACCCCACTGGACTATTAAATTTAATATTTTGATAGAATGTCTTTCCTGGGAAATCTGTGTATTTTTTACTTTGTGTCCTGAGTCATGATGGAGATTTTTTTATGAAGAAATTACCTGTAGTACTTACGTGATGTGAATACATTTCTATTTCTAGCCACTTTTACTCATGGTTACTGTCACACTCATTGCAACTAAAAATGAAGTCTTAGGCATATAATCAAAATCTCTTACATATGTATCCAGTCAAATGTGCCAAACACCTGTTCATTATCTGTTACAGTTCACAAATTCACCATCCTTTACAGGAGAAGGAACCGAATTCACAGCTCATGTCTTGACACTTCCACCAAGGAATGAGAAGATACTTATCAAGGAATGAGAAGATACTTATGTGGTTGGCTAAAAGGAGTTCCAGTGCAGTCCCTACTCATGCTGAAACACACTTAGTGTCCAGTTAGTTTGTCATTTTCACAGATCAGCACTGCTTTATTACACATTGGTTGAAAATACTGCATGAAAAGTACTGCTCATGTTGAACTAGCAGAGTTCTTGCTCTCCAATTTTGAAAAAACCTTCCGTGCAGGGCCAGAGCAGCTCTCACAGTATCCTTTTAAAGCTTATATTTACAGAGCAAAAGTAGCACAAACCTTGGTTAGGGGTTTTTATCTCTACATGCTAGAGGTAAGTATTTCTAGAACTGCATCACAGAGAGATGTCTAATATACTTTGCTTTAAGAATCTCTGAAATTGGTTAAATATAATTTTGTCTTTGGGATACCTTTCATAAACTCATACAGAATTCTGTTGTTTTTTCCCTACATTGAATAAAAACTAGAGGCTGAGCTGGCAGTGGGGTGAGAGAGGGGAGGAGTGGCACAGAATTATAACAAGCCATTCAAAAACTATCTTAAAGTCAGAGACAAGGGATGGACTTAAAACCTCATGCAGGAAATAGAGAAGGAAATTCCCGATTATGTTCAGATGGAAGGTGAGCTTATGAAACTGATGTGAGCAGGGGATAATTTTTGTTTCTATTTTATCACACCACCTTATATGCAATATGTTCTTTACCACTTTATCATGGTACTTTTAAAGTGCCAAAACTGTACAGTTTCATACCATTTTGCAATCAGTTTAAGTTCTGTAGGATCAAAATTTTCTAATATCTTCACAGTAATTTGTACACTCTTGTGAACCATGAAATAATAAACCAGGAGATTCATCCACATGCCATGGCAAGTCCATTTAGTGTTGTGTAATACTTGTTTTTCTTAGAGCTGCAAGCCTTGAGATTGCTAGTCTTTGCTTCAAAAAAAGCATTTCAAATAGTTTTCCCAAATAGTCTAATCCTGTTTTTTCTTTGTTCATTGTCCCACTTTAAGTTATGCACTGTGTAGCAATCGGTAACATACCCTTTATACAATGATTACATTCAAATACTATATGCATAAACTCTGGAGATGTATGTCCAGTATTGCGGAAGGAATAAACCTATCCAGAGACAAGGCAGGTCTTGCAATCAGTTTAATTAAAGGGAAAATGTCTGAGAGCCATAGGCAAGCAATGTGCATTTGAGGATCCCAGATATCACTGACTGCTTTTGCTAAAGAGAAGCCATGTGCGCCTAAAACCTCAGGAGGTCAGGAACAGTGCAGTCTATTCCGATCGCTGTGAAAGTTTTTCTTGAAATATTAATGGAACTTGCCTCCACCTCATGTCTTTAAAACTGTAAACATCAACATCTCATAGTAGTTTCATTGCTACACACAGCTAACACCCACAAAACTATTGCCATTCTCACCATGTGTAGTGACAGAAATATTGTTTAATGATCAGCTTGTACTATGTGTCCATTCAGAACAGTCTGAGGAGTAGAATCACACTCTTCAGAGACTTCCCTACTGCAGTATCCTGTTTACACAATGTACTTTTAATCATTTAAGTACACTGGATTTATTTTCACATCATTCTTTACCATGAAATTTATAGTTTATAAACAACTTTAAACTACGTTTGCCCTTGACAAGGTCAAGAAGGGCACCCAAGCCATCAGCCACACCTCCAACTATAAAGTAGCTCAGATCCGTCATCTGAGTCAACGAATAAATAATAAAGATTGATGAAAGCAGTTCTTAAACTACTTTCGAAATGCATTCTATTTTCAGAATCACTAATGGCTGGTCATTAAAAAAGAAAACAAAAGGATTTTTTTTTCCTTTTTTTGTTAAAGTTGTGTATTCAGCTGAAATCTAGAATCTGCTTAATTTTTTAATTTTTTTTTTCAAAGGAGTAAAAGGTCTGTTGCCATGATGGAGCCAACATTGTGATGAGGAATGCTGTTACGGGATGCTTGCTAAACAGTACTCTGCAGAGTAGTTATAGATAATTAATTTGTGTCCTTGGAATATCTGCAGCTTTCTATTTGTCATTTATCCTCATGTGCATGTTAGAAAAAAAGCTATCTCACTATGAAGCTTTCCACTATTCCTCCTTAAATTAACATGAAAACTGAATTGTGGCTTGGAAAACACACAGAAATCAGTAGAAGCTAACTAGTAAAACATTCCCAATTCCCAGACTTTGTTGGGGCTTGGATTTGGGGTACATTTGGGGTAGAAAGTATGTACTACTGCCAGACTGTTGTACATAAACTATTTAAACCTCAGAGATAAGGTTTGTACTTCAACACTCCAGGCATGCTCTTACCCATGAATTTAGGATCCCAGATGGTACAATTACCCCAAACTTGCACCTTTAGCATGGTTGTTCAAGGGGCTGCAATGAGTCAAAATAATATCAAGCAACACATATCTGTGCAAGCAAATAACTGTGTGGAAAACCTATGTGCACACGTGGGTTTTATGTGTAAATTTCAGGAGTAAACAAGTGTAATCCAGGCTGCAATTCAGCTTCAGCTGCAGCAGCTATGTTAATAAATATGCTCAGTCAATTTAGCACACAGCAACATAAAATCTTCTATGAAATTGGTGCTATGATATGGGTCTCTAACTGCAACGTAACACTGTTTTCCATTCACAGCAAAATCTGCTTCTATCCTGAGTGACTTGCATTAGTGCAAATCTGAGCAGCTAGGGAAGAAATGAAATGAGTGGAAAATCCTGATTGCCCCTTACAGCCGTGGAGCAGAACATGAACTGTGGCCATGAGGCAGATACTCAGTCTGGTAAGCAGACTGGAGAAATATGGAGCTGGAATATGCCTCATGTGTTTGCATCCTTCACATGATGAAGCTGCCAAATTCTATCAAATCTCAACAGGATATGTACATATGTGAGATTTGTAGAGGCTTTTAATTTGCACAATACTCAGTAGCTTTCTCACCAGAATGACAAAAGATATCAATGAACACCAAATTCTGACCACCCTTCACCCTAAAAAGCATGAAGTTACTAGAATTTTTTCAATACATTAGCTACATATCTTTAAACCTTTAAACCTAAGTAAACTAACCTCTCGTGAGGTTTTCCTAGCAATGGCTGCACCATTCTTGCTGGACATGAATTTAGACTGAGATTACATCATTCTTGCAGAACAATTTAAGCTGAGGCAGAAATCCCACATAGAAAATACTAACTGAAATTACTAAGATTTACTAAGATAAGCAAGTGAAGACAGACTATCATAAAACATTAGGTTATTTCATGTCAATTATTTCTACCCATGTCACCTGTACATTAACTTAGGCATTACCACATTACAGTGCTCTTTTAATAGAATTTGGAAAAGGTGCAGTACAATGAGATTCTTTAAAACGCCCAGAGAAATATCTTGTTATGGAACAGAAGACATCAATCACCAACTTTCATTATGGCTTTCTGCGCACATTAACAAGTTCCAGATCTCTATCAGATCTAGACCAGGTTCAGAAGCAGGACTGAGGTTTGGGGAGTCCTGTGAGCAGATTTCTGTCCTCTTCTCCTAGGTAAAAATCTCGTGAAGCCCTCTAACCTAGAGCACTTACACTAACGAGCGTCAAATAAGGAGTGCCATTGAAACTGCTTTCACTACAGTTGCAACACTATAGCATCTCATCTGTTACTTATGAGAGTATTACTATACTGCAAATATTGCTAATATTAAGTTTTTACTTCTGGGAAACCAGATTGTTGGCCTTCTGTAAACAGGCCTTTTCCCTTTCTGTATCATCTTCTTTTCTTACAATTTCTGTAATGATAGTGAGTATTATAATACACCTAAGACCCACGTATCTCATCAAAATTCATTTTAAAATATCACATTATATATTTTCATCAGTTTACAAACCACTGAAACATGAAGGGAAATAGCCCAAATTTGAATTTCAGGAGTCCCTTGGAGCACCAGGTGGATGGAACATCAGACCTCAATTCTAGCTAGTGACATTCAGCTATACTTTCAAGTAATCCTTACACCCATTTGTCACTTGACTCTTCCCAAAGCTTTTATATATATATAGTCCATCTACGTACTAAAGTCTTACATACATTAATCTCTGAGCAAAAATAACCATGACTTAATATTACTATGATTCATTTCAGTCCTTGAAATGTCACAACTGAAATGGTTTCCAGGCAGGGTAGGAGGTATATTTCCAGCTCTGTTATCTTCCACCATACAGATTCAATGGCAACAATTCTTCCATGAGAGCAGCAGTGAGCTGAAAATCCTTCTGTGAGCCAGCACCTGAACTGCATTGAGTCAACTAGCACAGGAGTACTCGTGTGAATCCAACAAATAAACAGCGACAAATAAATTTCACAGATGTTTTTGCATACTATAAATTAAAACACTTCATTATTCATATACCAAACCATACAAACCCAGTTGGAAATGAGACGCTGTATATGTCACTTGGATAATCCCTCTGTGGGTAAGAGGATAAAACTTACACAGAAGGCTGGTAAACTCAACACACAGTGGACATACTTCAACAACACATCTTGAATGCGAAGAAAACTTCAATCAAGCTATCAGTGATTTCCAGGACGATCATATCTAAGTTCAAATATTCTGCTGTGCATCAGAAAGTATTTTTTATTGTTCCTATACTATTTTTTTCTCCATTATTGTCTTTTGAAAGAGAACTTCTTATTCACTCCTATAGACACATCAGTTTTGAGTTGGATATTCAAGTTAAGATCCTAAATTTTAAGATTGCACTTAGTATATCACATGATGAGAAGCTTTCATCCCTACCTGTAGCTCTTAGTGCATGAGAGAGAGGAATTATGAGAGGAAACCAGCAAGAGGTATTATCTGTATGCACTGCATAGGCCCAAAAAAGAAGTCATCTGCTCAGGAAAAAAATGTTTGTATCTCCCCTTCCCTCTGACCATGACAGAAATAATTCCCCAAGGACAAATTGGAGAACATTACAGGTTTCCAGGAGTAATCCTTAGCCCAGTAATAAAGAACCGAACAAAGACCTCACAGGTAAACATCAGGGTGGGGCACAAATAGAAAACTGATTAACAAAAATCTTCCCAAAGCAACAAGTCATATGTGTAATACAAAGCAGATTCACTTCTTGGCCACTCTGAAAAGCTTGTGCTATGCTAGCCATTTCAAAATTACTACAGCTTTTTGCCCCTCACTCCTCGACCTAACCTGTGCAAGTTTCCTCCAGAGATGAGATCTCACCGTGCTGACGGTGCTTCCTGTCATGCCAGGTACAAACACAGATGAAATTAATGTTGACCTAAGGGTATCTCCCAGTTAACAATTACTTTTGAGACTACTGATCAATTTGATTCTCAATGAAAGCTCTTACTGGCAAGCACAATTACTAAAGGACAGCTGTGACAGGAATTCAAGCATAGAGATCACTGGCACAACAGAGAAAAATAGATTATTATTATTTTAAATATATCCAAGTTGTGCTGCTAATGAATTTGCTATTCATGACACTGGTAAACTCCTAAGTTTATCTAGCAGGCTGTTACTATATTCTTTTTTGTCTAGTCTTTTCTATAATATGTAATGGTGGGGGGTGTCAATAAGCCACCCTTTACAAATGCATTTCATTCCCATGGAAAAAAGCCAACTTCTTTCTAAACACGGGAACATTCCTTCCTCCCACCCACCCATTTGATTTATTACTCCTACTCAAATGTCAGCATTCAGTTGTTTCACCTGGTTTCTTTTTTTAGCTATGTAGCAAACCCAATTCAGTCTCTTGTCAAATTGCACAGCTGGCACAGCTGTGACAGAATTTTACTACAGGTGGGAACTTACATGATTTTTTACATCTACACAGACCATGGTTTTCCAAGACAGCCAAGAAATACTCTTTATAGAGGGAAAATAAAGCATTCATCTTTTTTACACAGGAAAAAAAAGAAGGATGCATTTAATATTCTGCTTATGCCTGCATCCCTCTTCCCTGGAGAAATCGGGCAACAAGCACCCCATTTGGGGTTCTCAAGGGACAACGCTATAGAGCAATTGACAGCATACTGCCTTGGGAATCCAAATGACTACATGCTTACGATGTGATTTAACACGCATGAATTACAATCAAAGAAAACATTGAGAACTATTTCCTGGTAACGAAGAAAGGAGTGTATTCATATACATGCCTTGGATCAGATCTGCAAATATGTTCTCAAGGACTTATGCTAGTTGAAAAACAATCTCCCCCATGTCCCCAGTACTATACAGATGAGACTAAAATTGGAAATAACTGATCGGACAGAAACTAGCTAGTGCATTTATGTTTATTCTCCTGTGTAGCCGTACACCCAGAGATGGTGGGTACTAGGCCACCTGTGCACAAACAAAACCTTCTCTCCCATTCTCACCAACACCCTCCTTCCACTCTTCAAAAAGTGTCTCCACCACCTCCGCACTGATCTGCCCACAGAGGCAGGGGTGTCACTTTGCCCAGCGTTCTGTGCCTCAGCAAATGTCGCTAGTATCAGCGTCAGAAGTTGGGTCTGGGTAACCCCGATCTGCAGTTCACCAAAAGCAATCTTCACCCTGTACGCACTGTGTCCCGCTGTGTCATCACTCCCTCCATGCTAATGTTAACTCACTTTTAAAGATATGGAAAAGGAAGATCTGGACTCCCTCGTGGCTTTCAGGTTCCAAAAGTGAGCAGATAGCCACAGAGAAAGAAACCAAACATAAAACCATACTTGAAATGGCAAGAAATTTTGCTACAGTACAATTAACAATTTTATAAAAACATATAAACTTTATAAAATCAGAAAATTCATAACAATTTTTACTTGAGACAAGAGAATATCCTTTTAAAACTTGTCTTTCGTGTATATTTGTCCGTCTGCTCACAAACAATAACTGTAACCGACCATCAAATAAAAATAACAAATAGTTAAAATCCTCTTCTAAAATTCTAGATAAAATCAATGCTGGCTTTCAGTAACTGTTGCTAAAGCCCTCTGCAGCCCTTCCTCATGATCAAAAAGTACAAAGTTCTAAATCTCGAAAGATTACAGCATTTGAAACCTTTCGGCACTGTTGAACTAGTAAATGTTTGAGAGATCTCTATGCAGCATGAGTCATGCTTTTAAATTAAAAAAAAAATATATCGTGCAAGTAGACAGACTTCTGGATGCTTCTCCAGATCAAAACTCTAAAATGCTGGGGATTCATTTTTGCATTGGTGGAAAGAAATTATTTTTTAAAATGACTAAAATAGCCTCCATTTCTGAAGAAAGCTGTACCATTTGCTCAGTTACTAGGTCTGTGATGAATGAGCTGTCGCTGAAATGTGTAATATACGATCTGCCTCACTGAGCATTTCCCTTACGTTTGAGAGAGTGCCTAAATAAACGTTGTACTTTGCTAAGTGCGGGGCCTGCACAGTATCAAAGTCGTGGCTGCAGTGGGCTCCTGCCGGCGGCACTCCACAGCCATGGCTCCTCGTCCTCCACCAACGGTCAGAGTACTTGGGCTTATTAAACACAACGACCTGTCTCAAACTGAAATTACCCAAGCACCCAACACTGGAGCATCATCTTAGCTGAAGGAGGAATCTCCCCAGCTCCCAGCAACAGGCTTGCCACCATTACAATCGCTCCCAATGTGGTCACCTCTGGCAGTAAAGCTTTAAATACCACTCGATGACTAACTAGCTACTGTATCATCAACATGACCATTCCTATTCCAGCGTGTGCAGGAAACAAAGCGACCATAGAATACGAGCAAAATGCCCCAATAGATGACACACCATTGCATTCGACTTTTCAAGTAAATCACTGCACACCAGCAGCTGACACTGAAGACCAGCTGTTCCGTGGCTTGAGGCACCAATCATCTGCAAAAAGGGTGACCACAGGAAGCACAGAGTTAGACTTTTCATTTGTAGTCGCGTAAACAGCGGGAGGTAATGGCTGATGATGTATGCTCACTTTCCTTTCCCGTAGATGAGCTGGGAGAAGGGGATTTCTCCTCTGTGCACTGCACAACTGAGTAGGATTCAAACAAGCTTCAGTGAGCATGCTTCATGGAATACGATACCAAAACTGAACCAGAATTCAGACCTTCTGGTTCCATCTAGTCAAAATACACAATTCAATCAGAGAAATTAAGAATGCTGAAGGCTGAATTCAAGCAGGTTCCAAGACTGAATCCATAAAATAATGAATACGCATGCAAGTCTCTATTTACGTTAGGAAATTTGCATGTGCAAATGGACAGCAGTGTGCATTTACCAATTATGTTCACACATGACTATCTTTGGCTTCTTTTGAAAAGATACCTATATTTCTCTTGATAAATCCTGGCCAAAAGCCTAGGTCACTTGGAACTGCCTTTGCCAGAAACCGTGGACATAAAATACTTTCCAGGTGGTACTCAGCTCCTTGCAGAATCAAGCCCCAAAACAGGGAGTTCTTGTTGGAGTTTCTACAGTGAAGCTACTGATGGTTATGATGATCAAATAAGCAGTGCAGCCCAAAGGCTTGTTCACAAGCTTAAAGGAAAAGCACTGTAACTGCAAACTTGCACAGAATAACAGCTTATTTAGCTTTCAGTAAATGAAGTGTTTTATCTAATAGATTTTTTTTTCTCTTCCTCTGATGGCTAAATGCTTCCCCTATTACTAACGTGTGAAATGATCTAGAGTATTAGCATTTGCATTATGCAGTTACTTGCACAGACCTTGGAAAAACGACGGCTTCTGGCAAAATTTACTGGAGAAAAAAATTTCCAGATAGAGATTTGACTTAAGGCATTACTGTTCAATGAGGAGTGGTTTGGGCAAGATCTTATTTCCACTTTTGCCCTGCAAGAAAATAGGCAATGACTAGTAAATGAGTTGGAAATTATTACTATAATTAACATGTCTTCAAAGCAGCCGTTGGAAATCGTGCATGCGGCAACAAACTAATGAAGTTCCAGTTGCACAAAAACAAAAGCTCACAACAACCTGAGGGAAGCCAGGGTAGAAGCTGTTTTAGGGAACTTTTCCCATATTAAAGGCAGAGTCTGAAGAAGACAGTGACAACGCCGTCCTGCCCTGCATAGCTTCATTGTCTCGGCAGCGAGTCTCCCAGTAATGAATGCCCGGTGCTGTCAGCACACATGGAGGCATTTGGAAGTTCTCGCAGACAAAAAGAAAACAGGAGGTACAGGGGAGGGGGAGTTCAGGGACGAAACCGGAAAAACGCAGCCAGCAAAGTATATTGGCGACATGAAAAGAGATTTGTTTGGCCAAATCTTGATTTATTGTGTAAATAATCACTCTGCTAGTGTGCACTAATTACACACGGCATGCAACGAACAAATCAGTATGAATCCTTTTCAAATGGTGCAGCTCAGATGTACACTTTAGTTGTTCTCTCAAAAGGAAGATTATATTCCTGTGGGTCTCTCAAGAGTACTTCAGTCAAATTGCTCCCTGCCTTCAAATTCTGCCTGCTTTTGCAGAATAAAAGTATTTTCATACCAGTTCTGTTTACTATTTTTATGAAAACAGGAATCAAATTAATATTAAAGGTTCTAATTAGATTCTTTTTAAAGAAGCAGCTAAAAAGAAGTAATAGTTGGAAAAGCACAGCACTAGCATATTGTGTACAGGTTTTACACAAGCGCCCACGCACATATTTCTGCCATGACACCCACTTTTCCACATCATTCCTAATTTGCAATGTTCTTGTTGCTGGGTCTGATCCAAATCCCCCTGCAATGAACGTAAGTTTTTCGGGTGGTTTCAGATTGCCTGGGATTCATTCGAGGCATTTGGGCTATAAAGAGCATATCAGGAATGCTGGCTCAGGAGGGGGAGGAGGACGTGAGGGGCATTTTCACGATGTTGATAAACAACTAAGCATGCAAATGATAGCTGAACCTTCAAGTTGCACAAGTTGCATTGACAAGAAAGCAAAAACTGTCCTTCTGACCGTTCTTAGTATACAACAAAGAAATAGCTAGTTCCAATCCACCCTTAAATCCTTCTTAGAACAGCCTGAGAATAGAAGTCTGTGCCTATTAAAGATCCAGTTCATTCCACTATTTTAGGTTTCCTTACGTACCTTTTTTTTTTTTTTTTGATCCCAAAAATCCATTCCATCATTCCTGGCAGGTTATTGCTCAGGCTGTGGGTTGAATCCCATTGGGCAGCACAAATTCTTAAATAAAACTTCCTAGATAGTAAGCAGCAACTTACTGAAAAAGGGTTATTTAGTATGCACTATTCACTCATCTCTGTTCTTTACACCTTGAAGTGAATACCTGATTGATATCACTTTTTAAATCACCATCATTAGCAGTTAGTAGTCATGAACTAAACAGGATTTATCATTCTTCCCATATTCTGCTTTGAGGACCAAAAGAAACATTGACATCATCTTCAGCTGTGGTCAGGAAATATTGAGGATGCAGAGGAAGCCTACTAACGAAGCTTTCATTTTTGCCTCTATCTCTAATACATGTCATAGTGAAAAAACACCAGGTGTGATTTTGCTTTGATGTGCTTCTTTCTCTTACACCTCTGCTAAGTTATTCCAGTGATATGAGTATATTCAGAGCTATCCTTTAGTACCTACTCTGTCCATGAAAGTGATCCACTTGCACAAAGCTCAAATGGTATAGCACGTACAGCTAATTCTACTGTAACAGCATGCCATCTGTTAACTGCATTTGAAGGCTGCAGTGAGATGTACTATAATCTTCTTTAAAATATCTCTGGGGTTACTTTTACAGGCATGGAAAGATAAGGGAAAAATATTTCTTCCTTTGGAAGTAACAGTGCATGTATCTTTCTTTTATGGCAGGGCCTGGGGCAAAACAAGGTACACATAAACCAGTCGATGTTTACAAAACTAACGTCACCTCTTAAATCTTTGTGACATCTGCAACTGTGAAAAATGCTGAGTTTTCTGACAAATGTTTCATAATCAAAATGAAGTAATTATTCAGACAAAAATCAAACTTTGGTAGACAAAATTATACCATATCTCTAACACTGGATTTTTGTATTTGCTCAGGACTTAAATGCCAAGCTTTAATTAAAATTTGTCAGCAGTTTGGACAACAGTAACTCTTTCTGGAAAAAAAACAAACAAACAAACACCAAAGACCAAAAAACCACACACACACCCCTCTCCAAAAAATCAAACAAAACCGAAACAAAAAACTCATCACATCCTTTTTAAATTATTTGGTGATTTTACTAGATATTTTATTTTAGGAAAAAAAAAAAGAATATATAATTAAATTACTTTGTAAATCTAGAAAGAAATCAGAAGAAAACAATCACAGGACTGTGTCAAAAACTATTGCCTGATGATTTAAGATAAATCAGCCCTCACAGCAAACTAACAAAATGATTCTTAACTGAGCATTAGCATGGTATGTTTTCCAGAAAGTTTTCTTCCCCCACTGATAAATCCAAAGATACCCAAGAAAGCAGATCTCACAAGAAAATCCAATAATACTGAATATATTTCTTTCCTCTTTTGCTATTTTATAAAGCAATATTCTTGGGTTCGTTGTTTCTTAGGAAATGTATGTTTCCTTTAACTCAGAAAGGGACAAGGTCTGACATGTGGATCCCTGATCCCTCCTATTCCCAGCAGTCTCTGTAGGTAAATATCAAATGGAAAATAGCTTAAGTCTTTCCATGTCACATTCTGTTCTCATACAGCAAAAGATCACTATGATGAAAAGCTTTACTGGAAGGATGAGTCCCCACACAGTTTCCTCTGTTAGTCCACTAAGGGTCCTTTAGCCTCAAGCAAGTCAAAAGAGAAGACTTTCATGACCGTAATGTTAGTATTATAAAAGCAATCCAAGCATGCTTATACTCTTTTTATAATCCAGTAATCTGCTTCTCTTTCATTCAGTTTTGTTGAAAGATAAAGATTGTATTTTACATAACTTTTTCATAAAATGCCGTAATTCAAGGTTGACTGGAGCCCAGGCTATGAGTTTTAAGATGGTGTTTCTCAGCTTGGGTCAGTTGAGCCGCATTCACGCATCTGTAACTCCATTAACTACATGGCTGCTAAAGCAAGGAGGGGTTTGGTTCATGTTATAACAGATGCCTATTCAGATTACTTTTATTCCAGCACAGAAGTTGAACACTGCCAGCACCTTACAGCCTTATTGGGCAATACCGCAATATTGTTATCTTCCACTGAAAAAAGATTCCACATTTTATGACACTGGCCATTAAATGCTCTCTAGAACACTTTTATGGTATTTAAAAGTCATGAAATATTTTGATAAGTAGCAGTCACTTCTGTTGAGTAACTACGTAGGAAAACCACCAAAGGTTATCTAGCATTTCAAGAACCAAACCCCAGGGTTGATGGTGTTACCTTGACAGGAACAGGATATCCATCTAAAGGAATTCCTTATGGGCACAAGCTATAGATGCCAAAGTTGACTCTCCGATTACCTTATTTTTAACAGGAAATTTAAGGAAATCATTGACAAGTCTTGATGTTATAACAGATGATCACTTTGCCTAAGAAAGCGAGAGGTTTTACAGCATGTTTAGTATCTAGGCAGGAAACGTGTCAGAATGGTTTTACTCAGTCCAACCATGAGATAAGCCACAGAGGGCTGGCTTCTTGCTTTTTGTATCTAGCAGCACAGAGTGCATGGGAGAGGAACAGGAGTAAGACTCCTTAGCCCCTGTAGCCTGCAGGCTACAGTAACGGCTGGAGTGCTTCTGTATTGTTCCACACCATGCGAAGGCTTGCATTTCCATGCTCCGACTCCTGCGCGTTTGAACAAGTCATGCTCCTGTATCAAAAAGGATGTTTTACTTTAAACCGCAGAGTCAAATCAACAGGTATATTACACCGAGATTTGCAGTTTGTCAAAGGAGGATTGATTCATGAATGTCTTCTGATTACAGCTTTCTTGTAAACATGAAAAAAACCTACTAGGAAACCCTGCACAATATTCTTATCTAAAAATCAACTAATTCTACATAAGCATTGTTTTCTTTTTATGTCTGGAAACAAGAGAAAACAAACAACCAAACAACAAAATCCCCAAACAACAAGAAAAGGCAAACCAGTAAGACAACTCGGGGGAAAAAAACCCCATATCTACTGTTTCAGCATACTTTATTTATAAAGTGTTTCAAGCTCAGCTCAACTGAAAGGTGCACGTAGAGATCCCTGTGAATCACCCAGAAGCATCTATTTTTAAGCTATTGGGGAACTCAGAAATATCTTGCATGTTTCCAATTGGAATTGTTTTTAGAAATGCCATCTAGAGGGGCAATGCAGACACATTTTCTCAAAGAATAAACAGCATCTTTATGTACGGCAATTAATTCTCCAGATGTAGTCCAATCTGTGAATGGCTGGTAAACAAATGGGGTAACTGCCAGTATAAATATTTATTTGGGAACAGAGGCAGCTTCCAAACAAGAAAAAGTTTGTCTCAAGTAGTTAGTGTGAACACTCTGCAAAGAAGGAGCATGAATGGCTCTAAGCAAATGCTCACTGGAGCTCTACATGTGAATTCCAGATAGGCAGGAACATTTTAAAGACTTTAGTGTTAATGACAGTTCAGTGAATTGATCATGACTTTTTTTTTTTTTAATTCCTCCAGTGGCATTTAGTATAAGCTGTTATTAAAGCAAATGAAGTCCAGAACGCTATTTGATCCACATTACTTATACTAGAAGATCCACTGACTGACATGAAGATAATAGTGCATGGAGAGAATGTAAACGTTAGTCACCAACTAGCAGCTACAGACATTTGACATTACAAATCTTAGCTCTTTAAAAAGATTTTGTTCTAAAAGGGGAAGATTTAAGGAAATAAATATTTTTAGCTTATGGGACAATATTAGAATGAGCTAACATTTTTATTAAAATAAATTGCTGTGATTTGGAAACTTAAAATTCAAGAAGGAGATCATGATAATCGTACTTCCTCTACTTGTTCAAGTACAATTAAATTGCTTTGATTACAAGCAGTAAGTGTAATTACTAGATATGCCATAATAAAGTGGTAAAATGTAGCCTTCTGAAAGGACAAAAGCTGTCTATGGATGTGGATTTTTTTTTTGTCCATATGTCATATTCTAGATCAGCTCACAAGCAAAATAATATACACTCCAACTATGGAAGAGCAGGGAGCTCTCATCCTTAACATTACTGAAATTATCGTTTGGCTGTAGCATTAGGAACCACATGGTTTTAAAGCAGAAATTTTCAACAACACAGTATTTACTCCCTGTAGTCAGAGGGCTGACCAGCTGACAACTGTGACATCCAATGTATCACTGGGTGGTCACATTTAGTATAAAGTTATGTCAAGATACGGAGGCATATCATTAAAGAGCCTGGTTCTGCAAGGTGTTGAGTCAACTGGGAGAGCAGAACACACTGTGCGCGCCATAGCTGTGGTTAAAAGCCATCATTATTTCCATAGATACTGAAACAACTCTACTGAATCTTTTGAACATGTACCACTTGCTGAGGAACATGTTTGCTCCACAAAATCTGAATGCAGTATCAGAGTAAATTGCCACTGGAAAAGGATAAAGTTAGCTAGCTCAAAATATGGTGGTTCCTTTATTCCCTTCAAGCATTCCAGTCTCTATGTGACAGGTTATTTTTCAGTCTGCCTTTTCATGACATTTTATTTCTTATGTAAATGAGATTCAGATGTTATCTGGAATTTACCTACTTCTCACAGTTCTAGTCTCACTTCGAAGTTTTCTGCCTCAGTATACCTGAAAGAGAAGATATTTATTATATAGAGGATAACAAAAACTAATGCCCTTTCAAAAAGAATGGGAATTTTGAAACAGGCTTTACTGTGATGAGACACCCTGAAGTAAGGGCCATGTCCACCTGCCATGCCCAGTAATTCCGTTATTGGTTACTGACAACATCACACCTCTGCTTTCCTACATTAGACTTCCAAATCCTCCAGAAAACAGAAACGTGCAATGAAATGCATAATATTCAGAGATTTCAGTTTCAGTCCCTGTAAGGTTTCTAAGAGAATCAAAAAGAGGCTTGCTTAATTTTCTTTTGTCATTGTTCAAGTAGCTGAATTTTTACAACAGCCTGTACCTATGAAATCAATGCCCAAGTGGCAAAGCTTCTGCCATTGTCCATAGCAGAAATTGCAATTTACAGTCACAAAACCCCAAAACAATGACAAGAAAAACACACCAAAACCCTCTTCGTAACCAGACTATATTCTGTGGGTGGAAGCTCACGGTGATGCTTGTGACTGAACCTGACCTTTAAACAAATCTCTAGCGTGTATCTGCACCTTGGCTTGTTACAGCCCGTTCCATTCAATGTACTGACAGCTCCCAAGTGACTGATAAGAGAAAGTGATAGGCGTCCTTGGTAAATACTTGCCAATGTTTAAGAATCTGAAAGAAAACTGTGGGCTAAAAGAAAGTTCATCAAGTCTCTTTAGCTGTTAGGGCCTCTGAGATGACAAGGAATTTCCAATCAATAGAACTACTGTGATCTTTTAACAGCTGTGAGATGCAACAGTAAACAATTTGAAAAGGAACGTTTGCTTTCAGCCTCAGTTTTGAACTATAATGGTGATTATTTTTAAATGTAAGTCCATGAAATTCCTTGTTATGAAGAACAAAGGATTGCTATGTAATTTTGATAGAAACATCTATCTACTGTCATTTTTAAACAGACCAAAAACCTAGTGGGAGGAACATTGTGCAACAATAGCAAACTCCTTCTCACAAACATAAGGGTACTGCATAATGTTAATGAAATTTCTTGATGAGGGTTAACAAGGAACAACCTCCCAAGATTAGCAGGAAAACTCTACTGAACATTTTTCCTTCAGCAGAATGTCAAGAACATATTGTCCAAAAGCACGAGTTTAATGACATTTGGTTAACAAATTTTAGTAACAAAAATATTTTGAAAGTTAGAGATTTAAAACACTACGCAAATAATCAAAAGTTTATAATAAATGTATTACAGCAGTCAGACTTGTTCTTATGTTATAAAAGCTCTTCCTTTCAAGGTAAAGTATGTTCCCTTTTATTTTAATCTATCTGCTGTTCAGAAAGACAACAGCTCCCCACCCCCTCACCCCCCATTTTTAAAAAAGTATTCTTGGAAAGGGGTAAAACACTGACAGTTATGGAACAGTTTATTCCAGATAGGAATACAGAGAATAGTGTTCATGGAGTTCCTTGCATTTATCAGCTTTAGACATCCACTAGGGAGAGCTAGTGAGAAGGAAGGTAATGTTGAAAAAACTGACAGGTTTTGTCAATACACTGCATAATGCACTGTGTTGATTTCTGCCTTGTATTTAAATCACAATATTATTTTATTCCAAAGCTCCCATTTTGGTGAAATTAGGCATGTGGAAGTTCATCAGGAATCTGTGTCTATCTAGGAACTAACCAATGAGGTAAATACCTTTACCTACTCATAGTGTAGCTATGGTATGTTATACTGCATAACGATAAAGATTCCTCCTAGGTGTAGGTTATGTTAATCTAATACTGTTAAATTACTATATAGAAGTCTAAACAAAACAACAAATGTTAAATCCTGACCAAGGTTCTGAAGTGGGATGGAAAAGGAAAGTCTTGGGGCTTTCCTCTAGGCACAGCACAAAATGGTATCCAAAATTTCCCCCACAATATTTTCACAAACTATTTCTGTGAAAAGCACACAGTCAGAGAGGCTCACTTTTTTCACCTGCTTCTAAACAAATGAAAATAAAAATGTAAGTGACGGTACTGACTGTTTTCTATTCTATTTGTGTGTCTGAAACTCACACTCTGCCTCTCCTTCAGATGTACCTGAAGGCTGTATTGTTGTTTTTAAAGAGGAAATCAGAAACTCCACATCAAGTAGAACACATGACACTACAAAGAGGTTGCTATCTAATGTTGTCTCTGGGAACAGCCACATAAATTTAACTAGTGTTATATCACAGCAATGTTATCACTTAGCTATATGGCTGGGCAAGCCACAAATCTAAAGTTTTCCAGTCTGGATAATTACTGGTCTCTGAAATAATGAGGAGTAATAGCTTGATGACAACCAGCGTGCAAGTTCAAACAGTGAAGAGAAACTTGTACAACCCACAAGAGAGGAAGGATCAGACTCACACCTGGTCTCAATATGTTCATGAAGGAGAGATTTGCACTCACTTACAGCAGGTCTAGAGGCAAAATTTGCAAATCCCTCTCCACTGGAAGAACTGTTTTTCTTATTTGCCTCTCATAGTATTTTCTCCCTTTAAAACTGGTTCCTAGAATATAAAGAGAAGTTAAAGTACCATTGTTAGTGTTTAATCTAGTCTTAACAGTTCTAAAGCTGAAATCCCTAGAACAGAGGGTACAGAGATATAACTGGCAGTTGAATAAAGATGTAAACAAAAAATGAGCCCAGAAGAGGGGTTATGAACTGAATTTGGTACTGGGTGGGGGGGAGGGAGGGGAATGCAGAGCCAGCCAACGGGCTGTACTGAAATTCCATTAGGCTGGGAAGATAGGAGACTAGAGTTCATTTCAGTGTTAATGGAAAATGAAGACCCAAGTCTATCAGAAGACACGAGATCAGCAGGTTTTCTGATGCTTGTTTTTCTCTCAGCCATATTCCAGTTTATTACTACATATCAGAGTTTCTCCTAACAAAGTATGTTTTGCATTCAGATCAGATTGAGGAAGTTAGGGTCTTCCTAATTCAGGATACAGAATTTCTTTCTCACATTAGAAAAATACTGTAATCTACCTAAAATTTTTCTTCAGACATAGGAAAACAAATTGTGGTGAATCTTTCTTTCTATGCCTTTACATAATCATTTATATCTGAGTGTTTGTTTAGTTATTATTATAATATTTCTTTTCTTTCCTCTAGTGAAGGAGTAACAGGAAAGAAAGAAACATTTACAAAACAGAAGCTCTTTTTAAAAATATTTGGGTTTAATGTATTTGAGAGAAGTTTAAAAAATAAATTAAAATACAAATCTTCAAATGCTTCCAGAATATTTCTTAAAGCTACGTAAAAGCTATTCTCCAGAAGAAATCCACTTGACAGATAGAAACCAGATGTACCAATTAATGAAAAGCTCAAGAAAAAGTTAATTTTCACATAAATTAAATATATCCCTAACCACTGTAATATACAGATATTTTATCCAATTTGTGTTGCTTTAAATTATTTCTATTACACGAAGGTATTCACGAAAGGCAAGCTTCATAAGTTTCAAACATGTGCACCTACATTGTTCTATTAAAACAGACTGAGAATGTTTATGTCAAGTGAAGTTTCTTGTATGCTGATATTTGTAGGTTTCTGACCTAGTAATATCATATAGAATAGTATAATAAAACTATTATTTTGAAAATTTTTCAGTAAGTAAATAACTGCATCAGGATGAATTCATATATTCCAAATACATCCTCGTTTCCTGTAGCTTGTCGGAGGTCTGTTAACAGAATTTAAATTTTCAGTCCCTTTATGGTGGAAGCAAGCTATATCTAGTCACACTGAATGCTTACCTGTCAACTACTTCTGGGCTTGCTAGCCAGTTTGAACAACTTTGCCAGAAGCACAGTACTACAAATTCCATGAAAACAGGAAACCAATGAGACATTAAATGCCCGTATTATTACCTTCTTACTAACTGGAAAAGGCTGCAGCACAAAGTCATGCCTTATCAGGCAATGCACAGAGATCCACTAAAAGATAACCTTTCCTTGAGCACCAAAATAAGACAAAAGCATTACATAGCAATAATGTAACCCTGTTTCAGGAGAATAAGCTAATATTCATTTCTTCAGCTGTTTGCAAGCAGTGAGCATAGATTTGCTCTATGGTATCAGGCAAGTCCACAACCTATTTAGAATGCAATTACTTTTAGAAAAATGTCCAAAGCAGCAATCAGGAGTGATCCACCCCAGAGGAGTTTGACAGGTAGGAAACTCACAGATTAAGATACCCGCTGTTGTGGGTGAACACACGAAGATTTTCCATGTATTTTATAAATTGTTCTGGCAAGAACAAATGGAATGGGCAGAATAGCAAATAAAAGAATGAAAAACTCCTAGTGATGTTAAAATATATTTGGAGAAAGATGTATTTCTAGGAAGAATCCTGCCCTCCATTCCACAGCAATAACAGAGACATTTTCTCCCAGTACCTCCTTGTTATATTTTTCCAAGTAATTTGTTTCTTTTGTAAAAAATGTTTATCTAACAGCATCATTGGTACTTAATCCACATCCTCAGAGAGTTGTATCCACTTTTGTTACAGATCCGATCCTACCTTTCCCCCCATCAGTTCCCCAGAATTTTTAAGAAGAATTTAACCATTCCACTAAAAAGCCTTTTTTTTTAATTATATTTTCTGTTCCACAAATATATGTTCAAAAATTACACAAATTCATGTTTAGGCATGCATAGCCTAAGCATTTGGATAGCCCTATGTCTATAGTTCTCTTACAGCGTTCAATAAAACAACGACATTGGTTGCACAATGGCCTGCCCCAAGTGATAGGGTCAGAACTCAGAACCAAAGCTTTGGGTGCATCCATAGGGTAGCTCACAGAGAGTCTTCCACCTCACATGCATTCCCATGTAGCTCAGAAACAGGAGGAAAAGAGTTCTAAAGTTATAATGAAACAGCAGCATACATTTTACAGAAACAGTAATAAACAGAACAAAAACTCTTCCTGTGTATTCTTGCCTAAAAAGGTAATGTAACACGAACGGATAACTTAAGGTCTAAATGTTTATCCAGACTTCACAGTGAGCATGAGGTATTCTAACAGTTCATTATCATTATATATGGAGTGTCAGAAGGTTTTTTAAAAATTGCCATCCTACAAAGGAGTCATTTACTACTATCATCTTGAGAGAATAGCATTTAGGTAAATCCTTTCTTGATAGGTTCACTGATCAGCACATTTTTCTGAAACATCCAAAGTGTTTGACTTGCTATAATCTTACTTATGTCGTTAAACCAAAGTTTTGTGCCAATTTGAAGGAACTTCATAAAACTTTCTACTGATTGTTCTTAGAGACAATGTCATGTAAAAGTTTATACCTTTTTGATCCTATCTTTTTATGATTAAAAAATAATCACAGGTAAATGAAAATATTGCCTTTTTATTATTATTTGAGAGATGGCACAGTTTTCAGTGGTTAAGATAGTTCAAAATGGCAATTTAACACAGAAATTCCTTAACCCCCTTTTTTGTACTTTATAGTCTTTTGTTTAGAGAAACAAAGGTAAAAGGTCTCCGTAGCTCAAGAGTTTGGTGCACTTCAGTTATATTTGTTTTTCCTGGGACCTATATCTGGGGCAAACAGCATATAAATTAACAAACACCAGGAAGTTTCCTACTGATTCACAAGCTACTTACTTGTAGCCTTACTATCCAAGAAAAACAATCAGTGCTACTGTATGCCATGATTTCTTAAACATTTATGTTTTCTTAAGAAAATACAAAGACATAACCTTTAAACTGAGAAAGTAACTATGTCAGTGTATATTGGCTCTTATCGCAGTAAGTAAGAACCATTTTTAGTTTGGTTGTATGTCATGCAGTACAGAAGACATTCCTTTTGGCTGGAAAGAGCAGTGTCTTACACTGTGGACATAACTAAATAATTTCATGAGAACTTCACTGGAATGAAACATAAGTATTCCCCACAAAACCCTCTATGTTGCCTAGGTTTGGAAAGAATGAAGAGCAAATCAGAAGTAGAGAAAATATTAAAATGTACTTTGCCTTAAACAAAAGCCCAAGAGAAAGCTTTAATAATATGACATGGTGGCATAATGTGAAAATACTGATAAACACATAGCAAAACCAAGCTACACACTACATCTAATCAGAAGAAACTTAGTCTGCTCACATGTTATGCAGATTTTTCCCATTTGGTAAAAGACAAAAGGAATATAACTGAATTTCCATAACTGTTATGAGTAGAAAGGAGTTTCTTTTGTAAGACCATCAATTTAGAAAATTAATGGTCACAAGTGACATACTGCCAGAGAAAACAACCCTAAATCAGCACATCTTCATAACCTGTACCTGACAATCCTGAGAAAGTAAGGTGAGGAGCTCTCTGGATCATGTATGTTTACTTTTAGGTATTTTGGAATATTGCCAACAGGGAATCTCCAGAAGTTTTGTAAAACAGAAGTTGTGACTTGTTACCAGGTAATTCTAAGATAACTGGTCTGTCACTCACTCAGGAAGATCTGATTCCTGAAGCTACTGATAACAAGTTAAAGATCAAATATAATTCATGTCTCTCACTCCACATCTTTATCAACTATTGGTAAATAAACATTCTTTTGCTTGTTTGGGGACGATCAATTCGAGCTAAAGACTTAAAAAAATAGGTCTTACAATTATACTTGCTATGTCTAGCTTCACCATTGCCTTTCTTCTGGATAAGGGTTACAAAACCAAAAATTGAACTAAAAAGCAGAGTCTTTCTTGCTTGTTTTATCACAGTCAATTGGTTGGTCAGTATTTTTTTCCTCAATGAGGTTAGGATTTCCCTTCTCAGATTCCTTTTAAAAGGACAATACAGCCTCCATCCAGAACACCCCCAGTGTTTCCACTATTTCTGACTCACTAATCTTTTTCTCCCTCAATCACAAATAGCAAAGCTTCATTGTATACAGTATCAAAACAGGGAGAGAGAACCTCCAGGAGAGGAAAAAAACCGTGCTTCCTGAGGAAACCTCATCTTTATTTTCTTTTCATCTGTACCCCCTAGCAAACACCACAAAGGCACAATAGAATAAAAGGCAGAATCACAAATAAAAGCTCTACAGCGACATCTATTCCTCATATGACTGTAGGTGTTAACCATTTGAACGATTGGATACATCACATTTCCATGTGAACAGTACGTGCTTATTCTTTTCTGAATTCCCAGGTTCAGCTGTGGGGATTTCCGTGTTTTATTTCCTATTTTGCTTTCTATTTTACCTTGCCTACTTTGCAATTGCCAGTAAAATTGCTATGCACCTAGTATACATGTTTGTTTTCTTGTGGTGTTGCTTCCGCAACATTCAGACATGATTTGTCTGAAATCATGAATCAACAAACACTGCCTACCAAACTTGTTGAGACAAACGCTGCTTTACAGAGAGAGCTGAAGGCAAACATCCCTACGTCAAACCAGGAGAAAGAAAAAAAAAAAGGCTCTATTCAAATGCAATGATTTACACCATCTTAAATAATACTCTTCTTCCATATATGAAACCACAGTAATTTGGAACATCTATACATCAAAAAAAAAAAAATCACATTGAAATGAGAAATATCAAGATTTTCCCATTAGGAATAAGAAGTATTACTTGATTCTTCTTCTCATCTGGAGGTGATACGAACAATGTTATAACTTGGTTTGTTGTCTACTTCCTTGAAAAACTGTCCTTGTTCTCACTTCAAATTGCAAATGTATTTTGGGGAGTTCAGCCTAGACATCATAAGAAACTGAAGAGTCTTGGTCAAGCCTTGTATAATATGGATTAATTTTGCATGGAGAACAGCTTAGTATGAGGTTCCAGGGTAGAAATTTCAATTTACTATGAGAGGATGAACTTTCTATACCCTGCATGTGTTCCTTCTACTCTACCTCCAGCTTTCTCTCCCAGTCCTAAGCAGTAGTAGTAATTATAATTATTCCACGTTCCTAGACACTGGGCAATATGGCTCATGGTAATAAAGTGTTTATTAGAAATTTAAACTGGACCACTTTCTCTGATGATTATAAGCAAGGTCTTTAACTACAACAGAAATAAAACGGGCCTAAAAGAGGAGGAAAATATATATCAGTTTCATGTGATGGACCTCACGTGACATAGGTGTCTTTGCAGCCTAGAAGTAGGTACCAAAGCTCTAAAAAGAAGAAAGATAAAAGGTGGACACCTTCCTAATGCCAGTGTATACAGCTGTTCATTTAGTTCCTGTGAATTGTGTTAGGCCTCTTCATTTTCCCCATGCTTCCTCTGGGAAGTTTAGGGATCCATTTGCCCTACTAGAAGCCAACACAAAGTTAGGTACGCACAGCATGCTCACTGTTGTGGACCCAGCCCCACAACAGCTACTTCACTACCACCTGGGAACTCTGGAAGAAGGCTCAACTTCAGCAACTGTTCATACTGAGGAGTGATTTCCATATAAAAAGGGCCTATTAAAAAAGATAGAATTACAATTCCCACTTTGTAAGAGCATTGGATCCTCTTAATGCATTTTAATGCCAGCACAGTTCATTCAGGTCAGAACTTGCTGTAATAAAGACGCCTACTAGCAGCAATACGTTTTATTTACACGTGAGAAGCACTCAGAGGTGCGTATTTTTTCTTCTCCTTTTTTACCTTCCATTTACAACAGTGAACCTTTTACGAACAAGAACAAACGTAAGTGTGAGAAAGGATACTTCTCCCTTCAGAGAAATCTGGGTCAATCCTAACCAAAAAGCTTCTGTGAAACTGTGAAGGCCCCATAACAACATTGCAGGGGTCCAAGCAACCCCCTGCTCTTGCTGTGACTTATGCTGTTGGAGTATTTGGCGTCCTGAGTCAGCACGATTGGCTCTGAGGTTTCCTGAGTGGACCTAGTTTATATGGGAGTAAGTTAAACATTTCTAATCCCTTTATAATAAACAGTCTTTGGAACTAATTGTTACTGTTTTCCTGAGGGGATTTCGGCCACTTTAACACAAAATGTTACTACCTGGTATTTTGCATATGAGAAGGTTTAAAATGCACTCCCCCAGCCTACACTGAAATTTACAGCAAAACCTTTTTTTTTTTCCTTAATGGCACCGTAACTGCCTTAGGAAAATATTGTAACCGTCAGTTACAAACCACTAACACCAGATTTAACCTCCTACACAAATACGCATTGCAACTGCTGTTTCACCAGACCAGACATAACTATCCAGCGAGCAAGAGAAAAACATTTAGTCTCTTAATTGCTTTCTGTACAAACTGTATAATTAAAGTTTTGTTCTGTAATTTGATAATGAAAACAAACAAAGCTATTTGTAATCCAAAAAACCAAACAGAATAAAATCAAAGGAAGAATGAAGGCAATGGGGTGGGTGTGTGTGTGTGTGTGTGTGTGTGTGTGTGTGTGTAGAAAAAGAAGGCAGCAGTGTTTTAGTGTATTTTTTCATTCATGGTGACATTCAGCCACGAGTTCTATTCAACCCGTCCTGGAAAGAGCATGATAAGAGACACTTGCAATCTGTATTTTTCTAAGATGTAGTGCAAACATTTAAGGCCATGAAATATCCCAGTATGCTGCTTCTATGCTATTCTCCTCCCTTCACTACAGACAGTAAGAGCACTCAAAACTGTATTCAGGATCCAAAAGCCAGAGCCACCCTTTAAACCAGCAAGAAGTTCACTATGGTTTACTGACGGAGCAACCTGAGGTGGGAGGGCACCTCGGATCACCTTTGCTAGAGAGCTCAGAGGAGCAACAACACAGCACCCAACACGTTTAAAACGGTCATCTTAAAGGCCCAGGCTCAGGGGGGAGTGAGAAGATCTCCCAAGGCCCACACCATAGCACAGATATACCTCGGGCAGCAGCCCCAGCCACCGCCTCCACCTCCTTGCCATTTCCAAATGGCAGTCTTCAGCCCCACTGAAGCACAAGCAGCAGTAAGACTACCACCAATTGCCTTGGAAAAACACTTAATTTTTGCCCCTGTGACAAAGTATTCCAGTACACGGCCTATTTAACTATTTCCAGACTGACATGCCTGTTCAACTTTTGACAACTTTGGCAATTTCACTGCGAAAACAGAGGTTGTGTTTAGCTAGCAACACCAGTTGCCAAAGCAGCACGTTAACGCCCTTATCAGGCATAAAGAGAGCTAAACGGAGAAACTCACATTGCGGTAAGGAGAGAACAAAACGAGTTGAACTGAAATGTGGCTGTTTTAAAAATCACCAGTGGGCAATGATCAGTTTTATTGGTATGAATCTGGAACCGCGCTTCCAAAGCTGAATAAGTGCTAAGCACATCTACGCAAGCGAAGTGCAACCACATGTGACTTCAAACAAACCGTGCTGGTTATGAAAGAAAACTTCGTATTTTATTGTTTAGAAAATCTGACAAATTTTTTTCCCAAGGAAAACTGGTACCACTGGAGGCAGGGAGGGAAGGGACAAGAGGTGTTTTTTTAATGGAAAATTTTATGTTCCTTTTGACTTACTGTACCTGAATAAGAAGAATATGGTGAAAATTGTAAAACAAATTGCTTAGCTGGCTTTACTGTTCATTATGTGCTTCTCTGCATAACATTTTTTTGCAACCATAGTTTAACAGCTAGAAGTGTGGCAAATATTATCTTTGTATAAGGCCTAGCATTGGTAAAACTGTAGCGGATAAGAATTATATCCTCTTTTTACTTGGATCTTTCATCAATATCTTGCCTTATTTGTTAAGAAATATAAAATAATGAAAACTTTTAGAGAGTAATAAAATATCAAACAGTACCTTATTTCTCCAGTTGTCTCACTGGAGTCAGCACTGACCGCACAGAAGCAGGAACCGAGCTCAGCAGAAGACCTTAAAAAAAATTTTAAAAATTAAGTTAATTGATAACATGCAATAAACTTAAAACCTACAGTAACAAAAAGTAATTGGAAGACTCCTTAACTTTAATGGAAATATATGTGAAGTAAATAAGAAAATGAAGAGTTATCTGAGTATTGTGGCACTGCTACACACTAGAGAGTAGAAACACTGTCACCTTGGGTCCACAAATGCAAAACATTATATTACCCAAAATGAAGGAGAGGGAAATGTGACAATAAGTCTGTTTGTTGAAGTTTTTTTGTGGGGAAAGGGGAAGTGTATAGAGGAAAGGTGATCTATAAAATCACCTGATTTTACAAATAGCATTAATAAAAACTTAAATAATTCAGTGGTGAACAATTACATTTTTTAAAACAGCTATTAACACTACTGATTTTTCATGGAAAAAAATGCAAGAACCACAAACCAAAACACAAGACAGCATCAGCATGGGAAAGAAGCAGGATTGGATTAGGGTCTGATTATTGAAGTCTTAAGATCATTCTCCTTCCAGATGGACAGTATTTTCATCACAGAAGGAGAAATTTTCTCACATTGTAATATTTTCCATTACTCTTATATGGCATGGTAATTATCCAGAAATGGCTGAAACACTCCATCAGCACTTCTGGAAGCAAGAAAGTGCAGGATCATTACTGAAGAAATCCTATGGTTTTGTGAGGGCTATGGGACCAAGCTATGAAAAGTGAGCTCTACCATACCTAAAATAAAATTAAAATAGATTTTTAAAAAAGGGCTTGGGAGGAATTCAGAGAGAGCCTGGCCTATTGAAGTGAACAACAAAAGTTCTTTCGTAGTTTTATCGTATTTAATTACTAAGAGTAGTTTAAAATGTCACAGTATTGTGACGTATCAGAACCCTGCATTCCTTGCCCTCATTCTAAATTGTCACTGGCCTTCTTTGGGATGTCTGAAGGTTAAGCTAGACCTTACAGAGTCATCCCAAGTTATTTGGCTTGATTCAAGAAATGGTGGTGGACATACTGACAGGCACTAATGAGCTCAGAGCAAGCTCATCAAGCTTTCCCAAAGAAACTAATACATAAATCTGGGAAAAGGTGCTGCCACACAGATACATATTCAGGAAGTCATAAAACAAATGCAAATCTAAAGGTCACAGGGAAGAAATATTTTTCACTTTTTCATACATCAGTGCTATATGTTTCCTTTTTAAACAAGAATTGGAGATTCACATCAACGAGGCAAATTCAACACTGAAACCTGTTTACAAACTACCAAAATTAACCTAAACCAAGAGTAAATTAATTCTTATCTGTTGGAGCCAAAGGACAGGGTGACATAGCCTAATGTCCCTAGATCCTTGCTAATGACTCAGTGAGAGATGCACCTTATAGCAAAGGGTAAGCATGTGTCTCAGTGCAGGAGTAACTGCTGAAAACACAGCACCTGTGTTTACACACATCAAGGAAACACAGTGGTGCTTCGGTGCTTTCAGTCCGAAAACGTTCACATTTAAAGGTTTAGTCATCAGCACTTCGTGCATGGAGATGTTTGCTGAAGCCAGTGGGAAAACTGGTCGTCTGGATAGTAACTCTCTGCTAGCTATTGTTCCCACTTCCAGAAACTGCAAGCAATTTATGATTAGATGTTGATAAACAAAATGTAGATGCCTAAAATAAACACTTTAACCCACAATCACTTGCAGTAGAAGAGGAAGTCTGTTAATGACCTTAGAATAATGAAGTTTTTACCACAAAAATACTTAATAATAGGACTACAAATCTCATAGTCTTCACTCTATTCACAAGGGAGCTTTACTTAACAGAGACCAAAGTAGCGCTTGGCTTAGGATTTTATTATTGTGGAAAGCGATGGGACATATTCCGTAGGCACACAGGGTCAGGAAATAGTTTCGTGTCTCATCCACAATAAACTGCACTACAGAACACATAGCCTGGGTTTAACTGAGATACTGAAATCAGTTTAAACAACAGGCAGTGTTACTTACTACTGCAGTCTGAGCATTTCTGTGTCACTAAACAGTGAACTAAATAATGGTTTGCTTCTGAAAAGACACATGGTCCCCCCTAAATTATTTCTGGCTTCCAGATGCACAAGCCTGTACTGAAAAGACATAGCTGATAATAAAAACATTCATTTATCACATTCTCTGCATTGCTTCATTTTGTGTAGAATATGACAAAATGGGTTTATAATGATGAGCAAGAAGGTAATGTGGTGGTAGGACAGTGATATGTCAAACATTTCAGTTCCTTGCGCTTAGAAAATAAGCAACAACAATATCTGTGGCAGTCAGCAAACTTCTGGAAGGCTTCAGAGAAAGAGAAAAACAATAGAAAGTTTGAAAGACTAGCACTGCCTATTTTCTCAACTGAATAACATATGGTTATAGTGAAAATATATATCATTTCCACCATCTTTACTTTTGGCATCAGATCAAATCAGCACAACGTAAATTCCTAATGTTAAATTTCGCTATGAACATAATCTTTATCTTGCAGATCAGCATCTACATTAGCCGCATGGATTTAAAAATCAGAATCGTTAAGCTGATCATTATTATTATTAACCAAGCTTACATTTGTTGATCTATACTGTTGCTGACTAGCTTGGGCTCCAATTTAGCAGCAACAGATCCCTTTGTCTATGGTGATGGATCAAAGGTCAGACTAACTCCAACCATGTGGAGCCTAATGATAGCTAAGGGAGACTCATGATGAATATAAAAATAGAACTAAAGATAAAGGCTTTAATCACAAGTGACAAATTACATTTTTGATGTGTCAAGTTCAATATTAATTATTTTCAGCTGCTCTGCTTTTTCTTTTGTCTTAAGGAAACTACAGCAATCTGCTGACATGCCTAGAAAAGTTCAGGTGCAAAATGACCTCAGTTCAATTTGCAGATTTACAGGAAACCATATACTATCCTTGGAGCATTTAAGTACTATGGCCTGTGGAAGTACTGTGGCCTGTATGAAAGTATGTCAGGAGATAATACTGCTCTATTCCTGATTTTAGAACAAGCTAAAACTTCTACTTGTATTGTGCGTTATGGACTGACATAAAACAAACAAAATCAAACAGTGCTCTGCCGACAGAGAATCAATAACTGTCTGGAGAAACAGCATTTCATTAAATAAACTTTGCCGTAAATTAAAAACATGAAAGAAGTGGTAATTTCTTTTTCTACATATCCAACTATGATGTTCCTTCATCATCAGCCTGAGCCATCCATTCCCTTACAAAAAAAGACATACACTTTCTGCCTTTTTTGCCTCCTTCTAAATCCTTTGCCTACACTAATGTTTTGGAAAACATCTTTTATTCATGGTAGAATGCTAATTAGGTTACAAAAATGAACATATACGCAAATTCTTCAATGCGTAGGAGGAAAAATGAATAAGTGTCTAGAAGTTTAAAAGGCAACTTCGGTGTGCAACTTCACAGACCTTGAACAAACAGTTTTTCTTCCTTGATCTTTAAACTAAAAGGTAAACATATTATGACTGTTTAATAGAAATAATGATATTTAAGCTATTGACCATGTGTGATGAAGTAATAGCAAAAGCAATTAGGGAAGAACACCAAGGCATTTCAAATATTCAGTGCTACACAGATTCTGTAAAAGCTTTCCCTAACTAAACATAAACCAACTCAAAAGATACGGTGGACACAAAAGAACTCTGAAAACATTCTTAAAACACTGATATCTGCCTGTGATCATTAGCCTGACATCTCTTAAATAAAAATATCTGAGATCACTATTTATCCTGACTACTGGACACAGTAATGGTATGAAACAGAAACACTCAGATTTAAAAAGGAAAAGGGAAAATAATTGGAGAGAAAAGAAGAGAAAATAAAATGAAAAAGCAACCCTAAACTCAAGCAGCACAATTAGGTAAGCTATAAGCTTTGTGGCAGCAGTCTCCCAGGAAAAGCAGCCATACACTTCAAGCTGCCAGTGCCATGAAAGCCATTCTGCCCTGGGGAAGGGGCCAACACGGAGAATCATTCTGTCGATACATGGTCAAAACGAGATAAATGAAAGGGCCCAGTGGGCAGACCTGAAACGTCTATTTATTTTCTTCTGTTAAAAAGGTATTTCTGCAGATAAGGAAGCATTTCATAAAGTGGAAGAAAGAAGTCCAGTCAACCCACAAATCTATGTCACTGGGGTGAATGATTTCAATCCTTCATCTCAACCAATAGCTTCCAGCACTGGGATGCAGATGTTATCAATGAAAAAAAGGATGAAAACAGGAGAGTCATTTAAACAACTTTTAGCTATTAAGCAAAAGGACTGTGTTAAAGCTCAGACTCACTGCTTTCTGGCTAAGAGTTGAACACCAAAACTGCAATGGCTAATGAAGTGGCAGACAGAGAAAGGAAGGATTTGTAGCATGCTGAAGCAGATGAAAGCAGCTTGTGCTACAGGATCAGCAGCAGCTGAAATCCAGCCTTGCTATCTAGCAGGGTCTGACAGTCCCAGACTGTATGTTGTTCTTGGGGAAGACAGGGAGCAACTAAGGGTCTCCAGGACGGACTTATAAAATAGTTATATGCATGTCACTGTGTTTATGTAACTTGCCAGTGAGTGTTTTGGTGGTTTAATTTTTGTTTGGGTTTTTGGGGGGGTCTCTTTCATAAAAGATGGTTTATAAATGGAGAAATTAGAATACCAGGGAGTTTAGTGAAATTTATGAAAGTTTATGGTTGGGGCTTCAGCCCACTATTTATTAGTTACTCTTTTAAACTGAAGCCTAATCCTCCTTATTGTCAATCAAGTTCTGGCTAAAGGGGTTACACAGAAATAACAGATATGCTAGCTGACGAAAAGTCACTCAAAACACTATTCTTTGGATTACACTGATTGATGCCACTACTGACCTGAGAAAAACCCATATGTATTCACAACATGATAGGGTATAAATTCTTTCTTCAGCTGTATTCAAAAGCAATCAAAGTAAATTATCTTTCTCTCAGCATTACCTGACTAACATTCATGAAGAGTGTGCTTGGGTTATAAAGTGGATATAAATGAGTCATCACGCTTTATTGCATTAATGTGTGCATGTTTTCAAGGAGTGATCTTTGGACTGACCTGTCAGAGGTATAGCCAAGCCATCATCCTCTGACAGGCCTTTACTGAGGGAGAAAAATCTTTGTAATAGCACAGAGGAATTTACTAATCTGACATCTAGTTTAGCAGATTAATCTTGGATTTTCTTTGATCATGCCTGGCAACAATGTGCAGCAAGTCAAACCAATCAACAATCATTAATTAAAAGAACAATGAAGAGCAGAGGCTATTTAGTTATGAATGGCACACACTGACTGAATATTATGAGTTCGCAGATGAAAGCTGCATTTCCTAAATGACAGAGATCAATACTAGATAAGCTTCAAGATAGTTCTACCATGTAAGAGGGACCCTAAAAGAACATTGTAACAGTCCAGAGAAAAAAAGTAAAATGAAATTGGAAAGCTGCCTTTGAGACTCGCGTGAACCAAAGCCCCACACTGAGGTTCATGCAGTCAGGCTTACCAACCTAGGTGCAAACCCTACAGTGGGTGCTCATGCATTGACTGCAAATGCTAACTAAGGGGTTTTAATTCTGGTCTCATAAGACAAGTAAATAAATAACAATTACCCTGTTAACCTGTCTCTGCCTTTCTTAATGTTAGGTGGTGTAGTACTGCTTACACAACAGAAAGTTACCACAACTGCATAGGCCCTGATGCTTAGTTGGTACCACCTCATTTTTGTACTGAGATCAGGAGAGTTATATTTCTTTATACAACTATGACTGTGACCTCGGATGTTCTAGCACTGAATTTTTAATTTCTTGCATTATTTAATACAGAGAGTTGAGAATTTTGTTGAAAATTTGTTTCTCTTACAAAGTTAGACTCAAAGTTCTATCTGGCTCTGCTTTTCTGATTGTAAACCAGGCCTATGTTCCTACCTGTGTGACATTATAAAAGAATGACTAAGCTTTAATTATTCTGGGAAATGAAGTGAATATAGAACAAAGTGAGATGCTTAAGGGCATTCTGTTTTAATAGAAAAAGTATAAGGAAGTTACAGGCGTGTACCAGCTTAAAACTTTATTACTTAGATAATTGCATAATTATACACTGGGAAAATTGTTCGATGCAAAAAAAAAAAAACCACCTCTTTAAAGTTGCAGTTTCTTATGCTGTTCTAACACTGAATAGGATATTTATGGACAAATTTGTAAAAATTCGAGGCACTTCTTAACAGTATTCAAGGGTTTCCTTAAAGCTGCTCGACAGCAAAGAGTACAGACTGACTGGTAAACACCTCCCGAGCGTTTAGAGCAATGAAGCAGCCTAGTAGGTGGGGGGCACTCTGGCACTGTCAAAATTGCAAAAAGCATAAACAAAGCCAAAACCCAAAAGCATTCATGAGGCTAACATCTACAAAGAGGAAACTTCTAATAGTTCACAGCAGAGAAAGGGCTAACAGAGCACGCGGTCAAACCAAACCAACAGTGAGGCTCACAATTCTAAAAAGCGGCTCTGTAAAAACATCCTATCTAAAGCGCACAGCAGAAAAACCACCAACCATCATTTTAAATTAAGTTCTAGCGTTTTATAGATAGATGTGTTACAGCTTAAACAGAAGCCTTATGCTCCTTGTGTCAGACACTAAGCAAACTTGTTCCACCTGTGTTAGGCAGAAGATGCAAATAGATGATTCACAGATGCACAGAATGTTAGGGGTTAGAAGGGACCTCTAGAGATCATCCAGTCCAACCCCCCTGCCAGAGCAGGATCACCCACAGCAGATCACACAGGAACAAGTCCAGGCAGCTTTGGAAAGTCTCCAGGGAAGGAGACTCCCCCACCTCTCTGGGCAGCCTGTCCCAGTGCTCTGTCACCCTCACAGGGAAGAAGGGTTTCCTCAACATACATAATACATTCTGGTCCCTTCTGTTCCCAAATCTAGGAGTATTTATCTAATTCAGATGACATTTCTAGAGCCATACTGTGAAATGGGTGGAATTTGTCCACTGTTCCCACATCCAAGCACGGTTTCTAGTTATCAGGAAATAAAGATAAATTTCTTTCAATAGGCCATGATTTGTCCTTTATGATTTTAAATTCTTCTTAAACTTCAGAATGAAGTGTACATTTTTTGCCTAGAAACATTTTCATGTGAGGCTTATCCAAAGTGATCTTACTTGATTTAAAAAAAAAAAAACCACCCTCTGGATTTAACCTCAATTAAAAAAATAAATCTGTTGTTCATTCCCATTGTACTTAATGAAGAAGTGCCCTAACTTGCATTATAAATCATCCCTAATCAGAGCAATTCTACTTCATCTATATTATGAAATCATCTTTTCATATGGGATACCATCTCATGTTTTCAAATGTGGGTTTCTAATGGAGCACCTAATCCTCCATAAAAAAAGGTGAAAGATCTGTTCAAAGACAAGAAACTAGTGCTAGAATAGTTAAGGCAAACCTGTTTCTGGGGCTATTAATATACAACGTAGCATCATATCCAAACACTCTTTCCTCTTCTTCCCTCCCTTGACAAACACTAAGTACCTACTTACACTTATTTGCAGCTGGATCAACTGAAAATAACTGTGGGCGCAAAACCAGGTGAAAGCGTAAATGCACACCCGTACCTCCAGAGCAGAATACCAAACTCTGATGCCTTGAGTACTCTTTACTATACACCTTCCCTACAGAGGGTAAAAGGAATGAGTCTATGCCTGGAAAGTGATTTCGGGGAAATATGGGTTTCATTTCTGTGGCAGGCTGTCAGGAGTCAACAGCAAACTGCAGTTTCCCACTTGCCTTTGAGATTATTGCCAAATACAGTCCCAAGCATAAATGGATACAGTTGATAAAAGCAGTTTAGATGAAGAGATTTGCAGACTAAGATGTATTTATGACTGTATTTCTGCTATAGAGACCATCTATAGAGGATCTACACTAGTGGTTTAAACCACAAGATACAAGAAGTTGCAGAGGTGCAGAATGTGACTGTGATTGCAGCTAACTTAAATCTGCCAAACCTCAAAAATCTCTTAAATTCAGCTGCAGATTTGGCTACATCTTGCTTCTCCTATGTCTAACACAGAGGAGAACGGTAGAATGGGGGAAGTCTGTGGTCTGGCAAGCTGTCCTAATTTCATGAGCAGTCCTCTATACCTGAAACTGTAATTGTTGAGTCTTGAAAACTTAATTTCATTTTTTGTTAAAGTAGTTGTAAGTGATCTTTCTTTAAAAAAAAAAAAAAAAGTCACTTTTCATCCATGTGTAGGTCCAGGCTAATTTCTTTCATGTCAAGATTTATGTTCATTCAACTGGAAAAATAGTTATATTTCAATGAATTTACACAGGGTAAATTTTTACTCAGACTCAACACAGAACAGTCAAATTTTTGTCTCCCATGGAAATCTATTTTCATTTCCTAAACTACATTTTGAGTAAAATGTAATAATGCATGTTCACACAAACTTCAGCAGACACTGTTATGGGAACCGTTTTGTTACTTTGGAGGTTTCCTGTAAACAGCCTGCCATTTCTTGTGAGACTAGACACACTGAACACCACACTTCTGAACCTCTGAAATCAAAATGGATTGGGAGGTCATTAACAATGTTTAGAAGCAAGATCCCTGAAAGGTGTCTAAAACTAAAAAAATAAAACATTGAAGATGACCTCTGAGATGCATATTTCAGGAAGCAGTATTCAAAGAAATAAAACCCAATAATTCAGAAAACAAAAATTTACATTTCTCTAAATGACTTTGTAATTTCTTCAACCACCCCAGCAGTGTTTGAAGCATATCATTAGAGATGTAGCTCCTCATAATGTAGCCAGAAAAACAGTTCTTGGAGGAGAAGTAAGGGAAGATATTAAAATGAGCTGGAATGAGAGTAATTAGTAAGCTAGCAAACAGATTTAGGACTCAAAAGTCTGTAAGAAGCAAATATATCCTAATGCAACAAAGATTTTCATCAGTCTTTGCTCGAAAAGTCTTACACATAGCAATGATGCATCCTAACTGAGGATTTCTAGAACTTCTCTAAGACACCATATTGATACAAGTATCACAGCAACACGAAAAAAGAAAAAACCAAAACACAACAACAACAAAAAACAACAAAACAAAAAAAAACCTGTTGTATTTCAAAATACAATGTGACCACAGGATCTAGTCTCCTAATAACATAACTGAAAATCAAGGATACCCAGTAGAAATGTTAAATTTTATATAATATCTTCAGAGAAAATAAACTTTTTAATCGAATTATACATGTTATAATGCTGATTTGCACATTCCTGGGTCTTTCTTCAAGGACTAAAACCAGGTATTTCGAAAAAGGAGGACAATGTAAAGAGCACACTCTCTTTCTACGGGGCCAAAAGGATATTAGAAAAAGCCACAGTCTTTACATCTAGGGGAATGAACAACTTTTCTTTATCTCTGAGGAAGGATAAGAATTACACATTTAGGGGAGGCAGGAAAGGAGAAAGGACTCTTAAAACACACCACTGTAAATACAGGGAAGGAGTTATTTAACATGGTGCCTGCAACACCAGGGCTTGACAAATGAAGGCACCCTTCCAGTCCTATATCCCTAGCTGCTACGGAATATTCCTTTGCAAAAATAAAAAGTATTGTGCAGGAACATGTGAGCCTATGAAGCTGCTAAGGGACCTGGAGAGGCTTGGTTCCAATGTTAGAATTAGGTAATGCAGAACTGAGTTTGAACACATTTATCACACGATTGTGAAATCTGTCACATGGATCTTACTGCTGCATACAGTTACATACAGTACCAGAGCGCAAAAAAAAAGACGCTATCCAACAAAACAATAAATTCATTCCCAAAGAAACATAACAAAAATAAAAAGCCAGTTTTGTGTTTACACCTAATGTCACAGAAGCCCTTCACATCTTATATTTACTCAACGTAAAATGAAAGATCACAAATTTTAAAGCAATTTATCATTTGACTGCTTTTCGTAACTAACTAATTGCCTCTCCCCAGCAGCTTCGCCTGGCCAATGGCGTGAGGCAGGAAAAACCTTTTTGGCATCATTACGCACATATCCCTGCTGGGTTTCCAAGGGATCCCCACAGCACAGTATGTTCAGGTGCCTAGGGTCTCTCAGTGAAAGAAAAACACTGTCTATTTTAAAGCAGATCTTTTCATCTTAAAAGCAGCTAGCTATGAAATCAAGATGAAATCATTTTGATCTGTGTGAAACTGTCCCAGTGAAAGAAACTGTGAAATGGATAGCAATCTGAGGTGCAATTTTCCATTGAATATGTTTTTTCAAAGATAAACATCTGATCAGAACAGTTTGCTGTTAGTAAGTGAAAATAAGAACCAGAACTAATACAGTAACTGCCAGCAGCTTCCAGATCATTAACTATTGTTTATTTCTCCTCATGTTCAGACATCAGACTGGAGTGATGGAAGATACAGTCATTAATTTGGGAGTCATTTCAAGATGTTCCCATAAACACTGAATCAGGATACTGGCAAGCTGCCTAAGAAAACTTGCTGCCAAGAACTATTTTTTTTTTTCCCTGAACAGTAATTTTTAGTGTTGGTATTATTTTCTGCTTTCTAGTCCCTGCAATAGGTCAACTACAGGTAGATCATCAGAGTTTATACAAGAACTGACTTTTTATAGCTGTTCTGCAGCTACAGATGTTTCTTTGCCTTTTTTACAACAAACCCCTTAAAAATGTTGCATCATAAAGCACCTATTATTCAGTTCCTGACCTCTCTGGTGGCAGCCAAAGGGGAAAAATTTGTTTTTCCTTTCTTAATAGAAGCCTCTTAAAGTGACAGGTGAGCTGTCAGAAATAATTAAACTAATTGCAAGATTTCACAGAAAGTATGTCTGTCCTTCCTGGCAATCCCATGTTTATAGAATCTGTCCCACCTCTTAAAAAAAAAAAAAAAAAAGAGAAAAGAAAAAAAAGAAAGAAATCCAATCAGCTTTATCTCTGTTGCTGGTTTGAGTAGGACAACAGTGAAAGTGCTAACCTATCACTAGAATAGCAAAAAGAAATTGCTGTAAACAACATCTTCAGCATGAACTACTACTAATAGGATTGTGAAGGAAATATTTGAAACTTAGGGCTCCATATTTTACATTTCCCCATATTTTGCCAATTCCCTGGGCAAGCCCCATAGTAAATGATAGAACAGTCACTGAACAGGGCTAAAATATTTCATACCTCCTGAGACAATGAATTCTTGTCATAACTCCCAGTTTACAAGGCTATTATATATTAGTTGGATAGTGCATGGAAGTACCAGAAAACCAAGAATTTATTCTGAATCTTACTACAGTTACATGGCCACCACACTTGGTGCATCATGAAGCTACTGAATAGTTGATGCACATGATGGCAGGTTAAACTAAACACTAGTAACAGCCTGTAGGCTCTTCCAAAGAACCCAAACTTCTACAAAGTAATTGAGGTTTGTAAGCTTACACAATTTTATTCCACCACTGGTTATTTCAAATACTGCACATCGCTGTCAAATGTAACACATTACATGAGACCTGCTCGTCTAGCTACTAGAGGAAAATATAAAACACAGAAGTTTTGTTCTCATCAGACGAAAGCTGCAGACATCCCAAAATCTTTATTTAAGTTGCAGCTACTATATGGCACACAAAAAGAACACAACATTCAGGTTGTCGTTATGTGGAAAGGAAAAAAAAACAATTGAAAGAAAAAAAAAAATCAATCCAGAGTACAAAATTCTCTTGCTAAGTAAAATGCTTTTATAGTATATAACAGTATTGAGAAGGTCAAATCTGATGGCTTTAAATGTCAAATAATTATTTCTTTTGGATGGTTTAGAAATACCCATGAACAATCCTCTAGTGTTGTTTTAATCTGGATATAACCAAATAAAAGGTGCAACACTAATACAAGACAGGTCAAGTATATTGCATTTATAACATTGCCATTACTTTTAGGTTTCCTTCATAAAGCCATAGTTATGTCTTCACTGTTTATTTCTGTATCAATAAACAAAGAAGAAACCAAGTTTCTGATCTGATAACTGTATTTTTATTGAAAAAGGATGAACTAGTAAACAGAAACCTTCAAATATCTAAAAATGCCCTAGGTTAGGAATGTCCAGTCTTATTAATTCTATGTGCCACATCATAAACCCAAGAACTTTACATAATACATACTTCATACCACAAAAAACTCTGGAGAAGGAGCTCAAAGACCTATTAGTGAGCCAGAAACAACGATTGCCCTGTAATTCTTCCATTTCACTGTGGGGTGGGAATGAGCGCACCTACAAGCAGACTGAAGGGCTATTTAGATCTACCATCCCAAGCAGGTCAGGATGCACACCTTCCTCAGGCACTAGGTCCAGGATACACAGCAGCTCAGCCCACAGTGTGTTCCTACCCTACAGCAGCCCGTAGCCAGTGGGCACACTTGATCTGTCCAAGAGATGGCCTCATATCAAGAACTATTGAAAAGGCTATCCAACTGGCACTAGTATCCCTTTCTTTTCCCTCTCAGTCTTTGTTTTCAAAAACAATTCTAATGAAGAATGGTCTTGACACTGTGGTCAAATTAATTAAAGGCTGTTTAACTGTGAAGAAGAGTAATAGAGCTTGACTATGTAATGGCACTTCTTCTAGTTCTCCCATAATTTCCTCCATCATTTGTCCTTCAGGTGAGTTACAAACAAGAACAATTTACAGCTCTAACCTGAGGCTGGTGTTACATTAAAGACTATGCTTTTTTTATGCTAGAACAGTTCTTGCATGCAAGGCTACCATGCATAGCAGGCTCCAGTCCAGACTCAGCCAGGGACAGGAAGGTCTGAAGGGTGCACAGGGTATGCTGCCCACCAGCGCACTTGCACGATGGCTACACAATGAACAGAAATGGAACAAGAACCCCAGCATGGTAGTATCATGACCTATAGCCATGACATCATGACATGTATCCATGACCTGAGGATAAAGGAGATTCCACCAAAAATTAAGCTAGAGGATTCTGGTAGGATATTGCCTTTTACTAACCCTGGCCTCAGAAAGAGATAAGTATCTTGCTATGGATCCAGAGGCATTAGTTTAATACTTGCTTGGGACTTTTGCTTAAGCCTTCCTCCTGCTGAACAAAGTAGGGAAGGCAAGGGCTTGCGGGTGTCAAAACACACGCATCACATTCTTGCATGGTAGTATCTACAGAAATTGATATAACTTAATTATGGCAGGCTAACAGGCTACAGAAACTTACACAAAATATTGTTTGCAAACCTTTTCTGATTAATTTACCTACCATACTTCCAATTTTCTAAGCTGCTAGTCAAGATGATAGGATTGTGAAAATAAAGACACCTTTGTAAAATGGCCAGAAATTCAGTGAAATTCTCATTTTATTAGTACTTGCTAAAGGGAAGCCAATATTGTGACTGGTGAAAGCAACGTTAAATTAAATCTGAAATAAATAAAATCCAGATTTATCTCATCTTCTGTTTATTCCAAAGAATCTCCTATGAGGGCTTTCCAGCAGACAGTGTGCAAGACATGCATAGCAACCAAAATACAACCACCATAACACCATTGGCCCAGTACAGCTATCTGATCATGTCTGGAAATGACTGCTTTTAATTGGCAGGAAGATCTTTTAACACAATACAAAGTGATTATGATTATGTTGGAATTAATTATGCCAGCAACTGATTAGAAATTACTATTAGCATCTTATTTTTCTTAAGTAACTTTGCTTTCTTAACTGTATTAGAAGATTATTTAAAAGAACTTGATATCATAAGGACATGTAAACAGATTACACTTGCCAAGGACTTCAAGTCTACAGCTGTAGAGTGTGAATACTTTCTGAAGAATACCAATAAGAAGCACAGATATTCTTTCTACCATTATCCTTAGATCCATGGGAGATAAAAGGTTTTAATAAAGTTCCCCAAACCAGCTTCTAGGACGAACTACTGATCTCTGAGGAATGCACCAAAAATTATTTGCCACAGATATCTCTCTCATTTTATTCTTTTTACAAATTTATAGAACAACCTAATCAGTATCAATCTAAATGTTTGCTACAGAATTATTACAAAGAAGGGAAAAGCAGGTTGTAATATTTGCTGATATGTTAAAAAATAAAGTGTCTTCAAACAAACAGAATTTACAACACAACATATAGAAAGTGAGATAAAGCTTAACTGTAGAGACATACACCTTTGTCAAACATCCATAATTCAAGCAATTCTTGCAGAAAAGCATTCTGAAGTTAATGGGGTTTAGTTTTACTTTTGAAGGCATTTTAATTTTGGTTTGCTTTTGAATTCAAGACCAGAAAGGAGATATAACCAAAGTTAATCATTAATGGTTAGACTTGATTATCTTAAGGTCTTTCCCACCCTAAAAGATTCTGTGATTACATAGACTTGACACTTTACACAGAATACCTATCTGACCCATTTTGTTGGGTCATTTATGTCTACAGTAGATTTCAGAGTTAATTCTGATGGAAAAAATGGATTTTGAGAAGAGAAATTCCTCAAGATATGTTAAAAAAAAGTGAGAAAAAATATTTTTAATTACATTTGCCAATGAATCATAAAAATGTAACCAATTGCACAAGAATAGCTTGTGATCATTTAAGATTTTCTTCTGTATTAGTAATTTTTAATTTATGTTTAATTAATAAAAGCTTAGTTACTAGAGTATACAGAGACAGAACTTCAGGATATCATGATCTGGCTTTCATACTATTGCATGCATGGCCATCTACATTTTTATTTTTTCCTCCTTTTTCTCCCCAGTCTTCTGGGATTTTCCTTTTGCTACAGATATACTTTAAAACATTCTTGAGTCTTGTAATCTCACACAATTATAAAAAAAAAACCCAAACAACAAAAAAACCACACACACATCTTTGTTTCCCATTCAGTAACTGGAATTTCTTCTTAATTTAAGCCCTTCACAGATCATCACTACCCTAATATATTACTAAATCCGTGATGTGTCATCAGGCCTCAGCACCTGAAGTCACTGGATATACCTTTTTTCCCCTTTCTGTTCCAGTGCAAAAAGCAGAAGAAAGTTTTCCTTCAAAGAATAACCAATTCAGCTATGCAACCCATCTTTTGTCATCTTTTTTGCCCAGTACTCTGCCCAAACTAATTTTCTGCATTCAAGGTGAAATTTGTAATCTGTTCTGTTGCAAATTGTCCTTGAGCTCTTTGTAATTGGACACCAGGACTAAAACAGGAAAAATAATTTCAAAAGGAATAAAGGTCTTTTCTTTAAACGTCTAAACAAACAAACAAAAAAAGCCCCAAAACTCTACAACCAAACCAAACCCTCTACACATTGTATGAATTGTCTATTCTCAGGAGAAAAATAAGCTATATAGAGAAATGCAACATCTAAGGAGCTCCAAAAAGGACCTGGAGCACTGCCATGGCAATAATCAAAAGGAAAAAAAATTACTCAACAAAGTATATTATATAACCAACCTAATGGCAAATATAGCAGAAATAAATGAGGTGTCAACATTGTTTAATCAGAAATACACTGCACAGTACTGAGACAGGATTTTAACATATTTACTAGAGCAAAACTTAAAGGTTAACCTAAAAATCCTTTAAGGCAGTGTTTCCCTCTAAAGGTTTTTACATTATTGTCTTATTATAATTCTCTGTTCAGCTATAGGAGAGTTCCCAAAGCACTAAATCCCTGAAGAACATCAGAGTAGAAAAATAAGAAACCAGGTGGTAATGAAATCCAAGTTATGGATACAATATTAAAGAAAATTAGAAGAATTTGGAGGAGTTGCTGAACTCCAACAATACCAGCCATTTTTAAATTTCATCATTTTTATATGACACATCTACCTCTGGTGGCATTGTTCTTCAACACCATATACTTAGCATTTTGTTGTTGATGTTGGGCTTCATCCAGCATTATTTCATTTAGTGTACGAACTTGAGTTTCCAGATTGTTAAGAGAAACCTTCGGTGGGTGCAGGGAGGATTCAGCAGACTCTTATCCTTGGGCTCTGTTTAAGCTCAGTCAACTATGACAGAAGACAAGTCTTTTTGAGGAAAGACTTTGACAACTGTCATTCATCATATTATCAGTTACACTTAGATATTTACTTTCCTTTAGTAAGACTATTGTTCTGAACTCTGTTAGCTGATTACTCAACTAGCAGAAATTTGTGAGAAACTAGTTGCAGTGCATTTTACAATTTTTAAGCAGCTTATTTTAACGACTGCACCTTAAACAGAATTGCTGAAAAACTGGGGTGTGGACAAATATCTACCTCTTCATGGTGATTTAAGAATGTTAATGAACACTAATTGCAATTTTGCTACCTGCTAAACAGGAAAGATGACTAATATTTTCAGTGGAAATAGAAAAGGAAGAGGCTTTCAGAAGACATATTCTAACCATCTCCGTATATAAGCCCACAGAGAACATCAAGGAATTTCCATAAGAACTAAGGTATGGAACAATACATTTCTATTTTCTTGGGATTTTTACTCAAATTGTCCTACTCAGACTTGTGCTGCTTATCTGTGACACAAAAATGTGAAATCATGTACTGTCAGGACTTTTGAGCATCACCCTAAAAAGTAAAATTCAGGAAAAAGCATCTGTCAAATGGGTTTCACAAGAACCAGCAAAGAAAAAAAAAAAAATAAAAACTACAATTTTTGTGGCTATGTGCATCAAACCAGGATTAACCTGTTCAAACCTCATGGAGTTCAACAAGGCCAAGTGCAAGGTCCTACACCTGGGTCAGAGCAATGCCAAGCACAAGTATAGGTTGGGCAGAAAATGGACTGACAGCGGCCTTCAGGAGGACTTGGGGGTACTGGTGAACGAAACGCTGGACATGGGCCATCAGTGTGCGTTGGCAGCCCAGAAAGACAACTGTATCCTGAGCTCTATCTGGAGAAGTGTGGCCAGCAGGTCAAGGGAGGGGATTCTCCCCCTCTACTCTGCTCTTGTGAAACTCCACCTGGAATACTGTGTCCAGCTGTGGAGCCCCCAACATAAGAAGGATATAGATCAGTTGGAGCAAGTCCAGAGGAGACCACAAAGATGATCAGAGGGCTAGAGCAACTCTACTATGAAGAAAGGCTGAGAGAATTGGGCTTGTACAGCCTGGAGAAGAGAAGGCTCTGGGGAGACCTTATAGCGCCTTCCAGTACCTGAAGGGGGCCTACAAGGGAGGTGGAAGGGGACTTTTTACAAGGGCCTGTAGTGACAGGACAAGGGGTAACAGATTTAAATTGAAAGCAGGGAGATTTAGACTAGATATCAGGAAGAAGTTCTTCACAGAGAGGGCGGTGAGGCACCGGAACAGGTTGCCCAGAGAAGCTGTGGATGCCCCATCCCTGGCTGTCTTCAAGGCCAGGCTGGATGAGGCTCTGAGCAACCTGGTCTGGTGGAGGGCGTCGCTGCCCATGGCAGGGGGTTTGGAACTAGATGATCTTTAAGGTCCCTTCCAACCCAAACCAGTCTGTGATTCTATGATCTAAGGGCCAACCACTCAGTTTATGTGGTGTCACAGTAACACACACACACACACACACACACACACACACACACACACACACACACACAAATTGACTTGTTTTAGTAACCTTTGCTTAAAGCTTCATCTGTCAAACAACCTCAGATTTTACGGAAACCATCTCTATGGTACCAGCAGACCTTAAGACAATCACATTATTTCTGTCCACATTGTGGCATATCACAGTAGTTTAAGTGTATGATTATTATTCTGACTTAGCACCAGTTCTTGTACATTGGTATGACAAAGGCGATTTTGACCAACAATATATTGAAATATGGACAGCTCCAAAAGCAAGAACATTGCAGCAAGAAATTCCTATCTCCTGCAGTGACACTCAGCATGAGCTGTAACATAAATTCACCAGTAATCTTTACTCTTTCAGATCAAAGGAAGTTTTTCCCATGCAACTATACCCGCTACTATCACAGTTTGAAACCAAAAAACCCAAATAAATATTTTCACAGCCAACACAAATAGGAACTGAAGTGGGGAGCTCGAGACCTCAAAAGAGAAATTGTCACATTTAAACTTTTTATCTGGGAACTATACTGAGTCAAGATTTCCTCACAGAGGAGAGGAACTCTAATATATATTCCTAACCAAAACGCTGCAATACTTTTTTGAAATTAAAAGAAAAAATGTAATTTCATCAGAGTTAGACATAGCCCAGGCATTAATACTGGAGTGGGTAACTGTGTACCAGCAGTGGCATTATGCCCCCAAAATGTGTTTAGGCGCAGAGCTCTGTCTAATGTGGCAGAGATAAAGCTGACCGGGCACTGCTTGAGAAATAATTTAACTCTCTCTTGAGGAAAAGCTATTATATATATCAAAAACTTCTGGCCACTAGAACTGAACAAAAACCATCTACCTGAAACAAGGAGAAGACGTCTGTGGAAAAGTCTAAGGGAAAGGTTCTGACCTAGATTGTAACATACAGTTGCCAAGATACCTCATCAGTCACACTGTTTTGTTCATGTTTGTTTATACTATAATTTGGCAAGGCTAATCTAGTCATATAAGTACTTCTAATAATTCCTCCATAGTGGGTAGCAGAATAACAACTCTATAATTATGGTAGCAACTTAGGTGAGTTCTTGGCTCCTGTCTGAGTAATGGTAGGGTTTTCCTCTCCCTGATGCTTTGAATCTGGCACATCATTAGAAAACAACACTAATTCACAAACTTAGGTTTTGTATTACTTTGTTAAAAAACATTTCCTGCCTCAACAGCACCTGATCTTACTGTTTAGTTCTACTGCATATCTGCAAATATTACATACTTGTCTCTAACTTTTAAAAACATATTCTCTTCCAATGGCATCTCTGCATTCCATTTCTTCTTCGAAAAGTGAGGAGCAAAATCCTGGGTTTGTAGCTCTGTTATTCTCCAGTACTATTTATTTGAGACAGCCAGCATGACATCACCAAGGGCCAGTCCTGCCTGACCAGTCTAGTGGCCTTCTATGATGAAGTGTCAGTGGACAAGGGACATCTGTAGCTCTTCTGTTAAGGTCTTTGTCACGGTCCCCCACAATATCCTTCTCTCTGAACTGGAGAGATAGACATTTGATGGGTGGACTGTTCAGTGGATAAAGAATTGGTTGGATAGTCACATCCAGAGGGTAGTGGTCAACAGCTCAATGTCCAGATGAAGATCAGTGATGAACGGTGTCCCATCAGGGGTCTGTATCGGTACCAGTTCATCAACGACATGGACAGAGGGATTGAGTGTACCCTTGCAAGTTTTTTGATGACACCAAGATGAGTGCTGCAGTTGACACACCTGAGGGACAGGATGCCATTCAGAGGGACCTGGACAAGCTTGAGAATTGGGCCTATTTGAAACTCATGAGGTTCAACGAGGCCAACTTCAAGGTCTTGCACATGGGCCAGGGAAACCCCCAGTATCAATACAGGCTTGGGATGAAGGGATTGAGAGCAGCCCTGCCAATAAGAATTTTGGGGTACTGGTGGATGAAAAGCTGGATGTGAGCCAGCAGTGTGCGCTGGCAGCCCAGAAAGCCAGTCGTAACCTGGGCTGTATCCAGAGAGGTGTGGCCAGCAGGGTGAGGGAGGGGATTCTCTCTCTCTACTCTGCTCTTGTGAGACCCCACCTAGAATACTGCATCCAGCTCTGGTGCCCTCAGCACAAGCAAGACCTGGTCCTGTTGGAGTGGGTCCAGAAGTGGGCAATGAAGATCAGAGGGCTGGAGCACCTCTCCTACGAAGAAAGGCTGAGAGAGTTCAGCTTGTTCAGCCTGGAGAAGAGAAGGCTCCAGGAAAACCTTACTGTAGCCTTCTAGTACCTGAAGGGAGCTTATAAGAAAGATGAGGATAAACTTTTTAGCAGTGTCTATAACAAGTGGACAAGGGGTAATCGTTTTAAACTAAAAGAGAGTAGATTTAGAATACATACAAGGAAGACTTTGTTGGGGATTTGGGTTTTTTTTTGGGGGGGGGGGGGGGTTGATATTTACAATGAGGGTAGTGAAACACTGGACTATGTTGCTTAGAGTGGTGATAGATTCCCCATTCCTGGAAGTGTTCAAGGCCAGGTTGGTTGGGGCTCTGAGCAACCTGATCTAGTTGAAGATGTCCCTGCTTATTGCAGGGGTTTGGACTAGGTGATCTTTAAGGTCCCTTTTAAACACAAGCCATTCTACAGTTCCATTCTCTACCCTTTTCCTCATTTATCAAGGTGATTAGTTTTGCTTCACACTCGCCAAGTCATATGCCTTGACCATATTTCTTAATTTAAAATATTTCCAGGGAATTTGGTGAAACATATACAAGGATTTTCAGGGAAATTTTTGCCCTCTGCTAAATCTTCTAAATAGAAAGGATGATTAACTATACTCTCATACAGACAATCTTTTGTCTTTTTTTTACCAAAAGTTGTGGTTTCCTGAAAAAATAATAAGAGGGATTATTATTGTCTGAAATACTTTAAAAAAAAGACATATTGGAAATCCCAAACCAGTTCTTGACATTTTGAAATATGGTTTTAGTTTTCATCTTGCCCAAGTTCTTCATTTGATTCCTTAAGACCTGATATAACAGCATATTGGGCAACATTTTCCACAATCAGCTGAAAAAAAATGCAGACTGTTTAATATGGGATTAAGAATGCCTCCATCCGCCCTCCCTGAAGACCATAATTAAGTAACACACACACAACTTTGTCACCTTGGCTTCTTCTCTGTTTGCCACCTGGATAACATAGAGGCTCCAACATCAGCTCAGAACTGAAGCTCTTATTTCTAGTCTGAGATCAAAATGTGCTGTCCCTTTACTCACACACATGCACTCACTACCTGGCTATGAAAGATTAAACTTTGGGAAAAAGCAATACCCATGGCTCCATTAAGAGTTACCTCTTCATTTTGAGTGAGTCTTCCCACCTGCCTAGATATCAGGTAAATTGCTGAACCTCAGTACCAAGGCAGCCTTGACTTATCCCAGATGGAAGGAGCTGAGCTGACTGTGCAGGCTGGCCACAGTCTGGGCAGAGAGTCAGGGAATCAGATTACCTGCACGCTTCCACACAATCTGATTCAATAAATTAATTTGGAGTTGGCATGGAAGAAGGGCATGCTAGGAAGCTGTTAGTTCCTTTTCTGTTCTCTTGCGTAGTAAGTAAGAAGCCAGTGAAATTAATGATCCCTAAGTATTTGAGGGCTACCAACAAAAAAGATAATTTCAGGCCTGGGCCTGGTCCCTACCAGTGACTGTGAGATGTTATGAAAGCAGGAGAGCTTGGTGGTAGAGATTTGGAGGCTACAAAGTCAGGGTTGGCTGATTTTGAACATGATAATATTTAAGGATTTGATGGAGATGTTTCTTGCAACAACTGCATGTTACAGTGTTGTTTCTGCAGGGGAGCACCTTTTCTGTAGACTGTAAAAGGAATTTAGACAAATCATGCTCTTATTCACCTAAAATCAGATGCCTGGGGGGGACTGCAGAAATGCCTTCTTTAGAGTGTATTATGGTACTTAAGACTGGAATATATTTTATACTCCTCCCTCATGAAAAAGTAGTCAGGAAAATCCCACTTTTTACTACGGTAATTGCACTAAAAGTGGGCATACAAGATTTAGAAAAATAACGTTGAGAATGACCTGGCTACAACAGACTCAGTATCCTATTCTTCTTAGTTGGACAGACAGAAACTTATTTCTTATAAGTGGTTTCTAGGGGCTTATGGCAGATTACCATAATAAGAGACAGAACCACTCATAATTAAAACAGTATTGTTTAAGGAGAGAGAAATACGTTTGTGCCTTGTCACAGATTTCAAATAAACACATTTTTGATATGTACCCAGGTTTTCTGCTTGGGATGTTTTATCTCTTCCTGAGTGTTCAAGACTACTGATGTATTTTACATTGTTTATGCTAGGCTAAAAACAGAGCTACTTTAGTTTGCATACTTCAAAGTCACTGTTTTAGTTTACTTGGACTGAATTTGGCCAACAACAAAAAAGGACTAGAGTAAATGGTAAACACACACATATTTCTTGCCCCACCCCCCCGCCGGCTCTTTGCTACCCACTCAAAAAAAAAAAAAAGGTAGCAGTCCACCATTGCTTTCTCCCTATTCTTACAATTCTAACTTCTAATGAGCAAAGGTTGTATCTCCTGTTGGAGAAACATAGTTGAGACCTGTACAACACATGCTTAAATTTAACACATTCCCATGGTAGTAATGAACAAAGCAGTCCTTCCTTTCAGGAAAATCCTGGACTTGCATTCCCCAGGTCCCTGAGCAGTATAGAATTTAGAAGAAAAACAGGAAACACATGTGGAAACCAGATATAACTGACCAAACCTAGCTATTTAAGTAGCCCAGCCAGTAGCTTTTAAATGAATAATCACAGCTATCTATATTATGCCTGACTGGCCCTTCCCTCCCCCAACAGCTATTCATACTGAAATGTTTAGGTATATGTATGTGTATAAATATGCAGAGGAAAGAAACAAGAGCTGGTCAAGTCTTTACATTCATCTTATACTACGAGAGTTTATCATTTTTGCATGCGTTTTTGAAAAAGAAGTCAATATAACCTCTGCAAAGCTAAAAAAAAATAAATTTTTGATCCACAAGTATACACGTTATATACAGATACACATGGATATAATCTCAGAGACATACATTACTGTTCAGAAGTTAAAGTAACAAGGCAGTGTTGCTTTTAGTAATGGAAAATTAGTCAGGGCCATAATGATACTCTTGTGTTTTTTTCCTAACCTACCTTAGTCTACCATAATCTCTGCTTTTTGAAAGACTAAACTAACCTAGGTACTCCCTGGTTTATATTTCCCAAAGAGCATCTTACAAATGAAGATGGGATATTTTTATTGTCCTCCAATCCAAGTGGTAAAGATACCAGATCTATAAATGATGTTAGGAATAATAGATTTTGGAAATATGAAAAACTCTCAGCTCAAAAGGTGTGAGTGATGATAACACAAACTAGACCGTGCATGTGAGCTGGGCGCATTTTCATGTAAAATATTGCTTTCCCATGTGTACTTAATGGAACATCAGGAAAAACATTCAGACTTTTTAACATTGTCATCGATAAAACACGGTGGGGCTCTCAAGAAAAATGTTTCTCTGGAGTTCTGCTGCCAAGACCTCCAGTATACAGTGATCCTGCAACCTTCTGCCTGTGACAAGCTATCTGCAGTGTCCTTAGGTTCATATTCAGCCTTTCGGGAAAACAAATTCACTTCTTCAGATCCATCAGAAAGGATGAGTTAAATAAATAGCTCTAAACTAACAAAGTTTTAATGAAGTGGGACAAGAAAGAACAGTGTTCACAATGACCTCCAAGAGGCAAGCAGCCCTTCTTTTCTCAAAGTACAAAAATAATAGTTCAGGCAATTGTCTTTGTAGAGTGGCCTCTATGGAAGCTGAAGCCCCCCTGCTTTCTGCAGTTACTTCTCAATGATAGGGGGTTTGGAAGCCCCTCTGGTTATTGAATTGTGAAGCTCAGCTCAATTTATGCTGCTTTGTTAACTGCTAGTCACTTTTCCCACTATTTACTCAGTAGTAATTTCAGTTTCTCTGCATAAATATGGTGACAAGAAGTTCTTGTTATATTTTCTAAATATATTTTCCTTTCATATTCCAGCATTCCTTTATCCAAAACCTTCAAGATATGGCAGAAGAACAAGCCAGTAAACCAGTCCAGGTTGTGTTGTTGTCTGTATTTTTGCCCAGATAAAGTACAGCACTGGGGATGGGGGGGGCTGGTTAGGGTGACTGACCTCTGGCTCACTGCATTCAGTTTGCCTTAATTCCCTGAGAGAAAACGAAGAGACATGTTTGTCCTCCATGACTCCATCCCTGTGTGTCTCTCCAGGATGGTTTCAACACTTTTCTAATTCACCTGTATGTGGTTTTGGAGTGCAGCTGAATTTAATGGAGCTCTGTAGATGCGCAGGTGTGTAACAACACGGAGCTCATTACCTGCCAACTATCTGAAGTGAGTAATATAATCAACAAAACCAGAGATTATCTCAACCACTTCTGTAGTGCTGGCTGTCTCTCACTAGAGTGAGAAGGGCACCTTCTTCCAGTGCCCTTCTCAGGGTGGTTGATCTATTTCTGCTTAGAATTACTGTCTTAGCCAATGTCTGTCACAGAATTGCACACAACACAAAGCCAGACCTTCCATCCCCGGAAGCAGGAGACATCTGCATCACTGCTTATCACCGTGAGGATGAGATGTAGTTAACAGTGTAACAGGCCCTAGGATGGAGGAAAATGAAACCTGGATTTTGAGAACTGCCCAAACTTTACATATTCCATTCTGCTTAAGCATATGGGTTTGGGGTAGAGGAAGGGTTAAACATTGAATTTGATAGGATCTCTATAACAAGTAAAGAAATTGGTGGTACTCGCTGAATGTACAGAAAACAGCCAAATCAGTGGTGAAAAGTTGCTTCATCCTGGATACAAAAATCAAGAAGTAGAAAAATAAACGAAATACCAGAACAGTCTTACTGGCTACTTGGTGTAGCCAAGCAGTGGCAGGAGAACAGCAGAAACTTCAAATATTTGAGTAAAGTTGTATTACAAGATAGGTTTGCTAGGTTCAACTCTCTGCCTGTATTTAAACTCTGCTAAAAATACACCCTTGCATAAAGACTATACAGCCCACAGACCAGCATACAGCAACCAACCTTCTTATGGCCAAGTCGGGGTGTGCAAGCATACATGGATTGGTTTTGCCTGGGGAACTTTTAGTGCTGCCTTCATGACATGGACAGATGGGCACCACAGATCTAAATGAATCATCTGGCTTACTGTTCTGTTTTGTTTAGGTGGTATTATTCATTCATGTTTTCACACCTGTGGAAGAAATACAAGAATTGCCATTGGTAGGAAGGATAGAAACAGGCAAGAATTTTCTTCAACCACAGTAATTCACTTAATTAGAAAAAAAAGTTCCTGTAAACATTTCTAAGCCCCGTAGACTCTCTTGTGCACTGTGACCATGAGAGATATCAGTCTTGCTCTTTAATTTTCTGACTTTAAAAAAAAAAGGTGAAATAAAAACAAAGAGGGAAAAAAGCATAGTTTGCTGTCTCCACTCATTGCCGTAGTGGTTTGGTTGCTAACAACAATGAAATGCTAAAGGGACATTTATACCACAGAGATCCCTTAGCACTGGCTCTGCTTTTATCTTACTCGCTGAAATACGACGTTTAATCTACTTGCTAAAAGTAACCTCTCCGCATACACTTTTTGAGATCCACCATAGCAACACACTTCTTGACATTGTATATGCAGCCATACACTGCATTACAGATGCCTTTTCGACCCACAGATAGAGAAATGCTGTGGGCTAAAGCAGCTGAAATAAGCACCTTTCCATTTAAGAAGGTTTGGTTAAAAGAAAAAAAAAATAAAAAACAACATGAAACATTGTAGCACTGTGAGCTTTGACTTAATGTGAACTTTCCTATATTCCAGTCATGAGATTTAACCAAAAACAGCCTTGGGGATATCATGATGGGAAAAGCAAAGTGTGGTGACTGCGTTGGGAATATATTAGCTGGAACGCTGTCTCAGCAGCTGGCCAGCAGCCTTTTGAAAACAGGGTTATTCCAAGAACTATATAAATAAACAGAGGCCTTGGGAATTTTTATCCGTCCAAAAAAATCTCTTTGCCAAGCCAACCATTACCCAAACTTTCTCTATATGTGTGCCTCACATGGAGGGTACTTTACAGAGAGTAAGAGATGACTAGCTAATGCCTGCCAAATGCTTTAAGTTAGGATTTGGCAAGGGCTCATTTGCGAAGGGGAGGAGGAAGAAAAGGGTGTGGGGAAAATGGCTTTTCCAGAGGTCTACCCTAAAGTAATTAGGCAGCTAATTATTAGTGGTCTTTCTCTTTATTACAACTGCTGTCCATCAAGAAGTGTATTTTGCCTTACATTCAAAGGGCCTCAGGTGACAGTTCTTGCCACTGAGTAATTCTCACGTAATAATGCCCAGAATTACACTACAGCTCTACGTTACCGCTCAGACAGGTCTCCAGAACCTGAAAGTCTTGCTGCTGAACAGCAGAGACTGGGTCAGATTGACAACTTCATTTGACTGGATGTAGGACACCAAAGAACTCAGACAACTGCCTTGTCACATCCTAGATGAAAACCTGCTTAGTCCTTTCTGAGGCTTTCTGATCAGCATGGCTTCAGCTGTCCCTCCGACATCCATCCGAAAGATATCTGAAATTCATTTTGGTGTTCTAATTGCTACTCCTAAGACTATCTAAAATAATACTCAGGGTTGATATGCCTGGACTTCTGTTGATCACAAGGTCAACCAGGAAAACCAGTAAAATTACCATGAAAATATACAGAAAAAGGCCAAAGGCACAGCTTTCCAGATGGCTGTAGCATTGCTTTGCAAATACTCGATCCTTTTTATTCTTATGGCCCAAAAGGGAAAGGTTGAGCAATAACAGGCAATGGAAATTATGAATAAAAAAAATAGACCCACAGTGAAAACAATGCAAGCAAAGAGTTTTAAAAGTATTTACTTTGATAATTATTTTTTTTAAACTATTCTTATCTAAAGAATGGACTTTTCATTCTTCTCCAACTTTTTTTTATTATTGGTAGCTGAACTTTCTAGTAATGTAAATCTGCTTGGGCTAACATCTGTCAGGTTTACTGCTGGCAGTATTTAACCATAGAGAACAATACAGAGGGCTTGTGATAATCATACAGTCCTGTGAAACATAAATTAACAGCACTTACACCTATTGACACAAATGTACAAATAATCTACACATTCTTTTGGCCAAGTCCTAAGTTAATCGATGCCATCATGATGTAATTTATAACATTCTGGAATCTACAGAACCCTTCTATTTCAGAATTTCTTGGTACTTTCCAAAGATTAATTAATTTTTACAAAGCTCATGGGAAATTTACTCCTGCTATACAGATGTGGAAACACGCATAGAGAACTTAAGTGATTTGCCCAAATTCACATAGGAAATAGGAGTCAGTTTGAGAGAAAGAATTTCTGCTGCCTCCTCTCCTCTCTTGCTCTGTTTACTTTATTAATTGTCAAGTAATAGTGATGAAAGTCAGAGATACAAAACATGCATAGGGCAGCAAGAACAGAAAAATAAAAGAGAAAAATATATCTCCACAAAATATATTTTAATGAAACTATGGAAAATGTAATCAGACCTAAGCAACAATTTTTCAGTAACTCGTAGTGATTTATGGAAGTTAAATGAATAACAAAACTCCCAGGGCTTGTGCATATGGAAATAATAATAAAAGTGTGTCACACAAAGCATTCAACATTCAAAATATTTCTCATACCACAAAAACATCATTTGTAAAACTTCACAGAATGAATCATAAACATCAGGTGTAATGTAATTACACTCAGATCAAGCATAAGCAGATAAATATTTATCCATGTCAAAATATTTGATGCTTTTATTATAATTATATTGGTTGGACTAGAAAATTGCTATTCGTAAGTCTACAATCTCCAGGGGCTCGAGAAAAACGGTTTGTTTAGGCTGGTGCAGGTGCTGTGATTCAGCACAATAACACATAGGCTGCTCAAAGGCTCTATACCAAAGAATCCCTGGCTTCCTTCCCAGTGACTCAAGCCAGATTAAGAAACTATAAAAATGAATAGAGCAATAAATCTCCACCCATTTTTAAAAATTATTTACCAGGAATTTCTCTTGTGATGAAACACTCTGGTATCCAAAAATGATACTGACACTTTCAGGTTTACATGGACAGGCTAAAGTTCCACAGCCAAGGGTTATATAACCCTAGAAATTAGGGCAGTAAATTGAAAAAATCCACAAGCCAACAGGACTTAACCAAAGCATATGAGTAGCACCTGGCTCTGTGAATGAAAAGAGTGAAAAACTGCTAAGAAATTATTTTCCCCCAATTGCTTCTTAGAAACCATTTAAGAATTTTGAAATGGCTTTCAAATATTTTTAATGCATTACTTACAAATGCAAACATTTTCATGCAAAGGCACGTATCACTGAAGCCAGTAGTGGGTTCAGAAGTTCATTTGATGTATGCCAGGTTAGACATTTAACAGAAATTGGTGTAGTATGTTCTAAATCTAAACAAAAAAATCTCCAGAACGCATAAATTCACACTGGTATTATCATTTCCTTTCTTAACCATTCTAAGACTGAAAACATACACTATTTAAATGATCTTGCTGACAGGATAGATGATGTTCCAAGACCACTGTCCACAGTCTTGGAATATCAGCAGGTATTTCCATAAATACTACAGTCCAACACAATATTCACTGCTTTTTTTTCTCCTTTCAAAAGTATTTTTGGAAGCAAAAAATAGCCAGATATATCAGGTATAACATACTCTAGCAATCTACAGGGAAGGTTGCTTTGCCTTGCCACAAGATAGGACCACCTCCTGCCTACACTGTCCACATCTTGCTCTGGGTTCCTCCGTGATCCCTGAAGACAGTACAGATCCCTACAGGAAGAATAGGAGCCACATGAGGAACACAGGAGACACCCACATCTCCTGTGTCTCCAGTACCAAAATTAACTACATCAAAGGTAACACAGAAGGAACACATTGATGGAAACAGATCACACTCTAACTTTCCCTAAAGAAAGGGAGTACAAACGGACAGCAATGCTGTCATTACAGGAATGTTACTGAAGGCCTCTAGATCTTTTCCTGTAGCACCACTTGGAAGTCAGATCTGTGGTAAAATTCCTGTGAAGGAATTAAAACAACAGATCAACAGCCTTGTTGTTACAGACGTCCTAGAACTAAATAACTGACAGGCACACCAATCAAAATGGTCACTTGGAATAGCACACAAAATCAGCATCACCTCAGAAAACATCTGCAAGTCTCCTTCAGGTGTTTCTTTACCCACAACTGAAAACATCCAGCAAAAACCCTCCTCACGGTTCCCCCTTCCCCACCCCATTTGTATGCCTTCGGCAGGCAAGAACCCCACATAATAAAGCCACATAACTGCCAGATTCATTGGCACACACAAACAGTTCCGAAAGACACTGATCAGAAGACAGAGGTGTCAGCACAGACAGAGAGGGGGATTTCAGAAAGATGATGCAATTACAGAGCACATTCTCAGTTTTGGTTTCCTGAACTGCTGTGAAAAGCCTTATGGCCATCTCGAGTTTAACATTTGCTACGCAGTATTAGGAATGTAACCTACTGACTCTTTCAACAACAAAAAAGCCCAACAGCCAGCATGTCGTTTGTTAAGCACATTGTCACACTAAAAATCTTAAGAATCTAAAAGGGAATATTAAGAAATTCTGGCTGGCATACATATACGACGTTCACAATGTATGCAACCTTTTTGAAGATTTGGTAGTTCAGGCGCCTGCTACACAAGGTGTTTGTGACTCTGCCATGAAGGATGTCAAAGATTTGGCCGTCCTAATAGGAAGCTTTCAAAACAAACAGGTAACAGTAAAGGATTTTAATCTCACTGCAAAGTAGTACAACATGAGCATTCATGAATGTTAATGAACACAAGCCAGGAACAGAATTTTACAAAATACCTATAAGCTGCTTGCAACAGCAACACACTTCATTGAGAAACAAGGCACACTTTTTCCCCCACTGTTGCATGCATCAAATTTAATCACTATCTCCTGGAAAATTACTATATCCATTGTGGAAATCTGTCTTCATAATGTCTTTGTTATCAACCGAAATGTCTTTAAAGAGTTTAATGAATGCAAAAATGTCATTTGGATATTAACATGAAAGACTACCTCTAACATGCTTTACTTTTTGTCTAGAGGAGAAACATCACGTGAGGCAGTGACTGCTCTAGTCTCTCCAGCCACAAATATTCAGCATGTGGCAAACCCAACATTTTTGTCATGAATTCAAACACTTTAACCAAAATTAGAGGGTGGAGCTTCAAATAAGAGGGACTTGTCGAAAACTGAGGACTGCCCCGGCAGAAAACTCATGAAATTCAACAAGATGTTGAACAAGTTCTGTTCCTGGGGCAGAAGCACAGGGCATATCAGCACCTGCTGAAAACTGCTTGGCAGTTACAGCCGATGCCAACCTGAATACGAGGGAAGAGTGTACTCCCATCAGGACTGAGGCAAACCACGAAACTGGACTACACCAAGAGGAACAGGTACAGCAGAGCAGGGAAAGACACTTTTTTGAGTGTGTGTTGACAAAAACTCCATGCTAAAGCATGTTTCTCTAAGGCCCACAATGATCAGTAATAATAAGCACAAAGTCAAAAACTCATCATCTGTTCACACACTATCTGTAATTAGCCTCTAAGAAATTAAAAAAAAAAAAAGAAAATTGATGAAGCATGAAGTAGCTGCACATACTCTAACGATGTGTGTATGCGCACTGTAGAATATATTAAGCACAGACTTAAATATAATGGAAAATCAAATACATACAGTAGATTGGTTTAGTTGTGGCCAGAGGCAGGTTCGACTTGGAGCTGGGGAAGCTTTGAGCAGCTTCTCACAGGAGCCACCCCTTTGGCCTCTCCCCCACTACCAAAAACCCCCACCACAGAAACCCAAGAAAGGTAGGACTATCAGGCTTTTCCTCATGCAAGGAACATTTTTATTTTTGCTTTATTTTAATTTGTCTGTATTTCAAGATATCCTATTTTTAAAATAAAACTTCCTGACTTTACTCTAAGATGTAACTTCAGAATTCACCTAGAAATACATTACTATTTAGTAAGTCTTCATTGGTATGAGAACATCAAGAGAAATCTGGAACAGCAGTACACCACCACTTCAATCAGCACAGAGTTATCACACACTTGGAGATAACGTATTTACTCCAAGTTAAGTAAGTTCTAAAACAAATCCTATGCAGCCCACAGAGTAGCATTCTGACACTGTTCAAGCATTGCTTTGTTCTCAAAGTAATTGTTCTGTCCAAATTAATTGCCTGAACTTGGTGAAACCTAGATTTACAGAAAAAAACCTCAAACTTCTTATGCGCAATTTTTTGTAACATTCTTCAACAGTTTTAAGACTTAGGATCTATGCAGCCTAAGTGGTCAAAATCAGTGACTGTTCCTTTTATTCATACACACTGGGGTGGAGATATTTTTGAGCCATAGAGAACATCAGTGGGTACAAATTGGGGCTTTTTTTAGTCAATCATTATGGCCATAAATGTTCTGGTCAAAAGAACTATTGTCAAGTTTGCCATATTCACAAAATGAAGCTCTGTGGAAGCAAGCAACTACAAGGATTTTATAATCACAGAACACAAAAGCTTGACTTGACAGTGCCAGCACCTTCACATTTATTGGAAGCAAGAACAAACTGAAGGTATTGACCCACTAAGTTCCAGAAACATAGTGCTTCACGCAAAAAAAAAAAAAAAAAAAAAAATTGCCTTTCTCTGCATCAACCAAGACAGAGAAGAACTAATTTCCTTTCCCAGCCACAAACTCTCTAACCATTTGACCAGCTGCATTGTTCTTACAGTAAGAACACATGGAACAAGAACTGGCATTTATTGACATAAATTATTGTAAAAATCTGTTAATACATCTTGATGGTTATTACATCACTTAATTTGTCCCAAATTTACAACAGTTAGTTTGTTTGAATGTTCCTTTTACTAGCTTCTGTTGCATGAAGCTTTTGGAGATAGAACTGGTCAGGAAGCTGTAAGAGTGCTAATAGTGCAGGCTTGGTTATAGACTAGAAACTTTAAAAAAAATCTTAACCAGTGTTGTTAAGTAGAAATCACATACAGAAAATGTAATTAAAATCCACAGAAAGCAGACCTTCCTCCTCTTGTATAAATTTGGACTGAGTTGGAGTTATTTCATTTATGTACTTTAGGACAGCATATTTATAGTACACCCTAATCATTTATCTGAAAAACTGGATGCATGCCCAAGGGCAAAGAAATCTAAAGACAGGTCGTGTTGCATTTTCAGAGGATATGAAGAGGGAAGAGGTCACAGAGAAGCCCATGATAGTGTTTGAAATGTACAAGTTTGGTAAACTTCATTAAAAAAAAGTAATATCTGAGGTTTTCCACTAGACAACGAAAATGGAGGGACATTTGGGACATGCAGCAAGCTATAAAAAAACAAAACCAAAACAAACCTCCACACAACACATTTCACATAGCTGCCAAAAATAGAATTAAAATAAAACCCACCATCACACAAGTTAACAACAGCAAAAAAATTACCTACAAAAGCATAGAGAAAGTAGCTATACCATCTTTCAAATTCTGGAACTGAATCACAGCAAGTAGAACACCATAGAAAAATCACTTGTAGATGATAATCTTTTAATTCCATATTCACATACAGTCATACTAAAACTAACCCTTGTCTGCTGAACCATGATTCAATACGGACACGTAATATCACAGGAGAAAAGCTGGGCAGAGCTGAGATGTTTGCACCGTGTGAGTGAGAGACCGCCAATACTGAGTCTTTGCCCTTTGTCTAGGCACTCCAACAAGGCTTTCTTTGCCTTAGTATGCAGAAGGGCAGACGAGGTATCTCATTTAAAGTCTATACTAGCAATAACTACAGATGATCAGCCATGGTGTGAGGCTGGGAAAGAAGGCAACCTTGGCTGGTTTAAAAAAAAAAATACTACTAGGAAATCTGTACACTCAGCACAGTCAGATGGCTTGTGTCACATAAACTTAAGAAATTACATCTGAAGCTAGTTTTATTGCCTTTTTTTTCAATGAAATATTTGGATATTCAAGCCCATTCCCACAGTTCTTGAAGATAAACAGCTCCTGATGTCATTGTGGAGTTCTATTTTCAGAAAGCTTTATTTATTTCTAAGTGGTTTAATGTGCATCTGTTTACATAAATATTTAGATTTGTGAGAGCACATCCTGCTCAAGCTGGTCTGATAAACAGAAGTCAGCTGTTATTCCTTTTCCACTCCTGACTCCACTTGGAGTGTTGCCTATTCCCGAGCTCTCGTTTATAATGCAGCCATTGTGCTTAGAACCGGAGTTTATAAACACATGCTCGAAAAATGTAGTCTGGCTTTCCAGCAAAATATTTCAATGGCTCTTTTATCACGAAATTGCACTACAGTTGGTATGGCTCAGTGCACTAAAAGTTTACATCTCTCCACAAGGCCTAATGCAGTATAGGTATGACAGGGTTAGCAAAACTGGGAGGAGATCAGGAAGAGCGCGCATTAGAGACAGACACGTAGAAGTAGTAATACTGAGCTAAGAGTTATCTCTACAAACTACTTCCACTGATGACAGAAGCAGAGTTTATGGAGCATAGGATGCAATACCCAGATCTCCCAGTGGCTCATCTCTTTGACCTACAAACTCGTTATTCTTGCTTTACACAGAAGAAAACTTAGTGCAGAAAGATAAAGAGAGGGAGGGTGGACATTCCTAAAATGTGAAGGCTGAACTACGAGTCACAAGGTCTGGATTGAGCTCCCACATTTGCCACAGAGGGCTTGTGTGGGTTTGCAAAAGTCTCTTAGATCCTCGGCCAGTAACATACTCCACACATCTCACTGACTTCAGCGTCTGGCAAGGCTTGAATTGTATGTGACATCCTAAACCTACTGAAATTTTTCCTGTTACTTTAGTTGCTAGAATAAAGCTTTCTCTTACCTCAGAAAAGACAATAGAGGTGTTCTTATATATAAATGTAATAAGAATAAACCATCTTTCTTTTCCACCCTGAATTACACTGGACACTTTCGCTATTGTTAGGCAGTACCCATCCAATAAAACTTAGCAGTTCTGTGATCCAAATTCTCCAAAGTCACAGCTGCATCCACACGTATCTTTCTTCTCAAACATATTCTAGGTAGTTTTGTATATGCCAAACTTCTGGAGGTGAGCAGTTAGGAACATTTTGTAGTCCAATAAGTGGATGATAAATCACAAGATTCTGAGAAATGCTTCTCATGCTCTAGTTTTCATTTATTTAAAATTAACATCTTAATGTGTTGACACCTGGGACAGTTTTACCACTTCTTTGAAAAGCATTTCACTTTAAGTCAAAGTCCATATTTCAAAAATCAAAATATTTACAGATATGCTGATATCCAAAATCCTGTTATTCGGTAACTATAACAAATGAAGTCTTATTTTAAATTAATATTTTTTTTCAAAATATTATGTTGATATTTTACATTTTTTAACAGAAAATGTTCCCAGTGATAATTTCATTTGCCAGAGACTTTCCCTCCCCCCACTTCCCTCAGTTTTCAGAATCAACATCAAGAGAGTTCTTTCTTTTACTAGATGCACATTAATCGCGTTTGAAGGGAGCACTGGGAATCTCCCGATGAGTTCCAAATGTTTGGCCACTGATGCGCTAATGCTTGCACCATAGAAAATCTTTCCAGGTGTTTGCAGTTTCATGCATTGTTGCACAACAGGGATCATAAAGCTATTTCCATGAAGGAGGTCCACACTTAACCAAAGGTGTGCAAACAAGAGAATACCCAGCGTAACTGTGACCATGGCAGAAGTAAAAAATCCAAGTACAACACCACTGTTACGTGTTTGTACAGAGTGTGCTGGGCAAGAACCTTGCCATGCAGGATGCACTGAAGCATATGAACAGTCCTGCAGAGTCAGGCAGGGTAATTCATATTTCATGTATGAGGAGCTTGGGAAAGGTCAACCTTTCCAAGACAGCATAACCAGAGATGCTCACCAACGTGTGCTTTGGTTTCTCTTTCAGAGGCAACATTGACAGTAGAGGGAAATAGGAAATAGTAGTTTTAAATACAATGTATTCCATATTTCAGAACTTGCAACCTGAACCACGACTTACACCATATTTAAGACATAAATGAGTTTCTGGACCCCCCATAGCCTGCCTAATTCAGCTAAACCAAACAACCCTGGTCTGAAAATTCAGAGAGGTACAAGTCAAATGACAGATCTAAAATTAAAGGATATTTACTTTATTATATAAATAACATGAAAGTCCAAGTTATTTAAGCAAAGACAGTGCCACAGTCTGAATCGGCATTCCCATTATTTTGATTTATTTGCCAGCTTGTGAATGTCATCCTTAAAATGCAATGGGTACAACTTACAGCGTTCAGCTTCAAGTTAAAGCCGTAAGCTACATATACCATTAATTAGTGTTCTAGAACTTTTTTATTATTGTCCAAAGCTTTGACATGAATAAATAATTTAAAAGTTGTAAGTGAATAATATTGTGGCTAAGTTTAGGATTTTTTCTGAAAATATATGTAAGAAGCACAAAAGGAGAAAAAAAAACCTGTGTGGGTGGTTAACTAATAAGTAAATACTTTTAAAAGAAAAGTTCTTTCTGATTTTAAAAAACAGATTAAAAATCCTAGGTCATAAGAACATACACTTAGAAAAAACCTCAGAGAAAATACTTCAAATTCTCACATCTGCAGTAGTCTTATCTGAAAGGTATGTGAAACTGTGAAAGTATTCACAGCCATCTGAAAGGTTTCAGTTGCTTTTTTGTTTTCTATGCTCCAAGTGTGTTTCTGCATCACTAAGCTATGAATCTTTTAAAAATCAGAAACAGACTTTTTGCATTTATACTAGGAAGGGCTAAATGCAGCAACAAGAACCAACCAGCAAACTAAAACCCTTAAAGCTGCATATGGGATAAACAATCAGATACGTATCATTCAGCACAGGCCAGTAGCTGATCATTCCACACTGCAATGCACATTTAGCTTTTATAAGTCTTGCTGTAGCTCAGGTCTTTACAAACACGTCAGATTCTAAATCCGAGTTTCCCAATCCTAGCACATATCACTGTACATTAGGGTTTAGGTAGGTACTTTTAACCAAGAATCACCTTGCCTTCTTTTAAATGTCATTTTGTTTTATACTCACTCACAGATTTTAAGCTTTTTTAATATGTATAATTATCACTTCACAAAACTTGAAAGTCAGATTTTGGTTGTGGGTTTGTTTTCTTTGTTATTTGAGCACTATGCACATGTTTGGTAAGAGAACGAAACATAGTATACAACTGTGAAACTCTAAAACCAAACCATACGGTTAGATCCTGGTTAGGACATCGCAAGATAGCTACAGACACTTCTGGAGGCAAACAGGAACATCAATGAAATGGGATTGTGTCAAAAGCATGTGGTTCTTTCTATCCCAAATTAAACTGATTTGAAATGCTTCAAAAACAGCTGGTAATGCACTTCAAGCATTATCTCCTGAAGACATGATCTCACAAACTGCGCGCTCTATTTTAATTACATAAGCTATACAGTACAGTAAAGGTAATTTAGAACAAGTGTTCTTGAATAATACATCATTCAAGTTTAACTAATTCAAAATATGAGAGCGCGAAGAGAAAAGAAAACAAAGATCAGAGGAGTAATTTGATTTGTTTTCATTATTCTATGCATTTCTTAGCTGACTCATGACAGATCAGTATAATTTATTTTCATTTTTATTTCAGGACTATTTGTACATGTTTGATCCTTGCTTAAACACAAATCAATGGACAATGGGCCCATCTTTAATTTGAAAAAGACAAAAATTTCAAGTTTCTGTATTTCTTAGTACAGACTTAAAAGGTCAGTAGCATTCTTCATAATTTCAAGGGCTATTTGACTGATCTAATCACATGATGATGATAGATATTTCTAAAGGAATTCAGTGAAAGTCAGTACCAAAACCACTTTGGTATCTTTGAAATAATTTTTAAATGTAGACAAAATTTCATGCTATTGTGCTTTTATGGGTAGGAGAAAGGGAGCAATATATGAGACAAAATGATCAACATCTAGCAATAAGAGAAAGATCACCATTCCAGTATCTGAATTATTCAGCTCATTAAGGACCAGAAAATTCAGTCAACATCTTCACTATTCATTTAAATTCCCTCCTGTAGGATCAACCAGTCTCAGTTCCAACAAATCACTTCTCCACACCAGGCCAATAAATATTAGCTCTATAAATTTCTAGGTTTAAATTTTGAGAAGGCAAGTGTATCAGCTTTCATTTGCCCTGTTTGAGATACCTCAGGAAAAAAAAATTATTTTTTTTTACACGGTACTGAGCATCTCTACAATAAAAACTGTATCCCCATGTAATACTGAGGATTCCAAACTTCAAACATTTATACGTGAAATCACTTTTGAGATCCAGAGATGAATTTTCCTCAGAAAACATATATACAATCATTTGACAAGGGAAGTTTCAGGAAAAGATAGAAAAAACAACCCTTAGTGTCTTTCAATGAAGCTACATGCTTTTACTCTGTATTTGGTTGAAGTTCCACATGGCATCTTTTTTACCTTTTATCTTCTGTTGGTTGGGGTTTGTTTTAAACCATGATCTCTTCCTTGTTCTGTTTTACTGTGGAACTCCATGACCAATTATATTGGATTGGTTCAATAATGCATAAATTTGACAGTCAAATTAATACGGCGTTTCCTCTAAAGCTCTCCCACCCAGATACGATACCTCTAGTAAGAACTGCTAACTCTTAGGATCTTATGAGAGGTCTCTTATTTATAAGACACTTTTGAAATGTTAGAAGCTGTGGCTATAATGTTAATGTGAGCTGAATATGTAACAGGATTGCTCAGTTTAAGTCATGCGAGATACATGACTAGGTATTTTAATTCTCCATCTTCTCGTACTTCAAATATATTTAAAGCCAATACTCAGTATTTTCCCACTAATTTCCCGCCCTGTATGACTTCATCACCAGTACGAATATCGCGTGACAGAACACTACGTCATCTCCACTTACTTACATGGGCAACTAAACCAGTTTACATTGCTCAGTATCATGTATTCGAAATTGTATTGCTTATCCTGATTAACACAGGGCATTCAAGAGTATGTATCAGCCATACATTTGCGATGGGTTGATCCAGTACCTCCAAATAACAGATCCACACAAAATAGCAACTGTCTGACTCCTTGTAAGTTTTCAAGAATGTTTCAGACTTCGTAGATGTTTCTAGGTAACCGTGATATGCCCAATGAAATGATACCATTGTCAATTCAAACTGCCAGCAATTTTTAAAGGTAATATTTTCACAAGTAAGAAGCATCAAATGTTAGGAAAACATACTGTTTCTTCATAATTATTGACCATAGAACTAGAAAAAAAAAAAAATTAGACTACCTCCTGAGACTGATTTGTCTTTTGGTATTTTTTTTTTAAGCAACCACTAACAAATTAATAAATTTTCTACCAATAAGATGTTTGTATTTCAGGTATTTATTGCTTTTTCTTTCACATTGTGCATATGAAAAGGTAAATCATGTGCTGTGATTTCTCCTCTGACTTAACAACTGCTTTTTTTAATTTTCTGGGTGGAGGAGAGGCACAGAAAAAGCAAATTCTCCAGCATATTAACTCAGAAGAACAACTATGTCATAACTGAAGGACCGTCTATATTAAGTAAATTAAAGATTAGAGAAGGGTTTATTTCTCATGACAGTTATGGTCACTTTTTCAGCCAAAATTTGCATTAGTAAAAATAGTATCCAATACCTCTTCCTTATTAAATCCAAGGCTAATTGAATTTCATTAAAATATCCATGATGAACTTTAATTAAAGTAGTATTTTTCTTGTAGCAGTTGTCACAAGTCATAATTAATGAGGTAGTGCTATTAAACAATACACAAAGCAAGAAGCAAATTATTCTAAATTCAGTGTTTTATAAGGTATGTTGAGTAACATTTTCTAACAATCTTGCATGAAAAAATTTCTTTTACTATCTCCTTTTTTCACCACTGATTCATTTTTATTATTAATTCCTCCCTCCCCCTCTCTCTCTGTAACCATTTGACCCTTTGCTTGGTGTTTCAATTAGATATTCTCATTTATTCAAGGGTGATTTTTTTTTTCCCCTGAAACGTACTGTGGCACATTCAGATAGCAGATTTAAGTATATATTCATGTCATGGATGGCATTCTCAAAGTGAATTTATTGGCTGTTTTTGTTACTCATCAACACTGGGATTGTCCTCCCTCATACATGCCGTTCTCCTCCTGCTTACCTTGGGGAGATTCCCAAGGCAGATGTGATAGGTAGGGCTCCCTCCTCCCCTAACTCCAACATATCATAATATAGATTGCAACACACCATTAACCTCCACTGCCAGTATATCTTACAGAGCAGAGACAGGGCCACATTCTTCTGGTCTCATCATTTCAAGTACCACCAATAACCTGAGTTACAACACAAGATGGAGACCAGGAACTTACGCTGGAAAGCTGCTCTTGTGATACATGCTTTGGACTTAATTCTATCCTCACCATTCCAGACCACAGAGAAAGGCTGCATGGTCAAGACAGAATTAGCTGCGTTATCATGTTTCATTGTGAAAGCCAAAAAAAAAAGCCCATCATGTTCCAGCAGTATCGACTCACAGCACACAGGCCAAGGCTACGTCTAAAGTTTCCATTACAAACTTCATCTTTAATTTCAAGACAAAGCAAACTAGGTACTGAAGTCCAGAACCCAAGAATGTACTTTAATGTGAAGTTGTAACAAGGATGAAACAATAAGTTAACAAATAAACAATACTAGAAGACATAGTTGTTACTACCTCCTTTTAAGGAAAAAAAAAATATGCAAAAAAACACAAACAACTTAGCTGAGTTAAAGCAACAGGTGTACATTTTTCATTATAAATATTGTAAAGATATACTTAGTTGAAATTACACATGTGTATCCACATTTTTAACAAGCTATCCTAATACTCACAGCATGATTTGCATGATACACTGCAGCTACAGGTGCCCAGTCAAATGTTTCTTTTCCTTAATAATGTTTACAGGCTCTGTACAGATTTGCGTTCTATACTTGGTATTATTACGTAACAGATATGAGATCTTTCAAATTATCTTAGAAGTAACATTTTGCAAGTGTGGCAGTGTATTCCCTCTATGTATATTGCCTGGTCTTTAGCAGCAATGCTGGTGAAGTGTCCCACCCTTTCAATTATAGTAAAATTTGGGAAATAAAATATTGGAAATCCCATGATACAAGACAGAGGCCAGTAATGGTTGTGAAATCAATTGGGAGTTAGTCTTGGAAAGTCAATATTAGCAGCATCCCTGTCACTAGCTGTATAATTGTGCTGTGGCAAAGCCTAAGAGTATCAGTTATTGACAAAGATCTCAGCATGCCGGCTGCTTTACTAATAAAAGACAAAAGGATTGCCACTTCTGTCACATAGCAAACATTCATGTAAGCTCACAGCAACAGAGTTACACTTTAAAGATACACTAGCTGATCTGGAAATAGGCATATTTTCCTACGTATTTACAACCAGACCTATCATACCTTTTTATTGAGAGAACTACTTACTGAGATGCTCTTTCAAGCCCTTTTTGTGGATTTCGAGTCTTCAACTTCAGCTAAACCTATACTCAAATAGATTGGTTTTTTAATTACTGTATGAGCGCAAGTCTGCTTTGCTTATTGCTGATGAATAACTTGAGAAAACTGCTGGGGAGGAAAGAATCAGGAAAATAAGTTAGGACCTATAATAATTTAGCAATATAGACTAAAACATGGTGTAATCTAAAATCATTCTCTTCCCCCACTGTTTGCATGAAGCAACTTCCTGCTATCATACCCAGTACAACCGCATAAATTTAAAGGGAAGGTATCAAAACAAAGAGTAGAAGCAGGTACTCTTCCTTTAAAAGGTAATACAAATGCTGTAATAATGTAATATGCAATATTTAAGATATACATTCAAAGGGATGCTACACAACAAATTCAATGTACTATCTAAATATAAGTAGTTTATAAGTCATTAAAAACATTGCTTCATTCATTTAAACTGTTACCTGACTACCCTTTCACCTACCCTCAGGTCCTAAATATTATACACTACCAGTGCAAAATATTAACTAACTTTCTTCTTTTCAAAGTATACCTCTAGTTCAGTCTAACCAAGAGTATTATAAATATGTGAATTTTGTGGTAACTTGACTTTTTCTTTTTTAGACAAGTTAAATTATCCCCTACTGCAGCATAATTAAACCATGTAACACAATAAAAGTAAATGCAGAGGGAACCCAACCCAGTAATTTTAATTTGCCCATTTTCATGTCACTAACACGTCTCAATCTTAAATAAGCACGGCCAGCCCCATATAAGTATTAACACCCTAATAATCACTTGGTTCTCCCAATTTAGGGTTCAACCAGTCTAAGTCTGTGCTTGGGACTGTGGCACAAAAGTTTTCCAAAGATCAGAATGTTAATCTCTCCCCTTCCTTCCTGTACAAGAACATGAACACACATATACACTTATCATCATTATGACTTCCCTAAAGGAGAGCTAATAACCAATAGTTGATTCAGGTTCCTTTTGACCTCTGCAGACTATATATCCATATTGTCAAATAAATCAACTCCCTCATTGGCTCTGAGCCCCCGTTGACACTGCATGTAACCCCAGTTGTACACTCAAGATTCCTGATATCTGGGACCTGGTAAGATGATTCATACTACTCAAAGCAAGGTTTGGAGCTAGACTACACCATGTTTCAGTCCCATACCTGGGTCAGTCTTTTAAAAGTTCCCATGTAGCCTTGTCCCTTCAAACGCCTCATGAGACATTCATGGCATGCAACACAAGTCCTCCTAGGCATGCTATAAACCCACAATTTATACAAGATGCAAGATATTCTTTCTATTATACAGGCACTTAGAACTAAAAATTATAGCTGCATCTTTGGGCAGCCCAGGCCCAGATGGAAATCCAGGCTAAGTACACCTCACAGGCTGTGAAACTGCAGCCAGAGTAATGGGAGGGGCCAGCCTTAGCAATAGCTGTGGCTTTCCACGCTGACACAGGATCAGGGGACACCTACCTATAGCAGTGTGGCAGTCAAGTGGTTTCAAAATGCAGAGAATTTACAATATAAACATGTAGATACTGATTCACAGATTCACAGGGTGTTAGGGGTTGGAAGGGACCTCTAGAGATCGTCTAGCCCAACTCCCCTGCCAGAGCAGGATCCCCTAGAGCAGATCACACAGGAACAAGTCCAGGCAGCTTTGGAAAGTCTCCAGGGAAGGAGACTCCCCCACCTCTCTGGGCAGCCTGTCCCAGGGCTCTGGCACCCTCACAGGGAAGAAGGGTTTCCTCATGTTCAGGCTGAACCTTCTGTTTTCAGTTTATGGCCATTGCCCCTAGTCCTGTCACTGGGCACCACTGAGAAGAGCCTGGCCCCACCTTCCTGACACCCCCCCTTTAGATATTGATAAGCATTGATAAGATCCCCCCTCAGTCTCCTCTTCTCCAAGCTAAACAGACCCAGCTCTCTCAGCCTTTCCCCATATGGTATGTAGATATTGAGGGCGTTTCTGGAATATGAATGGAAATGACTTATTCTAAGTTTGACCTCTGTGAGTTATGAATACAACATAATTGATGAGAAAAACATTTTTGCTGTTGGCTTTGTACATTTCCACGACATTTTTCATTTTACCTTGTTATCAACCTGTATGCGATTTCACATGCAAGTTTTGTAAATCTTTGGTGAAGCCCCAGTTCTGAGACACTTAGAGCCTAGTTCTGAGACACTTAGAGCCTGTCTTCTCAGAACAGAGATAATTTTGGGTGGAAAATGTGACTTCCAATGGACTATAATGCTTTCATCCTAAGAGGTCTTCCATTTGGAAGGCAACTCTAGCCCCAGTTGAGAGCACTACGAAACTCAATTGTTTCAGCAGAGTTTGAACTAAATTAAAATTACAGATTTTTTTCTAACTGCAAGACTATACTTAAAAATATTTTTGCATGCTATTCAGATATTTCATTAACTGCAGATTAATAAGTTTTATTATTATGGGAATTTAGACTCATTATCTGAAGACTTTGACAGATGGTTCTGTACATGTTCAAGTTAGCTTATTATGTTTAAGGTCCTTCTAGTCACAGCTCTCTCCTGTGTGTTCTCCTGATCAGAGTTAAAAATAAATATATAGTTGTAAAATAAATAAATAAATAAATAAAAACCCCACACACAGAGCCCAAAACAAACTAGCAAAAAGAAAAACCCACTTCTTGCAATAAAACAGTAAAATATCTCTAAGCAAGGAGGAAATTTATATGGTGGAGAGAGGATAAGGGAAGTAAATACCTTCACAACATAAAAACATTCAGTCTTGGGACATGTCCTGATAGGCTTTAACCCTTTGGCTATATCTGTATCTGTGTCAGCAAGCTAAGCAGAGCCTGGGCACATGTTCTGGCCCGAAGGCCAACTGGCATAGCCAGGCCACACACCTCTGTAACAACCTTTTACACTCCAAACTAGGATTGCAACAGGCAAGCTGCCTTGCCCACAGCAGGACTGAGCCCTTGCCCAGGACTGGCAAAGGTTACCAGTAGGTTACAGCTGGGTTACCAACAGGTAGGTTACACAGGTGGTTGGCATAAGCACAACCAGAAAAACATGAATTGCCAAGAAGAGACACATATGAATGCTTCTCTTTGAGCATGACATCAAGACAGCCCAGAACATAGTGAAATATACGTAACTCAAGCAGCTGATAGCTCAGCCCATGAACGCTATTAAGCTAGAGCACATCACTGTCACAGATGCTGGGTGGATGACACCAAAAAGCAATAAAGCCTTCCAGTTCTGAAAATGAACTATTTGAAAGACTGGTAGACACATAGTTCTGACCACAATATTAAGGGAATCAGTGCACTGAGCAGCAGAGTGCAAAAGTTGAGATCATTTTGTTGATTTAAAAACAGAACGCTGAAAGAACACATAATATATTACTATATCTCTGGCTTTAAACTTGAACTCAGCATAAATTATTTCAGGAATGTTTAGCGTAGTCTTTTTTTATATCTTCAGTGCAAAATCTATTTTGATTGTATGGCCCTGGAACAAGTCTGTTATTTTTCACATTTTATCATTTTTGGAACCAGTATGCTACAGCACAGCTTTCTTACCTTTCAACCCTCACCCCCCCTTAAGGCAAAACCAAAACACACTGCACCACTAGTAAAAGCAGAAAGGCAGGCTGGAGTGGAAATCTCCATCCACTGAGAAAAGGGTTTGCATCTCCAAAGGAAAACAAAACCAAAAGACTGTGGTTAAGTTACCATACATGGTACAGCATATACCCCATAGCTTAGCCATCATCTTGAACGCAGCCAGCTGTCAAAAGGCAAAGCTGTGGGTCTTTGTAAAAGAGGAGACTTAAGAAAAAAAAATTTTAAAAAGGTTGTGATGCAACAAATAAGACTCCACCACCAAAATTAAAAGCATTGATGATGTCATTTTGGAAGAACATCACTCTACCCAGCTGACATTGATTCTGGATCTATCAACAGGATCATATACACAACTGACATAGCACAGCAGGAACCTGACATGAGATTTACATACCCTAATTTGATTTCAGCAATACAACAAAAATAATGTCAGAATACAGATTAAGATCCAGAAACATGCACTTCATGTAGTAATTTGAGTGTGTGTCCATAAAGAACAGGAACTAATCAGATAAAAAAAGGCTCAGGTGTGGTGGTAGGATGGAATACTCATTTACTCATCTTGTGTTTCCTCACATTATTCTTCTGTTCACAGAAACAGCTCCTAAATCCCTCTCAAACAAATGTGCCTTTTCTTCCATCCAGTTTGAGTTTCAAACTTAAGGATAGTGAAAAAAACACTTTTTGATGACTATCTCCATTTTTAGGCTGAGAGAATAAAAATGCAATACTTACACTTGGAGAAGAGCAGAAGTGATCTGAATTGCTAAACACTTTGATCATAGGCCAGATCTACAACAAGGCTAAGATGAGAGGAAAATAGGTGGATGCAAGAAGGAAAGTAATTAATTGTATCACTGGTGTAGTTCCACAGTCTTTCAAATTTTCTAAGGTCCCCATCCCACAGACCAGGAAAGTGCCAACAAAATACACTGCTGATGCAAAATTAGAAGACATAGACAGCATATAAGAGGTGGAAGATACATAGAGAAATACCTGGTTGCCACAGAACAAGAGTAGATAGATTGGCCCCAGGAGCTCAGAATTCAAGGTGGAGCTGCAGACAAATGCCTGGATCTAAAACCATCTGGTACCATCTGATCAGACGGTTTTAGATCCAGGGTTAGGTCTAAAGGATTAGAAAGTGTTTATGACAGGTATCTGTGAGCATCAATATCACAGCCCCAGAAAACACAAAGAACTTAATATTTAGGAACAGAGATGAGAAATAATGTCAGTTTACAACATTTCTATAAGATCCATGTAGGTAGCTAAATACACAGAATAACGGCCAGTCATATTCAAGAGATTGCTTCACAACAGGATTATTTTAGAGAAGGATTTGATGATCTCCCAGGAAGCAACAGAATTTCACACAAGAGGCTTGGAAGGGAAAGGATTACTTCCTATAAATTCACTGTGGAGACAGGGACAATTCAAGAATGGAAAAAGTTCTCTAAGGTAAAAGAGAACAATGGTACAAGAAAAAAATGGATAAAGAATAGCCATATGTATGCTCAGGCTAGAAGTTAGAAATCAGTTTCTAATAAGAATTTGTCAGTATTAAGGCACCTTTCCAAAAACCGTTTGGAGAAATTTACCACTTTGCAAGGTGGAGCTGAATCTGATTGTACAATAAATTGTGTTTGTGAGAGTAAACAACCAGACTCAACAATACGTCCAGCTTTACCTTTCTATAACTTTATGCACACCGAGTTTCATTACTTCAGTGACTGCACAGGACAGCACAGTGTGCAGCCAGAGGAGACAAAGCAAGTGTTATCCTGCTGCGTTCACATGACACGCTTCTGACACGCAGTACACAGAAACAGCAGGCAGGTAATTCCTTACCAGAGCGTGCTGCTTCTCGGCGATTACCAAACACGCTCTGTTTATGGAGACACCTGCAATGCCGGCAATCCTCTGACTGCAAATGGTCCCACAGTCACGTGTGCCAAGGAGATGTGGAAATAGCAGGATTTAGTCCCCAGCGCAACTCAAAGCTCTCTGCTCACGCTGCTCAACCCACTAGGGTACTTTCCCAGCAATGACAGTTGTCTGTACACCAGTAACAAACAGCTTGTAAATCCAGCCTTGAGCGCTGCTCTTCTCTACATCTGCTTTTCCTTATCTCTGTGTTGATATATTTCTGTGTTATTTACCCTCACCCTAAACTGTCATACATTTTCTCCAAGGGGCAGACCTCAAACAGCATATCATTCTTGAGACACGTAAGCAGCAAGTCACCTCCTCTGCAATGCAACTAACTGAACAATCTTAAAAAGACAAACAAAATCCAGCGTCTCTAGCCATATTTATCTGTGGCTTCACAAATCAAACAGCAACATGCATAAACAACGTGAGGATCAGCTAAAGGAAATCAGATGCCCTGCAGAACTTGGCATATCTCCCCAAAAACATTTGAGTTGAACTATATCAGAATTATTTTTAATTCTCTGTTACAATTTCAAATTAGTTAAGGAAATAAATTCAGTACAGACTTGTTCCTCCTACTTTGTACAATCAAGTCATCTTCATACCACACCCTAATTTGCAGCCAGTTTGTAAAACTGGATTAGTGAAAGCCAAAAGAACCCCTTTTTCCCCTCCCAGAACATGTCATCACTGCAAAATCTTAAGCAGTTTCAGGTTTATTCAATGTTTTAAATTCTCATGGGCTGCAAATATAGATAATGTTTGGTCAAAGAAGGTTCAAACTTGGAACACTCATTTCACATTTCAGTGATTTTCCTGAAGCCAATTCCTCTGAGGGACTACCAAGGTGAGTACAGGTTAGATAATCAGACTAATTATTAATCAATGGGAATATTCTTTATCATGCTATTCCATCAGGAGACATTACTTAATACCCTGGAGCAATAACATACATCAGTCACGGTAATTTTGGTAAAGGCAGAAGCAAGATGTTTGACCTTGCTGACTTTGGAATAGCTAGGTGACATTTTAGCCTTTAAAAATTTACCAGCTGAAACGGGAGAGGCTCCACTAGGCAAACATGTCTTCTCCCATGATAAGATTTTCCACAGTTTAGGTAACTATGTCTTTGCAATTCAACTCATATTTGCAACAGTTTATTTTCTAAATATCAGACATTGCATTATCTGTCTTTCATGATTTAGTACTAGTAACAGACCAACAAAAGATTACAACAAAGGATATTTCATTGGCCATCTGCACCACTGCCTGTCATTCACAGACCAATCACTATTCCTGAACAAAGGCACTAAACGAGCAACTTTGAAGTTACTTTACAATTATATGTTCACATGAAATTCATACAATTGTGGTCCCTGAAGGAGGAGAATTGAGGTTTTGAAGAGACTAGACACTATGGAAAATGGTAGGTTCTATTAGTTACCATGCAATGTATGCAATGCAGAGATTTCCAAAACATCAGCAACCTAACCATTTTTATAAGAGGCAGCAGTGTGTTTATTTGGCTAATGGAAAGAGAACCTTGTTCAAAACTGCCTCCTCCCCCTTCCTTACATATACACATACTAGTCAAATATGAGGGTTTTTTCCCGTCTTGTTAAATCTCTTTCTGCTGATGATGGATGAGCTATCACAGGATACAAAGAACCCGATATCCTTTTCCAGACAAAGCAGTAAGCAGTTAAATACAGGACTTGAGTGAATCAAGCTGGATTCACACAAGACTAAAAGTGCTCACTTAAAACTTGGTCTCTGCCTTGGGGCTTTCATAATCTTGTAGCAACTGGTTCAAATTCACAGAGTTTCAGAGGCCATCTTATTATTCAGGAACCTTGTGGGAAGGAAGCTTTTTATATTTGCCTTCAATAGTAAAGTTCTGTGAATATACAATACAATTTGGCTGAAGACATCTGATTTTAAGTAGCATAAATGAATACTACTAATGTGTAGTTTCAATGGTTTGTTTCTGGTTGAGGTTTGCATGGACATTAAACCTTTGCTGTATTTGATAGTAGTTACAGTTGTCCTCTATTGAAGATTTGTTTTCTTTTTATGTACACACAATACATACGCCGTTTTGAAACTATACAATTCATTAAGCGCTACAATAAGTTCCACATATCAAACATTTTTCAGTGTTTTACTGCACTCTGATCTCCCTCCGCCACAACCTCATCCAACATGGTAGAGGAATTTTCAGAACAACCACTTTCAAAATTACCAATATTGATTTTAGTTCTGTATGCAGAATACCATTTCTGAGGCATTTTTAATACACATGGAAAAAAAAAGTCCTGCATTAGAGAAGACAATATCTTCAAATACTTAGGGACGCACATATAATACACATTTTTATACACACACAGAGGTAAATGTATTAGGATACGGGCATAATGCTAATTTTCTTCCCTCACAGCTCATTAAGAAAACCAGTATCCGAAATTATGCCTCCCAGCTCAGCTTTGCCAAATTAGACCTTTAAAAGGTTTAGTACTGCAATCTCAAGAACACCACAGTGAGAATGCGAGGGCAGCAAATTCTTCTTTTTTTCCAACTGTCAGCAACAGATATCAGAAGTTTAAGGAGTTCTTCAGAGTGCTGGGGAGCAGAATACTCCACCTAAACCAGCTCCTTGGCAGGCAGCATTATTTATGAGATTACTGCTTTAAGTGGTTGCAATTGACAGTAAGAGCACACTCAGAGTAAGAGCGTGTCAGTTTTTAATTTCCACTTAGCACAAACAAAAGCAAAATATATTCATCTTAAAGTATAGCAGTGCAAGAAAAAAAGAAAAACAAAAAAAGTTGTGTGTCACCTAGTTAACATCTGAAAGGACATGAGAGAGTTTTTCCTCTGTAATTAAAAAGAAAAACCAAACAAACGTGTTCCTATGATAACAGACGTTGACTTACACCATCAAAACAGAGCTTAATTGTTCTGGTTTTCCTGTTCAGCAGTATGCAGTTCAAATGGAGCCAGAAAGCAAAAAAGCATCTCATCTCCCTGCTCTTCAAAACCAAATGTTTGATTAGACCCATTATAAGAAATAGTAACAAAGGAAGTCTGATAGTTTGACAAACCCATAGAGAAAGAGATGGTCGACCATGTTTTGATTACATGAAAGCCAAGATACCGTTATAAAAGACAGTTTATACATTTTTTGGCTTCAGATCTTAAAGCTAGACTATACACCACTGAAACAGCTGAGTATTAGGAGAAGACATCTTCACCTGAGTGCAGAAACATTTGGAAAGATAAAAGCAGAGAGAAAGCTGCTCTTCCTTCCTTTTCCCCTTCAGGTCCTACCCCTCCCAAGCTCAGAACAGAGACGTCCACTGGGCACGCTGCAGGGAGCGGAGCCCAGCTGTTTCCCACCGCACTGTCCCCAGCCCATGCACGGAGATTTGGCCAACTCCAACCCTTGGCTGCAAAGCCTGCTCTTACCCTGTGGTGCACAGAGTTCTCTGAAAGGCAAAAGCACTCTCTAAATATTTTGAGATTACTAATAGATATTTTTGTAAGCTCTTTTTGCTTTCAGTTGGAAAAAACAAGTTGGACTTCCTACCTTTTCTAGCCATAGTTTTGAGAAAAAAAAAAAACAATCAAGCACCCCCTATTTTCTGCTTATGTTTTCCCAGGTTTTTACAAGAAAGCTAAGCATGCAGTTCTCTGGGGCTCTTCTATGAAATCAGAAAACCCAAACACACTGTACATGCTTGCTAACGTACCAAGGACTCATAAAGGTCTGTGCAAGGTAGCCCTTTGACAGGATTCTCATAGTGGCAGTTCTGCACTGAAAACTTTACTTCTGAAAGAAGTTAACTGCTCTGAGAACAAAAAAAATTAAGTATACCAATGAGTAAGATTCATTGCCTATGAGTACACAAGTCTGCACAGTATTTATACACCTGGTTGCTCATATACCAGATGAAAGGAGATAAAAAGATACAAAGGAAAGCAAGGAAAAATAACCCTGGAGTATTCAAGGATTTTTGAGGGCTACACCCTTACTGACGTTTCAGGAATTTCTGATGATACAGAATTTTGACGTGAAAGCAATTTCTTACTAGGACTTTTCATCAAAGCACTGTGGGCTGCAGTTACCACAAAATTGTTTTCTACTCATTGCATGTTATTCCATGGTGATTGGCATCATTGTCAGTCAAAGCATTTAAATGTGTTGTGTATATTGCATAAAATCTGACAGTGCAGGCCTATTACTCCAGTTCTCTAGTGCTTACTCCATCATGCATATATATTATACCCATGTAAGCATACACACACACTGCAAAATATGTAACTTGAATTTCTCATCACTGCGTCACAGGATGATAACCTGTACAGCTCCTGTTCAGAGTAATTACATGAGCTGTCTGCACAGACAAGCCTTTAAACAATATCGCTTGAGCTCCAGAAACAAGCACCTCAAAATCTGACACATCAAACTTACTTTCTATTACATGTTAAGAAATCAGGCAATTTTCCAATGTTAAAATTTTTCTTTCCTCACCCTTCTACTTTACAAGTAAATTGCCAACAAGCTTTTCTTTTAAAAGGTGGAAGTATCAAAGATACAGAAAATAAATGTACAGGATATTTTAAAATCAAATGTCACAGTGAAAGTTAGTTTGCAACACGGCTGCAAAGTCTGGAATCATTTTGATGCCGGTCTCCAGGTGGCTTGGGATGGGCAGACAAGAAGGGGAGAGAGCTAATTGAAAGCAGCACAACTCTGCCTGTAAGAAGTCAAGTGGCAGAAAGTATTTGCCTGGCTGACTTTAATGTGGGCAAAACCCAATCCAGATATGATGTTACTGAGCGCACTACACAGCAACGTGCTGAGTGTCAGAGTCCTGAGAGGTGACCCCATATGTGGTCAGAGCTCAAGAACTAAAATCAAGTTTTAAGCAAGACAGACTTTTGACTACAATAATTACAATGTAATTTGCAAAATCTAAAGGCAGAATAAGCTTCTGTGTATGCAGAGTATGTCCGAAACCAGGTAAGTTTAGCTTTATAAACAAAACAGGTTGTTTTTCAGTACCTAAAATATTAATGAGCATGTATTAATATGCAATTATCCTCTTGAGAAAGCAAAGGCAATTTATGTCATATAATTGGGAATCAGTTCTTTATTATGTACCTGCAGATCCTGCCAAGCACAAATTATCAGCAAAGCAGCCCTACTCCTGACTTCAGTCGCAGTGTGACGCATTAAGACAGGCGGAAAGTAGTAGAAGGCCATAGCTATGCTACACATCACTTAATTACCATACTCTACCTTAAAGGCAGGAATTAAGTGTTAATGCTTACTGGAACTGCCAGTAAAAATTGAAGCAGTCACTCCTTGGCAGAGCCACAGACATTTTTTGGTTCTACAGTTCCACAGGAGTTCTGAATGAACTCAAAGGAATGGATGTGATACGAACAGATACTACTCCTCCTCATAGTGCCTTTTCGTTACTGTGGAATCAGCATCAGTACTCAGAATTCCTTCATTCTATAATGAATATTCTATTTACACACAACATCTGTCCCAAAATGTACAGGAAAAATCAGTTCTGCTGTAGCATTCCAGTCCAATAACAGAATTGGAGGAAACTTGTGAAGATGCAGAACTCTGTTGATAATGGGATTTTCAGAATCACTAAGCATTATTCTTAAGTGACTCTGCCTGAATCAGTAATTAAGCAACTTTGAAAAACAACTTCCCTTTGATCTGAGCACGTGACATTCAGTAAACAAACACTAACTCCTCAAGCCTACCCATTCGTACCTGGTTTTACGCATTTCGTTTTTGCAACAGCAACTGTTCCAGCTTGAAGAGCATTTGCACTAACTTGAATTTCCAACCTTACTGTTGCAAATTGTGTCAAAAGCTTGAGGTTACTCATCTGCATAATCCATTTTCAAGTGGTTACACCAGACCTATGATAACAAGCTCACTCCCTAGTCGACACACTTTGTCCTTGTTTCTGGGCAGGTCGCAACATAGATTGGCAAGAAATAAAAAACAAACGGGGAGATCCTCGGCTAGACTGCTGTACTAGCGCTCATTTTCCTTCAGTCACACCTTGTTTTGGTAGCACGGAATTTTCTTCCTAGTATGTAATAACATGCAAAAGTTCCGTAAGGTTTTTTGCTGCAGCTGAGTGAAGAATGCTTGGCTAATGCATGTTATCATTGCATAGGTTTTTTCATCTACTGTACACACCCCTCATTTTTGTGTGTGCATGTATTTGGTTCTTCTGCATTTGCTAGCATGCAAATGCAAACCAAGCAGTATGGTAATCACAATAGCAATGATCTAAAATACATGCAAATTCTCTTTTTTTTCCCCCCCAAATCTCAGACTTCGAAACTCCATAAAAATCCAGTTTTCTTTCCCTTTCAGAGGTGTAATGAAAAGCTAATTCTCCAAAGGAAGTAAAAAATTATTATTAAAAGAAATCTTGATCAAACCAGTGATCTTCTATAAAAAGTAGTTTCTAGTGAAAACTTTCAACACATCTCAACTTTCCTTGGATGCTAAGGATAGAAAGGATGCTGTGGCCCTTTACAAGAAAAATAAATCAAAAACAGACTTGTTATCAAAACATCAACATTTTTAATCCAGATGTTTTTAATTCAGGCATAACAACAAGCAAGAAGGGAGAAAAAAATGGGGAAGAACAGAAAGATTTAAACTAGTAAGAGTACATGGATCTTCTAGAAAGCAAGACAAAAATAATTTAAGTTAGATGGGATTAAGGAGTTTGGTGAAAACCTAAATCTAGAATATCTACAACAAGCCAAATACTCATTTGCTCATGAATGTAACAAGCATTCATTAAAATAGGGAACATCAAGTAAATTAAAGAATAATACCACTTAGAGGACCTTATATTTCATTCAGACTAAAACATTTTACTCCATTCTAGATATTCAAAGATTCCCAAAGAGATAAGGAGTACAACTAGCACCTTATAGAACATAACCTTAAAAAGTCAGAGGCTGTTTTAACACAAATATTTAGCTAGACATGTTCTGTGAAAACAGCTTTACAGGAAGAGCCTGAGAGATATTACTGAAGCACAGTATCAGGAATAAATAATAATCCTCTGAAGAAATCCAGGTCTGCTGTGTTATTGCAAAAGCAGGTAAACAATTGTTGCAATTTATTTTTATTTTTTAATCACCACCCTGGTTTCTACTTACGTTGCAAAATAAATTTACTTATTGACTCTCTCTCCGTGCCAATATCGCTTTTTTAGGTCAGTCTGTATGTTGCATTTAGCTTTTCCCACATCCTGACCAGGGCAAACTAGAGTCGTACAGTCAGTTCTGGCTAAAAAGCAGTGAGGCAATGACATGAAATAACAGCTGTTTCTAGAAGAAAAGAATATATAGTTTGTGTCACTCATGAAGTTATTGTCACCCTGTTCTCGCACACAGAGAGCGGACTATCCTCTGTTAAATCGAGATATAGAGACAGGATAGGGAGAATCAAATTCATATATATAATTATTGCTGCAGGCAGTACAATATAGGAAGCTCACTGTACTGGTTTGGTTTTGGCCTTCCAAATGTCCTTGGCTGCTTAGAACTCTTTTCAGAGCCAAACCAGGGGCATTCTTGGCTTCAGTTAAATTTGTATTAGCCCAGCACATCCCAGTCTTTGGTTCCCTCGACACTGAGTTTTCTTTGTAAACCAAGAGGAAAACAGGATATCTGCAAATATGTATATAAAAAAATAAAAATCACATCATCTTATTGTGAGTTTGTAGTACATGTGTCATTTCTTTATGGACACAATCCAATATGCTTACCTATTTTCCAAATATAGCTAAGAATAGAAACCAATTAAGTCTCCTGGTCAAAAGAAGAAGTTACCAGCTACATTTCAAAATTCATTTTAATTTCTGTGAGCTTGGTTTATAAGGAAACTATGTGAAATCACTTTGACAAGTTTGCAGGAGGTAAGTTTCTTAAAATGCATTGGAAGCATACATGTACATTGTAGCCAGAGCATACAGGATAATACTGAGGGAATCTTCTGCAGCTATTATCATGAAGCTATCACATCCCTCTAAGGACAGAAAGTTTAGATAAATTATAAAGATCTTATATACAGATTTCCCAGAAGCAAGTACTATCATACATATTACTATTTGATGATGGGAAGCTCTATGATAGTACTGTGATTTAAGTATATTCTGCATTAGATAATTTCTTAATAGCCCATTTCTACCAACAGATCTGGATATGGACACACAAAATATTATTAAATCTAGCTAACCACAACTAAGAACTTCTCAAAGATGAGAACTTTTTCTCTTACATAATCACGATTTTATGGAATGAGCTGTTCTCTGGAGTTACCTATCCTTAAACCAATTACAGGGAGAGCCTTCAATAAGGCTTCAAATATACAGCTTCAAACTTCAGATATACAAAACAACTTTCTAAAAAGCTAAATGAAGCCAATGAGTCCTTTGCAAAGTCTCATCCATTTCAAAGCTGAGCATAACCAGGGTTGCAGAGAACTGCAGAACAAACACTGCTAAGCTCTTCACCATCTCTATCATGACATGTGTACATTATTTGTGTTAGAAGTACAACAGACATTACATGTCCCTCTGGGAATCCAGCCCTGACAATATGAGAAAACCATTGCCTTAAGTGCAGCAAGGAGAAGGGGACACATAAGTTGGCAGGACAAAGCTTCAGAAGCTTTTTTAGGAATACTTACCATATTTAAAGTCTAACTAAAAAGTTATATTCAGTCCTCCTTATTTGAAAGGGTTAACTAAATACCCATCAGTTGGACTGGAAACACAATGTACCCCCAACACACCCCCATCTAGCACAAAGTCAATCTGTGTGTCACCTTCTAGTTACGACTCAGACTGATTTTGGAGAACACAGTACTTTCCCAAATTTGGGATGCAAAACTCCATTCTATTTCACGGAGAAAAGTTTGTAGAATCAATGGCAACAACAGAGGACTGTGAAAGCATCATCCAGCTACATCCTGCTGTTTATATGTGCTGTGTACTTGAATAAAATCCTCACTGGTCACTTTTTGAATACTCAGTAGTTTCTGAATGGAGACAAATGGCAGAATTTTAAGATGATTACAGTATAATATAACTGCGTAGCAAAGCTCAAAAGCGAGACAACTGCAGTCACAGATTGGTCTGCTGATTCGCTAGTTGTCCACACCTCTTCCCCTACTTCCAGAGCAGCTGTAGGAAGACCAGCTCCTGTATGATCACGTACAGCATTCATCTAAAGACTTATTAGGCTGTTCTCCTCCCTTAATGCAGTGCATAGGCAAGAGTAGTAATGAAATTAAAGCCAATTTGAGAGGAGACGACAAAACTCGGGACAGCATGAGAGAGATGTGATTTTGTCTTTACCTAAGCAGATTTTTATATTTGTGCTGGTGATCTAAGTATTGCCTACTTCTAGACATGAAATACATTACTTTCTCATTTTCCTTTGTATTTACTGGTAGAAGACCTAATGATATATTTCAAGTGTATTTGCAAATTCCGTAAAATCTTGTTATTAATTAAAAAACAAACTCACTAAAAAAAGTCGTTAATGCAGGTCCCCACCACACCCCAAGTTTGAGTTTTTCTTATGGAGTAAATATGTCAGTGATACAGGATTCCCAGAACATATTGTATAAATATCTATACAGACAGGTTGCAAAGCTTAACCTCAGGTGTGCAGGCATCCTAGGAGAAATACTTTTGTTGTGTTTGAACTACTTTAGGAAGTTGGGGAATCATGAGCATAAGAGTTACTATGAGGCACAGATTACTTCAGAGTTTGCTCTTTTGTCAGCACCTCACCACACAGAGTTTTCAAATGCAAGATTTATGCTTCATGCTAAGGTAGACTGAACTCCTGACTTTTTTTTTTTTTTCTAAATCATATCCTAATAAGAAAAGTTAATAGATTCAACTTAGATACCTTGTTAGTGTTATGATAATGCAATAGAGTCACTGTATTTTGAAATTACACCAGAAAAACACCATGTTTGATCCTTCCTTTCCAGAACACATCTAGCAGAGCTAACAAAGGCACAAAAGAGGGCTGGCTGCCTGGATGATCAATGACACCGAACAACTTACATACCAGAAGGGATTACATAGACTTGGACTCTTTCTCCAGCCTGAAAAAATTCTCAGAGTAGTCTAATATTGCTAGCACATTCAGTGCTAACAGGGAACGAATATTCACTGTGTTTCTTGTTATAAGAACTACTGAACAGCAAGCAAAGACAGCAGTGTCCAGGCTTAAGCTTTCCAGGACATAAAAATACTGCTTGCTATGTAAGAGGATAAACCAATTATAATCACTCTGACCCTCTAGTTCAAACAACCGTTTGTTTTACATATGGAAGGAGTGTGACTTTCCAAAATGCTAACGGAGCACCTTTAGCCACACACATTGTTCAGCCTGTAGTAATCAAATCTACCAGACTCAAAAGTTTTCACTTGTAATCTAAGCTCTCCAGGACATAAAAATACTGTTTACTACAGAGCATCTTGGCCACAAGAAGATAAACCAATTATGTGATGGATCTGACCCTGCAGTTCAAATAAGGGTCAGACAGTAGCATTTAACATGCATTTACTGAATTTACTCCCGAGCCTCCAACCTTTGTTTAGGTAGTTATTAACAGTACATAGATGCAATTCTATCAAGACTGTTGCATTCTTCATAGAATGTTTTGGCTTGGGAGGGACCTTAAAGATCATCCAGTTCCAAGCCCCTGAAATGGACAGGAACACCTTCCACTAGAATTTTAGAATCCATCTCATTGAATCCATAACTGATTCCCCCACCCCCCGACACCCCCTTCTTTGAAAATCCAGACAAAAAAAAAAAAAGATATAAAATAAGTCTGCTGGGTTTTTCACACCTTCAAAGAGCTGTGACTACTTATCTACTTTTATGTCACCACTCAGTTACAGGAACTGGTAAAGATAGCAGTTTGTGGACTGAAACTGCCAGTGCAGTCCCTGCTGTCTTGCAGTTTTCTAGAAAGACAGACTTTTAAGCTAACACTGTTAAGTTCATAATTTTTAGGGGCCAAAATTCAGAAAAAAAGGAAAACCAAAAGGTTTCCTTGTTGGAATATCAATGGATTAATCTACAATACTGATAATGAGGTATTTGTATTCTGGTATGGCAACTTTCTGCTGTTATGCTGTATGTCACTTGTATGTGGGTAGAAAGAACCTCAATCTATGACCATTTCTGTGTAAATAAATACAAGATGTCGGCTGGAAATACAGTAGGTAGAGAGATAGTTCTTTAGTATGTAACAGGCAGAATCAGAATCAAGTTATTCTACTTTCAGAAGATCATATTCTATTAATTGAACCACAAAATAAAAAGCACAGTATTGGTTCCAAACAATGTGCTTATATATATTGCTATGCATAATGAGTCATGATGAAAATAACTGGTTTAAACCATTTCCCACTAATTCCATGAAATACAACCGTGCCAGGATCCAAAACCACCAAGAAAGTTCTTTGCTTTTTCCTTCATCACCTAAAAGGTTCTTTCATACCTACCTTCTAATGCTGTGAGGTACTACCTTCTAGCCCTCAGAGACATGAAATATACTACAGGAACAACAAACCTCTACCTCACATATGCAGAAAACTAATTTCCTGTGTTGCTCGTTCCAATCAATTTGCCGCTTTTCATTAAGCACAGCATATAATTCAAATATACATTTGGGATACAAGATGACAGTTTTGTGAGAAAGACCCTCAGGGGGTTGGACAGTAAACTAGCTAACCTTGCACTCAAGCAGAGAGATTTCTAAGAGCTATTTGGCATAAAACAATTAAATTAAGTCCTTTGAGTTCAAGCCCAGTTACAACTGATAAACTGTAAAATTCAGAATGTATATGCAGCACTGGAACTTAAAAAATAAAAACACAGTCGAGGACATGTCAAATATAGTCATATATAAAATCAGTCCCTAATCTCTTTTCCTCCCGATGGCCACACAGACATTTTTACATTGCAATTGATGTCTTCAAAGACAATTTTCCCCCCTATTTCTTTAAGTGTTTGTCAAAATATTTCCAGTACTTTGTTGTTCTTTGCACTACAGCAGCACCTAAGAACCCTGTCACCAAGCAGCAAGTTTGAACAACCCTGACTAGGCCAGTTCATGTTCCCAAAAGCTCATGCACACAGAAAACAAGTCTCCAAACACAGTATCTGCTATGTAAAAGAACTGTGGTTTTAATTTCAGTAGTTTGGATTTTAAAAATCCTCTACACTTACTTGTTTGCAAATAGCATTGGCTGATGAATGTTATTGGTGCAATTGATAAATACTAATATGACACTATTTCTGCACGTGTTTGACCAACTATTAGACAGTGATGTTAAAAATGGGATGTTATTTGAGAACTGGCCACAGAACATAAGGGAGTTTAAGTTGTCTTTAAACTTTTTACAGCTTAATATCTACTTCCATTCACAATTTGGACAGGTGGGTGGAACAGAGGAAGAAATCTTCCAAATATTTTTGCAATACTGTTAGGTCAAAGGGTCTTTTTATCTTTAAAAAAGGGGAGGGAAATTAATCAGGTTTTTGCTTCAGAATATATCAACCCAAATCTATGATTCAAAAATACTTCCTTTCCATTTCTTCCAAGACTTCAGAGCTCTTTATTTCTTCTCACACATTTCTACACTGGCTAACCAATTACAATATTTTGCATTAAGACTTTAAACAACAAATTAAAGTCTTAAGCTCTCACTTAGCCTGGACCCAATTAATACAGGATTTAGGTAGGCATGTACATGCTACATCAGCATTTTCTGGTCTGTGCCTTCTCTAACTCAAAGAGCTTGTACCTTAAATCCCTCTCTCATCTATTGCAGAATGTCCAGTATAGCTCCAGTCTTTAAGATAGCTACCTGGAGCATTTACTGGGGCCAATATTAGTTTACCTACATATAAATATTAGTTAAATTCATTAGAAGATTTATTTTGGTACAAATACTTAAGCAAGTAATTAACTGATTTTTAAGCAGTGCTAGACCATAGCTCCTGGTTTCTGCATGGCCATGATTTAGGTGGCTTTGGGTATTAAGAAAGATTCAACTCTGAAATAACCAAAATGTCATGGTTACCTAACCCTTTACATTTAGCCGAATACAGTAAAAATAATTAAACATATCAACTGCCAGCAGAATAGTAGAGGCTCCCAGTAGACACATTTGGAGCATTCTGTAAAATGCCAGCATGGTTTTAAAATACCATAGTCTTTATTAGCAGAGACAGTTCTTCATTAATACAAAGTAGACGAAGAAAGCAAGATTAGAGGTAGGATTTCTTACTCCCTGACCTTTTCCCAGATTGTGAAAAATAAGGGACAGACAGGGAGTTATAATAAAACTAACAGCGCCCCTTAATCGTGCAGACTGGTGAAGATTTGACACTTATAGTTGATGTCACTTACAATTTCAGGTCAACATCTGAAGCTTCTTTATTACAAAAAGAAATTTCTCCTGTTGTTTTGGCTTACATCCTGAAGTGCACAGAGTTACCAAACCATCTTCACAGCTTTTTCAGTAGAGAAATTCATTTTCTTTACAAAAGTGTGGAAAAGATTTTTCTTTGCTTTAGATCAAATTTAGAGACTTTGACCTACAGCATATAGGCATACCCACATACATACACATACAAGGTCTGTTTTCCATAAACATATTGAAATTGAGTACCTTCCAGATAAAAATATTTATGACTAGTTACTCTAAAAGGTAACAACCATAAAAAAACTATTGCTACAGATGATACATACACTGTCTTCCACTGAATGTTGAAGTCTTATTATGACTGGACAGGGAAACTGCAAGTTTTCTTTTAACACAAATTCCTTCCTTCGGCAGTTTTTTCTGTCTCTGTTCATGTTATTTTAAGACACTTTCATTTGATCATTCAATATTTTCCACCACTGACTAGGTGATGAATAGGCTTGCCACCTGGCTCAGTTTCCCATCCCCTTTCCCAGTTTGAATATTTCGTTAGACATGAAAGCCAAAGGAAATGGAAAAACTTCCAGAGGTATTTAATGTCTTCAACAAACAAAAATAAAAAAAAATGATTCTGCACAGACATGAAAGTCAAGACCCTCTCTGGGTCCATCTGTTACCTCCTCCCTTGCAAAAAGTAATTGCTACATTTTAGCCAAAATTAATCTCAGGAGAATTTTAAAGGAAAAATATTGATTCTTTCTCAAACCACTCCGTTTCTTCTTCAGGAATCTATTTTATCTCACTGAATCGTTTTCACATATTATAGTGTTTTCTCAGCTTCCTGTATGCAATCCTTCCTTTCCCGCTTTTCTACCTGACTCTTTTCTTTTAATATCATTGCTAAAATAATGAGCCTCTTCTGCTATTCCTATCTTTCAAAATGCTGCAGTGCCTGTCTCCTGCAGCTCCATCTCTGCTTTGTTTCACCTTATTTTCCTTTAACTTCCAACTCTGCTTTTGCATTTTCTCTCCATGTCATTCTACCACAGACATATTCAAGGTAACACGAAAGCAAGTGATGCCCATGGATAACACCCTTTTACGGCTCATCTTCCTCTTCAGCACCTAGCATACTTCATGACTTTACTAATAGTTCCAGGACACATCTAATGCCAACCACCAAAGAACCTAAAACACAATGGTGTCCACCATCTACTGGAGGTTGACAGCATTTTCACAGCTGCCTAGAGAAGTGTCTGCATATCCTGGGGATGTTTTTCCAGTGTAACTACAGCATCTTCCACATATCCGAGTCAGGAATCACAGTGGCTATTAGTTGCTATTCAGTTCCCAGGACTGATTCTCCACAAGCAAAACGTAAGTGTAAACTCTGCAGTACACACCCTTTGATAAACCTACACAAGCCAAGGGTGCAGTGGGATTGGATAGTCTTTCACTAGGTCTTTGCACTGTTACACTACAGACAACACAAAGCAAAGGTCAATTAGACTAACTAGAACAAATCCAGGTCTTAAGGAAAGTTTCCGCTGGGTTTGTGGTTGGAGGAGGAGGGGGATAACTTTCAAACTGAGTTTTCAGTGAAAAATTTCATGCATTGTCTGCCTCCTCATACTACACTCCCAAAAAAATAACCAATGTTATTAACACATGGAGAAAAATATCCCAACTCCGACTTGTAGACCTTGAAAACATCATTCTAATTCTTCATGGAGCTTCTTACCTGGTAACATCAGACCATCAGCTTCCTCAAAGGGAATGCATTTACTGGGGTCGGTTCTGAAGAAAGGGATGACTTTCATTTTAAGACAGTTATTCCAGCTATTGATCATGCCCCACATACAAAACAATGAGGACATGAAACATCCAAATTACAATGATTAACAGTCATATTGCTGAATTCTCTAATCAAAACTCACATTTTCTGAGTAGGAATGTAGGAAACTTGGATTTTTGATAACATATTTTATCCCCACCCCCATCATTGCCACTGAAATATTTTTATGTGGGAAATACTTCCTAGTTTAGGAAAACTTGTCCCCATCTTCAGCTCCATTTTAACAGCTTTTCCATTGTACCACAAGAATAGCTGGACCATGAAAAGGAACTTGTGTCATCCTGAGCACATTGCAATGATTATACTCCCACCAAACTGTTGCAGAACCTACTGCAAACTTAATACAATAGCTGCAGGAAAAGGCATGAGAAAAAGGACCTAGTTAATGTGCCTGTTGGATTTTCAGATCTCCACCTACTTATTCCAGGCCTCTAAAGCTGAAGCAGTTGGCATGAATTAAAACAAAGTTTAGTCTGCTCCAAGAGCTGCTGAATGCTCAATACTGATAAATATTGCCTGTATCTTGGCCCAGTTAGATATCCAGTCTGTATCTCAAGATACTATAGATACTCAACAGCCACCATTTCATCTCTATTGCCTTGCTCACTGCTCCAGAGCTATCTTACACCCACATGCAAGTCTGCCCTTACTTCTGAAATACTTCTAGACAAAGTAAACTCAAACCTCCATTATTTTTTTTTCCACTGGGGCATAAAATTTAAGGTCGGTTAGTATTTTTTTTTTTCCTACAGCAACAGGTTAACAGAATTTATGTGCTGCATAGCCTCCAACACAAGAAAAATCTCTCCTTTGTGCTATAGTATGATATAGATAACATACCACAGTTTACACTCTTCATCGTAGTTCTAGTGCTATTTCTCTAACAAGTTTCCTTTATCAAAGTAACAAGCCCTTTCAAACAAGGGCTTTAAACTCAGATATGACTTGAATAAGCTTTAGGAAAAGAAATTAAAGAGTTTGGTTTTCTAAGGAAACACAGCTATGTAAATCATGGGTTTAAAAATGGTAGGAGGGTAAAGTTTGGCTTATTCAATAAGCTGGAGTTGTACAAAGTGGAAATTGGAACCATTGTCCATATCCATGAGGTAGAAGTGGAGAGTGATTTTATGACAGCTTTGTTTGCTAATTGGACCACATTCTTATCTTTTATCACACTCGATCTACTAAATAAAACGTGCTCTGTAAGATGGTTACCTCACGCACAGATTAAATCATAACATCAGATGTTCCCACAGATCTGGGTGGCAAACCCTGATCAATGCCAAGCTGGTAAGCACACCACCATGCACACATTATCCAGGTGTAACTGTCTGTGAGGGGGTTGTAGCAAATAGGCTGTGTTTGCATTTCTGTAGAAAAGCTTTCTGAAAGTTCAACTCCAGCTTGCACTTAATACTTGGATATACCTCCTCTGTCAGAGCTAGACAACAGATACATGCACTGAGTCCATTTTATGAAGATAACTTAGGTGGCAATTAAAGTCAGAAAAAGAACAACATAAGCTTCAGAAAGTCAGTGCTCAAATCAGCAGTATTGTGGCTACCTGTGAAAAATTCCCATTCCAGTGTCTGGGGCATTTTGCATTTCATGTTACTCTTGATTGCTAACAGAAGAGCTGCCTCCTGCTTTTCTGCAACAACTTCATCACTTATACCAAGAGTAACAACTACAGTTTCACTGCCCAGTAGCAGTGGTCCCTTACTAGAGCTCCGAGTTACACTTCAACCCTACTTTGCATCGTTCACCTCTGGGCTGTCTCCCCATTATTTCTTGCTCAGAAGGGCTCTGTCTTTGTTGCTTTGTCTTTACCAAGTATTTACACAAAGATCAGGGATGTATATCATATTGAAGAGATTTCTTGCTATCAGAGAGATCCTGCCACAAAGAGGTAAGCGCCATTTTTCCATCAAACTGATTTTCCTGTTCAGACCACATCTTTTTGCTAAAGAGATTCATAACTCAAACTACATTTGGTGCAGTTTCCTCTCCCATGCATCTCTATCGTTATATACATTTGTGTCTTACTCTAGGAAACCAGGTTTGAGCAGTTTAGTCATAAATCACAGCACGCAATTCACAAAGAAGTCTAAGAGCAATCATAAATACTCTCATTAAGATACAATTACTGCCAAACCTCAATTTTGATTTTTTCATTCTTCATTGAGTTTCCTAGTTTTGGACACAGTGTTAAACCTCATGGGCTCTTAATGAAGTAAGCATTTGTATGAAAGTTTATATTCAAATTTTAAAACAAAAGGCATCACAATTTTATAGAAATACAAGTCACAAAGATAAAATGTAGGAGGAAGAAAAAGGGGGAGAAAACTGAATAACCTCAAGGCAACTTCTAATCTACAGTTATAAAAATTCTTTGTAGTTTTATTAATTCCACTACTTAAGAAAGATCCACAGTCTGTTTTCTGTAAAAGCTATATGGCATTTAGCAATATATCAGACAGCAATTAAGTCAGCAAACGTGCCTACAGCATTTTGCTTTAGAAACATGTTATGGGAACTATAATGTGCCAGATAAATGCAGATCTACAAACCAGTCTCGCCTAATGTGCTTGAAATACTTTTTCAGAGTAAACAATGTGTTTAGGAGGAAGATTTTAAAGCTTAAATAAAAGCCTCATGAACACATAAGATTTAGTCATATACCAAATAAACCGCACTGCCCAAATAGCACCGAGATCAGGAAAACATTTTCTCTTTTGCCACTATGGCACACAATAAATGTTATCCTCTAAATTAAGAACTCTGTTTTAATATAGAAATTACTGCATTTAATATGGTTTTAAACCACAGGTAAAGTTGCAGGGCAGAGGTACAGAAAGAAAAGGAAAAACTACCTCCTGCCACCAGAAACAACGGACACATATGTATGTTTGCTTTGGCAGCCATTAACATAGCAGCTATTTACCAAGAGAGAGCAAACATATCACCTAGGCAGAGAAACATTTGTTTTTGCTATATGACAGATGAAAAGAGTTTAATTTGTCCATTTTTACAGCAATGGGCTTGCAAATATAGCTTTAATACCAATTTGAGAAACCAGGCGAAAAATGAAGGATGCCCAGCATCGTGGCAAAAAATTAACAAGCACTGTGTTTATCCAGCATATAAATGGAAGTAAACTGCCTGATTTCCAGAGAACCAAGAGTTGACTGCAAAGAAGAAAAGACTTTCAAGGGGACAAATGCAAGACAAATGCACAGAAAATTCAGAAGCAAAATTTGTCAGAAAAAAATGCCAAAGAACTCCATAGAGGAAGGGCAATACTAAACAGCATCAGAGTGGCATTATAAAGTGGAGCTGTAGAAGAAAATCTAACTCCTAAAGTAGCATCTGCACTGCAAGTATTTAGTTGATAACAAAGCATAATATTATTATGACACTCAAAGGATTTTGAAACACCTGAAAAACTCCTCTGAATAACACTTATTGTTAAAACCACATGAGGCTGTTTCTGTTCATTACTGCAGCACCTTGAATGGTTCCAGTTCTACTAATGTAACCCCAGTAGAAGCAAGTCTGGACATTTCAACTTAGAGAGGGGTTTGAAGTGATCAAAGAATTCCCTTGTGTTCCTGCAGAGTATTTAAAACAAAGCAACAAAAATCCCCATATGTCTCCATTCCAATCTCTCTATCTAGCACTCATACAAATATGTGCAAACAGTAGTGGGCAAGACAAGAAATTATTTTGATGACAAAACCCCAAACATTCTCTGAACAGAAGTCAAGATAACAAAGAGAAAAAGATTTCAGGATACTATACTCATATCCTTATGCAAAGCGATAATTTATGTGCAAGCCTGTACCCTTCAGAAATCAGTAAACAACAGCAAGGATTTTGATTTATGAACCAGTTCTCTGCCAGCATACATGGCACAGATTGATTATGGGCATCTTGCAAGAACACCCAACGATCATATCTAGACCTTTGCACACAGATGCAACAGGTAAATTCCCAGGGTTCCACAATATTTTTAATATCCATCTGACTGTAGAATATCAAACCCTTTCCCATCAACAAATAAAAAGCTTTCTTAAAATTCCACTTAGTGAACCTGTTTAATAAACAGGTAAAAAAATATATGCAAGAGCCCATCCAACTGTTTCACTGTATGCTCAGAAAGGCAGAGGGAAAACCTAATCTGACTGTGCACCACACATTAAGGATAAAATGGAAAAAAAAGAGTGTTACAGGAACAGACATCAACCATTTAGGCTACACAAATAGCACACTTCAATCATATAAGTATGCCTAAGCATAAAACATCTAAATATTCATTTTATCCACTAGAAGGAAGCCTAAATCACCGAAAATATTCGACAGAGGTCAAAAACAATCAGGGAACTCTCTCTTTTAAAGAACACAAGATTATATTAGACTAGTGAATTAGTGCTGGAACAAAATAGCCAGATTTTAAGCACTACCTAGATATCAGTTTTCACAAATTAAGATCCTCTCTCACATGCTTGGGCAGCCTAATAAGGGCAAACAGAATGCTGAGGCTAGATGTACAGTTGCTTAGGGTTACTGCTCAAACACTATCACTTTAGGCATTTAAACATTCTGCTAGCTGCCGTTCAACACTAATGCTACCACTGACTTCAATTGCTCCGACCAGAAACATAGTCAAAAACCCAGAAGTACAGTACTTTTCTCAGCCACAGAGGAGCTGAGACCCATTCTTTACATATGTTCTGGACACATGTCTCAGCTCTTGCAAGGAAGGGCCAGAGGCAGACCACCTATATTGAGAGGGACCACACAAAGACATCAAGGTCATGTGGCATAAGCATGGACATCCCCAGTAGGGCGATTTCGGTTCTCAGGATTTGGGAGATTGAAAACAAAGCTGCAAAACATAAGTAATTTACTAATTTTTGCTTCCAATGAAGGAAATGAATTAACCTTTCTACTGTCCAAGAGGTTCTCTCACCTTCAGTCACAGGGCAGCCAAGAAGAGCTGAGACAGTGGAAGCCTGTAACAGCCCAGATCTGTCCAGTGAAGGCAGCACAAGCAGCTCCTGATTCAGCAGGCTGGCTTCTTGGATGGCCGACTCTCCCCATGCCTTATGTGGGGAACACTGGTACCTAATTAGAAATGGGTATCCACAGCCTCCGCTAGCTAGCAGCGGGCATCCCCCCACTCTTCAAGGACCTGGATTCGAGAGCTCCAGATGTCTCTGACAACTTACATGTACTTCTTCCAGTGCTTAAAATGCATTAACAGCTGCTCTGTGATTTTCAAGTTACCCATCAGAAGTGCAGAAGCAGCTTTCCCCCTCTCCTCCTGAAGCTCTTACGTGAGAGTCTAGCAGACCACAACATGTTTGATGTGACGTTCTTATAGCCATTAATGCAATTGGATAACTATTTCAGGGAGACATTACAGTACAACAGATTCTGACAAAGATGCCACCATCTCTAGATACTGTCACCAATGTAAAATAGGACCCAATGGCAAAAAGGGTCTCACCACAGCTTCCATTATTAAAATACTTCCCAAAAATTGAGGAGCAAAAATTTCTGAGCAACTTAGTAGATAATTCTGAAGGCTAGTTAATGATGAAACATTCACATCTAAAATCTTTGATCCCAGAATTAAATAGACTAGGCAGAAATAAACATTACCTCCTTTATAACTGAGACTTTGGATTCCTGAGTTTTTCCCATATCCTTAACCTTAATTAAGAGAAAAGTCTTTGGATAGGTAAACAAGCACCTCTGCAAACTCAGGAAAGGAAACTGCACAGTACAGACTTTAAATTTTAAAAATCTCTTACAACGTCAGCTTTTGGACTAGGATTGTTATGGAGTTTCTACATAGATTAGGAGTTGTTTGTGCTTTAAATATTCCATCTTTCAACAATGTTTTAAAAAAATCATCACTTTCAGAGATGTCTTTACAGAAGGGTAAATAATCAACTAACTACCAATCACACAATTTACATAAACAGATGCCTCAAGTAGCTTTAAAAGCCCAGGACTCATAATTTTGCAAATAGGAGGAAAGACATGCAAAATTTACAGCTGAACTCTAAAGAGCGTGGACTAGAAAAGGAGCTTTTGAGTGGTTTGGGGTTTCTTTTCCTTGTCTAAAAGAGATTTATTCTTAGATCTCCCCTTTCTGTATGTGTGTTCCCTTGAAAAACTTAATGGACTGACATCTGAATGCATAATGAATGTGTACAAAAACTCAGTCGCTTGTCTGGGATCTTCAACACAGAACATGACATTCAGAAAATTTAAATCAACAGTAAATTAGGGAAAAAAAAACATTTGGGTGTGTAAGAGGATGATTACTGAAAAATGTAGTACAATTTTTTCTTTATCTGTAATTTAATGATGCCCATGATCATCATTAAATATCAAAAAATAATCAAATTTCATCACCTCTGCTAAACTTTTGTCACAAGAGAAGGACACTAAGAATCTGTATCCTGGATTTCAGGTTCTTCCTATTATCTATTTACCATGTCTTCAGTCATTCATCTATTTCTCACTTTTTTTTTTATGATACTACAACTGCTTTCCACAATGCTTGGCAAAACAGATGAATTCTTACGCAGCTCTCAACCACACACACCTTGGGAACTAGAGCTACACTTCTGCTGCAGCTCACTGATGTGGTATTTATTCTAAGAGCAAAACCCCACCAAAATTACATTCTAGTAACATTTCAGGAAATCCCTACCCCAGTCTGCAAAAAGAATCCATCCTTGTCTCAGAATATGAAGGTTACAGATACTTCCACATACTTCTGTTCAGAAGTGGTAAAACATTTCTGCATTTTACACATTTTCTGCACTATTTTTACACATTCTCATTATATCAAAGCGGCAAGCTCCTTAAGAAGGAAGGTCAAAAGAAGACTTCTTATGTATGAATCCAAAGGAACAGTAGGAGTCTATCTCAAGCCAAGGGGAAAAAATAAAAAGCCTCACTCTTAATTTCATACATTTCAATTAAATTCTATTTCTAGTCCAAATAAAATAATGTGTGACAGTGCTGGATTTAGAAGTATAATTTTTTTTAAGCTTTTTTGTTTTTAAACTGTATCAGGAACAATTATGGAAGCCTTTTTGATAGAAAACTCTGCACTTGAGCAAACTTTATTCTTCCTTTTTTGATGTTATCAGAAGAGTCTACATTTTACTTCAAAAGACAAGGAACAAAATATTCTCCCAAGATTTTGCTTCACGTTTTTATTCCAAGAGTAGGAATTCAGACACTTGAACAGACTGCTTGCATGGGACTATCTGGAATTACATCCTGCATGCAGGGCATTCCAAAATTTCTGCAGGCAGAAGCAAGCAGGTGGTGGTGGTGGAGGAAACTAAACACTAGCAGCCAGTTTTTGAGGGGGTTCCTGCACAGTGTGGCTGTGTTATCACACTGCCATTTCTGTAAGAACTACAAGGTCTACTAGACAGAATGACCATTCATTATTTAGAGAGGTTTGGAGACTCAGTACCTGAGAAGTTAAGAAAAATGAGTTTCATATCCACCTCTTATTCAAGGTCATGTAGCAGAATAAGTGGTGATTACTTTGTCCCTACTTCTCCTTTTGCATAATCACTCATTCCATTCACATAGCTACTGCCATAAGGGTATAGCTATTGTTAAATCCAGAACTACTGCTCTTGGAATGCTGGACTAAAAAGAACAACAAGAAACCATCTACCTCTGCTCTTTCACTTAAGCAGAATTCTAATCCACCTCTGACAATTTGTTTAGTCTTAATCTTTTCTGAGTTTCAGTCTTTCCTCATAGCTTATGTTTTCCAATGTGTTCATTACTGAAGTTCCTCTCTGGACTCTTACCAATTGGTCTACATGTCTTAAAATACAGTTTTCAGCTTAGACTTCATTGTTGCCACCAGAAGGGGAGAAAAAAAATCAGTTCTGCATCTCACTTATGGCAGCCTGTTAATTCTTCCATCATGTTTATTTGTTATGTCTTAAATCCAGCACAAGCCCCAGATCCTCTTTGCAATATTGTTGTTTCATATTACTGGGACAACTAGTTATTCTGCATCTTCTATTTCTTCGTTTCTACTTTGCCTCTTTCTAAGTGGAAATACTTGTGTCGGTATGTCAGCTTCACCTTCTAAATTCAGACCACCACTCTGATTTGTCTCAACCATTCTCATTCTGTCTTCCCAGAAGTTGCAACTCCTCCCAGCTAAAGTTGTTGAGTCTGGTAGCATCTTCTCCATACCATCAGCCTAAATCATTTATGAAATCAGCAGATTTCAGAATGCAGCCAGGTACAACCTCACCTAACATCCTCTCTTAACCACTGATATCTTAACCACTAAAAGCTATTCTGGGGACCAATTTTTTCCAATCAAAAGTTCATTATGATCCACATTTCCTTAATTTGGTTAGGAGAACACTGTCTCAAATTCACAAGTGTTTCACAACAGCTTTACTTTGTCTATTAGACATGCTATTCTAGCAAAAAAGCTATCAAATTTAAAAAAAAGTAAAAACTTAGTATATCAAACCAGTGTCAGCTATTTTTAATATTCTTACTGTCTAAATACAAATAATTTGTTCCCAGTCTGCATTTGTAATTTCTTCTTTATTTCCCCACATCCTATGCTACTACTGCTGCTGCTTTGGGGAGGGGGGGGAATAAATTGACTTTTGACTTCATCCAGTTTTTTAAGATCATCCACGCTCCGTGTCTCCATTGCCACCCACCACCATTCAGAGATTGTTTCTCATACTGAGCATTTAGCTACCAGTAAGCAGATCTTTCTTCTGTCCTTAATGAAATTAAGTGTCATCTCTCATTTTGGCTTTTTTGTTATGACTATAACTAAAACAAGCAAAAAAAAAAAAAATGCTTTGGCAGTCTTCTCTTCATATGCTTACACTTATTTGCCTTCCCTCAAGACAAGCTTTAAGTTGTGAAACCTACTATGTTTGGTGTGGGTTAGGTCTTTCTGATTGTTTGTTTTGTTGGTTTTTTTGGTTTTTTTTAAACACTACACATTTGGCCAATCTTGACCATTTTTTGTATAACAGCTATTGGAGTGGTCCTATGCTTCAAAAGAAATTTTCATATCCTTAGATTTAATACTTGTTTCTGTCTTCTACATTAGTTGGTGCAATAAAGCAAATATTCAGACAGTTCTACCAGATTTCCAGTACTGAAAGTATCCAGAATTACCAGTCTATCCTTGTTTCCCTGCCATCACATACCACCTTAATTAAGTGGAAAATATTCACCTCCTTGTTTCTGTAGATGGAACAAAACAGTAATCTAATTTATGAAGGAGTACGAACTGTGTACTTACACAAGGAGTAGCTTCAATTGCTAGATGCTACTACCAGCCTAGCTATTTGTAAAGCACATCCCTTTATCTCATCAGCTGAAGTTACAGTGGAGCAATGTTTACAACCTTCCCAAAGTTTACATGTTTGTGCAAGTGCTACTTCACCTTGCTACAGAATGGACTTTGAAAACAAGAAAATAAACACAGTAAAGGAGAACCCTTGAGGGGTAAAAAACTGAGCATTCTACCAAAAGGAAGTTTTCTTTCACAGAGAAAATTCACAACTGCTTTCATATATTTGTAATATTTGACTGCTTCTTTTAAAGCTGTTTATATATTAATCCTCACAGGCTACGTAAATTTTAAATTATCAGTACACAGCTGTAAGAAACATTTGTATTTATTAATGAACTTTTATGTTAGCTTAAAATCTTCTGGTTCCAAAGACAGTAAGATAAAAGATTGAGATGTATGCATTTCTGCATATGATGTGAATACTTTCTACATAAGGATGATAAAGAGTTTTACATTCTGTACAGTGGCAAACCATCAAGCCTTTGGCAAGTCATTTTTTGTCCTTTTCTCATTTGACAAAAACATGAATCTATGCATACCCCCATTTCTTAAACCCCACCCACCTCAATCTCTGTCATGTAAACACAAATGTGACTTTAAAAAAAGGTTTGTGATAAAAGTGGCAATGACAGCCCTGTAAGCCTCACGTTAGGCAAAGAGGTAATATTTAGGAACATATTCGGGTTAGAGCATATCAAGAGAATTACAAAGACTGGTGTTTAATCCAACATTCGCTAATTCTCTCTATTCAGAGAAAAGCTGCCATAGTTTCTATGAAGAGAACGCCTGCTTTGCAAACCTACTGACACTGACTGCAAGGGTTATCACACAGCTGATAAAATGAAGGATCCAATCAATTTTCAGAACGGTAACCCTCCCTGTCAACTTCAGTTTGCAAAAGACATTGAACAAGACCTCTCAAAGTCTTTTAGAGAAACTAAACAAATAAGGTGTGAGAGTGTAACATTGACTAAAGACAAGAAACAGCGTAGAAGAAACAGAGGTCTGTTGGAGGAACAACTGTGTGCTGCTCAATACATTCATAAACGACCTGGAAAAGGGAGTAAGCAATGAGGTGGCCAAATCTGCTGACCAAAGAAATGTATTTAAAGGAGGTAAGGGGGAAGAGCAAACTGAGTAACTGCAGAAAGACCTCAAAATACTAGCATCTAGATAGTAAAATGTCACCAGAAGTGTAAATAAGTGTTTTGCATGGAATAAAACAATCCACAGATTCACTCAACAGACATGCTCCAGAACACTGGATATAAACATCAAGTCAATACTCACAGCCCCAGTCAAACCAGAAAATGAAATATTTTAGGAAGTATAAAAAAATTTTAGGAAGGAATTGGGGCGGGAGGGAGGAAATGGGGAAAAAACCAAACCAACAACAATGTAAAATCTTATTTTTCTGGTATGATATATCCAGTTTGCCCACAACTGACATGATGTGAGCAGAGAAGGGCAACAGGATTGAAATCGTCCCCACAGAGAAGCAGCAAATGAAGCTTCTGCAGGCTGGAACAGATGTAATTAACAGGGAGATTCAACAGAGGTCCATAAAGTCATGAGGGTTATGAAAAGGATAAAAAAAAAAAAGCAGTGAGAGTTTTTAATTGTCCCAATATATAAACTGGGGTGCCAAATGAAGCTAAACAGGTGTCACAGTGAAAAAACACAAGTGGTTGTGTAGACAGCAAGTGACAAACCTCAGGCATTCCTTGCCAGAGGCTATTGTGTACACAAAAAGTCACTGTAGGTTAAAGGACAGGCTGCACAGTCTTGTTAGAGATATGACCATGGATTTACTAAACAGACAAACCAGATCAGGTTCAGAAAAAGAAACTATCTTTTAAAAAAATAAATCTAGAATAAAGGTGAAAATAGTTGGAGGCTGAAAGAGCACTTTAGAAAGAAAGATTATACACTTGCCTTGTTCTTACTTTCCATTGGGCATCCATTTCTATCAACTGAGAAGTAGAAGGAATGGGGACAGGTGGCTCTAACCTGAACCATTATGTTTTGAGATACAGGAAAGCCTAAGAATTATTTGTGCTAGAGCTGAATCATGTCTTCACCTATATCCTGACAAGTACTGTGTAGAGGCACTAAAGGAGGACTAGTTAGTCTAACAACTATCAGACACCTATGTTATGCTATCTAAGCTAGTTCATCATTTTTGGCAAGATGAACATCCATTATTTTGGCAGATGAACAGACATGGCATGTACTTGAACTAATTCACCATGCAAAGTAACTTTGGTACAAGTTATACAAGGAACATGTGATAAAGTGCCCCCAGAACTATAACAGCACACATTTTTGCCCTCTCCATACAGTATAGGCCATTTTTGTAACACACTCTGTCTCCAGATGTATTGTGTGACACTCAGAGTTTGCAGCATTTTAAGCTTGGGGTCAGGGGGACGATGGTGGAAGGGAAAAGGTAATTTGACATGAGGTACTTTGGGCCTGGGCCACCATTCACAAAGAGATGGTATAGTATAGAGAAATTCTTTCAAATGCACTGGTACATTTTGTGCCTTTTTCCTATTAAGTATATATAGCTACTCCTCGCTCTCTCCATCCTTCGGTGGATCTTTTCACCTCTCCAGATCTGTAAAACAATGTATGCAAGCCCATAGCTGCTCATGTGTTAGACATATTCAGTTCCCAATACTAAGGATGTTGGAGTGACTTTCAGACGCCACATGTTCCCATTCTTCTCAAAGCAAAGCTCTGCTTCTGCTACTGATGTACATTTTGTCTTTTAGAGGGAAAAAAGGCAAAACTAAAAAAATTACTATCTGTGCAGATACACCTTTCCAAAAAAAAACCCCACAAAACCTAAAGCCAGTTCTCCATTTCTAGAGAACACTTAAACAGCACCTAGATATAAAGCTACTCCTGATGCGAGGATAAAAACCAAACCACACTGAACCATTCTACGACTTTACTAAAACACTTATTCCATCAGTCAGCCATGCAGAACAAATGTTCCAGAAACCACATCCTCACACTAAAGCCTCACTCAAATCTCCGCCCATTCAGAAAGAATCCGCTCGTGTGCAAAGAAAAGAATTTCGGTCAATGTGGCCCCTGTACTACATGTTTCTCCAGCTGGAGCAGGGAAACAGCATTTCTTTTTCACACTTGAAATGCACATCTGTTTATAAGTTACACACCAGATTACATGCTTTTTCCTTCCAGACTGTCCTGACCTTACTCCTCCCATGTCTGCTCTTTATGTGCTCTACCTAATTGTAAACTTCCAATAAGTTGCTGAGAACTGCACAGTAAAAATTCTCATCTTCTACAATGATACTATCACTCATATTTCTCTGAAAGATAAACATACACAGTTGCAAGTAGTAAGTGAGGTCAAGGTTCTGTGCAGCCATAAAAAAAAAAAATTAATCGGGAATTACAGGAGCTATTAAATAACTCCCTTCACAGATGAAAACTGCGCATAAAATCAGAACGTGAAGATAAGGCAAGTGAAAAAGCATCTGTAAAACCTTTAAAAGCTTCACCCAGGTACCGCACAAGGAGGCAGAACTGGCAGGCAAATTATCTGATTAGCTTAAACCCCAGACACTGAGGAAGTACAATTCATCTACAAGGCACAGAAAAGAACCGGGATGAGGTATCAGAACAGATGTTTGCGGTTGAAACGGGACCAAAAGCAAATGATCTAGCTCATTTAGATTCTACATTTCTGTAGCAAATTCAAAATTGTATCTGGATGGGCGTTCCCAAATTTCGCATCCACAATATACATGCAAATGTGTGTTCACAGATTTATGGCAGAGGGATTTGGGAGATAGCATTCCAGCTAGAAACCTGAAGATCTGGACCTAGGAATGCCAAGTGGGTAGGAGGTCATCAAAACGCCTGTAAGCCAGCCACACTTTGATCATATTTTTCTGCACTGTACAAGGAAGTTCTGGCAGTATAACTACCACGTAGACGTATAAAGGCACAGAATAGTGGAGATCCTCTCTCCTAAGAGTCACGAAGTCTACGAATGCAAATTAAAATAATTTCCCAGGCCCATGCTAAGATAAAGCTAGGGCAAATTCAGCAGGAAAAGCCGAAATACAAGAAATGCAACTTTTTTCTATTGTTTTCCTTCTCTTCCTTCATGCTATTTCCTTATTCTGATTCAGATTTCTGCTTTCTTTCTAAGCTGTATTCTCTAAGATTCAGTTCAAGTTTCGCAGAAATCTTACCCAAAAAAAGAACAAATGAAATAGTTTATTACACTCTGTAAAGCATTCTCCAGCTTCTAAACCAAACACTCAGGTACACTGTTAAATTGTAGGTGGCAGAATCAGACTTTTCAGTGTTGCTTTTGATCATTTGCAGACTAAACCAGCCTTGCATTTTCTAGACTTTCGTTGGTCCATGTGGTTGTTATGCATTTACTTTTTATTCCATCTAGATTCTGGATTTGCTGAATGTGTATACATATATGCCATGTAAGTCAGTCACAGACACAGTATATACCCATAGGCCAACTGTTTATTATTCCTGCAAAAGTTTTCCAGTAAAAAAAAAAATTAAAGGAGCCCTTTAATGAGAAAATCTGACGAAGAAAATCTGCTCTTGCACTGACATTTTCTAGGACAAGTTTCAACTAGGAGGAGAATTTAAACACCAAGTTATAAAATACATGGTGGGTGGGGCAGGTTACAATAGAGGTGTTGGCACAGTGCTATCCACAGCATTATAAACACAATGCTAAAATAATAGGATCTCTTGAATAGGAAACCACAACCTCTGAGTTGGAAAGACTTCATTTTACTTTCATGTGAAGACGTGTTGATTGCACTGTTAAATGCAAACATCAGGCCCCTTTCCATATTTCATAATGCACTGCAATCTTGAATACAGAGACAAAAAATTAAGCAGCATTAAACATACCCAAAACTCTGAGAATAATTTTTTTAAAAGGTGGCAGATGCTTGCCTGAATGACTGACCACGACATGCTCTGAACCTGCACTAAAATGACTTAAAGAACACAGTTCTCTTTTCATCCATGCTACAGCGCTCAAATTCATGTTTTTGTTAATGGCTCTTGAAAGCAATTTTATTCCCATAATAAAACTAAAGGTAATTCTTGCAACTCATTCTGCAAGAATGTGTTACAGCTTCAGCAGGGAAGAAATACGATCATCGGAAAATATACATATATTTATAATATGCTTCCATGGTATAGTTCCTGAAACAGCCTCTGTCCTTTGAAAAAAACTAACTCTGTTGTCTTTGGGAGTTGAGGGAGCAAATAAAGAAGGTTCAGCTGGCTGGGCCTGTTTTAGAATCTTCAAAGCGAATATGGAAAGACTTGTAGCTTTACCAGTTTTAGCAGGCTAGAAAAAACCAATATGATGAAATAAACTGAGAAGATTTAGAAGACTTGTAAATTTACTATCATTTAAATTCTGTCTTTAAAAGTGTGATTTATATGAAGTGCCAGAAAGGAAATCCTCTAACAGCAACTGTTGATACAACTTTATTCCATATTTATGCTGTTCCAAAGGTCTCTAACATTACTACTCTGCAGTACTGCATTTAAGCACGTTCTGTTGGGGTCTTTTCTCTCTGTAAAACATATGCTTGTTAGCATAATATTTTACAAGGCTCACTAAGCAAGAAATAACTCCACAAATCTATTAGAATTACAATATAAAACTGATTCAGTTTAGACTATGTGCACAACCTCCCTGGCACAGCTCTCAATCCTCAAATAACAAAAGCCCACAGGTTTTTCAACGTTCCTTGGTCCTATGACATGGGAGTAACCAGAGCACACCACTGAGATGACTATGCTGATGTTCATGATGCTTTTGCATCCTGGAGTTCCTTAGTTTTTCTGATGAGACCTGATAAAACTAGACAGGATTATCAGGAAACCTGTTTTCAGGGGGCCTAACCTTCCAGTGCAAGGTTTTCCAGTTCACTTCATTACAATTCAAACTAGGCCCTACAAATCTTTGAACAGGAACCCAGACAGCTTCAATGCTTTCTGCTGACAAGACAACATGGGGGGACAACCATAGAAGATGGCAAAGCGATAATACAATATGCACATGCTGATGGCAGAACTGACTACAGAGAGCTAGAAGTCTAGTTACTGGTATCTGATCCTTCCAAGAGACAGGAATAGGCAGAAAAGGAGGGAAGAAACATGAAAGAATAGATGCTTTAAGAAAAAAAATTCATTTATGTTTCAGCACTGAGAGCAGTTCTTTCAAACCTTCTTCCTTTAAGCCAACCTCATAACAACTGCCTGCATCAAAAATGCCTCTAGAAGCAGGTTAAAAAAAAAAAGATTAATACAAAAAAAAAATAACCAAATACATTCTTGCCAAAACCCACGCAGACACAAGCTGCTAGAGAACACTACATGCCCAATCCAGAATGAAGTCCCTGTTACTAAACCAGTGTGAAAACTACAAGGTACATCAGTTGCTGTTTTCCCACACAGAATACTCCTCATGAAGACACAGTAAAATATTTATTCTAGATTTTAAGATACTTCCGGCATCCATGCATGACAGCTTAAGCTATTTTGCTCCTAGCAGCTTGGTAGTACAGGAAAATTATGAACCATGTTTTAGGGATACACACTAAGAAAATAAAGTATGTGCTCCATTTAAAAGCTGCGGGACCCAAGCAACTTTTCCAGCAGCATACAACACTACCCTTTTTCCTCAGAAAAATAAAGGTCCCAGACAATCCAGAGTCATTCCCACTGAATATTATCATGAGTTTCTGCACTTATTTTTACCTTGGTGTTGAAACATTTGACCTTATACAAAGCAAATTTTCCACCACTAGATGTTCCTGGAGAAAAATCATCTTCAGGCTTTCCTACCAAACCACATCTGCAAATCAGCTTGTCACCATCTCTGCTGCAGCCTCAGAAAACCCAGCGAGCTTTCTGCTAAAAAGCTAGAATAGGCGATCCCTTGCCCTCCAGCTTTTTTTTGCCATAGTATGGTGGTCTGCGAGACCTTACCCTGGTGTCTTACTAGATAACCCTCCTATTTGGGTTGTACCTCATGGGTTTTCTTGCAGTGAATCTCAAAAGTAGAACAGAAAGCTACTATTCAAATACTATTTCAGGCTGAATTTGGATATTCTGTGCTCTCCCACAGAGGCTTTACTTTTGTTAGTTTCTTCTCCACTTGTTGAAGTCATTTGAGAATACAAGGTTAATCATTTGCAAGTGAGGGGAAAAAAAATGAAAGCCAACCTGTTACTCTCTGAGTCCATCCTTCCTAAGAGAAGAAGTGTCAAAACTAAGATGAGGCATTTAGGTGGCATGTTTTGAAGATGTCATGGTCGAGATGACTGTAGTGTCAGAATATTTCTGATTTTTTAACATAACCTGCCTTTGAATAAGAGTAGTTTGTAATTGCTGTGAGAAACAGTATAGGTTTAGTAAGGAGTCTAAAAAGTGATCCAGAGTTGTGTTCCTTAGTCAGAATCCATGTTATAAAGAGGCCAGAAGTTTAGAAATCTTACGTTCACAGGTGTTGAAAATGAAGAAAATATAGGTATTGGAGGAAAGGGCCTCAGACAGAAGAAGAGTTCAAGAACAGAGCAATTCCTTGTGTCAAGCTTCGTGTACATACTGTTACTGCATGCAACTGGTGCTACATTTTGCTATCAGACTACATGAACACCCGGGATTATGAACTCACAGGAAGCAATTCAATTTTTTTCCAGGTTTCCTTTCCTCTTTCTCCTTCTTTTCCTTCCCCCTCCCATTTTCCAAATACCACAGAATGCATCCACTAAAATAAAGTGTTCACTAAAGTCTTGTCAAAGATACACAGCGCTAGAAAGAACACCTGCGGTAGCAGGGCATTTTAAACCATCACTAGCCCCTCACACATTTACTTACTCTTTCAAATACTTCACAACTTTCTTTTCCAGTAACAATTGGTATCAGTCACTCCTCACTTCTCTAATGGTCTTCCCTATTTATTATCTTATTTTACATCTGGATGCTCTTGGGTATCAGAGATGTAAAACCGATTTTGTGTCAGCTGTATTGATACAGCCATGGTACACAGGCACCTACAGCAGCTGCCCCAGACCTTGGTTTCCCTACATAATTGTTTCCAACAGAAAGACACAGGATCTGCATTATCAAGGCATGACCTGCGGCTGAAAGGAATAACCTAGAGCCCTGTGCCCCTTCCTTCAACCACTTAGTATTTGCTGAGGGCCCTGAATTTTAACAGGGCTCACTCATGTGTAGTACAAAAAGGCCTTCTGAAAGCTCTCATTATTCCAGACAGTACCAAAAGCCAGCTACCATGAATCCCCTCATCATCCTGGGCTGTATCTCTCGGGAGCTGTGGCTCATCATAACCCTGCTACAGTCAGTACAGCTATACTGGTGCCAGACTGCGTCAGGCAGAAACGTTGTATCACATTTCATTGCCAGCTGTGTGAAGCTGATGTAACATCAACCCAGGCGGCAGGAACAGCACGCTGTATGTGACAGCATGCTTAACTTTACATTAGAGACAGTTTTCTACATCTAGCATGAACCACTGGGATCAAATCATGCTGTCCAAGTTGACCCTAACTGATCAGTTAAACTATTATTTGTGGACTGTTTCTCTCTTAGCTATCAGGCATAGCAAACAAACCAGTACATAGAAAGTCCAAATGTGAAGTTATCGGGGTTTGCGGTGTAGAAAAGAAAGCATTCACTTCAAAACAGCACTGCTACCCAAAAGCATTTGGTTTTTACTCTCTCATTTTCACACTAAGGGTCCGATTTTTGTACACAAAAATCTGAGACGTTCTGAGAACAGCTCCCTAGATGTGCACGTAAATCCACCTGGAACAACCATAAAACTAGCATGTGCGCTCACAGAATGTAACAAGTAACCTGCTTTATAACACAGAGCAGCAAATGGTTTGGAAAGAAACAGACCTTAAATGCAAACAACAGTCAGACTTTTTAAAAAATAAGTGTGGATGTACAATACAACAGCTTTCTAGATTAACTTTTGCTCTTTCCCCCCATCCCCTCTTGCTCATTTTAAAAGCTGTCAATTTAATGAGCCAAAATGAAGTAAATGGTAGCAGACATGGAAACCTGAGGTGCAACAGCATGCTCAGAGGCCTGATTGCTGGCTAACAGAGATCTGTCCAATCAACATCTGGCTCATTTTGATCCTTCGAGTTTAGCCGCCAAATGACTATGTCATTTGGATACAAGAGACGGAGGCACGAGGGAGACCTGATATCGTCACCCCACGTGGTCTGGGTCTTGCCCTGTGCTTAAAGTAGCCTTTTTAAGACCAGCAAGAGTAAAAGAAGCTGTGCTGCTCCAGGAAAATGTGACTTCATACAAAGTTCCACAAGCCAAAAGTAGGAACAATTAGTGGCATACTGAGAGGCGTAAGGAAACCCGTATGCGTTGAACACTCACAAGTGTGTTATAAACTTCTATAAATGCACTTATCTACAGGGCTAAAAGTGGTCGGCACTGTTTTTTCATGCATGCAACTTCCAGCTTTAAGCCTGTAACAATGAATCTGTCTACTTACATTTTAAAGTCCTTTTGATTAAGCAGTCTCAGGGAAGTTTAGCTATAGAAAACATTCTCTCCCCCTGCCCTGTATCTTTTTCTTAAGTAATTAATAATTTTCTTAATTTTTAGCGGAAGCAAAATGCCTGAAAAAGGCCATAGCTGTTACTGAACATACATATTGATATGACTGAAGAATGTCATGAAGTAGACTTAAACTTACTGCTTTGAATAGTGGGTCCCCTATTTTATGCTGTGTATTACACCAGGCAAATATTGGATTCCTTCTGAAGGACATCCCCAAGATGGCAGGAGGCTGCCAGGACACTGATGGAAGGAGCCCTAGCAAAGGTAAAGAATTTCCTAAAGCCAGTTGCACTCATGCAGATTTAAACCCGCTTATCAAGCATACATTAGGGCTCCATCAACATCTTTAACTGTAGTATAAAGCATTTTTCTTCTAACTCCTGCTCTTGCTGACAGGGGGGATTTCACAGCAGTTAAGCTCTTGTACAATTTTCTCCACGTGCCTGTTTACCTGGGTCTGAAATACAAGGGGGAATTTGACCACAAGGAAATCATAGCACACAGAGAAACTGCAACAGATCTCTGACTTTTGGAGGAAGATAGATTAAGCAGGCCATACATGTGACGTCTATTGTCCTAGTAGAAAAGTATCACAGTGAGTGCTTGCTGTACCAGATATCTAACCTGAGGGACCAGAAACCGGCTGGATACTGTTGGTCCACTCTCAAAGTGCTCTTCAGCAGCTCCAAACAGCAGCATGGGACCTACCAGCCTGCTATGGCATAACCACACATCAGTACCCAAGTGACTCAGTCAGCATGGGACGCAGCGGTGGCAGCAGCTCCTGCCGCGGTTCGGTGCTCCATTGAGGCTATCAGAGGGGTTCTCGGACCCCGGCGAGCCGAGAAGGAGCCGGGCAGCCCGCGTGGTACCAGCAGCCCCTCCGAGAGCGGCTGCCGTCACTCCGGGGCGGCACCGGGAGCAACCGCGGGGGATTTAAACTCCGCCCAGGGAGTGCGGCGAACAGAGCGTGGCACGGCAGGCAGGGCGTGCGGGCAGGACCCGGCCATGGTGACCGCCAGGACAGCCACTGCTAGGATGAACGTGGCAACCCAGACGATGCTGCCGCTCAGGTGTCAGGCTGCAGAGAATGCCCCAGCCTGTCCCTCATACCCGAGGGCAGCAGGGACAGCCCCTGCGTGAGGGGTGAACAGGTGGAGGATCTGCTCAGCATGGTGGCCCAGCAGAAGGAGGAAGTGGCAGGGCTGAGGAGTAGGAGGAAGGGTGAGAAGGAGAGAGGTCCTTGCTCCACCAATCAACCACCCCAAAGGAAAAGGCAGCAGGTGGAGGGCACACAAGTCTCACTTAACCCCATATCCATCAGGCAGAGGGAGGGAACCTAAGAGAGGGAAACGGCTACCTGCTCAGCGAGGGAGGCGCATCCCCTCCTGCACTCCCTCCCCTTCCCAGTTGCCCCTGCAGAATAGATATAGGGCTCTGGAACTCGAGGGCCGGGCACTGGCAGAAGAAGGTCCTTCCAGGGAGCTGCCTAGGACAACCCCATCAGCCCCACACATTACAACAGCCTCTGTTAAAAAAAGGAGGGTCATTGTGGTAGGCGATTCCCTTCTGAGGGGAACAGAGGGCCTGATATGCTGCCCAGACCCGTCGCACAGGGACGTCTGCTGTCTCCCTGGGGCCTGGGTTAGGGACATCACCAGGAAACTTCCTGGTCTGGTAAAGCCCTCTGACTATTGTCTGGTTGGTGATGCAGGTGAGCAGTGATGAGCTCAAGGAGAGTAATCCAAAAGCCAACAAAAGAGACTTCAGGGCACTGGGGCGAATAGTTGCAGGATCGGGGGCACAGGTAGTGTTCTCCTCAGCCCCTTTAGCAGCAGGGAAGAATACTGAGAGAAACAAGAAAGCACGTCTGATCAATGCACGGCTCAGAGGCTGGTGTGAGTGGTTGAGCTTTGGGTTTCTTGAACATGCGGAGATTTATATGGCACCAGGCTGGCTGGTGACAGATGTAGTGCAACTGTCTCCAAGGGGAACAAGGATTCTAGCCCATGAATTGGCAGGGCTCATCAATAGGGCTTTAAAATAGGTTGGAGTGGGACAAAACCAGCAGGGACACCAAGAGATGCCCAGAGCCTGGAGAAACAACGCTGCTCACCAGGAGAACACCCTGGCAGGCAAAACAGGGAAATTCTAGATGCTCCAGTCTGCAAGCCAACTTCATTGGGGGCCCATCTTAAATGCCTCTGTGCGAACGCACGGAGCATGGGGAATAAGCAAGAGGAGCTAGAGGTGTGTGCATGCATGAGGGGCTATGACCTCATTGGTATTGTGGAGACGTGGTGGGATGGCTCCTATGACTGGAGTGTCAGAATGGAAGGGTACAGGCTCTTTAGGAAGGACAGTCGGGGAGATGTGGAGGTGCGGGGGGGTTGCTCCCCATGTCAGTGGTCGGCTGGAGTTTGTGGAACTCCACCTGGGGAGGGTTTACTCCAAAAGAGCAATCAGAAACCACCCCAAAACCAGACTCCTTTAACATTCGTTTGGTATTTTAAAAAACAAACACACAAACAAATACACAAAAACCACCACCACCAAAACAACTCTCTGCATGAAAAGAAAAGCCTTAAACAATTACCTGAAGTGGAATAACAAATCAAAGACATTACTATTTCTAGGATCCTGGAAACTGGCACAAAACTCTGTAGAGGGGATACATGCAGTTAGTCTGAGGAAGTGGTTACCTCCTGAAAGTTTAAAGAGGAGGAGGGAGATACAAGATACAAAACTTCAGCCTGAGTTCAAAAGCAATCCTGACTAACTTTGACAGTTTCTCACTGTCTTCCTCAGCCAGGCACCTCAGAAGTTGGTCACTACAATATTCTGCTGAAATTCCAAATCCAGACCATGCTTAGGGGAAGACCAAAAAAGCTCACCACGCTACAGAATGGGAGAAGTCACACCAAAGAAGGGGGAATTTCTTCCTGGTCTCTTCAGGTGAGCAGCAAAACACCTGAAGCCCAGAGTCAAATCACCACAGCTAGAAAACTGTAAGAGGAAGAGAACTTCCTTCAAGATTAATTTGGTGGCTTGCTCGAGATATTCCTTTCACACTCCCACATTTTTAACCTTAAAATAACCCAAATTCTGTTCTATAATCCTTTCTACTAACACCACCACCCAGCCCACCCCTCCATATTTCAATTAGTATGAGTTCCTTACTTCCACTGCAATATTGGGAACAGTATTTTACAATCTCATTTCATAGATAGCAAGCAGCATTCTCCTAGTTTCTGGTTTAAACTTATCTCAACTAGTATCCTCTAGCTAATTGTTATCCACTCCTGCATGCATCTTCCTACATGAAGCAGTCCTATATCCTCTCAAGAAACATTTTGCTCCACTAAACAGTGGATTACTCTGGCCCTCCTCTGAAAATAATCTGAATTCCTGATCTGTTCTAACGGGCCCTCCCCTATACTACTTTTAATTCATTTCTGATGAAGGCAACTGACCATACCAAATGAGGCAATAGAAAAGGCAATGGCAAGACTGGTAAAAAGTGTCTGAAGCATCATTCGTACCTATACTTTATTCTAGTGCGGCCACCACCCACCCAATCAATACAGCCAGTGCTCTCTCCCTAACTCCTGCGTCCTTGATTTGAAACAACTCACACTGCATAAAAAAACCTCTATTTCAAACAAGACATTTTTATAGAGTGTCCTTTTCAATATGAAAAAACCACCCCTTTGATCTGAACCAAAATGGTTGGGTTTTTAAAGCAACTTCAGCTTTTACCATCCAACTGCTAAACAGTACCCAGATCCTTGATATGAGATTATTTTTTCAGTCACTACTTACTCATCATGTTGAGGAATTTATTTCCAACTTTACTCTTGGCACAGAGAAGATAAACCCTGTCCTTAAACACTTGCCTCCAGATTTCAGATTTTAACTTTGTTAAAAACCAATCCCCTACTCAACCTTCTATAGTATTTGGAAAAAAAAGTGGTTTGGTGGTATCACTGACTGTATGCATTGATTTTTCAACTGAGAGTTACAGACATATTCATATATCGTTAGTTTGAATCTCGTCCTATATGCAAACACATGGAAGTACTTAGCTTCAGAAAAATATTGTTTAGGCACAATAATGGATATACCAATCCCAGATTTGCAGGCAAGTGGATTTCTATCTCTGCTGCACTCTGGTCCCACAAGAGATAAAACACAGCAGCTCAAATTAAAGATTGTATTATCCCTCCAGTACACTTTGAACAAGTTTTGAGCACAAGCATTACCTTCAAATAGCTAAGCTTGAACATTCATATTTAAGTCTCAGGGATATGTGCACATGAAATATATAATCTTAAAATAAATTCCTGTGATAACTTAAATCAACAAAAGCTCCACCTTACAACTTTACATGTTTAGACCATTACAATTCATGCTTCTGAAGCCTTCAAAACGAGTTTTTCACCTTTGCTATTGGAAAAGTGGAGTTTAGGTACACAAGTGAAGTTGCAAGTTATACTAATTTGACACCAAAATTACTTATATTTCCTACTCATTACTGCTGTTAGAAATACTCTCTTGATACTAAAATTGGTCATAAACAAAGAGGAAATCTACAGAATAATTCAGAGCACAGTTTTTTCATTCCTAGCTTTTCACTTTCCATATGTAATATGAAGGTGAATTTGGCTATCCAGCAATATACATATAAAATTAATAAAAAAGTACACAAGTACTTTTTTTCCTGGGGAAAGGCAAACTAAAGTGTTACAGGAAAGAAGGGGAATGGAACAAACAGGGAAATACATCCAAAACATACAATTTATGATCAAGGTAGCAAGTGACAGCACCAAAACCCAAAAACTAGTTTCAAACCAGATTTCAGAGTTTTATTTACATGCTGGCCAAAATTGCATTTGGCACCCAAGTTTTAATACTTGGACATTTTTAAAACCTTTTTCCTTGGCAATAAAAGTATTTTTTTTTTCAAGCTAGGTCACTTGGCAAAGCACTTGAATCACTGTCAAGAGTTCCTCATTTTTTATTTCTTAGTTAAGTCATTCCATTTCCTCCTCATTTTGAAAGTCCTAGACTTTTAAATGGTGAAAATGAACTTATTGCTTTATGAAGACACCAACTACATTTAAGTCAAATATCAACCCTCAGAAAAACTTGAGATAAAAGATGTTTAGGAAAAAAAAAAATAAACCACCACACAAAACACAAAACCACAAGGCAAACTGTGGCTTTATGAAATCACACTTTATACCTGAACAACTTTTCACTTAAAGGCTTCTTCTAGAGCCAGCTTTTAGAAGGCTAAAATGGTAAGTTGCCAATCATGGCTAGATAGGTGATGAACTGGGTCTTTCTTTTGAATATAAATGTTTATTTTAAGCTAGACAGAAGAGTAACACAAGTTTGACTTCCCACACCAAACACTATTTTTCATTTCTAAGAAATGAACCTCCTCCAGACAAGACAATTTCAAGATTAGCAGAATGAATTACCGATGGCTTACAGCTTAACTCAGCACTCCCTACGCGACCTTATGCCATGTTTATGGATTCTGAGACTACAACCTCTCAGCTCTGGCACAGCTCACAAAACAGGTCATGATCTCTGAAGTACTGTTTAAAAAACCTCTAGATCTGGTAACTCCAAACTAGTTTCTCTTAGGTCAGAACTGAAATTAAATGCACTCACAAAATAAAGAGGCACAACTTCGAAAGCCCATATGGATGACTCTGGGACTAACGCAGTTCTTTGTGAATTCAAATGAGGCCAACAGCAAGTGATAATAACTGCAGCACAAAAATAGATTTTTATAGGATTCTGATATTTTAATATTTAAAAAACCCAACTGCTCATTGCCAGAATGATCAGCTGTCACAAACATGACTTCACTCAATCTCTTGAACAATCGAGAAAGCATGTTACATCAACATAGTCCAAGACACAGCCAACAGACCTTAGCCACACTCCTTTGCTCTGCACAAAACCTTTTGTAGAGAAGTTGACTAGTGTATTATCCACATTTCAACTGACAGATCTTTAAGAGACAGGAAACAACAGCCCCTGTTCCCCTGGCAGTAGCCTTGTCTGGAGGGACTTAACCGCAATTGGGAGAAAACTGAGAACACTTTCCTCCTGTGCGGTGTCCAAACATCCTAAACACTTTTAATATGTACAGCTACCCTTCAAAAACTGAAATCATTAGTCAAGTTCATTACTGAAAAATCCTCATATGTATGGAGCAATCCTACAGATGTTTTAGTCTAGGTAGAAATAAGGCAAAGGAACCAAATGAAAGTCTGAGCATGCCATGTCTGGTTCTGAGCCTGTATCCATACCTCTTGCTGCTCACTTGTGCTCCTTTTGGAATGAAGTAAACTCTTTTCAAAAACTTGAAAACTCCCAGCCACCAAAACAGACAGATTAGCCTAGTAGTCATGGATGTGGGCTGGTCTGCCATTAAGGTCCTATTTCTCACCTATTCGCCCTAAACAGACACAGTTATCACTGAAGCCCAAACCTGCAGGCATTCCCCCGACTCCATCTCCATAGGAATGACTTCTTAACAATTGCTCTTGCTGTTCATGATGGAACATTTTTCATCCACCTGTCCATTCACCATTTCCTTTGGTGGCACAGTGTAAAAGTAAAGTCTCCTTCCCACACTTGATTCTGCAACTAACTGGAAGATACAACTTATTTTTAAAATTAGACCTGGGATACCTGCTTGTATTATAAGCTGCTCTGCAGAAACGAAACAAAAAGCCACAGTAAAACAACAGCTGAAATTTTTTCACTCTAATACAGAAGTCTACAAAAGGCAGTAATCTTCATTTGACCCAAACAGAGCTTATCTGGGGACAAGCATAAAACTGCACTATCCAGAGTATGAAGTCCAAGAGAGACTGCCTTATGTGACAGCCCAGTTTCCTCCTGACATGCTTGACCTTCCCACCACCGATGTAGCTCTGTGGTCATGGAGAAAATGGTGAAAGGGAGGGGAAGCAAGTTTTTTGCACAGTAGATCATGAACTGAGATCAAGCTTCTCCTCTCTGTGCACTGCAATAATTCCTTGGGGGGACGTGGGAGGAGGGAAGAACAAGACAGTAATAAAATGCCCCCTCCTTAAGAAGGACGGTCCCTTTTTGTAAATCTCATAACAAGAAGTGCCAGCCTACCCATGATTCCTATTTTGTTTTGAGAGCACTCATCCTTCTCCAAGTTATCCATCTTAAATACAGTATCCTATTTTTTGTTTTCTGCCTGCTCCTTCCCTTTTTTTCAATACAGCAACATGTGTAAGCAGGAAGACTGGACTCGTAAGAACCAAGTTGCTATCTCAGCTCTAACTCTTAATGGCCTAATCCCAGGCAATTTGTTGACCTTGAGCAAAATTTTTCACCTGTAAAGCCTAGATGACTTCCATGATCTGCATGAAATTTGCATGTATAAGGATAGGTATCAATTATTTAAACCTGGCCTTGTAGAAATCTTCAGGACAGAGTCTGCACAAGGACGGGGGTGAAATTTCATGTAGCAGTGTATTATAGCAGACAGAATTACATAATGAGGTTCACCCACAATCAACTGCAATCAGCTGATTTTTTTGCAAGTAACACGGTCTCACTGATTTTATACATACAAATTTAAATCCATGACAAGGAAAAAAGATAATATTAACTCAGATATTACTGAGTAACAAGTCACTGGTAAGAAATTCAAATTACTGTGAAGAAAGATTGCAGACAACTGAACCATTCCCAGCATAGATTATAGCTTGTTTGGTTTGTTTCTTTCCTATGCTAATGCGCAGTACCATAAGATGCTTCATTTCACATTTTTCTAAGATTGAAAATTACTGTCCTGCCTCCCCAGAATGTCCTAAGGGAGACTCGGAGATGAATCAAACAGGGAAAAGTAGTACTATGGTACAAAAATTACCATCTGAGGCTACCTTCATATTAGTCCCAATAAAACCATTTACCACTTGATTTTCTGCTATACAAACTACCTCTAGCCATTTTCTTGAACAGGAAAAAAAAAAATCTATGCTTCCTTTAACATTACAGTTTTTCCCCTTCCATAAAAATGTGTCCTTTTTTTTTCTTCACTGTTTATCTTTAGTGGCTGCTAGTGTCAGTTTTCCAACACACTGGTCTCTCTCCAGTCAGTTTGTTTTACATAAGTTTAACTTACATATTTCTTCTTAAGTCTCGCAGCTCAGAAGCACATTCATGATCCACTTGATTCCTAAAACACCATGAATGTGCTACAAAATTATTTCCAAATGAAAAAAGGATAGATCCTTTTTTGCTTAAGATGGATGGCCACAGCTCAAATCCAATGTTACCCAGATGTAAAACCAGATGTTTCAATATTAGCAGAAACATGCTGGAATGAGCCCATGGCACTCTGCGGCGAAGGGAAGTACTGCTCTCCATACTGGTATAAAACCACAGGAAGCTTAAAGTAAGGTTCAACATCAAGCAGCATTATTAATGAACACAGCTCTGTCTCTGGTAAAGTTGCTTACTCTGCCTTCCTTGCTTTCTCCTGCAACACCATAAGGTCATGCTACAAGGTAGCTCAGGACATTGATCTGTCTGAAAACGTTTAAAAAGCAAAACAAGCCTTTTCACAGCCAAAACAGAAACCAGTTCCTCAATTCCCTCCCACTGTATAACTGTAATATTGTATCAGCATTGTTGAGGAGAAAGACAACAGCCTGGAGTTCGTGAAGTGCTACTTTTCTGCTTGCTAATGAATGATATAGTTTTCATAAATGAAAGAACACTTAAAAATGTTTAACACATTTCTACTCAGAGCATTATTTATTATTGACATTCATTCCTAAAGTCACATTTGAGAATGGCTCGGTTTGTCTATGTTCTCATTTTCTTCACAACTCATCTGCCTAATTGCTATTTAACTGCAACACTCACATTCCTGATATTGAAGGGGAAAAAAAAACCCAACACAAAAAACCCCATCAAAAACCTAGGACTAATGAATTGATTTTCATCAGGGAATTACATCTGTTTTTTTCCTGTAACACACCACAGTATTAGTCACCCTTTTCCACTGAAATAAGTCATGTCTTCCTTTGCTGTCTCTTACTGTGTCAGTCATAAGGGTTTGGGATATTTGTTTGATGAGGTCAGTCTTGGGACCTTCTTTAACACTAAAGAAAAATGGAACTTGACAAGTGTCTTGACCAACAAGCTACAGAGTTTTTCCAAAGCCTAGGCTGAACTCCTCCTGGTGAAGTATTCCTTCCTTGGCTAACAAATCAGTCTTCCCTTAGCCAGCAGCAAGCTGCTAACTATCAGGGAATATACGTCTGATCACGCCTAGAAAACAAAAGCTGTCTGAATGTTTTATTTCAGGCATAAATCAAGATGAGAGCAGAGTTTTAAATCTGTGCTATTCTTGGGATTTGTTTCCACTTCTAAACGAACAGAGATTCACAGAGTGGTAGGTGTTGGAAGGGACCTCTAGAGATCATCTAGTCCAACCCCTCTGCCAGAGCAGGATCACCTGCAGCAGATCACACAGGAACAAGTCCAGGCAGCTTTGGAAAGTCTCCAGGGAAGGAGACTCCCCCACCTCTCTGGGCAGCCTGTCCCAGGGCTCTGGCACCCTCACAGGGAAGAAGGGTTTCCTCACATTCAGGTTGAGCCTTCTGTTTTCAGTTTATGGCCACTGCCCCTAGTCCTGTCACTGGACAGCACTGAGAAAAGCCTGGCCCCATCCTCCTGACACCCACCCTTTAGATATTTATAAGCATTGATAAGATCCCCACTCAGCCTCCTCTTCTCCAAGCTGAACAGACCCAGCTCTCTCAGCCTTTCCTCATTGTTCAGTTTTGCCACTTCTCTAATAAATAGTTTTTAATTGGAATTTGAATATTTTCTGTCATCAGTTCTCTATGAAGATCCCTTACAAGTGATAAACAATGACAAAATGTAGACACACAGTTGACAAAAGAAGTGATTTATCTCAGCATCCTATTTCACAGGAATAGCCAGAGCTTTATTACTTGCCCAGGAGAATCATAGAATCACAGAAGGGTTTGGGCTGGAAGGGACCTTAAAGATCATCTAGTTCCAACCCCCTGCCATGGGCAGGGACACCCTCCACTACACCAGGTTGCTCAAAGCCTCATCCAGCCTGGCCTTGAACACTGCCAGGGATGGGGCACCCACAGCTTCTCTGGGCAGCCTGTGCCAGTGCCTCACCACCCTCTCCGTGAATTTCTTCCTGATATCTAATCTAAATCTCCCTGCTTTCAGTTTAAACCTGTTACCCCTTGACCTGTCACTACAGGCCCTTGTAAAAAAGTCCCCCCCAGCTTCCTTCTAGCAGCTGGGATTGGAAACAAGAAAAAAAATCATACATGATTACTTATTTTAGTCTTTTTTTAAAATGATACATAAAGTTTCTTCTGTATTATCTAGGTTCAATCACTACAGTAAGGTAGAACTAAAAGTTCCTACTAGCAACAATTATAAATGCTATATAACAAATCATATAAACAATTAGATGAATATTGCTATTTTCATACCGTCCATGAAACCAGCTGCAATTCTCGCCTCATGCTTGCTGTAACACCCCATTAATACATACAAATGTAATCTACAACTTCAATTTTTCCACAGTGTTCTTTCTTCCCTTGTGTATACCTGAAAAATACTGAGGCCTCCAGACACATTTGTTCATACCTATGAGACGTCTACCAATATGGCCTATTGGGTATTCATTGAAACAATGGATATTGGTGATCATTTTGAATAAATAGTAAAGCTAATACAAATACATGCAAAATTAAAATCTGCTGCTTTGAATATGACCTTTGAAAAGTAGGTGGCATCAACTCTATATAATTTTCCCTCGTTTATTTACTGTTGATCCAAACATTCTTTTTGCTAAACTGTTGAATATAGGCTTCACTTCCAGCAGAGGGACACGCTTATTTATCCATAGGTAGGTGTTTTCAGTATACAGGTCATGTTAAGGTTACTTTGTACATTTCCTCACCTTGGAAGAATAGAATTAGACTGCAAATGTCACAAACCAATAACCTACACTATTTATGGTTTTGGGTCTCAAACATTGACAATTTTGCTTTGCTTGACCTACCCACCTCCTTAGTCAAGCTCCTCTCAAATGCTGCTGGACCACTGCGCTCTGTTCCCACAGCACTGGCCCTATGCTTTCAAGCTTCTGCACATGCGGGAGAGGGAAGAGGAGAAGGTTTTTTATTCCTTAGCTGAGGAGGAAGAAAGCAATTGCTGCCAATTTAGGATTAACAGTTATCTTAGGATATCCCCAAGTAGGTTCCACCAGTAGAAAATCAACACTGAAGACTACCTCTCCAGAGACATGGTAGCTAAAAGGAGTTTTTGGTGTGACTAGTTGCAAGAAGCAGAATGTCTTTTAAACCCAGTCTATAACATTTTTTGCTTTACTTTCCTTAATAGCAGAGTGTTCTCTCGATCAGCATATCAAATTGACTAAATATGAAAGCACCGTATTGTACAGGAAAAACTACTACATCTAGTTTTCTTTAGAGATTCTTCTTTTATATGATTTCCAGGATTATTTTTTAAACACAACCTTCATTCTCTATTATCAGATGATCCCACAGTCAGCTTCGTTAGACTGTGATCAGTCTTCCACCCACTGATCTACTCTGTAGCTAGCCCCTAGGCTAATAAAATCAGCTCATGGCTCATTTTATTGTAACACACAGACTTAAGCAATGTCACAGCATGTTGATATACAGCTCCTTAAACCCAGATTGACAGAACCACAAGACTGCTTCCCTGCCACAAGTTATATGAAGTAAGAAAACACAGGAAAGAACATTTAATGATAAAAGTTGGACTGTAGGGTTTTCAACAAAAGACATCCCAACTACATGGTGTTCACCATAAACTCGTTGCCATAATGAGGTGAGACTTAGGCTTATTGATATCAAAAATTTATTGATATGTTTCTTCCCATAAGTAACAAAAAGACAATAGGGTTTACATCAACTTAATTTTCTTTGGTGTGGCTAATTTGACAAGAATTAATTGCATGCTCAAGCTGTCAGACCGAATCTGTACTGCTAGGGGGTCCATTACTACTTGGGCTTAAGAAATACAGATGGTATAACCAAGATACAGAGTTTCCATGTTTCCATTTAAAAACAAGTTGGGTTTGGTCCCTCCCCTCCCACCCCGTGGCTTTCGATTGCATTTCAACTTCCTTTTCACATATAATCTGAATCACAGTTTGAAGGTTACCACAGCACTGTTCCTGCTACCTTCCTGCCACCACCCACCTTGGTTTAAGGATGAGCCTTGCCATTTAGCCTAGACAATGAGACAAACTCCTTTTGCACCAAAAAACAGCCCCAAGACAAGGGGCAAAAGAAGCTTTGGTCACACGTGACTTCCAATCCCACACCTTTGCAATGCAGTTTGAAGTACCAGCTTCAAAAGGCTGCTGCCTTTGAACAGATCTAGCTGTAGGCACTCCAGAATAATAGACTGGTTTAATTATCTGCTCCTTAGCAACTGTGGTGTTGTTTCTACAAAGTCAACCCCTTGTATCATGCTACTCCCAGGCTCTGGCAGGCTGGCCCGCTCCAACACCACGTGATCGCTGCAGTGGTACAAGTTGCAGCTTGGCAAGGAGCTTCCCTTTCCAAGGGTTTTTGACACAGGCAGGATCTAATGCAAGGCATGATCACAAATTCCAGACCAAACTGCCTGGAATTACAGCACAAGTGTTAACTTGCAAATGGTATAGGCATGAAAACGGTGAAGAAAGGTTTTCTTGGTTCTCTTCTGTGAAGTAAACAAAAAAGCACACACAATGAAGCAGAGCTTTTCAAATGAGAAACACCAGTGGGGCTTGAAATGAAACACTTCAATGCCTGTTTTAGTTTTATTTATTCTTCTTTTGGGTTTGCACTTCAGATAGTCAAATGCAGTGTCCTTGATGACTTTGCCTTCACTAGCATAGAATAATCCCTTCAGTAACTGTCCTAGTCATAGGGTCCCTTGGAAAAATTTGATTATTTATATTCAAGGAGTAAAATCCCAGGATTAATATCTATATTACAGCAAGAAGAGGTGTCCTTCAAAGAGAGAAAAGGAAGAACAGAAGTGTAAAGGTAAACTATTCTTCTCAATCACCAGAAAGGCATTTTGGTCTCTTAAGAGCAAGCACAGACTTCTTCTGCTTCCACCTTTGTGGCCGCACACTTTAAAATGTGAAAGCTGCCAGTCCACAACAGCCCCTTAGTTACCGCTGTTCAGGGAGTCCCACTCTCCCAGCACCAGTAAAGAGAGGCTTCTGGAGGTCTGTTTTCTGACATCCCCAGTTCCCAAAATGTTTTAACTGGCATCAGAGCCAACACAGGAAGATCCAGCCCTGTTGGCTCATTGCTTTTGCTTTCTTTCTAACCCAAACAAGTTCCATGGCACAGCCACAGAAACAGTTGAAGTGAGAGTGGCAGGGGATGAAGCAAATCATCTGGAGAAGGACAGATAGAAGACAGAAATATCCGTGCTGTCAGTGGTTCGACTCACTGGTACTGAACATTTTGGAAATCACACCCTTTCAAGAAAAGATTGCTGCTTACCAGATGAAGTCATTTTGAAAATAGGTACAAACTAACACACTATATTTGTATAGTACAGTATTTGTATCGTGAGCTAAGCCAACAACCTAGGAAGGAAACGCTCCCACTAAACTGGTCAAACAAACAAAAAAGCTTTTACCCAGAAGCATGCTCATCACACAGATTGTTTAAATTTACATCTGCAGGCAGAGCGGGAATTTGAGAATACATTTTGCACTATCTTCATATCAGTTGTACCTGAACACTAATTATGTACTTAAAGCAGTGTTTTTCCTCCATACCCCAGACAAAAACTTCATTGTTTTCATTAAGAAAAAAACCCATCAACACAGTGGCAGACACATCATTACCTGATGATGTGAAAAATACTGGTTACTTGAAGTTACCTGCAGTCAGGGATGGGGGAGAGGGGCCAAGGGGAAATAATCAGGAAGTCTGCACTTCCAATTTTCTGGATAAATCTCATCAGGATTAGACAAATTCATTTAAAAAAAAAAGTGAAGTGCTACAGTAGAATTAGCAAATTTTTTAGTGTATTAACAGCTAGCTAGCACATCCTAGGTAACCACTTCAGCAGGAGATTCTTCTCTAAATGCAGCATACACACTATTCTTGTTCATCGCACAGGATTTTCTACGGCAGGGAAAATAACTAAGGAGAGTCTTGCAACACCTATAAATACTTATGAAAATAAATGAAGAACTGGATTTACCAGCACTAAAATAGACATAAAGGCCTTTTGGTTAGCAGCACTCGGAAAATATTTTGTGTTACTGCACCTGGCACTGACTGCCCAAAGAAACAGCAGTTTGCAAAGAGAAGATTTCACGTGGAAGCACTAGCATCCCATTACAATAAACTACAAAGCAGTGAATTTGGAAACAGCTATTTAAATATGTAGTTATACTCCTTTAGATTACCAGAGGCAATGTGAAATCTAGTATGTCAGGCATCTTGAACCATGTCAGACAAGGCTGGCAAGATGAATGGAGGCTTTAATTTAATTAGTGTACCAGCACCTGACCAAACAAAGGTGTGTCCAGCTGAATCAGCCTCATGTGCTAAACCAGATGCTTTTCCTAATTTTGAGATGTGCAAAGCTGGCATTTAAAATACCAAACCACTGAATAAAAAGGTCTGTAAAAGCAATCTGAAAGATTTCTGTCAAATCTTCAGAGAATGAAGGTTGGGCCTTGTCTCATGTGCTCCTATGTAGCAGACATTGGGAAGATTTAGGGGTCTTTCCATAGGAATGTGATTTTTTGGGGGTTTGTTCGTTTGTATTTCAATTTCAGTGTTGAATGCAATTAAGTAACAAGAAATAGCTCTTTTCACAGAATCAGCGCACTGGTGCCATTAGAAGTTCGTTAGCTATCTGCACAATCAGGAGCAGATTCTAACCATTGGAAGGGAACAATTCTCAACATGTTAACACAAAACTAAGTAACAATTAAAAATTAAATTGAAGGAAGGTAAGGTGGTTGAAATTAGTGAAGGCAGATACCACAAATTTGTCAAGACAAATTTCTGTGTAAGAATAAAGCAAGAATGGGCAATACTGGACTTCACTGCATTCCAAAATCTTAAGGCTAACAGGCTGCTTGAGGATACAATCGTATTCAATAACACAAGTGTTTGTGTTGAATTGGTACACACAATTCAGATTTGAAAGATAATGCATACACCTTATAATATTTAATCTAATGCAACTTCTTTGCATTAAAAAAATGCCCATGAGACTATAAAGAGATTGCGATTCCTAACAGATTTTTATTAAGTCCAAACAAAATCCTTAGTCCTTTGCTTGATGATAATAATACAAACCCTACATATTATTAAAGAAACCTCTCAAGTGTAGAGCCCTAGAAACTACAGTATTTGTTATGATGGGATAAAGTTATGTTAAAGTTACTCCTAGAGTCTTGATTTTGTCTGGTGATGTTGGACCTTACATGTAAGGGAAAGTAAGAAGAATTGTGGGAGAAATGTGTGTCCACAGCGGGATTAAAGGACTTAAGAAGTAAAATATGTGAAATACTTAAGATCAAGTGCAAACAATATAAGGTATAATTGTTAATTTATCTAGAAGTAATTACTGGCACAATATTGGAAACATCAGAGGGACAATCAAAATGGACATTCACATCTGCTTTTCCATAACAATCGCTCTTTCTTCTTCAAAGAGCTTCTTTGCAATGAAAACTGGACAAGTTAAAAGTCCCCAATACTATCTGAAATCCACAGTCATTTCTATCTCGCTGTATAAAGGTATTTTCAAATGAGAAACACCTCACCTTTCTCTGCAATAGAAATATATTTCAAGGGAAGAAAGCCAAAGAAATAAATCCTAATTCTCTGCCTTATTCCAAGGAATCAAGCAGAACCACTCCCCCTACTGCCCCCACCACACAAAAAAGAAAAGTTGGTGCAAAAAACCACAAATAAACCTCAGCTTTCTTTTGAAACATGTGCACAAGAAATTTTGATTCAACAAAATATTAGTCCATAAATCTCTTAACCAAATAAAATCTATGGCATCTGTTCAGATTTATTCTTCCACTTAAATGGCAGTTGGAGGAGAAACAGGTTCATCCTTCCATGTAATATTTTGTTGACCTGAAAGTTTGAAGATAAGTGTGCAAAGTGTTGCAGTAATTGCTTAAGATTAACAGAGGTTTCAATACATTCAAGATAGATAACAAAATACATACTTGAATTGGCCTTAAAAATCACTGTAATTGTATTATCTTACAGCAGGCTACCAGTTTAAAGCTCTTTGGTAACCTGCAGAGACGGTCATTTCTTTGACCGGAAATGTAAATTTTAGAATCCTATTAAAAAAAAGACTGTTTCACATCAAATAAAAATTGGGTAAACAGGCTTCAAAAGGATGAAGCTGCAGAGGAGCTCTGCCACATTAGACAACTTTGAACCACAGCATGCATTTGCAATTCATGCTTTTTTTCTTATATTCCAGCCTGTTCCTCAGAAAGGCAGTAGTACAGCAAGAGCAGAAACAAAAACCTGGCAGAATGTCCAGCATGAAACTGGCAACCTAAACAGGATGCAAAAACACAAGAGCAGTCCTGAAACCACAGCAGCTCCTGAGGCACCACCAGTTGCCTGAGTTGGCTTGTGTCTTCTGAATGGAAAGATTCTTTTAGTCCTGCACTATTGTTCTAATATCTATAAAATTAAAGCGTTGCACACACAGCATATATCAGTGTGCTCACTGAGGGATTTCAGATCAGTTAAAGAAAAGATAATGGCTTACAGTTCATAAGCGGTTTGTCTTGGCAGTTCTCTTTGGTATCTTGGTTAAAGCTCACCGCTTCAAGCACATAGTAGGCAGTGAAAAACCTGGCAGCTTAATATAAATAGTTAGATTTGAATTTGAAAAGCCTAGTTGAGTCAAAGTAGTTAGAATTTCACAGCACACTCCTAGCACTACAGTAGTGTCTGTCAGTTCATAGACTAAAGGGTTTAAAAAAAAAAGAGGAAAAAGAAAAAAGTGCCAACCTGTAAACAAGCTCTTTGAACCCAAACACTAACTTTAGTGATATCAATAAAAATGCTTTAGAGAATTAGAAAAGAAGAAATAATCCAATGCTAACCCTCAATCCCTTTGCAATCACAGGAGAACATGTTAGAGCATTTTGCAGTCTCAAGATGAGCCTAAAGCACAAAAGCCAGGTTTTGATTGCACATGCCCAGTGTTGCCTGCAGAACTGATCCTGATGTCAAAGTAAACAGCAGCCAACAAAGGCAGCCAACTTCCTAATCTGCATTAGAGTATAAGCTTATCATCTAATAGGAAAGGGATTTACATAACTGGACACTGTTTACAGACTGATTATTCAGTCATATGGCCTAAGATACACACATAGTTGCATTACAAGTTTGCAATTATTTGGAAATCCTCCTGGCATCTACAAGGAAACAACAAGGGGAATCCTGGACATCCCCAGTCATTGCTGCTCAGAGCACATGTGTTTACAGCACAGAAGCGACACAGTTGCATGAGCATCTTCTGACTCACTGGTCGCACTCAGTTACCAAAATCTCCAGCAAGACATTGAGACATAAGGACTTAAACGTCAGTTGTCTCCCAGAGCTGTTTACAACCACCACCCTGAAAATAAAAGGCTTTGGTGATGCAATTGACAGCACACAACAGCTGTGTCAGCACAACCGATGGGACAGCAAATCCAGGTATCGTGGGAGGGACTCCTCAATCAGCAAAGTAAACCATCTACCCCTGACATTATAGTCACATTCAGGTGTCAGAGATGACTTTTCATATGATTATTAATCATTTCAAAGAGATAAATTTCAGACCATGACATTCAACCTCTTCCTTAGCTCCACTGCTCATCTAAAGGGGTTACCAAATTGATTGGACCCTCAGACGAATTACTTTCACATTTCTTCAAAACTTAAGCTTTTATGAAACATGCCATGTTTTGTTAAGCTTGTCAGGACTATATGATACCCTTACTAGACCTGCCTTACCAAAACAATGAACAGGCTTAGTAAGTTATTAATTCAGAAGTAGATCCCTGTCAAACACTGCTCTGCCTCTCAAAACTAGACAATACCTTGAGAGGCACAGTACTGTAGGTAGGCTATAAAGCACAGTGTTTCCCTTACTTGGAGTCCTCTGCTCCATAAAAAGAATTTTTTCGTAAGCAAACCTAGAGATATCCATTAGAGCCTCGAGAATCTTTGCCATTGTATTCAGGCATCACATAAAACCCCCGAATCCTTAAGACAGGAAAAAACTCTAAACGTCAGCCTTCGTCACTGCCTATCTGTCTGTATGCTGGACATACTGAGGGAAATGGAGAATTGTCTGTTTTGTGATTTATTGTGCATTTCTCCTATTCTGTTTGGGTGCTGGGACAAAAAAAAAAAAAAAAACACCATCTTTTCAGTTTTTACTTAAAACAGGTTGGACTGCATAGAATCAATGCGAGAACAGAAGTTTGAGAAATGCATTTAAGTTCTACAAGTGCTCAAAGCTCATGAGAGCTCAAAGGACGTCTCTTGTAATTCACTTTACAAAAAGGAGGCAATGATGTAAAAATGCAAAGACATGACAGGAACATCCAAAGCCTTAATTCAATCTCCCCTACCCCAATTTTCAGCAAAGAAGGAAGAAAAAAAAATTATGTGCTTACCACACATCTCCAGTTATCAATTCACACAATTTAGTTTGAAAACATCCAGACTCAGCATGCTGACAAGGATGGGAACTGTACATTCCCAAGAGATAGCTAACACATTCATATTCTTTCTGAGAAAGGGAGAGCAGACTTCAAGAAGTCTGTCTGGTTTTACAACAGATGGATGGGACATTTTTGTGAAAGGATTCCTGTATTATCCAAATACGCCAACGCCATTATTGGGAATTGAGGAGCAAAGTATTCACGTGAAACCTATAGCATTGGGCTTGAGGAGTCAGGAGCAACTTGGGACAAAATTCTCAGGGAAGTTATCTAACATGCAGCTCTCCACTGCCACAGGTGCTGCTTTCACTGCATCCAATTCAGGTGCCTGTAACTCAATAGATTCCACCAGGATTATTAACAGCTCACCTCCTATTCTGATACGAACACAACTATATGATATGAAAGGCAACTTACTGAATGGGCTCAACACACTGGGTATTGACACTATTTGCAGCAACCAAAGGTTTTAGTCTTTAAACAAAAAGGGAGTGGGGGAAGAGGACAAGAACAGCCAATAATCCTAGTTTCAGCTGGAAGTGATGATTATTTCAAGGCTACGCACATGCACCCAAATTACTTGCAACTCATAGTCTACAGTTCAGAACTGTCATATCACAGATGGTGTCCAATGAAGATGCCCATCTCTACTATGACCACAGCTAACAGCAAAATCAGCTGTCCCCCAGTGCTTCAAGTTCTTTCAAGAAGGCAGATTAACAGATGAGTTACAATTACAGATCTGTTAATTACAATTAACAAATGAGTCTGAATATAAGAAAGCAGTTGCAAATATATATTTAAAAATAATTATTTGACCATTCTTTCAGGCAACATACTGATGAGATTTGAGACTGTCATTGAGTCTTTCATTTTTGCATGTTTAGAAGATCGTAAGCACTTTAATAGGACTCAGTTTTCCTTCACTGGGCATTCAGAGACATCACTGCTACTCATTTCCAGATCTGACCTTCTGCAGCCAGAGGTGACAATGATGCAGTTCTGCTGCAGAGACTGGACAGTGCAACCATACCAGAGGTGTGGTGGATAGCCATAATAAAAGCAGAATGAGAAGAGGCCAGCTTAGATGTAACTGGAGAAAGCCTACCAAGTTCCTATGCTGGCAAAAGGAAACCATCCACACTTCAGCCTGTATTTTATTTTTTTTTTTTGCGCTAAGGCCCCCATTCTATGAGGGCTAGCAATCCACTATCTCCCATCATGCACAAGCACCAAGCCGCACAGCTGAGCAAGGGAAAGAGCATCTTTGGCAATTCTGTGGCATCACAGTAAATGATGTCTGCCAAGCATGAAGTGCCTTCTGTTCTCATTAAACGTGAAATCGCTTATGAAGTAGATATATGGGTATATTCATTTATTTTACAACTACCACTGGCATTAAGAGGGAGGGATACAGAAATCCTGAAGGAACACATTATGAAAGAGAAATATTTAAGATGCTGAGAGTACCAAGAGCTTGAAAAGAATATGATACTTATTTTTAAAATAACCCTGAAGCTGTGGAAGACAAATGGAGGGGACAATAAGTACAATACAAAATAGGAGGAGTTGGAATGAGGAAGCTACAAGAACTTTTTCAGTGACAAACACCATTGATAAATGCAAAACTTGGATGAAAATGAACTTAACGGATCATGTGGAATGCTCAGCTTGAGAAGGAAAATTGATGTTGGTTTGTTCAACTGAACTATGCATTTTTCTCTTCTCAAATTACACCACAAGCATCTTGTAAATAGTAAATCAGTGAGAGGAATTATAATTATCCTGGAAGATTACTACTGTGTTCTTGGCTCTGTAGTTCACAGGAGGCAATTTTACACTCACTGTATTTAAACTGCACTTTTGAGCAGACATATGACACTGCATTTTTTTTTGTTGTTGTTCCTCTTACTTGAATGTGTTGTAAAGCATAGTGTTGTGTGGGTCAACAGCACTATCAGAGATATTACCTTACAGAATATTAGTGGAAGATTCTGAGCAACTCAGCAGAGCCTGAGATGTCTCTAAGAAGCTACTGGCTGAGATGCAACTACACGTTGCAGTCCATGCTCCTGCATACCCTTCAGTAACAGGGCAGCGAGTCACCAGCTAACTGTTTTTCTGTTCAACAGAGAAAAATACAGAAGCATCTAGGGGCACTGCTTTTGTTACATTAAATCTAGATAAGCTTACACTGGGTAATGTTTACCTCACAGTTAGGTGCATTCACTTTGATACAGCAAATTTAAGAGAAATAGGTTACTCCTTACAAACCAGAGTATCAAGGTCTCATTTGCCAAGTCTGCCTTCTTTAGAGATTCCTGTGAAGCCAAAAAACAAGGGACTACCCAGCAAAAATGTATAAACCTCTGGCCCAGATGAGCATAGAGATTTAACTGATACTGCTAAGTATTGTTTTTATGACAAGCCTACGATTCACAGGGCTTCTTAAAGGTTTAATCATAACCTCTTGCCTTAGAATCCTTATCTCCTCTCAAGTAAACAAGCAGTCAAAACAATGCTACCAAGCCAGGGGCTGAAGAACCAGGGGTATGGAAAAGGGCATTGCACAGAGAAACACTCTCTTGACCTTGCAGGAGCAAACCTGCTGGAGAAACTGGTGTGACCCACTGTGCAAATATTTACAGAGGAAAAGGAGCTGAGTTTTCAAAACCAAACAATAGCGCAGTGCAAACTATAAAATTAAACAACTATAAAATTAAACAACTGTAAAATATGCTATGAAAGTAAACATCTATGGGTACTTAAGACACCATTTAACTACCACTGCTCCATCTGAACTTGACCCTTAAAAAGAAGGGAATTCACTTCCCAGAGACAACTGCAATGACTATCCTCCGTTATTTAAGTCTTCTGTACCTGTTTCAGTTGTGGCAGGCACAATCAGGCCAAAATTAGGTAAGATTAAGAGCAAAGACAGAAATTATTGAGTTCCTGCTAAAGAAGAGAGTTGAAAACACACAATTACTGCCACATTCTGACATGTAGATAAAAACCAAGATATAAAAGTAATGTAAACCTAACACTAGCATTATCCAGGCCCAGTCACAAGAAGAGGCGTAAGACCAGCTGCAGAATGCTGATTTCAAAGATCTTTAATCTGTTAAATTTTGAGCCCATTTATTATTGACAAAAAAAACCCGCCTTTTCTTGTTGCAGCTACATATTGCAAAACTACAATCCAATTTAGATTGTAACAAGCAATAATAAAATGAGGTAGTTTGGTTTACATTTAACTACAGTGTGTGTGGAGTCAGCAAATGTTACTTAAATAGATTTGAGGGTTTCGATATTTATGGCTTGTTTGGTTGGTTTTTTAAAATATACAAACTAAAGCTTTTGAAATACAAGACTCCAAGGCAGTTAGGATTTACAAGAGGTAAGAACAATACCAGACAGAGACACATATATAAACAAAGAAACCCTTCAAGAATGTTTAATAAAGGAAGAAAGTAACTTACATTGTAGTCCTATCATCTCTGGTAAAGTTACAGCTGAAGGCCTTCAATTATATTAACTAGAGGCATGGCTAACAGTTTTTAAAACAGGACCTTAGTGGGGCTTTCTCAACATAAACAGTTTGAGATCAGCTGTGCTGAATAATTACATAGTTCCCCTAATAGTAATAATAGTATTATTTTAATAGCTGTGTACTGATGAACAACAAAGTAGGGAATAGGATCATTTCTTCAACCGTCCCTTTCCAAGAAGTCACAAGCAAGCAACTCAATCTGTCCAGCCAGCTGTTAGCCCAGTGTCACAGCACCAAGTAGTTACCTAGTGCAGGCAGAAGCAATTCATCAACTTCTTGCATTATAGGATTATCCACAGCATTAACAATATGGATTTAGAGGCCAGTTCATGCAAAACTGGTTAGCATTATTGAGTTCTCTAATTAAAAAAAGGAGCATTAATGCTAAAAGCCAATTCATACAGTGAAAAAAAATTGCTACAAGAGGCCTTACTGTCTCTTTAGGATAGAACATTGCTATACATTTAAAGTAATGGCTATTCTTCCCTATTCCTCTTGCAGCGTTCTTCCCTCCTGCATAACTATGCAGCAGTTTATGGGAATCCCATGACCAGCCCTAGGAATTTTAGGCCTTTCAAGGAATCAATGTTTTGACTCCCAGAAGCAGCAAGTCACAGCACCTTGCAGTTGTTAACATCATGCAAGTGTCCAAACTATTAAATATGCATTGCATGGGTATTCACAACATACATGCAACTGTTCCACAAAGTATTCTTGCACATGCAACACCACACTTCAAAAACCATTGAAATGTCACACTGGGCCTTGAAACAGAAGGTTACATTTTTAGTCCTGGACAAAATACACAGGAATCCTTAAGATTCAGTTTTACTTTCATCACAGCACTCCTGTGATCATGTAGCAGCCTATAGACAGTATGAACATATTACTATGCAAATATGCACTCTCCAAGGTTAACTATAGGCCTCTGAGACCATGTCTGAATAGAACATGAATAGAAGTTAGCCTTTACGCTGAACTAGACTGGGTCTAGTGTTGAAGTTGGTCTTTGGATTTTATAGTTTCTCCTCACTGAAATTTCATTAAGTGGTAAATGTTAACATAAAAGCACAAGTTTCCTAGAATTCTTAGAAGACCTTGAAGACAAATGGCGGGTTCTCAAATTTTCTTCTTGATATTTTACAACAAAAATTTAGTGTCGGAAATATGCCGTCCTTTATGCCACATCAACCTTTTGAAGGCAGAGTATTTATTGATTCTGTCCTTTCATTATGTGTACATGTAAGTTCAAACAAACCAGAGCAAAGTCTAACATGTTAAAGGAGGATGCCAGTATATAAGTGCCTCATATCAAAAGTATAAAAGAGCATAGAGAGTATTTTTGAGGCTACAAATGAGGTAAGTAAGCAGTTCTAGATCTCCATTGAGACATCCAAATAGAGTTAGAAGTCAAACAGATTTTTTAATAGAATAAAATAGATTTTTAATAGAATAAAAAATAGATTTTAATTAAAAAATAATTTTAAATGGTGTAATAAAGGAACACCTCCACAAACACTTTCATTATGCAAAGACTTAGAGGGGGAAAAATTATCTTAGAAGAATGATCACAATCACACCTTCCCAAGAACTTTATGTAAGAACATCTAACACTTCCCAGACAACGTTCAGTGTCTTAAAACCCTAATAGCAGGAGCCCTATTCTTATTTTATTAAAGTTTAAGGATGGGATTAAATGTACATATGCTATGAAATTACTTACACAAAGAAAGGCAATTACTTACACAAAGAAAGGCTCAGCAAAAGCCATAAATTCTGCTAGAATACTACACTAATCAGAGAACGTGAGGGCATAACAGACACTGCACTCCTATAGACTTACAATCACTTTCTTGATAAATCCAGGATCTTCGACATGGGCTAAGACACATACAGGTAGAGAACTTGAATATTGTCATTGGTGAGGCTGGGAAAAAAACAAGAAAAAAAGCAAGGCCCCCACCACTCAGAAGTTTTTTGGCAAAAACTTACATGTGGGAAGTTTTCTTGCATCAAATCACACAATCATTGTAGACAATCACACTGTGGACAGCATCACCTTGCATTTAATTATAGCTCCTCACATTTGTCTTCCAGTTTAGCTTTTTATATCAGAATCTCCAATGTATTTCTTTTTATACTGGAATCTCCAATATATTGGAGAGTGCTTAGATTAACAGTTTTTTGTTCAGTTCCACTTTTCAACAATTTGACAGATGCTTAAAATCTTCTCAGGTAAGCATCCGACTACCCAGGGACAAATCCCTTTGGACAAGCATCCTCAAAACAATTTAAACAGAATCTCTCATTACTGTTCAGGGAACAAACCACAAAAGACATCATTTTACTTTTCCTATTGCTCATCAGTATTTTTATGACAGGCACACAAGCTGCTTATAGGAAAAGCAAGATTAGGAAGATGCATTAACTCTTTTATGCATTTTCATGAAGCATTACTGCAGAAAACTATGGCAGAGTCAACACCCTGAAGTCTCCCTGCTCTTTAAGCCAGCTGGCTCACCTCATCTTTCCCAATAACCCAGTCTTGGCAATTTCTGATTTAGGACAAAGCCTAGTTAGCCACATAGGTATTATCGCAGAATTAAGACTATTCTCGTGCTTAAAATAACTTTTCATTGGCTCTAAACCTGCAAAGTAGCTCAATTTCTTCAAGATCTGCTGTCCCTGTTGCTATTCATCTCATTCTGCTGTAAACCAATGCGTTTGTGAGGCTGCCACCAGACTCCCACTCCAGAAATGGCAGTGAGCATTTCTTCACTTCTCGGAGAGTAAAAGCACAGCCATGAAGGAGCACGAGCACACTTCAAAGGCTGCTATTTAAAGGGGAAGCAGGGGAGGAGAGTAGTAGGTGTTAAAAACCAATGCAACTCTCTCCTTTTTCAGGGCCTGTTACACTAACAAAGACAGAATGGAAAGACTTGAGCTCTGTGCCCGCTTTGGAATTTAAATGCAGGTGGTGGGAACTGCATGTTGAGCATCCGTCAGGTCTTTCATCACTGTACCTACTCTGTAAAATTGTCACTGCATGCAAGAAATACCTTAACGTTTAAGAAAATACTTCAATCGTAGCTATAAATCAATGTGAGGAAGGTTTTGCCAAGGAATGATCTCAGATGTTCCAGATATAAAAATAATTCAGAGGAAAGAATAAATTCCCTATAAATTGAAGGAAATCCCCTAATTAAGTTGTAGATATTGGAAAACAAAGCTTAACTTTGCAGGTCCTGTGTCTTACAGTTTATGGAAGTGACTGCCTAGATGCAAAGAAGAAAATCTGTTTTGGAAGTAGTGAAACTTTTCCCAATAGAGCATTTCTGTGTTTAAAAAAACACCACCATATTTTTTTTTTTAATCAAGTTTTGGAGCAGATATTTCCAGAACTCTCATAGCTATCCCTATATATGAATGCATACATATATATATAATAAGCATTTTATGTATTATTCAAAACATCAACAACAGATGTTAAGATACCTCACCCACTAGACCATGCCACATAAAAACCAAAATATTTCAAGTTTGTGTGTTTTTTCTAAATGCCTTCCTCGTAAGTGAAGTGGAAACCAAATAACTGTGACTTCATTAAAACTACTAATTTTTGTAAACAAGCAAACAAAAGTGATTTCCCTAATCACCATAGGAAACATTTTATTATCCTTCAGCTGACTGGCAGAGGGAACCTACACAACTGGCATTTTCTGCAAGAGTTTGAGAGGAATGCCTTGCAAAACACCAGCATTTCAAGCAGGTATGTTAACTGGTCCAGCAAAAACAAACAAAGAAAATCCTACACACACACACACACACACACAAAATCAGCTGAAAGTCTCAACCACAGAAAGAGACATCAGGTCATAAACCTTACATAAATTCAGTGTAAACTACCAGCTCATGTTTCTCTATCAAAAAGATTTATTTGTCCTTCTGGATTAAAAAACCACCAAGTTTTGGTACACTGAGATGTGGAATTTTTGATGAAACAAAACCACAGTAAATAGCTTATATATACACCATTTTAGCATGACATCTCTAGTAATATTTAAAGTTTTTAAAAAGGAACAGTGACATTGATTCTGATTAGCATACATCTTTTTACTTCTAAACTGAAAAAACTCTATCGAAGCTAATTTTCTTTTAAAACACTTCAGAATTACCCTCTCCCAGCTCTTTCAGCTAGAGTTTACAGTTAGACTTGAACCCATTAACCACATTTGACTGCATAATTATGGCCAACCCTGCAATTTGATTAGGAAGCCATCTAATGAGTCTGCACATAGATAACAAATTAAGTTAAATGGAGAAATAACAACAGCCTAAGAAAACATACAGTGGAGTCATTTTACAAACCTATTTGAGTGAAAAACTACTTTGTGAATGCAATTCTCCCTATATAAAATTAGATCATTAACCCAGTGTCACTTTTTAGAGCTGAGATTCAATGACTGGTGAGCTGACAACCCTACAGGATTTACAGCACACTGTCTGCCATCTGCCCAATATTAATCATTTTAGTCTGCAAATTTAGAATAAGGCTGTTGCAAGCTACAGTCCACTCCCTTACATTTTTGCGGAGTAACACAGCAGGGCATTCTTATTTAGGAGAATGAGCTTGATATTTGTAAACAAAGCTAAAATAGCCAAGGGAACAAAACTTGAGTCCATCTGACTAGATTTCTAGTCCAGTTGGTGCAGAATGACTCTCTCTGTCTTCATAAACCATGTTGCTTGCCTGACCAGCTGTTTAAGCGGTCGTATCTTCATCCACATGTGTATGGACAGCTATAGGTACTACAGGTACCAAACTATAGGACATCTATAGGTAACCGTGAATAACCATCAGATTTACAAACAAATGGAATAAGCAAGAGAGTTCTTAAACAGCAAGTATAAATAAAGGATACTACCTGCAAGCTCATGGTATTACACATTTTTGCTTCTATAAACATGAGATTTTATGAGTCTCGCTTATTTAAGAAAGTTTTTAAGTCTCAGCCCAGGCAGAAAGCTTGCAAACATGAAAAGAGTTTTTCCCAGAGTTCATAAAATAGGAAGGAAATAAAATCCTATTAACAGTCCAGTTGTCCTAGGAACTAGCTCATGATTTTTGAGTACTGAGATTTTCCCATCCCTGGAAGTGTTCAAGGCCAGGCTGGATGAGGCTTTGACCAACCTGGTCTAGTGGAGGGTGTCCCTGCCCATGGAAGGGGGGTTGGAACTAGATGGTCTTGAAAGTCGCTCTCAACACTGAATAAACCAGTTCCTTGCTTCCTCAGGACATGAAGGCCTTCTGCAGATACACTTTACTCCAAGAAATTTCTGGGCTACTCTCAGCTACTCAGGGAGGGGGTTACTATGTGCCAGGATCTACATTTCAACATCACCATTTCTGGGGCCATCACAAAACTAGGACCATACAGACAGAGTAGGCTGATCTTCTAGAATCCAGCCAAGGCTGCAAGGAAGTCCAGCACTAAGGAGCTGACCTTTCCAAGAGGTCACTTTTGGAGACTCATGCTGCCAATATCAGGCAGAGATGCTATGCATGACATTGGGAGAGCTTGCACTACAGCACTTTGTAGTAAAACGTATGGGGCATGAATTGGAGGCATCTGATGTTAGAAAGATAAACAAGCTGGGACACCGGCTTAGGTGCCGCTATGCCCTCCCAAGACCAACTTTAAAAGTATTGGTTTTCATTTCTACATTACAAGAATGTTGTTAGAAGTCAGATGGCTAGAGATTTTAAACATGGTTGCCAATCCGTATAAAGGTTTTCTGGTCATCCAAGAATACAAGGCTTTTTACTAATATAGTTGAGAAATGCCAAAATTATTTATCTCAGATACAACTGCGATAGTTGCATAATCAAAGGCCACTTAAAGTTAGACATTAAGCTTACTTTTCTGAATCTTGCTTCATCCAATCTATTTCATGATCATTTATTTTCCCGTTGACAGTTGAGGTCAGTGCAAGAGCAGTAAGTCATATCTCACACTTCAGGAGTTTATGCAATAGCTGGCAACCAGACACTATTCCTGACATCTGGGAACCAATTTGCAAGAAAAGCTGATGAAATGAGGCCATCCTGAGTTATAAACACAAGTATAATGATATCTTCCAGCTTTGCAGATCACTTTTTATAGAGTGGAAACTATGCAGTTATGTGTATAGTTTCAGTTGTCGTTACAAAGTCTTTCCTACACACAACTCTTACTTAATCAATGAAACAAACCATCAGTTCACAAGATTCTCTAAAACACTTGAACAAGTTATAATACTGAAGAAACATTTAAATGAAATTAATAATGAAACCTTATATTATACAAAGAAAAAACCATGGAGACATTCAGCCATAAAGATTCAGCTCTGCTTATTTCAGAATTTCCAGAAACCAGCAGCTCTGCTAAATAATTTTTCTGTTACAGCAACACTTACGTGCAACCATTCAGTAGCTGTAAATTTACCTATCATCTTGAGACATTTGCCCAATTTTCCACTAACCAGACATTGCACCTTGAAGCATTATGAGCTACCTATACATCACCAGGTAACCTATAAACATACACTCTTGGCTAGGCCCATAGTTTTCCCTTTTCCCTCCACATAAAATCATTTCCAATAGAAGCACTTTGCTGGACTGTCAGGTCTTTATCCTTGCCTGTCCATCACCATTGAGGCCCTTCCCTCAGGTTCCCATATCCCTTTTATCATTGATTATGGAGTTAATTAGACTATCAAACACAAAAAAGTTTATTATTGCAAAAAACCAATAGCTTTGCTTGTCAAAAAAGTCTGTTGAAGTCAATGAGAAGCCTCAAGCAACAGAGAAGCCCTCATACACACCTCGAGCACAAATTCAGCACCGTCGTTTTCAGGGAGGAACGGCAATGTTGGCCTGGTACCACCCTGCAGCAGACCAGCAGCTTGAAGCAGCTGGTTCTGCAAGCTATATTATTATACCCTACAATCTTCTGAGATTTCTACTTCAGTTTATTTGGATTCCTCAAACCAAATGTCCTGCTTTGCAGGAACCTCAGCAGACCACTCTAGGAAGCGTCACGCTGTCTTGGCAGCTGTCACACAGAGATGTCAGCAGCGCATTACCACTTTCCCACATGGAAGCAAGCTGTATTTCTGCTCCTGTTCACTCACGAGTGACACCATCTCATGTGTCATCACATCAAGAAGTGACACCACGCTGAACCTCACTCCAATGCTGAGGTCAGTTATCAGCCATGCAAAAGGAAAACACACAGGAAGGAGTACCCATGATGTGCTTAGCTCACCACTTTACTCCTTCAGATTGAACACAGGCATCCTCAGACATCAGTGTGCCCTTTTCAGTATCGTTTTTTCTGGAATTGGGATCCTGGAACAGAACTGAGCCTGCACTCTCCTCCCAACTCTTACAGGCTACAGCTCTAGAGCTCTGAGTACAGCTGTCCAAGGATTTGTTCAGGATCTTTACATTATGGGCACAGATGTTGAGTGGTCCCCAGTTTCTGGGTCTTCAAGGAGATATTGTTCATCACCTTAAACATCACGCACTCTGATCAGTGCTCTCTTCATATTCCACAGCAGCAATGAGGTTAGCAGCATCCCAAGCCTGCTGCTCTGTTACCTGGCTGGCAGAGCAGCTCCAGCCTCTCTGATAGCACACACTGATAAGCAGCAGTGCAACTCCCTCAGTGCCCTAGGTGGCTTTTCTGGGAAGCCCAGGTGATGAAGATCTGAGTGGACAATTAGCAATAAGAAGTGGTTTATTGTGGAGACAAAAGGTTCAGAAAAGGAATTGGCTAGGGCAATGGAAGGTGGGCATAAGATGTGGAACTACAGGTATGAAGGAACAGCAGAGCTGCTGCTAGAAGACTGACATTTGATAGCAAGTATAAAGGTGCACCCATGTCATTTGGCACTTTTAACAGTATAAGAAGCCTTCTCAGATGGTCACATCCGATCAGTAACCCAAGAACTTTGCATCTGCACACACATTCAGGATAAAGTGCAGGACTTGCATTGATTTGGACCCCTGTATGCCCATTGTGTACAACAATGAAACATCTTCTGGTTTGGTCTCACCCCAAACGAACCTATTGTATACATATTTGCAAAACACTGCTATTCAAACTCTATTCCCATTCCTTTACTCCTGTGCAAGAACCAAGCATGCATGAAGACACAGATACATAAATATATTTAGAAGGGAATGTTATCTTAACTATTTCAGTTCTTTAACACGCTTATTAAAAGACAAGCACAGATGAACAGGAGGTTGGACTGTTCTATCAATGCAGTAGGTGAAGAACAGTAAAGTACCTACATGGTCCTTAACCCATGCCAGAGAGCATTGATCATTCCATATATATAGCCCATGCTGCAAATGTCTGAGGGTTGGGGAGACCTTGTGATAAATCAGTATTTTCATCCTAGGGAACTGACCACTCCCTTATTGAAAGCCTTCAGTGACTCAGAATGATGAGATCTCCCAATTAAGCCACAGATCAGCAAAACCTTAAGAATCAGTGTGTCCATGCTACAAGAGTGCCAGGCTCACTAATACAGCCCCTTTATTTGGATCACTCATTAATTCTGAATTGAGATGCTGTAAACAGGTGGAGATATCCATATGACTACAAAGATGAAAAGTAAGTTTTACTTGAACACCACTGCTCTCATTCCCAGCGAATCTCAGTGTTGCTCATACAAAACCAAGGGTTCCTCCTTCTTCTAACCCTTTCTTGGCAACCACATATGTACATCCCCAAAAAAGGAATGGGTTTTTGTTTCTCCACTGTTCAACTTCCCATCCTCATAGTGAATTCAAGGCATGATGCTTTTCTACAACAAATACAGACTTTTTTTATCTGTACTGTATTAAAAAAAAAAAATTGGGGAAGCTTATGAACTGAAAAGTTACTTTAGAAGTTCAGTTACTCTTGATGCAGCTAGAAATATGAAATTCTAAAATAATACAGAATCTGGTTTACTTTTTAATTTAAATGGTGCAGTAGTGACAAGTTATGTTTGGAATGTTGTCAAATTGATCCTTCATAAAGATTTTTTAAAAACACTTAAAAGCTAATATATGCTTTCAAGGTATCTCTTGATATTCTTGAGATAAGTGGGTGACCACATTGAGCACATAACTAATAATTTTTAAATCTTAAAAATCATAGATGACATAATTTTCTACAGAAAAATTATTCAACTGCCCCAGAACTTATTATTTTCATCTCCTAGGGAATCACGGCCCATAAAAACATAGGCAACAGCTTTTCCAGAGCAACTTGATCAATCTTGCCTAGTTTGGTTTTTATTTAATTAGTTTCAGCTGTGTTTAGAATAGAGCTTTCGTTATGCCAAGAGGATCTTTTTGTTCCTGTTTTGTTCTTTTTTTTTTTTTGCATGGGACTTTCCTGGCAATCAGTTAATTCTCTCATCTATTGTAAGAATTTTGTCATCTTAGATACCTTTCCTACCACTGAGTCAGCGCTCTCTGCTGTGATTACTGAATTTAAAATCAGGGCGTAACTTCTTACTCTCCAACTGTAAAACATCCTGTTTCTACACACAGGCAAGACCAACAAATGCATGCAAAATAGGTGATGTTCTTTTTCTCCCAAGGAAATTATGATTTTATAATACATTTGCATTATTATCGGACAGTATTCAGTTTTTGTTAGACTGTAAATAAAAGCCTCCCTCCTCATGCATAATCTTAAATTAGTCTTCAGTTTCCAAACACAACTGCTAATTCATGCTTTGTCACCTTAAGAAGTGACAGCCAGAGTCTTTGTCCCCTGTTCAACAGATTTCAGAAGATTCCTGATAATTTACTAACAATTTCTTTAAATCAGGCAAGAACAAATCACTGGCCACTGGGAGAAAGCTAGAAATAGTTTCACAAATTCTGCAAATTAGAACACAAAGCAGGTGGATTAGGGATCAGCTGGAGGGTACTCCTTGGAATGCTTTCTTATCTCAGTTCTTAGATTGTTTTCCTTCAGTGGATGATTAACTGGCTCAGGGCCACAGTGAAAGAGAAGAGTGAGTGCAAAAGCAGTTGCCAGAGAATAAAGCACATAACCCAACAGAGGTCACAAGCAAGGTGCCAGCCAGAGTGCCTGCCGTATGATCCTTCTGGTCAGACTTACCACAGACTTTGTTGTGCATGCTGGCCATCAGTAAATGTGTAAACCAAATCTAGGTGGCATACTCCTTGTACAGTGGTGTAGTTCCCTGCTGAACAGTTCAGCAGCACGTATTCAGCACTCCTTCCTCTGTATGTTTGCCTTTCCCCTATTACTTCTATCAATGCTATATATTGGGACTCTATTTACAATAAAGAAAGCTGATTTTCTTGCTTCTATATTAGAAGAAAACTATTATTTGAGCTTCAGAATAGAATTAGAAATTAGCACTTCCTTCAGACCAATCACAGTGTGATGCAAAGAACTCCGCAACATGCACTTGTTCAGGATGGGGGGGCAAACAAAACCAAGGTATCATCTCTGTTTACCAGTTTCTACAGAATGAATTAGAATACATGTTCCTACACTTTTTCCAATTTTTTTCCTTTTTAAACTGAAACTTATATTAATTCCCTACTCTATTTTTGTGCTGGATTTCCCTTGCTACAAGAGTTGAAAAAATAAAGAACTATCATGACTAATGTCAGCAAAGGGCAGGGGCGTCTCAAACATTTCCAACAGAAAAGGTATAAAGCTAAAGGGGGCTTTATCCATTTTAGTTTTTCTTAGGTTTACATTTGAAGGTCTATTATATTAGAAACACAAAATCCAAACTGAAACATAACTCATTAAAGGAATCCTTAAAAGGCTACCTCTCTCAAAACCAGATAGATATGAGACAAACAGCTGCAAGTAATTTATTACCAAAAAAGTAAAACCTCAATAGTGAACTACAATCAGTAGAAGGTTTGTAACAGTTCCTGGCACACAAGGATAGCACCACACATATAGTCAAGTACTACATCTCTGCAGAAGCTAGTAGGGATTTTAAATTTTTTTTCCCCCTTTTAAAATGAGTCCTCAGTATAACCCAAATATTCTGCAAGTGTTACATGACTCACACTGTTATGATAAGTAGACTTTTTGTTTTTCAACTGTCATGAGTTTTAAGCGTAAGAATGTCTCTTGTAAAAGATTTCCAGTAGAAGAGGTATAAAGCTAGAGGTCTGTTCCCATTCTAACCATGTCCAGGAATTTAGATTGCACACAATCCAGTCAAAATTCAAACCCTGAAACCGATCCTTCTCCACCAGTTCAAAATCTGACTTGCTGGCCATTTCACAAAAGACAACTTCTTTCCATCTTTGCTTTAAGATGATGATGGATGGCTTCAGGCATAAAAAGATTCAGTACTACTGAAGATTAAAAGAATTACCAACTTCATTCTGAGCTCCTAATAAAACAAGTTTAAGGAGCCTAAATATAAAGGCTGTTGATTTTTAAGTAACTTTACAAATCCTACTGAACCTTGGTTTAAGTACACAGCAGTGATTTTTCTTTTATTAGTCTAGCATACATTTATGTATTTGCACAGCTTTCACAAAGTTCAATCTTAAACCTACTCAAAACATGGTATTCATCTCTTCATTGTTAGGTGGGAGTTGCAAATAGTGTTGCAGGTCACTCCACAGTATCAGCATTTGACCACCTGTGTACTTGGGTCACTCTCTGAAAAAATTCTAGTGTGATAACTATGCTCTCAGGAGCACAAAGTACTCTTAAGTAAATACAGGTTTCTGTTATGCTTAAGTCTAAGTGTATGCCCATTAAAATCCAGGTGCTGTTCATATCTAGAACAAAATTAACCCCCACATAACCATGCCGAGAACAGAAACAAAGTCAGTCCTCCTTACATTTAAAAAGAAAGCTGTTTTACAATTGTCCCAAATGTATTCCTCAGCTGAACTAGATTTTCCTCAGAGTAGGACAAAAGTATCAAACAAGCCAGGAAACACCCATTCAAAGCTCCACACAAAGATCTTGAAGATGGAAATCTCTAATCCAACCATGCTTCAGAACAGACTATTCTTTGTGCTCTCATTTGAGATCATCTTCTACAGAACTGAAAAAGGCAGGGTTGCAAGCTATGCTATGAGCATTAGAAGCCTTCAGGTTTCCTGACCTGTCAGTTTAGTATAGGTATCACTCTGCTCATTCCCACTTGAATCTGCTGAAGACCACCTCTAGGATTTCTCCATCACACCAAATTTTTCTCTCCTAGTGGCATAACATTTTTTCAGGGTTACTCTCACCTCCGTATTTTCCAACATCTATAAATATAGCACTGCTTTCAGCAATCAAATGTTCTCATTGAAAGTCTCCAATCGCAGAATAACTTTTTGGTCAAGTCCGAGTCTCATATACACACTGGCAAAATAAAAGTCTGAAAAGCACAGCCAGATTCAACTCAAGAAAACTTCAGGTGCTCATTGTGTGCTTTACTTTCAGTTGTGTTTTGTTTTCAAGGGGTGGAATGAGCAAGGTTTAATAGGTTTACATGAAACAAAAATTCATCCAACAAAATTCTAATGGCTTCAGCATGAATAGGAGACAGAGACCTGAAGTCAGTGAAGTTACATTAAAAAGGTCATTCTTCCCTTCACTGTCTATATTTAATTTAGATTTCAACTCATTTTAAAATTCAAAGCAGTTCCTGAAGTCTCAGCATTGTTCAGAGACACAAAACAAAAGCCTCATCACTACTTTGCATACAAGTATGATCATGCTCATGGAAAATACCTTCTCAAGTGAAAAATAATGATTTTGAGCATGTTTGTGTGGGGGTCTAATCTTATTCTACATTGCTACAGTGGAAGCTACATTAAATCATACGCTTGATGACATGATGCCTAGTGAGCAAGAATGCTGAAACCGCCAACTGCTGGTTCCCCCCAACACACCCCCTTCAACAGACATGGAGAAGCCTGTAAATAATTTGTGCAACCGTGACCTTAAACTGAAAATACTGCAGCTAACGTATTTATGCTGGTGTACTGTCAACATACAAGCCCTCAACAAATCTTTCACAACCCAAACTCTGTTTTCCTTTGTAGACATAAGTGAATATTACAATATGAGTAACTTTGATGGTTCATTTTATCAAGATCTCCACACTATGTGCAGTGTGCTGATATAGGAGACGCGGTCTAGACCATGATACAGCATTAGAAACAAACTAATTTCACACCAAGTTTAATAATTAGAGCCACAGACTACTTGTAAACATTTATAGAATGATACAATTTATGCAGATTTATGGTTCCAAACCTTGAATGCATGCCAAAGGACTTAATACATCAGCTACATTCTGAAGATGTTTCAGCATGATTGTGTGCTTCATTTTTTAACCTCTTTGAATGTTTTGCAGAAGTTGTTTCACAGCCCTCATCTTCCACTTGGTTCTACTAACTGTCAGTTTTGCCTTTTAGTTGAATACACTGAACATTCACATTGCAAGTTGTATGTCAAAAGTAATTACTATGTATAGACTTAATTGCTCAATCCACTCTATTCACTAGCAACCTCTTCCAAAATTTCCGATCAAGCTCAGGCAATGTATTATACACACTCCTTTTAATTATGCTTGGTCTTACAAAGTTGATGGGTAGATGTTCCATATGCTATTGCTTACAGGCCCAAGGCACAAATTAATTTAAGTCACTGACTACTGACCTAACTCTTGTCTCCAAAAGTTCCCATTTACACAGCCCTGGGAGGACAGGGGCCTGACTTTCACAGACAACATACAGGGAAGTCTCTCTCCATGGGTACATTCAGTTCTGGTGGTTTTATTCCACACTGGTGAGCACCTGGTGAGCTCTTAACAGCCTTAGCAGCACTGCAGGTCTGGATACAGAGCAAACTCAGACACTACCACTCTGAGATATGGAGCAGCTTAAAGCACCACATTTGCATTAGGTAATTGTCTAAATATATTTCATCACAAACCCCAATTTTCCCCAATGTGGGTACCTCTGTACCTGGACTGTCACAGGTCATTAACATTTTTCACCAGGCAAGGCAGATGTTCACCGTGTCTGCCCCAAACACCTGAATCACAAAGCACATGAGCAGTCTGCCATTCCGTGACTCACAACCAACTCGCAAGAGGCTTGCTTTCACAAGCCACTTCCCTGGCAGCCCATCAGGCACAAGTAATTCTAGCAGAAGGCACGTTCCCCGAGGTAGTCTGCCACATCCCTTCACGAAGCATGCCAGACCAGAAGCGCATGCTGTTAGCACGTTGCAAGTTCAGGAGCGCCAATACCACTCTGAATGGGAAAGCTGTGGGCAGACACACTGTGTGCTGCTGTGGTTGTCTCCACGCCACCCTCTTCCTCTTTCATTTGCCAATGACGCAAGAGAGATAGCGGAACGCTGCCATTACTGTATAATTTGCTTGGAAAGTTATTTTTAGCATTTAAGGAGCTTTGAACTTCAGGAAAATCATCTTCAAGGGTACCTCTGTGGCTGAAAGCCTTTGGCATTAGCACTGAAACTGGTTGACACAGCGTGTAATGACTACTGCTAAAATCCGACATCCAAGTGAAGAAACTAAAGGGATCTATTCTTTCTCAGCTGTGCCATGGAATTACCAGACCCCACCTGACATCCGTTAACATTAACGGAGGTTGCATGAAAGATTTCCACATATACCAATGAGAGAATGTATCTCTAAATTTAGAACAAAAAGTATGCTAGAGAGGAAACACCCACTATTGCTTAGACAAAGAGACAGTTGACTGAAAATTTGTTTGATGTACCATGGTGCTCTGCAATTCCTTTGAGGTAATTTATGATTCTTGGCCATTTCATAGCTTGTTCATTAATTCATCAAAGTCTTTCCAGAAAAACTGAAATTAAAGGGTGATTTACACAAAATATACCATTAGATTACATGCCTTGCAAGCAAAAGCACTTCATGCGCTACAGAGAACAGCAAAGATTTTCATGTCTAATCAACAAGGTGTGATCTCTACACAGAAAGTAGGATCACTACCCAAAACCTTGTGATTATATCTTCAAAGAAATCAGTGCCTAAAGAAAAGTACACTAAACACACATGTAGCCTAAACCCAATTTTTTTCTGGAGGAAAAGATGAAATGTGAACAGTAGCTGTGACAGAGTACCTTGTACGTCTCTCGCAAACTTGAAGTTCAACATCTTTCTCATTATAAGTGTGTTTTGCCAGAAGGAGCAAGATAAAATATTTTAGACCTTACCTTCATGCAGTGTACATTTAAAGACTACCCCAAAAAAACAATTACCACCAGATGAAAATCACGGGAAATGGGATTAGAAGTCCGAGTGGGAGCATGGATGTCATGTTACTGCACAAAGTGGTAAAATCCACAAAGAGTAATTTTGTGCCAAGCTCCCAACAGAAAGTGCGCAGCTTGGAGTTTCTTCCTTACACAGAATATTTACGTTAACAGGAGATTTCACAGGAGTCAAATCTGGATGTACTTCAAATAATTGGGCTGCTCAAAGTCTGTAACTTCTCTTACTCTGCCATGGTGATTGGCTTGTATTTCCAGGGAATACCCCCTCCACTCTCAAGACAACCTATTTTCTTGCTGCTACATGCTACTAAGGGGGGTGGGGGAAATACATTTGTTGTGTTCTAGTGAGAAGTATGACTCCTTCAGAAAACCTTGCAACTTCCATTAGGTCAGCGTTGGAGACCACGAGAAGAGGTGGGCCGTGGCTAAAGAGAACACAAAGGAACCGTCATTGACAGCATTCTGACATAGCCAGGTAGCTTTGCTCATGCATGGGTCTATCTTCAGCAAATATAAGACATACACCAAACATATGACTTCATATGAAATGAATGAATGGCAGTAGAGATTGGTACAAAGAAGTAAGCAGCACATTTCTTACAGTGAAACATGATAGCCCAGGGTCTACCATATTAGCCAAATCATAAATTTATTATGCAGAATGACTTTTTCCCACCTATCTAGTATCATAAAAATGGAGCTTCAGCTCTGTGGTCTTTGGTCCACACATGTAACAAGGTCTAAGTACAAGATGAAATGCAGATCGCTTTCTGGACAGACCTACTTGAGCAGACATGAGAACTAATGAAATGGACATCCCCACTCCCCCAAAAAACCACCACACAAACCCAAACAAAAAACATACCACCAATTACTCTGTTCCGAGACTTTCTCCTGGCTACCTCCCTTTCAAGATGACCGACTATACATCTCGCTCTACAGCCAGCAAACCTGGAAGTCCACCCTCCCAGGCTGAGAAAACACAAATGATTCACCACAATCAAATAAGGAAAATTTCAGGCTTTGAGTTGTTTAGCTATCTGAGTGATAGCCAGAATCGCTGGCAGTTTTTTCCATTAAGAAATACGAATGAGACTTATTTTTCATAATCCATAGACTACCACTGTTTAAAATATTCATTCAAGAGGCTCATTATATTACAAGTACAGAATACAGGAGAATATAGGCAATACAGGGAGACAACTTGCATATTTACTGTGTTTTTAAAATCACCATTCAAACCTCCTGCTCATCAGGTTTGACTCTGTACTTGCATTAAACTACAAATAACTTTGGCCTAAGCAGTTGCTATGGGTGGTGTCCACCCTAACTCCCTAGCCTGAAAGCTGAGGAATACATAAATTAGCATGAAGCTTCCTTCCCCTGAAGGTTTTGTTTAATTTTAGAAGTGTCAGGGAAATGTTAATGTTACATTTTGTTGCATATTTTCCAGCAGCATGTGGCATATGCCGAGAAGGGAAATAACACTGTTTGTCATTACAACTTTACAGCCAAGGAGGAAGAAAGAAAAAAGGAACCAAATTAAACCTGTAAGTCATAGATCTGTTAAATGCTGTTCTCCGCTATCCAAACTGGATTTAATAGTTTAAGGTGACTACAAGGTTCTTTCTCTGCTTCCCCAAGTTGCTGATTTATTGCAAACCCAGATAAAATAGTTTTCATGGAAAGCATCTCCATGTGAAAAGTCTGACTTAATCAAATCGGGAAAAAAAGTTGACAATCACTTTGCCATTTTCAGATGAATCCTTAACACAACTATTAATTTTAAACACTGTAGTAAGCAGTAAGTATAAAAATCACTAAGAGATACAGAAGGACTTGGGAATAAGTGAAGTAGACAAAGATATTTAAATATTTACAGATTCAAAACTTCATGAAATGGGAAAATTGTTTCCCGTTCATCTCAAGTGCCACTCATGACCCTCTTGCATACGCAACTAGAGACATTTAAGTGCGTACACACAGAAAAATTAAGAATCCAACAACACATTCTCTTTTTCCTCCCTTTGCCTAAAATATTGAGAAATACATGTATAATTTCATTTCCCTTAGGCTTCATTAGAAGAGACACTGGATTTTATCCGAGCGTCGTTTTGCCTCAACATCATTTCATTTAATTCCCCCAGCTACCTTAAGCCAGCATCCTCCTTGCATCAATCCTATCGCTAAGTTAATAAAATATTTGGTCCTCATTTTGCTTCCTCTTTTGTGGTCTGCATCCAATATAGAGAAATATTACAAAAGAAACTATCATGGTGCTTGTGGTATAAATTAATGCAAAGCTGCATTTTCAACACTTCACTTTTAAACAGCAATATAATTGCAACTTTGACTCTCATAGCAAAGCCAATCACTCCAACGAAGAACTTTAAATGTTGCAATGCATAAGAAAATTAACATTACAGGCTAAGAAAGGGCTTATTGTCCGTTCCTCTGTTTTCCATCAAGATTAGCAGCAAGTCTGACTCAGTTATAGAGTCTGCGTTGTCTATAATTTCTCTGGGATAACTGCATTACAGTCAAAGGGCTTGTCTCAGACAAAGAGAAGCACCAGTTTTCCACAAATACAGTGTGTTTGTGAAAGAAGATAAGGAAGCAAAGTCTCAGTCTAAAACAAGTTTGCTCTGCTTTGGTTAGACCAAGTTGTCTGTAAAGAGCATCACTTACATTTCTTCCCAGCCCTAAAACGATACAGTACAGCAGGATGCTTAACCCAAGGCACAGCTGATGTGGTTAGAAACATTTCAAGTCAGAAAGCTCTTCCTTGCCCATGTCATTTACAGGCTTTATTTTTATACACACACACACACTTAGTAAACACAGAGATATTACTCACTGCCTTATTGCATCAAAACACAGTATCAGACTGTTCTTCTTACAAGGGCAGGCAGTGGTAAGACCAGGGGTAAGGGCTTTAAACTGAAAGAGGGCAGATTTAGATTGGATATCAGGAAGAAGTTCTTCCCAGAGAGGGTGGTGAGACACTGGAACAGGTTGCCCAGAGAAGCTGTGGATGCCCCATCCCTGGGAGTGTTCAAGGCCAGGTTGGATGAGGCTTTGAGCAACCTGGTCTAATGGAGGGTGTCCCTGCCCATGGCAGGGGGTTCGAACTAGATGATCATTAAGGTCCCTTCCAATTCAAACCATTCTGTGATCCTATGATTTTCCAAAAGTGGGTTTCAAATTTTGTCTTCATGCATGTTTTCGTTCTTAAGCCACCTGCCTATCTATATCCAGAAACATTAGAGCAGATGACCATTGACAACTAATATACAAGTGCCAGAGATTCCAACTGGTACTAACAAACTTCCAGTGTCGATACCATTGACTCCTCAGAGCACCCTCTTTTTTTTTTTTTTTTTACAAACTTGGAGATTTCAGAGATCTTGTATTCAACATGTGCATTCACTTGCAATTACAAGAACTACCACGTTACATCTGTGGAGATGATTTGCACTGGGTGCCACTGCCCTTTGACTGTGGCAGACAGGTGGTGTCTAGGGAGAACACAGACTGAAGGAGCAGCGTTTGTGGCCAGTTGATGCTGAGAACATTAGCCATATACATTCATCCATGCTGCTGTTTCTCTCTTTACAGATATGTGATTGGTAGCTCACTGACCCACCAGCACAGCATCAGTATATCATGCTTACTCTGCTGTTGCAACATGCTATACTAAGGAAAATGGTTTTGTACGAACACCAGGGACTGAAGCTCAAAGCCAGTGTGAATAGCCATGTGGCAGTTCCTTGGCAACCCTTAGGCCTTCAAGGCAGGACCATTAACTAGCTTGCAGAGTTTATAAAATAAATCCAAATTAATAGCTTAGGAAAATAAAAATGACAGTGTTAGTAGCGAGGCCAACATCCTACTACCTCTATTTCATCTCAGTAAAGCTGTTGGTTAGATGCTCTGCTGAGCTTTCCACAGAATACCTCAAGTGGATGCAGAAACCAGAAATATGACCATTCCCAGGCTTTCCAGCAGAATTTTCCATGAATCTGGGTTTTAGACATCACTAGGCTCATTACTGAAAAGATACTGCGCCAGGCAGACCGTACAGTATTGGTATTACCATAAAACAGAAACGCAAAAATAAGTTTTGCTTGGAGTCATATGAGGGAAGGGGGAAAGGGGGGAAAAAAAAACCCTAAAAGACAAAAAACCAGAACATTCTGTAATTGTAACTGGAGGATTTTGGAAAGAAAACAATTCGGAAAAGAAACTCTAATCCCATCATGATCATTCTCTCAAAGAAGCTGGAGAAATTGCCTTCTGTGAAAATAAACAGAAATGAACATTTCTGTATAGGCCATAAATACCAGAACACTGAAGAAACAACTTTAATTTTGTAAGGACTGAAAGGATAAGTAATAAGTTGTCAGGGCTGCTTAGACATTTGTGAACCCTCATAAATATTACCTACCACAAGTCTAACTCACCGCCATCCCTGGCTTATATTTGCTTGTTTTAATATCTTACCAACTCCTCTGCCACGTGATAACTGACCTTTTAAAGCTTTTCTTCTAGTAGTGTGTACAAGACAGTGTCAAGTAAATGATTATCAGTTCTTAGAAAGGAAATCTACAAATTTCATTTCTAATACTTTGCATGGACCATTACCACAAATCAGGATTTATTAGCTTTTTAAGAGCTTTTTACATTGATGAAATCCTAACATAAAACTAAATGTTTTATAGTAATAAGTCTTGCAGTGAGTACCATTGTCCACAGAATAGATGAGTGAGCATTAGATTTATCAGAGCTGTATTACAGATTACCTAGAATTATGAACTTGTGTAACAGTGGGCACCACTTTTCAGCTGGATTCTATTTGCTCAGGTGACTCACACACAAATCTATATGGATTCAAATACGTATTGCACTCCCACTGATTTAGACTGAAATTAAGCAGTATCCTAGAGTTTGAATCATCAGCTCAGTTTCCTTTTCTGAATTTCCAAACTATATATCAGTATGCCTGAAATGGGTGACAAAAAACCCCCAAAGCAAAACACAGAAGAGACATAGCTAAGACCACCAATGCACCAGGCTGCAGAGCATTGACAAATCCAATAGCACACACTGAGAGTATAAAGCAGGCTGTGTGTTGTTTCTCTACTAGAAGATGGGAACACTGAGACTTAGAAACAAGAGAATGACTGGATCTTAGGAAGCTGCTTTCATTCTATTGGAAAAAAAGTGTAACAATAACGCCAGTCAAATAAGATAATCTCGTTTTCCTCTTAAAGCCATATGGTAATGTAAAAAAGAAAAAAAAAAAAGTAGGTTAGTCTCCATAGATGTTTCCTATCTGCAGCAGAGGCTTGTGGCAAATGTAGCAATCACTGTTGCATCTGCTTTGATTCTAACTGCAGGGAGAAGACAAACTCAGAACAGAAAAACGCCACAGCTTCTCCGAAAGCCAGCTGGATCTGCCTGCTTCACTAAGCAGAAGAGAGTCCCTACTCCTGTTTCTGAGAAACCCTTGGCTCTGTAGATGTGTGCAGCCACAAAGATTGTTGGGGCTTCAGATCTGCATGTCTTTCCAGAGTAGCACTTTCCCTTGTCCATTTCGAAATTAGATGTCAGAACTAAACATCAAAACTGCCATGGGGGTGGCATAAAGCTCTTTTGTTTGTCGGGGAACATATTCTTTAAGGTTTATGGAGGGGTTTGGTTGCTGCTGTTTTCAGTTACAAAGAAGGGTGAAATGGCTACTATCCCAAGCAGCTATCAGGGGGCAATGGCTTAACATTTCATGTACAGGATAAAGGAACACAGACATGAATTGCAATGAAGGTTGAAATTAACATTAAAACAAGGTTCTCTACTCTGATGCAACTCCAGGATGTAGAGGTGGAAAGAAAAAAAAAAAAAGAACAGAATCAGCCACAGAGTAATATCTAATATTATAAATTCACCATCCCAATTTACTATTTCACTGTTAAGATAAGCTTTTAAGTTCCCATATTCTGCAAGGATAACAGTGTAGGCTATGCCTACAGAGTCCTAATGATAAGAGTTTCAGATTGCTTGAATTTAGATATGAGACACGTGGCTTCACTAAGACTTTAAAACAAACAGTCTAGATATTAAAAACACCACATTAAAATACAGGGCTAAACAAATTCCAGAGCAATTGACTTTAAATCACACTACACAACTGAGATAAAGTGCTCCATTTTCTCATTTAGAAGCTGAGACTTTGCCATAAAGATGCTTTCCTGCTGGTAACTGGGATGTTTCAGAAGATACAAGCAGCCATCCAAGCACAAGTTTAAAAACCTACATGTCTGTAGTGCCAAATATTACTTTTGTTATCCTTATTCCCACTGCAACTTTTATGTACAACTGCAGGCTGCACAATAACAAAACTGAAAGATTTTTAAACTGTAATAAGAAAACAGCCTGTGCTGAAGCAAATAACTGTTTTATAAGCTTGTTCTGTTCTTCCTCAGAAAGTTTAATATGCTAAATATCTGACTCCACAGAGACAATACCTTTGCCTTTTTCCCACCCCACCAGCAAGAATGGAATATTATATATTTATTTTAAAGGGATGCTGTAAGATAAAGCCATTAAATATTCGTGGGATGTTAGAGCAGTGAGCTAACAGAGCCGATGCACTGAAAAAATGTCTGCAGATAAGACGAGAGGACCACAAAAACAAGCTTGACCTACTCTGTTAGTTAAAAGCTGACACTTAAATGTTGATCCTCTCCATGTGGTTATCCCTTTTCCCAACTGAAAAAACACTCCTATACCTCATCTCTCCCTGAGAGTGAAACAGAGACCATTTCTGTACACAGTACCAGTGCCCCAACCAGACCCTTCCACCAGTGATGATGATTATAGTTTTCTTGCTGCAGATGAAACAGGATAAGTCACTTCCTTGATTCCACTAAATGGAATTCACTAAAGTGGAATACATGTTTTAAAAATCCTTTAGGTTGCCTCATTCTATAATACATAAATAACGATTCATATATTGTATTACATCATGACTTCATGCTCTTTCAGTTTCCAGGATTACTCTTTGGTGTAAGTCACGTGTGGATACTACACATCCCACTCGATAAAGGTGTGACACGTCTCCTTGGCTTTCCCCATATACAGCCTCTCCCCCATGCCCAAACAGAAATTGCACACTCTTAGGGGTCAGAACCCTTTTCCACACTGAACAGCTACCTCCTCGGTAGCAACCCCTCCATCACAAGTGTCATCTCTGCTCCAGAGGTCCGAGATGGCCCCACTAACAGAGATGATATCATCAGTTGCGCTCCCCCTTGCATCGGGTTCTGAAGCCTAATGCTTCCCGCAGGCAGGCAGGCGCCCAGCCTCAGGTACCTGAAACCTCTCCTGCTTTTACCAGCTGTACCGGTCCTGAGACAGAACTTATGTCTACCAATCCAGTCTGTTCTCCTCATGTCCTTAAACAGCTTTTGCCAAACACACACCACCACCACATCCCAGGACGCTATGATTTACTCTCTCTGGAAAGATAAAACAGGTTGAGTTTTGTGAGTGTATTTATTCAATTTCAGCACGTTAAACATACATAAAGTTACCAGCACAGTTCAGTTTTAGCAGCTATAAGGATGTCTCCTTCTTCCAATCACTGGATAAAGTCTTCCTAGCAGGCTTTTAAATCTCATTCTGAAGAAGAAATGTTGACCATACAGGTTAGGAAATAATTTCTTTAGGCAAGTTCCAAAGTACGCTAGAACCGAGATGCTTTGAAAGCCAGTCTGCCAGCCGACTCTGTCCCACTTTGAAAACAAAAGCAACTCTTCAGAAAGCACTTTCTTAAAGCTGTTAATCCTTTAAAAAGAAACAATTCTTAAATTATCCGCCCTATAAAAGCAAACAACAGAGCCCAAGGGAGTCTGAGTGGTTTACACAGCGATTTGAATGGGTTCTTTCTAAAACGTACACAATATGCAAATAACTATTGCAGAGCTGTAACATGCAAAAACATCTTTTATTCTGTTTTCTTGAACATGTAAATGAAGAACACTTACTTTCTTACAGTTACATTCAGGAAATGTAGGCAACAATGACATATAATCAACTAAGAAGATATTCAGCAGAGATCAAACTCATTGCCTTCAAACTGCAGACTTACTTGCTAGTGAAAAAACACGGCACCACACACACAAATCAATTCATTAGGAGTATTGAGGAGGAAACTGACGGCATCTCCTGTCTTACTGAGAGTACAAACCCCCTAAATGCTGAGCTACCGATGTTCCTCATTCAGTTGCACACCCAGAACTCCCCTCCCGTATCTGGGTCGGTCCTTAATTGCTACATCAACCATGTCAACTGCACCGAGGATTTGGGGAAACTAATTTTGACAGTGAGTGTTGCTCAGTATCGCAACATAAACCGGATTATTTAAGCTGTTGATACCATCCTCAGGAAGACCAGAGTCACAAACTGCAATATTCCTTTAAAGTCTCAAAACATGGTCATTCAAACAGACCAGAGGCAAGAGTGTCATTCAGTCCTGAAAAAGCACAGATGAGCGCGTATCACAGATTAGAAATATTGTTTCCATCTTTAAGGTTTTGTTTCAAATACAGGATACGCTCTGTAGCATTACTGAAGTGACACCAGGATCTAACCCACCATTTAGCCTACTTTTACTGTGGGGCAGCTTCTCTTGATATTAAAGGCTGTTGCAAAACCAGAGAAATATACCGTGGAAGACATTCTTCCAGGCAAAATTCCAGCAGCAGAAGCCACCCTCCTCAAACTGCTCATTCCAGCACAGCAAAGGAAAAGACTACACATAGCTGGAAGGAAAAGTTCCCCAAAGTGAGTCCTGACTTCAGCGGTTGGTTGGGGTTGTTTGTTGGTTTGGTTTTTTTTTTTGTTGGTCAGTTTGTGGTTCTTCATTGGTTTTTATTTGTTTGGTTTTAAGAGTGTTTTTGTGTTTGTGTTTTTTTAAATATTTTGTGCAACACTGAAATGATCTGTGAATGCTGTTTCAGAAAGAGTGACTTGTCTCTTAAACTTAACAGCCAGAGACATGGAAGATGGATTGTCTGATTTAATTCCAAGACCAAAAAAAACCCTCCTGACATGTATTTGGCTTTCTGCAAGACCTGGAAGGGCAGATATAGTTAAGAGCTTCCCTCCCCCCCGGCCCCACTGTGGGGGTGGGGGATGTTACTATACAAGAGAAACAATACTGACAGCTTTTTACAAAGCATATACTGCTCCCTTGCACTAGGGTACAACAATACTATGTCTTTAACTGTAGAGAGCAGAAAGTAAAGGATGACGCTACTCAAAGTACCCAAAGTATCCAAAATCTTCATGCCAAAGCTTTAAAACGTGACCAAGGTGGAAGATCACAACACCCTCTCACAATATATGCACGCATGGCAGTGAATCCCAGCCTCTCAATGCACCTTTAAAGGATAAAATACTAAGTTTGCCAAGCCAACAGTTTCAGGGACATAACCTGCACATAAGCGTGGGGTTTAACCTCTTTCAGAATGCTGCAATGGTTGACTTAATTTCCATTTATTATTGCCTTGTGTCTTACGTTGCTGTTTACATCAGTGCTAGCTGGGTGTAATGCAGCACTCTCAAAGGGCATCTTGTGCCAAAGCTAAGAATAGCCTCATATTCTCCCTAAGAGATTTCACTTTTCCTGTGTTCCCTTATGTAGTTTAGGATTATGTTTACAGCAGTACATCACAGACAGATGTCCATCTGGAATTATAAGTTCTTTTTCTGAAGAGGTCTCCGAATTCAGCCTTTTCCTTTAGGAGCAGGAACAGCTTTCGTTTCTTCCACTGTCTTACTGGCAGTCCCAGGAATCAAGGGGGAGGGAGAACCTCTCCAATTTTGCCATAATTACTATAAATCGACCAGACTGAATGTACAATCGAGCACGTGCTTTGTATACAGTGCAGTATTCCTAACTGGGTTTTCTCAGACAAAAATTAACTATTGCATCTGAACCTTTGAACACTGTCAGACAGTTGATAACTTTTATAACAAGGGTATGTCCACTTGTACATCTGCCTAGTTATGGACCCTGATCACCAGGCCACATGCTGTTTAGAAGGTATAGTACAAAAAGGACTAGGAAATTCTGGCTTTTTTTTTCCTCCAAAAGAAGGAATTGGAGAGTGTTGTAGCCTTGAAGACATAATATGCAGGAAGTCACTTTACAGCTCTACACACATGGTTCCAGTTTGAACTCTTGCATCTTTAAGCGATTTGCTAATATTTTTTACAAATAAGAACACTTTTATCAAACAGCCTTCCTCTGTCTCAAAGCAATTACTGAAAGAGTTAATAGGAAAGATTTAGGTGTACTCGAACTGCTTTTTAGTATAATATTTTCTTACAAAGCACAGGGGTATTTTCCATATGAAAGCCCTGAGTCTGAAACAATACCCAATTATCATAATCTACTAAAACCTGTATTCCAAAACACTTTAGAAGTGGTTTTGGATTACTACTTAGCCGGCAGCCTCCTACCAGCCTAAGTAGTAAAGTTGCAAAACCACTGCTGGAAAAATGAAGTTACAGAGTGCAATGCTGCCATCTCCTGAAATTTCCTTGTCTCAGTGGCCTAATTACTATTTCCAAAGATACAGTTACAGGCTTTTTAACATTCAAAGCTATTTAGACCTATTTAATCCAATCAATTTGAAGAAGAGTAACAAAGTATTTTTGGATCAAGCATTTGGATCTGCATACAGATACAAGGTCAGCTGTAGTCAAGTGCAGTAGCTCTGTTTCCCCTCACTTGGTAACAACCCATGTTTCCATGTGTTGCATACAATACAGCATCACAGCCTTACAGAGGGTTCCCCCTGCCAGCATCAGGCCCAAAAAGTCATGTTTCATGTATACTGACAGCTCTGGAATACGACATCCAGGGCTGCAGGTTCCCCTGGCTTCGCACAAAGGCGAGCTGCACATCAGGGTGGACACCATCCCCTCCAGCAGCTTGGGCTGGTGTTCCAGCTACCCGGGCTGCACCAAGGGTGGCAGACTTGTTGCAAAAATTAGGAGTCCATATTTTTAATTGATTTTTATTATTCCACAGCTAGATGTGGGGAAATGAGTTATTCTCTCTTCCAAGTGATGAATATGGCCTGCTGTACTGTGGGCCAAACCAAAGCTTCTCACCTAGCAAAAGCCACTGAAGAAAAATAAGGAACTGACCGTGAAAGTACCACAATGTCATTTTCACTGTCGCCTCGATTACGCATGCCTAAATTTAGTTGCTACAGAGCACTCATGTAGTACGGACTGTCTTGCGCAGCCATAACTTGTGAAGCAGTCCGACATTCATTGCCCTGTCCTCTACTGCTTGGCACTTCTCAGGTAAATGAGACTAGTACACCACTTAAAGTGCATGCCAGATATTTTTGTTCTCATTTCACTAGTATAAATTTGAAATAACTCAGCTTAACTGAGTGAGCATGGACCTCAGTTTCTATCAGTGTAAACAAATCAAGGATGTGAGCCACTGCACCAGATTTAGTCACTCATGGCTTTACCAGAATCAGATGCTTAACAGTAAAAGCCTGATTTGTCTTTACCTTGCACTGAAGTAAACAAGAACAAAATTATAATATACCACAACTGTTTTAGAATAGTACTTGATAATCGCTTTGAACGGATTGTAAGCAATCTAATGGAGAACACTGAACAGAAGAAACAGGTCTCTGCTACATACAGGAGGACAAACTCACTCCTCAAATGATGAATGTTACACAGCCTGTCTCTTCGTTACAATCTCTCATTTCTTAAAAAAAAAAAAATCCATTGGAAAACTTCAGCCTCAATCATATTATCTAATTTGTTGCAGCTCCACAGTAATTAGGATGGATTCATGCTACATCACTTACATTTTGATAGAAGGAAATTAACAGGACATTCCAGAAGCGTTTTCCTGGACTTAATTCCAAGCATAAACTCGTAAGTGCTCCACTGATGTCTGTCAGTTTGATTATGGTATGAATCACATACCAAGAAATACTATCAACTCTGTATTTCAAGACAGTTTCAGTTCTAGCAACGGCATTAAAAAACCCAACCACCTTTGCTCAGAGATTAAAGCATTCATCCTAGGTTTCATTTCCTTATGGGATGAAGAAAGCCAAATTTTAGGAAAATAAATTAGATGTAGCAAGCTGACATTTTACACTTACGTCGATAATTTGTGAGCGTTGCGTTGTTTAACACAGGCACAAGGTTAAAAGAGCTTATCAGTAAAACAAGACACAAACAGAATGCGTGGGAAATGCAGTCAACAGTGACACTGAGCTACAGCAAAGAGTCATTTACTCCGAGTAGCTCACAAATACCCACTCAGTAAAGAATGAGCAAGAAGCATTTCTGCCAGATCAACACTCATGTTTACAGTTCCAAGCCAAGGAAACAGTAAAGGCAGTAGATTTAATTACACAAGAGACAAACACCAGGGTTTTTTGTCCATGGTGCAAAGGGCAACAAAAGCTGCAGCCACCAATGCTACAGAACAAAGGTTTGTAGGTCTGAAGCCACTTCAAGGTTTCTTGCAGACCACCGGCGCTGTTAGACTGATGCACGGTAACCTGAACTGATGACTAACTAGGACTTTAGGTGGTCCATAAACATCAAGAAAACATCTGCCCTATCAAATTAAATGATCACACGAGATCCAAGGGCAGCTTGTAAAGCACGCAAGGAACCGCAACATTAAAACGCAGGGCCAAGTTCTCCTACTGTATCAATGGATGCAGTTCCACTAACAGTGGCTTTTTTTTAATTTTTTTTTTTAAGCCTCCCACAGAAGCCAAGCCAGATGGCTAAACGCTGCTACTACTAATACTGCTAATACCCCGTCAGGATTATTTATTAAGTGGGACAGCCAGGACCAGCACTTTCATAGCTTGTAATCACCACCACGGGGTTTTTTTGCCCAGTTTGTCTGTATCAGTTATTTTCTTTCAGGATATGGCTTGTTAGTCTCCAACGTGTATTGTTCATGTCTACTCTAAGGTTATTAGCCAATGCGAGTGCAATTGAATTTAGATGTGTTGTTCTTATTTCAACTGTATCCAAACCACAATTGTTATTGGGAACTTCTGGTCCAAGTTACTTTCCAAATTGACCCTTAAACCCCACTTTCTTATATTGTCCAGCAGTCACTTAATGGAGTAAGCTACATGAATTTTCACCCCATTATCCCATGGATTAGCTTCCAGAGAAAACAAGCAATTTAATAAGTGGAAATATTCCTTATAAAAATACAGTCCGCTTTGTATTTCAAACCAGCATTCACTGGAGACATCAAGCTACTGTAGTTTCCCAATTATCACACTGCACAAGGAAGCAATCTTGAGGCAACAGCTCACCATGAATCACACCTGGTCAGCGCTGCTAGCCCTCCTCCACTCCTGGCTCCACAGAGGTCACACACCAATAATAGCAATCCCTGCTGTGAAAAGCCTGGCACACATTAGCCAAGGCAACCTAAGCCCCAAGAGCAACTAGAAGATTCTCAAGCTAAAGAAGTCACTGTGCTAACAGTTCATTCTGCTATTTGCCTTAATGTGCACCTTACTTGTGGAAGGAACCTGTTCATTTCTGAAGGTCCACTCATTCCAAATGAAGCGAATGGAAGACAGATCACTCAGCCACAGGGCTAGCCAAACATCTCTGTTGGGACCACCTCGGCTCTGTTTTATGCCAGAAGGGAAAAAAGTTACCATGTCAAATGACATGTAAGAACATTGCTTAGGTGGCTCTCCACGTACAGAGTAGGAGACAAGCACTGCCTTATGTCAGCAGCCAATCCTCTCTTCAAATACTAAATAAAATGCAAAGTGAAAGATGAGAAAAACAATTTAGTATAAAGAAGTTCTCTTCTCCCAGTGCACAATGCATCTAGCCCAATGCCCACCAAAAAAAAAGAAGGGGGGGGGAGGGAGGGAGGAGGAAGGAAAAAAAGCTTTTAAAAATCAAGTCACAGACATTTATTAGATCATCTACCAAAGCAACATTATGTTGATCATATCCTCCAACCCAGCAGCCACGGAACAGAAATTCCCCTCCCCAAAGCTGCCTGCCAAGCGCAGCAGCCTTCACACTGTGTACTGGCCAGTGCACACACATACACACAAAGGAGATGATTATGCCCTTTGATTTCAGGTGTCATCCAGGAGGATCATTTCCACATTTTTAGCAGCAAGTGTTCCAAACCACCGCTGTCCTTCCCAGCAATTGTATTTTGTGGTTCTACTTCCATTTCCTTTACTACGTCTGCACAAGCAGGAGGCCTCTCTTTGGCCTGAATTATTTACCCTATAATTTGTGCTTCTGTTTTCAACTAGTATTTACTGCTGAATCATGCCAAAAATCACACATACTGAATATTGCAGTGGGTCGTACTTGAAAGCCCCATGAATTTCCTGGTTTCCTCGCAGCCAGACATAAGCTTCCCATTACTTTGGGCCAATCTTTATCCTCTCGTGGAACATGAAGCAAATTCACTGACATCAGTGAAAATTCACCCATTTCTATTATACGTTAATACTACATTTCAAAAACAGTCACCTCAATCTTGATTCCTTGACAGTTTGGCTTTTACTTTCAGAGGCTACTCCAGCAAGAGTGCTTCAAATACGTGACATTTGCAATAAGAGGTCCGTTGGTGAGATATCCTTTCCAACATCCAGATGCTTAGAAGCAGGTAGACAAATATCAACAACAGGCAGGTATCCCTAAACAGCTCTGAAACCATGGCCAAGCGTTTTAAGAATCCTGCCAGAGCACTGCAGTTATTAGGGACCTAAAGACAATGAGGCAAGTACACTAGTTCTCTATTAACAAACTTGCCTTCAAACACAAGGACACACTATATCACTCCTAGTACCCCCAATGAAACAGAGGACTCCAACTCTAGAAAAAAACCCTACATTTTCAATGATACTATATGTTAAGAAATAATGACACAGCCACATCAAATATTTATCATAATAAATAGCAGTATGTCTTTGGCTAGGTTACACTGCAGGCACAGAATAGCTAGAGAACGACAGAGACAATCGGATACACCCATCAGTCAGAGCAGCATTTTAAACAGATGTAGGCTACTACAGGCCTTGCAAACAGTTCAGTATTAGCAGTCCAATTTCCAAAGCTATTAGGGACTTAAATACATATGCAAGCACCTATAAATCTCAGTAGATCTGAATGTAGCCGTTTTTTTTACCAGCATTGATTTCAATGGGACACAGCCACCGAGCTTAACTGGCTTTGCAAGTCTCAAGAAGGAACAAGTACTCCTGAGGTGTTGGGGCTGGATCCAAAGGACATGGCCACTGAGCTGGCTCAAGCCGCTACCACCCTACAGCCATCCCTATCCACACAGCCCATCCTGAGCCACCCCAGGAAGAGCAGCCCCTCCTGCCACTCCACAGGGATTTACAGGAGCGCATTCGCAGCTGCGCTGGGGTGTGGACCTCATGTTGCAGCGTGAAACCCTCAGAGCACTTGGCCACCGTGGGAGACAAGCTGAGCCCTCCAGCAGGCAGTTTGGAGTATGGTGAAGGCCGGGGGGAAGGAACTATCCTAATGGGTGTTCCTGCCTTCCCTAAAGCAGTGCCAGCTTCAAGGCAACCCTCTACCTATTGAGACTGAGCCCCTTCATGAGGTGGAAGGTGGGGCAGAAGCTAGGGTGGTGGAGAGGGAGGCAGAGTGACCCAGAGCCCACAAAAGAGTAACCCCCAACCCTGGATCCAAGTACTCTATACAGACACCCATCTTGGCTGAAAGCAGCCTCAAATCCAGCATCAGTTTCCTGCAGAGCTCCCCTAGACCTTGAGTGATATGGGCATATTTTCACTTCCAAGACATTTTCAGCTTGCTGCAACAATATATGGATTTTTGCAAAAGCAATAGAGCCATTTTCTAGAATACAACTCACTGACAAATCTATGTAAGCTTGCAAATGGCCCTGATACGTGCTGGCACAAGTCTGATGGGACTTCCCTTAAATGTATATCCTTCTTTTAACTATACATCTTAATTTTAAGCACTGTTTACATACTGTTCAAAGGAAGAGTTTACCAACTCTCATCCCCATTTCAATCGGTAGGATACACAGAAAATAAAAGCAAGCAGTGAAGTCAACCGAGACCTTGCAAATAATTTTGGATGTTTATGATCTGACAGCCTCTCTTCATAAAAAACATCTAAGTCTGGGAGTTGCACCATATAGCCACATGATCTGCAGCACAATTGCCTCTTCAGAGCTTTACACTGTTTTATTCAGAAGACAATTGTTACTTTATCCTCCCCCACAATCTTCATACATATAACTTCATTGTAAAATTTCTAGAAGCATCTCTTTGCACTGTCATGAATTTGCTATCCCATGTATAAAGATCTCTCAACTAAAGCAGGCAGTACAGGCTCAATGGCCTCTTTCAAGGGAGCATCCCTCCTCCAAAGTTTTAATTACAGACTCTCTGACTATCCCCTGCCATTTCAGCCACTTCCCCAGCTTGTTCTTTCACTGGATCTGGTTTAGTTTGTTTTGCTGCGTTTTGAGACTTTTCCAAGGTTTCAAATATTTAGGCTGCACCAAAAATATTTGACAAAACCAAGAGTCTTTTTCCACCTTAAAAGCAGAGCCTAACAGAGCAAACTCAGCATAAGCAGGAAAATTAAATGGGCACAAAATCCAGTACTGATTGTCCATTTCCTTCCTTTTCCAAGCCAGAAAGCTGAGCTTTCTATCCCTCCCAACACCAGCTTCAATCCCTAGAGAGACCAAGGGGTCTCTTATATTGCCACACTAAAGTAACCACTCAAAACACAGAGAAGAAAAACTTGCTCAAGGAAAACGTACAGGCCAATTTGCTTTCTACAGCAACTCCATCTTAGGTTGGCTTGACTGGCTAACACCTACTCATTTGTTTTTCACTGCCCTAGGCAACACATTCATGTAGGACAACCCAATTTTTAAGGGTTGCCTTTTTTTTTTAAACACATTTTTCTACCCTCTGTTCCCTCTTCCTTTTCTTTGTCTCCCTCCCCTTTCTCTTTTGCTCTTGTTCTCTCCCTGTAACACCCACTTCCTAGGTTCCAGAGAGCAACGCATGAATTGTTTCCCTTTCTGAGCTTGCTTTTCTACCCATCTTCATGTGAGACTCACATGATCACAGAATGGGGTGGAAGGGACCATCTAGTTCCAACCCCCTGCCATGGGCAGGGACACCCTCCACTAGACCAGGCTGCTCACAGCCTCATCCAGCCTGGCCTTGAACACTCCCAGGGATGGGGCACCCACAGCTTCTCTGGGCCACCTGTTCCAGTGCTTCTGGAACTTCTATCAGCCTGTATGAGCCAAACTGTCACCTTCATCTTTCAGCCCTTCTCTTCACCAAGAAAACTTCCACGTGACTGGCTTCTCTCCCCCACCTGTTCCCCTTTCATTCTCTTTACTCTCACAAAATCATCATATATCTATTGGGTTTAAATGAGTCCTTCCCCACAGTTTTCAAGCACCTACATTTTATTCCTGTCCTCCTAGATGCTGCTTCCAAGTCCAATACCTCCATAGCATGGGCACCCTCAGTGGGAAGCAGCCACCTGGACTTAAGGCAGTGCTGCACGAAAGCCTCTAAAACCAGCTATTCTCTAAAAAATCTGTTCAAGAGAACCTAAGCCGGACCTGCTATGCTGGCACTTCGACACAGCACTGAATTCACACAGACTTAAACAGGATATGCCCCAGCCTCCTCTGTTACTCCAAACACAGTTAAGCGAGATGTTACCTACACACCAACCAAAATCCAAACGCATCTCTACCTCAGTGAACTCTGTTTTCCAAGCCACCCTTGGCATTTTTGCCTATTGTTCTCCGCAGCGCACAACGGAGCATTTGGCAAGCGGTTTCTATTTTTAGGAGGTCTGGGAATGCTCCGCTCGGGTTTTGATTTTTCGCTTCGTGGGCGCACAGTGCCATCTAGTGGCAACGTTCTGAAGAGCAGACTCCTACGGGATATTCACGATTCGTAGAGATGACTAAAAATATTTATTATTCGGTTTCAAAACAATTAGGTGGGCCAAGTCTTTATCGTAGGCTTTTATAGGCAACTGTTCGGATATACAAGCCTCAGTGTTGCGGAAAGTTCCATAACACAGCAAAGAAACTTAAGCAAACACTTCAGAAACTCACAAACACCACACCTGTACTAACATGCCACCAGCAGAAGTTGCCGCTTCTAGAACCAAACGTCAGGAAGGGCTATCCTGCCTGTCTTTCCTCCTTGATCCCGCATCTCCCATTCCGGTGGGACTCCCTGCTTGAGCACGACCACACAGGGATAAACACAAAGCCTGCTCCCTACCCTGATTACCGTTAATTCTCCAGAATCAGGCAATAGCTAGATCTCTGTAAATTCTCCCTCCAGCATTAAGCAACAGGCCCGTAAAGCTCACCTGCAAGTGTAAGCAGGCCCTCTTTCTTTCCACCGTCAGTGGGAACTCGGAGCAGCCGGAATAAGCCTTTAGGGCACACCAAGTCCATACTCAACATTAAACAAAGAGCAACACAAATTTTAAGAAGAGGGACCGTTTTTAAAAGGGCCCTGAAAGGATTTCAGAGGAGTTGGGAGCTACAGGCCTGCACGCATACCATCCACACCAGGGTGACCAACAGAGAAACAAAGAACATGGCATAGGCTAGAAGAGACAGGCCCCTAGATAAACAGGGCAGCACAAAAGACTCACCATGGGGAAATCTTTCCTCCTGAGGGCACTGCCAGGAGCATCTATGGATGGTCCAAGCTCCTTACCAGCTGACAGCAGCCCCCACGGCAAGGCCAGAGCTCCCCTGGCCACTGACTGCGAGGACAGTGATGAACACTGGGCAGTAGCTCAGAAGAAGGAAGAGGAGGTCTGGCAGTTGGTTTTCAAAAGGTGAATGAGGCACAGGTGAACCACATTATTATTTGGGGAAGAGGCTAGGGCGGGGAGGGGTTACCTCTCTGTAAATCACCTTAGTATAGCTTTGCATCACTCACACACAGGTGGCTTATAAATCCATCATCTGCATGCACTGAAGATTTAGAAAATAAGATAGGACAGATATGGGGAGCTCTTCCATAATGGTGTTAAGGTACCTTTCACACACATATATTGATACACATACGCATATAAATATATACGTGTTTATATATATATAAGTACTGCCAACTAGCATTACTCAGGACCAAAAAGCCCAACAAAAAACATCACCTTAGTGTAAACAAAAACATATACTTTCTTTTCATATGTCTGCAAGACACCTAATTTTCAGGAAAAAAGTTGTAAATGCAAGCGAGAGCCCAGAGCACTCCACACTTCACCTCTGCAGAGCTGTGAGGCCATGACAGTAGCATCATGGCAGCCCCAGCCCCACGCTTCATGGGGACAGGCTCCTCACGCACCCCAGAGAAACCACTCGGAGATGCACACCTCATCCCCCTCCCCGGGCATGGCTGCTCCCCTAAGGGGCACCCAGACTCATCTCCTCCCCACAGCAGACCCCGGGGAAGGAGCTAAAGCACAAACTCACCAACCTCAGCTCCAGCATGGCACCCTTCCTCCTCAGGCTCCGTGCGGCCTCCCCAGCGCCAGCCCCTCAGCAGCACCTCCATAAGGCTGGGGCGGGAGGAGGCCCCAACACCATCCCTGACTAGATGCCTGCAGCCAGGCCACAACAAGCCACACCGCTCCTCGAGGGTTTATTCCGCCTTATTCCATGGCCCTGCCTCCACCAGGAAGCCCTCATGCTTTAGGAGCAGTTCGATTTATTTTGTAAATACCCATTAGATAAATAACACGCGTTCATTGCACAGGGATTTCTGGTAAACCCCCATAAACTGTCCTGATTTAGCACGATTTTCAGTGTGAAACGCCCACCTCGGCACAAGTTTCCCTCAGGCGTCAGGCATGGGAGTCAATCGGGAGGCAAGGCCTCTGCTGCAGGGAAGCAAACAAGCACGGCCTTGCATCCTCACTTTGGTCTTCTTTTTTCGCCCCCCAAAGCAAGACAAAAATCATCCTGGAGCTGAAGGAAAAGCCCAGGTAGGACCGAGGGGAGGAAGGAGGTCTTGTGAGAAGGCCACAGCACCGCGCAGCTCTCGCTGCTTCTCCCAGCCGCTCTCTGGCCCCGCAAAGGCGAGCCGCAAAAACACTGCGAATGCAACGAACAACATTTGCTTCCTGCACCTTGTCTTTGGCAAAACCTGCATACTCACCAGCACGCCAAAGCAAGGCCCCGCGTGCAAACCAGCGGGTCCTCCTCCTTGGGAGGGAGCGCCGGAGCCACGGCCGGTGTCTGGGGGCACATACACAGAGGGAGGAGGGGGCAGCACCATCCCCACTCAGCTTCTGGAAAATGTGGTCTCTGTCCAGGGAATGGAGTCCCTCTCCCTCTGCTAGGTGGTTTTCTTTCTTTTTCCCGGTCACACAAAACCAGCATTTTCAGGTTTTAGTATTTCCAGTACTTCTGCGAATATTCGTCCCTACTGTTGGTAACCCTCAGCATCAGGACACGGCACTCCTGCGTGAGCAGGGAAACATGAACCTCACTGCAGGCAAAGGATGAATTTTATTTACCCCACGATAACTTACAGATCTCTCTTGTTGATTCTGACTTCCTCATACTGATACGGCACGTGCTTCAGGCATAACCACACGGTCACTGAAATCAATAGCGAAGCAGTAATTAGAAACCTTAAAGTGGCACTTCAGGGAGATAACGCCTGAAGTATGGGCACTAAGGGGCTGCTCGGGGCAACCAAGGCACCTCTGGCTGCATGACCGTGAGGGTCTAGCTGAATGTTTTAGTACAGACCTTACAGCACCTTCCAGTACCTGAAGGGGCCTACAAGGAAGCTGGGGGTGGGGGCTTTTTACAAGGGCCTGTAGTGATGGGACAAGGGGTAATGGGTTTAAATTGAAAGTGGGGAGGTTTAGATTGGATACCAGGAAGAAATTCACGGAGAGGGTGGTGAGACACTGGAACAGGCTGCCCAGAGAAGCTGTGGATGCCCCATCCCTGGCAGTGTTCAAGGCCAGGCTGGATGAGGCTTTGAGCAACCTGGTCTAGTGGAGGGTGTCCCTGCCCATGGCAGGGGGTTGGAACTGGATGGTCTTTAAGGTCCCTTCCAGCCCAAACCCTTCTGTGATTCCATGAAATTGCACTGTTGCCATGGCCGGTGAGATGGTAACACACGTGCCTGTTCACAAGGGGTGGGCCTGAACGAGCAGGCAGTGTCCCCCAGCTCTCTCTTTCAGGAAGCTGCCCTTTTCCTGGGAAAACTCTCAAGTACTGAAATCTGAAATTACTGGAATCGTTTTCCTTTCTGCCACGGCCCACGTGTATCGCTAAAGCACTGCCGCGGTAACTGAGCAGTTAGGGGCTGTCCCCACCCAGAGTGCACGGCAAGGGGAGAGGGAGCTCGTTACCCTTCCGCCGAGCCACGGCCCCGCCAGCATTCACGTGCGCTCGGCGGGAAGCAACAGAGCACGAGGGATCCTTTACTTCCTGCAGGTCCCCACAAGCAGCCCTGAGCGGGGAAGTGGTGTCACCCCGCGCTGACAGGCTGCCCCGCGCACGGGTTGACACTCCAGCCCGTACCCACGTAAGCACACACAGGCCACCTTGTCACAAACCACGGCTCCCGCTGCGTGCCGCTGGGGCGGGCCCCGCCCCACTACCGCTCTCCAACACCCCGTAGCGCCTCCGGCCCACGCAGGCCCGTGGGGTGCACGCGTTGGCCCTTCGCTGCCCCCGCGGCTACATAATTTTTCGGTGAACGGTTTTTCTTCCTCCGGCGCGCGGCCCAAAAAAGCCCTTTTTCCCCTCCCAAAAAGCTGTGTGCTCCAGGTGAGGCTCGAACTCACAACCTCGGCATTGCTCGGCTTTGTACTGCTGTATAAGTACCGCGCGCTAACCGATTGCGCCACTGGAGCCCTGACACCAACTCCTCCCGAACGGTTTATCAAGCACTCCCCCGGCCCCGTCGGCGGAAGGGCGACGGGACACCCCCCTGCGCCCCGCGCTGGGCAGCGGCCCCGGGCCGCCCCCGGTTCTCTGCCGGGGCAGCGCTCGCATCGTTAACAGCCGCTAACAGCGGCGCGGAGAGGGGGAGAAGCGATCGAGTCGGCGCTGCGCCCGTCGGGGAGAGCGACGCCCCCAAGCACGGGGGGAAGGACAGCGGGCCGTACCACGGACAAAGCCCTCCCACCCCCTCCTACCCGCCGGGCGGGCGGCCATAGCCATGGCGGGCCGCGGCGGCGGGGAGAGCCCCGCCCCCTTCGCCGCGGGGGCGGGGCCTGGGCCGCGGCAGGCGGGCGGCTGGGCTCCGTGCCGCTCCCAGCAGCCTGCGCCCGTCCGGGACGGCCCTTCGCCTGGAGTTGCTGCCGGCTGATGACGGCCGCTGGTAGGAGGCGGCGCGCATCCGCCCGCTAACTCACATCGGTGCGGGGAGAACGCGCCCGGCTGTCCGGCTCAGGCCCGAAGAGGGAGAAGCTACCGAGTACCGCCAGTAAATTACATTACCATCTGTGGGGTTTCAGCAGCTGTGCACCCTTGGGCTTTGCAGCCTGCTTGATACCCACCGCCCGTGTGTGCGACACGAGGGGTGCCCCGGCGCTTCTGGAACAAGGAGTACAGGCTAATAGGAATCATATGAAATCATTTTTTTGAATGATGCTTAATAGAAATAACCAAAAATATTGGGGTTTATGCTGTATGGATAATTCATTGAGGGCTTCCTTTAACCCTGGACTTCACCTCGCTTTACGGTTGTACAAGCGGTGCATCCCTAATATAAACATGTCACATATACAGGGTCTGAAGTGCTTGTTTCAATATCCGCAGGTCTTGCTGTTCCCTAAAATTCCAGGATGGAATGAGGTGCCCCAATATCTAAAAGGCTAGCATTACTTACACACAGAAACAGCACAGCGTATCTATGATGTATTACCTGCTTAGAAACAGTCACTAGAAGAAAGCACACAGCCTTCTGCACACGTTGGTTGTCTGAATATGCCGCTAACACGGATTTATTCTGCAGTCAGATCTGTCTTACCTTTATGTGCCAGGGAAATGGTAAACATAATTGGCATCAGCAGATATTTAAACTCAAGCAATGCTCCAACACTATTACACCGTTGAGACAGATAAATTTCCTTTCTTTCCACCCACGGTTAAGCGCTGTCACCACATTTACTTCCCTAGATGGCTCTGTTGGGTTACCGACATCAGTACTAGAAAGCATTTTTGTTTCTACAGCTCCTTTGCTGTAGAACAACAGGCAGCAAGCTCTGGGCATTTCATTACAGAGCGGATGGTTGTAGGGAGTGCTACACAGCACTTGGATTCCCACGGCCTCTAAAGATGAACTCTTGGTGGCCCAGCAGCAGGCGACAGGCACTCAGCCACTTTCAAATGACTAGCCCTGATGTCCCAACTCCTTTTGGCAGATGGAGTGGCCATTATGTGTGACTTCATTACTGCCTCCCCCACCTCGGATCCATAAATGAGCTGAAACCTTTTGAGACTGTTTTGAACGGAGGCGAGGTGCTTCTCATTTGTCAAGAAAGGTGTTCTGCTGTTGGTAATATCAATGTGGGCATTACTTAGAATACCTTTCAGTGGTATCCACCAGTAACAGGTGAAGCAACATGCACTTGCTGTATCTGACCATTGGAGAAGGTGGCTGGCGTGGAGAAAAGTTCATTTCTTGGAGAAATTTTCCATCATCACATAGATCTAGTTGGCATACCGGAAAACAGCAGCTGCCTTCATTACCCTTAGCAATGCATCATTACACTAGAAAATAACATATTTCATACCATGCAAAGATTACTGAGAACATAATTTCACCCAAACAAGTGCTTTTTTTGAAAACACAAAAATGTCGGAAAGAATCAAAGCTGAAGCTGTGAACGTACGGAGGAGCTCTGTATTGCAGGTTTAACCTTAGGTTCAGGCACGAGAGAGAGGACTCAGTGAATCTGATTTTGGTGTTTATATAGATGATAATCACTGCTTGTTGTATTTTAATCAGCCTTCCCATGAAAGTAACAGTGATAACTGAATATTGTAATAGTTTTTGCAAGATCTTTAACTCTTCTGTTGCTCCGTGTGATTCACTTGCTGCTTATGTTTGTCCCCAGAGAGACTGAGGCCCTTGATAGTCTGTTTATGAACATAACAGTGGAATTTGGCCACATGAATTAGTTTGTGGGAACATAACTGTACTTGGGTTCACGTAGCAGGTTTGTTACTGATTTGAAATTTTGTTTTCAGCAACTTTATAGGGTTTTTTAATATAAATATTTGTTCAATTTTTTTAAAAAAAAGTACTTCATTTGTATTTGTCCTCAAAGAACAAACAGAAAAAGCACAGAATTGACCAAAAGTAAGAAGTGTGTTCAGCTGGGTGACATGGCTTATTAGTCATACCTGTCTTCCTTTTTTCATTTCTTCACAAGATTAAAAGAAAAAAATAAAAAAGATAAAAAGCAGAAGTTAAAGCTGTCCTAATGCCACAGAAAGTTATTTGCTTCCTGCTGCTTCCAGCACCTCCAGATTATCACTTCAGTGTAACACCATTTAACAACAGTGTAGATAAATCAGTCTCTGTATTGCACAGGGACAAAAAGGCAAACTTGAAATGATACTGAAAGGATCTTGTCCTCAAATTGGTGGTGAATGCAAGCCTCCCCTGGTCAAGAGATTTCAGAAGGCTTCTTAGCACTACGTATGAAAAACCCAAGGCTGAAGACCCAATTTTCACAATCCTGTTTGATTTCAACTGTAGAATGGGCAGAGCAGAGCAGGCAGCATCCCTGCTTGGATGCTTTATGGTCTGTTTCCTTCTCCCCTTCCAGTTCTAAACCATTCTAGGTCATCATCATCTGTTCTTTAGGTAAAAAAAAAAAAAAAAGTTAATATAGGGAGTAATAGAAAAATGACCCAATATCACTTTAATACAGATAAAAATCCTGGCCATCAAACCTGAATACCTCTGCTAACTAGAAACACAGTATTTAGCTTACGTGCCTTTTATTAACATATCCTGCTTGCCAGCTAGTGTATTTGTCTCTAATAGGTCTGGTGGTTGAGGAAAGTAGAGAAACGGAGTAGATGCTGTCCCAAACTAATTTTTTTCCACTGCCACATTTTTCTAGCACCCTGAGTGCAGAAGATGGATTATTTTTGTGTAGCAGTTCTGTGTTTCAGTAGCCTTGTGCTTCTCTGGCAGCAAAAGCTGACAGATCAAGACCTTACCTTTGCATAAAGAGAAGGATCTGAGCCGAAAGTGAAAGCAGAAGCCCCAGCTGCTGGAACAGGCTTTGATGGACGCGAAGAGTCATTGCGAAGTACACTAGCAAGACAAATCCAGGCCCCGATCAGGTCACGAGGTGTACGTATTTACTCGAGTCTCACAGACACTGCAGTGCTGGCTCTTCTCTTTGCCTCTCCAATACACTTCACAGAAATAGGGTTCCATGGCCCACTACTTCTAGGTCATGCAGACCATTTCTTAGTCCTCCTCAAATAATAATAATAAAAAAGGCAGCATTCCCTTATGCCTGTTTTACACATGGAGAGACCATTAACTGCATTTTTCAAAACCTATTGATTTCAGAAGGTTGCAGAATGGGCTACGCTGTGATAATAACCTCAGCTTCACACTAACAGTGAATTTGATAAGTGAACTTCATTTGTTTCTTCCCTGAGTAGGTCTAGCTATCAGATTTTCAGACATCACTCTAGCCACAAAATGGATTTATCGGCCTGCGACTGAGAGAGTTTTCTCTGCAGGTAATAGTACCTTGTATTCTGCCGAGTGGAAAAAAAGCGGGGACTAGGGATTAGAGTAGGGGTTGTGGACAACAGCCCTGCAATTAGAACTGGCACGTTAATATGGTGGTGAACAAGGCTTGGCTCTATCGATTCCAGGATCTGTGGTTTTTTTTCCTGCTGTGGCTTTGTACAATCTCTTGGTTTTCATGCCCAACAGAGTCCTGCTCTGCAATACATGTTGCTAATGATGAGGTACATCACAAAACCGTGGTCATTAAAACAGAGTGTCTACAGTTCTCCTGGTCTCACCAGGCTAGGTCACAATCCCCTAAGTGAAAGTGCATTTTAAATAGAAGATCTCTTTCCTTCACAGCTAAATAGCATGCCAGCAGCATACAGTACAAAAAGCACTGAAATGTTCCGGTCTGTAAGTCCAAAATGAGGCCCAATGACTTTGCTACACCATGATGTCTCACTACAGCCATCCTGATGGTATAATTTTGTGTGCTAAGTAATTATTTTAAAAAATCACCATTATTTGAGTAAAATAATAATTACTTTGAGCTTCAGAGGAAATTGTTGACAGTCCTATTGTGGTTGTACTAATATAGCTGAACTGTAATCCACATGTGGATCTTTTTATCCCCAAACAAATTGGTGGGTTTTTATCAATTAGTTTAAACTGAACGGCAAAGAAGTGATAAAGGTAAAGAGTCACACTTACATGTACTGGAATAAGAGCATGCTATTAATTCAAACGCACACTCCACTGCTTTTTTCCATGGGAAAACTATAATGGCATAAGCTAAAGAGCTCCCAAATCTGTACTGTTCCAGCGTGTTCATTCTTCAATCCAGCACCTGCACTGCTCATATGTGCAAGCCATGAGGATGTACCACTCACTTCTAAACAAATCATACCGTAACCTTATACCCACACACATTCACCCACTAACCACTAACTGTAGATATCGTCAGAAGGCTAAACTATGTCAAGAGCAACTCAAAAGTGCTAGAATTTGGTAATGTCTTGGGGATTTTTGTTTACCACCTATTTCATGTATTTCAAGTCTGAAAATAGATGTTTATACATTTGCTTCTTAAAAATGGGCATGGCAGGGAATAGAGATGTCGTGATTTAACTCTGGCCAGCAATACATGACGAAGCCACTCACATGCCTCCCTCCCCTCCTCCAGCAGAGGGGGAGAACCGAAGGAAAAAGACAAGGAAGCTTGCAAAATTAAAATATGAACTATTTACTAATAGAATATAAATGAATAATATATATATGAGCATATAAAAATACTACTATTACTAAGTAATTAAAATAATATAAAATAAAACATGATACAGTTGCTCACCACCCACTGACTGATGCACAGCCAGGTCCTGAGAAGTGAGAGTCAGAGCCAGAGAGCCTGAGAGCTGCAGCTTGAGAGCGATCACAGCAGAGTCCAGGTGAACCCTATCAGTGACAGCATGACCAGGAAAGCCAACTCACCCCCCAATTAACAAATGAACAAGCAAGCGAAGAAATTAGCAAAAGAGGTAGCAAGGGAGTTAAGGAGCAAAAGCGTTCACACAGAGCTAGTGAAATAGTGATGGCCCCTGAGCCCGCTCCCCGCTTATGTACCGAGCATGACATACTATGGAATACTCCTTTGTTCAGTCTGAGTTGGCGGTCTGAACTGTGTCCCCCTCCGACACTGCCTGTAGTCAGAAAGTTGGGAATGCAGCTGCAGTATCAGAAGCTAAGAAAGACCTTGAATTTGGTGCAAGCGCTTTCCAGCACCAGCTAAAAGGACACCTTATCAGCACTTTTCTCAGGGTAAATCCAGAAACATAGCTTCATTCCAGCCACTGTGAACCAAGTTACCTCTTTCGTGACTAAAACCAGCACAAGAGTGAACAATCCTGTAGGAACTATGTAGATATTGAATAGAAACTAGTGAGGGAATAAAGACCAACACAGATCTGCAATGCCTGGTAGTTCTCAGTTTCTCATGTGCCTGATAATGTCATGAGAATATGCTGCTTCCCAGAGGGTATCACAGAACCACCTCAGTTTTCCAACAAGCCCTGTTAGAATATTGTCAAAGAGCAGTCAAATTAAAATGAGCATTTGTGGACTGCTGCTTTTGGTTTACAAATGTAAAAGGCATTTTGCTATTTGGCAGAAGATCCCAGTATTTTCAACCCTCTCCCTCACTTCTTGTCTCCCCACCCCCTCAAACATTCAGCCTGAGAAGGTTTAGGGGAGGTAGGGAAAGGAAATGGGGCTCTATTATCAAGCCTGAAACACCTACATATATAGTTAGGCATGTCTAGAAGTACTTTTTATATATTATATGTAACTAAATTTTGAGCAACTGCTCTCAACTTGCACTTAGCTATGAAATTAAGTGAATAATATGAATATGAAAAATAATATGAAACCATTTCTGTATTAGACTTGAAGGGTGTGGATGCCCAAATCTTGCCCATTTTCCCATCAGTTTGTCTATGTAACAAAGCAATTTCTGTGGCGAGGTAACATCCAGTTGAGGTAGTAAAGAGAATTAAGAAACCTCCTGTGGGCAGAATGAGTCTCTGATGAAAATACGTATTTTAAAACCACTAGTCAATTATTAGCTAAGCTGCTGGAGCACTAGAACTCTTCACAAAGTAACCTTTGACTGATGGACCGTCCCCTTTGACACTCGAGCCTGAAGACACCTCTTCTACCAACCAATCCCCTGAGCTCTGGGGATGGTCACACACAATTTGCCACCGACAGAGCACTGCAAACTCCGACATCTCCGTCAAAAGTTTCATACCATGGAGCTTCTTGTAAATGTAAGAAAATGGATAGAAGAAAACAAAGCTACCTTTTTGCCACCTGTGTGCAATAAGCTTATGTAAGTAAATGGATTTTTTTAAAAATCTTACTTAGTTCTTAGCTATACAAATATTCTTAGCTATACAAATATTCTTAGCTATAAGAGGAAGCTGCTAAAATGCATACACGTTAAAGATTAGTAAGGAACTGTAGTTCCTCTCAGACTGCGGTCAGAGTGCTGATTCGAAGAACAGAAAGTGACTGAAATCTGTTTTGCGGTAACTGCAGAAGCTGTGAAGATCAACGTGAATGCAAGATACTTGCCTCAAAGTCCCTTACAGGCAGTTTGAGTTAAGGGAATTTGTGTCAGGCCCTGTGATGCTAAACTTATAGAAATCAGAGGAGATGGCATCACATCCACAAAGAATAAGGTTTAGCTAACAGATTAGTGCTACCCAACTTACCACCTGAAACAGCTGCTGGAGCTGCTGAGAGTCATTCCAACATTGCAGAGGAGCCAAAGGTACAGGAGTGATCAAACCCAGTGAGAAATAACACTGCACGACACGGAGAAAAGAAGGGCACTGGAGGAGCAGGTTTCCAGGGCATTTCCAGAGCTGCCAAGGCAGAGTAGGACTCTGTTCAGCAGGAGGCTGTAGAGGCAGAGTTTCAGAGCGCTGACTGGTACTTCAGAGCTACAAACCACTTTCTGAATAAGACAGGTAATATAGAAGTGTGGGCACTATGCAGTTGTATAGCACGCATATTCCCAGTGTCAAAACTCACGAGCAAATTCCAGTGTAAAAGGTCCAACATGTGGCACCTTCTAGTCACAGCATTAGCAAGGATTTCTTTTGTCAGTGAAGTTGGGACAGTATGTTTTGTCCAAAACTCTACAGAAGGCTTTCATAAGAAAGGATTCTCTGCAAAGAGAGATATATAAACCTGGGCTTTATAAATGAAAAGCATTTTTCTTGCTTTAATTTTTATTTTTCTTTAAATCTTGCTTTGCAACTTTTAATCATTAAAAAAGCACCAGAGAATGTGCCTCTTGCCCTACCCTGAAGTGCTACCTCTAATCAAAATCTGAACGGACAGTACTGTAGCAGTGGTATTAATTTCCATTCACAGGTTCAGGGGTTACTTTTCAAAGTAACGGTTGCAAGACAAAAACAAGGTGAAGGGCACATCCTAACTGAGATGACTGTGTTGAAACTACAGTTGTATGCTTAACTGAGAAATTACAAAACTTGAATCACTACAATATTTTCATGGTGGGAGAGAACAATGAAGGTGTCTTCTCCTTAGAAGTGTTCTCATTTCTTTCATTTTCCAAATGGATTTAGGAAGCATTTTGTAAAGCCTAGGCATTTCTAAAGCTCACCAATGATGGTGGTAAAAATTCAGTATTTTACAGTATGTGGAATATTCATGGTTTTCTTTCTTCACCAGTAAGATGAACCTTTATGTCATTATGCCACTGTTCTGCACCCCCCACCCACCCCACCCCCCTACCGGCAGTTCTGTGTAATCCTGGAGTTAACTCTGGAACGTGACACCTATCAGGGGTCTGTCAGTCTCACAGATCCCTGAGTACTCAGTGCTGACAAGTCTTTCCCATAAACCTTGCAAGAAGCCACAGTGAAACAAGGAACTTTTTTTGTGGTAAAAATTACATAGATTAAAAAGAAAAACGAATCAATTTTTCCAGCACAGTTTCAGCCTGTGAAGGAAAGGAAAGCCATTTACTATATGGATTCACCACCTGCTCCTGGTGCTATCTAAATGTTTTCAGGATTTTCCAAAAAGGTTTTAGGCAATTTTCCAAGAAATGACTAATACATTTCCAACATTTTTCCAAAGGCTTTGATCCTTTATGTGCTGAGATGTATAAGGCAATCTTTTTACTACCTTCTACATGACAGGAAGGCAACCACTTCAAAACATTTAAGTAGCCTATGATCCTGTGTTTCAAGAGAGAATTAATGTTAAAATCTAGGTCTTACAGCAAGCCAGTAGGATTTTTGGTGTCTAAATTTATTATGCCTTTCAAGCTTTTACTCAGTTGTGTTCCATACACTTGAGAGGATCACCAGTTTTAAATACGTATGTGGGATTTCAAAACAAATCCTCGATTACTGAATCGCCACCTGTTTAGAGTTTTACCAGAGTCAAGAAAAGGTTACAATGTCAGACCTTCAGTTTAATTAGATGCATTTTAATGACGCTATCTTGCAAATTTAAAATGCTTTTTAACCTCAACAATGAGCAATTAGTGCTAAATCAGAACCCTTGACATAGCTGATTTTCACAGGGTAGCTGTGGCACTTTTAAAGCTCTTCTTTGAGTTCAGAATGTGACACTGACTGTGGCCATAGACTATCTGATGCTTCATGGACTTGAGACTGTTTAAAAGGTTGCCTGCTGCTACCATTTTCTTTATGCGATTAGGAAGAGACATATAAGAGAATGTAAAACTTAAGAGGCCATTGATTAGCACGTCATTCTAAAAATAGTGCAATCAAGTAATTTTCACACCCCTAAAACCTTTATGATACTCTAACTGCATTTTGGCAGTCTTAATTAAAACTCCTTTCCTTCCTTATGGTTTTTCTTCTTAACTTAATGCTACTGTATTAACCAGACAACTTTAGTTAGCAATATGGACAAACCTATTGAAGTTCCTGCTTGCATTTGATAGCTGGAATTTTTTGATGGTGTCATTATATAATTGTTAATGATAGGAATGATTATCTTATGGTTGCCTGTTTATTATGTAAAACTCAGCTAAATCCATAGGATAAACAGAAGCAATGGTAGATTTGCCAAACAAAAGGTTAAGCAACAATGCTTTTTAGAGCAATACTTTCACTTTTAGTTACTGAACTAATAAGGAAACTATATGGGTTTTTATAAAAAATTAACTCATCTTAGAAGTAGGCTACAAGATACCCATAGATTGTCTTTTATTTTATTCTCCAGGCTTGATTTTCATTTACTTAATTAATTATTAGCTGTGTTGTTATTGTTCTGATCTTCCTGCCCTTCTTTAGTAGAAGGGTTCATTAAAGCAGAAGTACTACAGTGCGTTCTTGAAAACGAATATTAAATCTGCATGGTACAAAGAGTTTCGATTTTGGTTCCTTATATTTGGGCAAGAAGCCCAGTGCTGTAATGTATACAGCTTCCTATGGTGAAAATAGTCAATTTAAGAACTGTAGTTCAATTTAATTCTTTAGACTTTTATTTGACCAAGGAATTTGTCACTGTTACTTGTTATTTCTGCTTTATTAATCCCTACTGTGTTGTTCATTATCATTTAAATACTTTTCAAGGTAAAAATGATTAATAGTAGCAGATCAAATATATGTGTTCAGCAGTTCAGAATAGCTTCTCTCCATTAAGGCTTAGCTGACCGAGACACATCGTTCTTCCCTGTGTTGCAGAGGAGCGTGGCTCTACTGGTTTTGTGTTACTAGGATCTTCTGTTAGCCCAAGTGTTGCCCAGAATCTCCTCACTGAGAAGAAACACCCCCCAATTCTCATGCCAAAAATAGCTCAAGGACAAATTTTGAATCCCAGCTAACAGGCCTGATTTACAGCTTTTTTTAGCAAATGAAAACCTGTTACCTTACCTCTTTACTAGTGTAAATGGACAGATAGATAATCAGGACAGTATCTAGTCTTCCTGGCAGAAGCAAGAAGTGCTTACTGGGGCTCTGTAAAAGGGGCAGTTAAGATAAAGGGTCTGAACCTCCTTTTCTGAATCAACCACTTGTAATGTTGTTCCACCTTTGCAAAACCAATATAAATAAATAGAAGATAAATTAGTTGATAATTCCTGCTGTCACTATCTCTAGTAATTCTACCAATGGGGAAAAAAAAGTATGTTTTTACCCTTATTAACCTTAAAAAGTGTTTTACCTTTACAGAATCCTGATCTAATCAGCTCACATTGAAAAGACATTTTCCTGTCCTTCCTCTTACATAGCTATCTTTGTCTTTACAGTTCAAAGCTCTTTCCACAGTTGGCAACTACCATTGTCCCCTTTTCATAGCTGGAGGTACTGAAACACCAGGAGGGAGGTGGCTGGCCCCAGGTCACCCAGAAGGACAGTGACAGAGCAGAGAGATGCAGCCAAGGTCTTTTGAGTTCTCATTCTAGATGTTGCTTGACACTCAGTATTGTGTTGTTGACTCACTGTCCTCAAAGAATAATAAAATTCACATACGAAATAAAGACTGAGTGGAGGTAGCTTTAAAATGTCATTTTCTCTGTTTTAGGCATTTCTATCAATTGAATGTGATGTTTGTTGGAGGGCCAAATGAAAGGAAGGATTATCATATTGAAGAAGGAGAAGAGGTAACCTATAGGTTGTTTATATTTTTCTGTTTTAATTGATCTATAATGATTAAAAAGCAGCTACTTTTGAAGCTACAGCTACACATTAGCAATGCCAGGCTAGTGATGTTGTATTTATTAGATCTATTCAAAGACTTAAACAGAATCATACACCATCTGTGCATTTCCTTTGAAACAAGCACATGAGATCAGATCTATTTTGCTCTAACTAATTTCCAACAGGAAAGTAGAGAAAGTGTTCTGACACATCAAAATGTCTCATTTCAACATTTTGGAACAAAACTTTGGAAAGGTAACAATATTTTTGAAGTGATATTTTGTTGCAAAGGATCAATCTATATTTAAAAAGTAACTTTGAAATTCAAAAATCAAAATAAAATATATTTGATTGGCTTTAAATGATATTTTTCTGGACTCCGAAAAAATACCTGCATTTTCAGCTTTCATTCAGGTTTGGATGGATAAAAAAGAGTCTCTAAATATTGCCCCTCAGCTGCACAATTTCTGTATGAAAAGAAAGCCATCCCACTGCTTCGTTGTGAGTAGCCATTGTGCCAAATGTAGAACATACATAGGCTGAAGGAGTAGAAACCTATGAAAACTGTAACAATTTACACCTCCTTTGTTTACTGCCTTTTTCATGGAATTGCCCGCTTGGCCTGAGGACTCCTCTGAGTCAGAGGTATCACAACTGGCTCTGAAGGAACCCTAAGGGAAACGGGACACTAGAGGCCCGGCAGTAAGGATTTCAGGATGGAAGACAATTTTTCTTGCTTTCCAGTGGAGTATTTAATTCCATGTAATTCTAATAAAATGTGGCTACCTAATTTCAAGTAACTTTGGAAAGCCAAGCCTAAGCGTCTACGTTGTTCAAGGCAGAAGTGAGTCAAGATCATTAAATGCTTTTAAAAAGAAACAAGAATTTGTGTTTACTTGTCATTGAATCATTTCTCACAAAAGCAACCCAACCATTTCATAACAGCCTTCGTTAATTTTCTGTTGTAGTTGTGCCGTGCAGGTGTTTCTAGTCATTATAACCATGCTACCTTACTGCAGTCTGACTCCTGCCTGCTTTGGATTGCCACCAAGGCCTCACAGCCCACCCGCAGCTGTGGGCACAGGCATGGGGGTCACGTACCGGATTACCCGAGGGGGTCCGTTACATCCCTTCTCATCAACTGCGCAGGTGGAACTCTGGCAACACCCAGGGCCATGCCGGCAGCTTGCTTGGACTAGGAGGGAGGCAGGCCAGGTCTCAGGGCAGCGCTCGTGAGGCGATGGCTGCTAATCAGAAGAATTTAGCATCCATCATATATTCACAAGGAAATTCCAGAGATACTTAGCTGGGGAAAAGAAAACGTGGTTTCATCAACATGATTATGTCCCTAGGAAAGGAGCAATCACGTCTGTGGTGTGACTGCTTGGCAAGCACAGAGTATCTAGCCTGTACACTGCTGTTAGGGCATATTGTTGAGTACCACATGTTAGATCAAAAAAGAGTGAGTGAATTTTGTTATCAAGGCTTGGCAAAGCGTAAAATGAAGGTATGTGAAAGTACTTATGAAAGTTAATGATTCTAAGTTATTTTTTCTGTAAGTTAACTTTTTGGTTTTATGTAATTAATTTTCTTGCTCTGAATAATACATTAGAGCTATACACTAAGAGATGAACACACAAAACCAAGTGGTTTAACTGCTACAATGGTTTGTACTACAATATTGGAGGGTTTTTTTTCCTTTTCTTTATGATCTTGTCTCTCCCTGTATCTCCCAGTTTATACTGGATTATCCTTGGTCCCCAACCCATTCCTCTACTTTTTTTTTTTTTTTAATTTATCTCCTCCTCCCCATCTCTTAAAATGAAAGTAAGTTTAATATAATTTACCTCATATTTTTAAATAATTTTGCAGGATGTTCACAGTTTGAAAAGAATTTGGCCCTTTAATTACCCTAAACCCATTATATGATTTTCCAACAGTATATAAAGGCATAATTTATATCAGTATGTCACGGTGTAGTATATTAATGCTAATTCACCTGGATACAAGGTTTTCTTAGGTATCAATACATCCTCATTTACAGATCTAATTTCCCAAAACCAGAAACATAAAACTCCTGTCAGGTAGGAAAATTGGCAACATATTTATCAGCAGCATTATCAGTTACGTATCAGTTTAATTTATGGGCCGATTTTATCTGCCTTTATGGAGGTACAATATAATCATACATTACATTTTACCATAGCTCTTTATCAGACACATTTGCACCTTCCTGTGATCTAATTAAGCTTTCAGATCCATGTTTTTCATTAGAGAAGACTTGTGAGGCAGACAGTATCCTAGTAAAAGGACATGTTCCTAAATTAGACATGGGATTAAAGAAAAAACCATTCAAAACCATGTTCAGCTCATTATTTTGGCAGGCAAAAGGTCATTTATAGTTCTGAGTGATAATTTGGAAGACAAACTATATAGGCATACTGTTGACAGGCCAAATCATGAATGCAGAAACCCACAAATCCTTTAGCAAATTTAGGCGATGCTTTTCTACTGGTATTAGTCTAATAGAAAAAAATGTTGCTTTTGAAAAGAACGTTAAATTTAGAACTGTTTGTGTCTGTACGCTCATTATCTTATGCCTATTATCACACAGCTCATAGTGTGTCCTGTGGCACAGGTTGTGCTTGTTGGCCTGCAGCTCGCAGCAGCACGGGGTTCACATGCAGAGATGAGGGCTCAGGAGCATCCTCCTGCTCCCGCGCTGTTCTCCATTAATGTGCAGGTGTACTGGAAGATCAGTTTCGACTGGCTAATTATGAGAAAAGCTGGAGGCTTGATTTGGACTCTCTTCAAAGCCTTTTAGGGTTGTCTCTTGACAAGTGAACATTTATTTAGGCTAAAACAGCAGATCTGTTTTACAGTCTCACAATTTTTTTCTTCCTCTCAGCAAGCAGGAGTTTCCTAAATATGTAACTCGACACTTTATTCCTTCTTAATTTTCTCTGTACTACCTCTCTTCCTTCTTAACTTTCTGCACCCTACTTATTTGCCATCCTGCTGCACAGAAGTACTGCCTCATACACGAAACGTTGTTTTCCGTTGGACAGATTTTATAAGAAGCCAGATCAACCTCCACCTTACAAGAGATAAACCATTCACATTATTTGACTTAACTTTACCACTATGTCTTATTCATTCTTTTTCATATTTCTAAATATTAAGTTCCCCCTTGCTCCCTTCTCCATCAGAAGAGAGATGAAGTCAAACATGTTCTACTTGGATGTTCTCTGCCTCTAAATCAGACTCATTCTCAAAATGAAACTGAATTGCTTTGGGAAATGCATCATCTGTTGACATATGGCAAAAATAACTGGCTGTGAGAAAGCACCTATACATCTATACAGACAAAACTTTTTAATATACACTAAAAAGAAAGTGTTTGTGTTATAGAGCTGGTTTTGCGGGGTTTTCATATGAAGCATTATTCCAATGTACCTCACTCATCAAGAAAGCTTTGGATTAGATGGACTAGTGACTATAACTCTTGTGAGACCACTGAAAGTTTCTGTGGTGGCCCTGACATGATGCTCAACCCCTCACGGCTATGGGGTAGCAGGTGCATTTCAGGTACCAGGGAACAGCCTTCGACATACCTTTGTCTCTTGCACATTTCATCACACAGTAGCATTTGTGACAAGAAGACTTTTGGCACTTACACAGCTCGCAGACTTCATGGTGTATTTACTGCAGTTTTGCCTACTTGCAAAGCCAGAGTGAGGAAAAAAACCATTCTAATTTTATCTTATAAATTCATCATATAACTTCCAAAGAAATAAAGTAATTGAAAACTAAAGGGGACTGTATATTTTGGAGTAAGTTAACAACAGATAAATAATATGATCATAATGAAGCTTATCTATAGTAAAAGAATTTCAGACTTTGTATACTGCATCACGTGGGCTGCTTTGGCGGAAAGAGAGATAAGCTAACAGCTAAATCTAGGATCACAAAAGTAGTTAGGGTCCTGCCTCTTTATCCACTTCAGTCCACCACTTGAACACAATGAATCTCAACTAGCTGACTTTGATTTCTTAACAATTTATAGGCTGACGTTGAGTCTACATAAAACAGTGCAGTTCCATGCAGAGCAATTCAAATCAGCCTTTCATCTACCACCTGCAACACATTTGCATTGGCACAAAACTCTGCTTGAGTTTAAAAGCCCTGCTTCCCATTGCGCTGTGTGCGTTTTACCCTAAGTTTCCGCTCTCAGCATCTAGGTTGTTTCCTATGGATACAGCGTCCTAAGTACTGATACAGGTCCACAGACAAAAGTCCTTACACTGCAGTTCTAAAGAAGCCCCTCAACAAAAATTCCCTCCCCTGTGATCATCTTGGGCAATCTCCTCAGCTTCTTCTAGCATATTTACATGGTCTGATTGAGATTTAATAACGTCTTGCTCTGAAACAGGATACAGATTTGAGGTCACATCCACCGGAGCTCAATTGAGTCTTCTAACCTGAGTTTTGATTTCTCTTTTTCTACCCCTCACACATATACTCCACAAGTAAGACCTGACTCCAGTTTCTGACAAACTACCTGCTTAAATGAAGCCTGACCCTTTCTTCAAGCGTGTGCTGAGCTCTAGTCAGCACGCTTCTGAGAAACTCTTCCCTAGCAGCCCAATTCCATCTCTGGAATCCTCAACATAAGAAGGATACAGACCAGGTAGAGCGAGTCCAGAGGAGGCCACGAAGATGCTCAGAGGGCCGGAGCACCTCTACTATGAAGAAAGGCTGAGAGAATTGGGCTTGTTCAGCCTGGAGAAGGCTCCAGGGAGACCTTACAGCACCTTCCACTGAAGGGGGCCTACAAGGAAGCTGGGGAGGACCTTTTACAAGGGCCTGTAGTGACAGAACAAGGGGTAACAGGTTTAAATTGAAAGTGGGGAGATTTAGATTAGATATCAGGAAGAAATTCTTCCCAGAGAGGGTGGTGAGGCACCGGAACAGGTTGCCCAGAGAAGCTGTTTTGTCCCATCCCTGGAAGTGTTCAAGGCCAGGCTGGATGAAGCTTTGAGCAACCTGGTCTAGTGGAGGGTGTCCCTGCCCACGGCAGGGGGGTTGGGACTAGATGATCTTTAAGGTCCTTTCCAACCCAAACCCTTCTGTGATTCTACAATTCAATTCTCCCTTTGCATTGTATGGGGATACTGGATGCCCAAGGAGGAAAAAGAGGGGCAAGGTGAACATTCCAGTAGGTATTTTTGTAGTGCTTATCTCCCAAATAAAGCTGAGAACATGTGTCACATGTTGTCAGAATAAGAGAAACCTTTTGGTTCTTTAAATTTTAAAACCCCCACATTTATCTGGTGAAAGCTTTTTAAATATTTTAATAAGAAACAAAGCTTCTCATACAAAGTAAGAAGAGTGATGATCCTTTTGCATCAGAAAGACTGCGACTTCAGAAATAAGTTTGCATGATAAAATTGTTGGCTAGTATTCAGGTTTCACAGACAATGTAAATGAGCAGAGAAAAAACCCCCACAAACAAACAAAAAAACCCCACACCAAAAATAAACAAAAAACCCCAAACACCAAATCCCCACAACATACTTTTCTCTACCTTCCTCATCTCTCTACCTTCCAGACTTCTGATGGCTGAAAAAATCTTGTGATGAGAGAGGGAGAAAATTGCTTCCCTGTGCTCAAATAGATCAGTCACCACTGGAGTCTGGAGAACACCCAGGCTCTACTCCCACATCAAAATTTGATTTGCTCTCCAAATTAATTTAGCAATCTGACAAGCAATACAAACCCGGATATGGCAAGTCAGAGCCTAATCCCAGAAGTGGTTGAGTAATCCCAAATTTCACTTTCAGAAGCAGTCTACTCTAAGTACACTGCAAATTGCAAGTATCTTCAGAGGTCTGTGAATAACCTCTCAGCTACAAAAGCCCTCACAGAGCTCTGGGCTCCTACATCTAGTCAGAGCTTGATATCAAAGGTGGATCTAAATTTAATTACATAAATTGCTGTACATAAAAGAAAATAGACTGTTTTTTTAATTGGCCTATGCAAACCAATTAGTAATACTTTGTTCTTCCACTACTACATACTTCCTTCTTTACTCTGCTAGCATATGCATACCTGGATGAAGGAGCAGTGTAATTCTCTCCATGTTAATACTGAGAGTTAATACTGCTCTTTCTAAGGCAGGATCCACACTTCCTACTACTGTGTTGAAATTAATTCCTATCAAGATAAGCAGCTTCAGTGATGCTTTCACTGAAGGCAACAGGGAACTCCCACCTCTCTCCATCTCCACCTATGTCTCCAGAAATGCCTGCATAATTTATTTGATGAGTCTGCATAATTGAGTGAAATACCTCTCTACAGATTTCCAGTGATTCAGCACTGGTCATGCTGCCTTTCACTGCAGTTTAACACCACACCATCAGGTCTGAAGCATGATCAAGAAAGGTGAAGCAGACTAAGGAATAATAAATAAGTAAATAAACTCTCAATCTTAAGGGCCTTTCAGTTTCATTTTCATAGGTGTAACTGCAGTTTTAGTGATCACATTGAAAAATGTTATGCTTAGGGTAAAGAATGACTTCTAGGTGGCCCCTAACTTCTAGAGGTAAGGTGAGAATTAATAAGAGGACGTGTTTTTAGTGTAATTGCAATGAGAAGATGCTGCATGGTAAGCAGGAATGCTAAACAAAAGACAGAAGTCTGGAAAAATGAAAGAAAGGAAAGGAGGAGGTATAAATATAATAAGCAAATAAGCACATTTAGTATCAAAAGAGATAAAAAGACTGGTTAACAACCTTAGTTTCTTTCTTGAGCCACTTTTTTTACCCAGAAAGACAAATCCATGTCCGATTTTGACCCATTATGCAGTAGCAATGTACAAATCTAAACTTTTCTGCAATGAAGTATTACATGTAACAAGAGACCTTGTCAGTAATTAGATTCTAATAGAGTGAACAAGTTGCACATTTCCTCAGTTTTCAGTAAGGCTGTGGAGAATGAATACCAGATTAACCCAGTGAAAACAGGGAAAGCTTGTATTTTCAGGTGGCACGAACTCTATTGTCTTACTATCTATCTATACTTAAGTACTTATGTATATACCTACATACATATATGCATGTGTGCACACCCACACAGACACTAGTACTTCCTTACTTACAGCCTTGAATTTTCCAGGAGATACTCATTAAAGGGTTAGATTTGCCCAGAAGGCAAAGCTCAGTCAGCATTTAGAAAAAAATACCATTCCAGCAAAAAGACAGTACAATACTGTATTGCCAAACTGTCCTGTGTAATGGACATGGTCTGTAACTCACTGAGATATTAAACAGTTGACAGCTTGCTTGATAAAAGCTCAGGGTATAATATAAGCACAACAGGAGATTCAGTAATGACTGCCACTTGTATCAATCAGCTATATCAGATAATTCATGGATGACTGAAGCACTCAGACATTTTTCCAAAAAAAGTTTTGAAGAACAGACCCTAATTTACAGTGAAAGGTACTATTTAAATTCAGTCAGAAAAACACTTTTCTTGACAATGTGTAGCCCACCTCATTCCTCCTTTCCCATTGCAAAACCAATTCTTTTAATTCAAGGTTTAGTGTTCAGAATCTTTCCTGTGATGACTGTGATGCTCAACTACTGAACTGGATGGTCCCTTTCCCACCTCCAGTCTTTTATTACCAGAAGGCTTCCTTAGCTGTATGTTTCGTGATCACAAGCAGAAAAACCCTGTCTCTGTTGTCATTTCCCGCATCTACATGTCCTGTGCACGTTTCAGTCATAGCTCCCTCAGTAGTTAGAGGGAAGGTAACACTCCAAAGCTCAACATCTCAAAAAGGATCTTCCAGTTTCAGCATTACCAGTGCCATATCACCAACGGCCTGTGTGATAATCCATCAGGATTTTGTGGTCTTAGATGAGACTTTTTTTGAAATGAGGGAGAGATCATTTCCCCACTCAAATAATTTTATGTTGTACAATGAGCATTAGCCTTGCCCGATGTGCTCTGTAATGAGGGCTACTATAACATTTTATATGGTCATTCAGTAACACCAAAGAAAATGTCAGGAAAAGAGCATGGGAAATGGAGTGTGAGGAGGATAAGTAGCCTAGCACTGTGGCCATCTAGAGCAGAGTTATAATCTATTGGTGGCGATGTCCCTGGCACAAAGTGAACTTTTCACTCGTGTAAGAGCTCTCAGCATGAGCTCTTTTCCCATACATCTTCAGTTCTCCCGATTGTTTCATTCCTCTGGCAGCACGTTTATTCTTTCTTATGTGCATAAGGGTGTTTCTTGAATTCTCAGGAGCATGTATTAATAGTTCAAAACTGTTCAAGAAATAATACTGGTTCAAAAAAGTTGATTAAGCTTTTCTAATGTTGGAAGAGGTTTAGTTCAGAGTTTTTTATACACTTTGGTGGTTTCTTCTTTCTCCTATGTATTTCTGATTTTGCTAAAAATCGTAGTGAAATACTATAAATAAAATTATTTTCCTTACAGTTCTAACTTTCAGTCAGGTTTCAAACAATTTCAGCTGCACTAGCAATTATATGAATTAATCTGTTTGGTCACTAGATACGGCAAACAGAACATGGAAAGCATATAGAAGCTCGGCAGAGAATGACAGAAAGTTAAAGCTGCCTTTTTCAAGTGTTACTGCTCTGTATTATATAAAACAAAGACAAAGGTGCCCATTATTCCAGGTTAAAGACAGACGTGTTTACAGATCATAGCACAGTCCTGCCGTGAAACATCAGGCTAGGTATGAGCACCTCAGAGCCCCCACAAAGCCACTGTGAAACCAGAACTGCGGAAAGGTCACTGAAGACAGAATTATGGGTTCAGTGGTTCTGTCCTTATAGATGCTTTGAATGTAATCCTTTTACACGCACAGTAGGAAGAGGAGCAGCTGTTGCTGAGCTTCAAGAGTATCCACAGAATTAAGCAGAACAGCTTCCAAACGGGCAATTATTTCCATAAGAGAAATCTCCATTAAAAATGAAAAAATACACTCCAAACTTGTGCATACATATTTGGAACTTATTTGGAAAAGTGACATTTGGCTGACTGCAATAGTGAAGACCCTCTACATCTGAAATTAAGCTATATAAGTGTAATTATCGGATACCTGAACCATAATGTCCCAGCCCTACAAAGAGTAATTGCCAGGAGTAAAGACAGCACAATGGAATTCCACTGAGTTCACAGAACAGCTCTATAAGCAGTTACAGACCTCTTAGATTGTCAAATGTTTGTAAGTTAATAGAAATAATATGTTTTTAGTAACATTGTCAAAGGGTTGGAAGTCTGTTATTATTGTTAGAAAAAATCTGTAAACATTTGCAATTACAGACTGAATATATTTGTAAATGTGTCCTTTATATACAGAATATGAAATACCAAATGTTTTGGAGCAGTTGATATAATGTTATTTTTGTATTCCTTCAGCTTTTTTACCAGGTTAAAGGAGATATGTGTCTAAAGATAATTGAAAATGGGAAACAAAAAGACGTCGTCATTCGAGAAGGGGAGGTAAACCAGTGTTTTTCTGTTACTGTTGTACATAGGTATATTAAATGGATATTTTATGAAGTGTTCAAAAATCAATTTATCCCTGCTGTGCAAGAGATGGCATCAGAATAAAAAATAATCTTGAATGGAGTATAGCAAATTCCATTTAATTAACAGCAAACAATACACTGTTCAACATTTCATGATTTCAATAACAGATACAAATCTCTCTGGGAATTCAGGATACTCATTCAGATAGTCAGGAATATACTGAGAGGAATTCTTATTCCCCTGCGTAACATGGAACCTCCCATGTGAATTCAAGTGGATCAGTTTTATTTACACAGTCAGGTGCATACTGCCGAACCACCCAAACACACCATTCACCGAACTGCCTAGAACTTAGAAAGTTAAGAGATTCAGCTGTTTTCAGCCTTTGTAGTCCTTGCAGCTAGCCTTTGCAACTATCACAATACAATAACAATTTCAAAAGAGCAAAATGCATTCAGCTGCACTCAGTTGGTTCTCCTTATAGAAGCTAACTTGCTAAAGCGTAGACTGCCATGCTCTTAACGAGAGGGTGATGCCATGGTTTAACTCTGTCTGGCAAAATACCATGAAGCTGCTCACACACTTTCCCCCCTGCTCCAGCGGAGGGGGACAATTGGAGGAAAAAGACAAGGAAGCTCATAAAATTGAGATAAGAACTATTCACTAATTGAATATAAATGAGTAATACATATATGAGCATATAAAAATACTGCTACCAATAAGTAATTAAAATAATAGAAAATAAAACACATGGTACAATTGCTCACTGCCCACTGACTGATGCACAGCCAGGTCCCGAGAAGTGAGAGGCAGAGCCAGAGAGCCCGAGAGTGATCGCAGCAGGGTCCGAGCGAGCCACATGAGCAACAGCATGACCGGGAAAGCCAACTGACCCAGCAGCTCACTAATCAACGAGCAAGCAAAGGAATTAGCAAAGGAGCAAAAAGAGTTATGGAGACAGAGTGATGGCCCCTGAGCCCACTCCCCGCCTATCTACCGAGCATGACATATTACAGAATGAAATACTCCTTCGGTCAGTTTGGGTCAGCTGTCTGAACTGTATGGCCCACTACACTGCCCGCAGTGAGAAAGTTGGGAACGCAGTTGCAGTACCAGAAACTGAGAAAGATGTTGAATTTTGTGCAAGCACTTCCCAGAACCAACTAAAAAGACACCTTATCAGCACTTTTCTCAGGGTTAATCCAAAAACATAGCTTCATACCAGGCACTGTGAAGAAAGTTAACTCTTTCCTGACTACCACCAGCACACATGACTAAATATTTTACTTGCTGTTACTACAGGTTATTAGATGTACTACAACCACCCCTCATTGTCACAAGACTGAACTGCACTCAGTCTTCAAAAGGATTATTAGGTCAAGTGGGACCACTCTTTAAAATGGAAGACATAGTCACTGATCATCAATGGAAGACTCAGTAGCTTGATGTCATTAAAATTATTACATTTTCAATGCAGAATCATAGAATCACAGAAGGGTTTGGGTTGGAAGGGACCTTAAAGATCATGTAGTTCCACCCCCCCTGCCATGGGCAGGGACACCCTCCACTAGACCAGGTTGCTCAAAGCCTCATCCAGCCTGGCCTTGAACACTTCCAGGGATGGGACAAAACAGATCTACGATTTCAAACCTATAGACAGTAAGATGCTGGTAATACACTTCACACGGGAGAAGTACATCCCGCTGAGACCTTGGCATGTACCAGAAGCATAAATGAACAGGAGCACACAATATCCTTAGTGGGAAGACTAACACTAGTCCTAGTGAGGCACTATCATTAGCTCTGCTTTGCAGTCAGAGAAATTACAATGACTGGCCCAAACTTGGGTAAGAAATCTGCAGCACTGAAGAATAGGTTTACCACCTTCCTGCACAGTCTGATAGCTGCTAGAGAAAGGGTTATTCCAAACTTTGCCTATTCACTTTGCCACTTGCATGAGTAAGTAGTCCCACTTATTTGTTGATTTTTTCTGGAGAGAATAACACTCCTCATCATGCAATCACAGGTGCTCGCTGTGTTGGAGGGATACGTGTGCATGATTAGACATCTTCTGGAGCTGACAACAAACTTGCTTTTCATTTCCATTTCTGCAACTCAGTAATTGCAGTAAATTTATAAATTCCAGATGAGTTAAGTGGTTAGATTTTCATTTCATTTGTGTCTAGCAATGATGATCAAAGCAGGAGGAGAGCACCTGATGACCATAAAGGCAATGCCAATCCCTGAGTCAATGGTCATCAACCACTGAGAAAGCAAGAAACAGCATCTGCTGGGCTGTGGATACCCAAGTGGGTACAGCTGCAAAGGAGCAACACAAGGGTCAGCAGGGAGTGGGGGGAAAAGTAGGGTGATGAGCAGTAAGCTTTGCAGATTGGGGAATGGGAAGGACAATGACTTCTGACACTGACGCTTTCCTGTTTCTTTGAACAGATGTTCCTCCTACCTGCTAGGATACCTCATTCTCCTCAGAGATACACAGACACTGTAGGTCTTGTGATTGAGAGGGAAAGATTAAAGACAGAAATTGATGGGCTCAGGTGAAGTATAAACTGTTGGCTAATTTTATAGTATTCGTAATATAAACTAACTTCTCATGTCAATACTATACTGTGTTTTACTTTCCTGATAATTTATCAGATTCCCCCTGGCAATTTTGTACTAATTTTATCCATATATCTATTTATCTATATGCACATAAACAGAGATCTTATTTAGCATTAGATTTAGCATCAACAAGGAACACATTGAAATGTCTTTAAATGCACGTTGTGGTAATAGCTGTTTGCTTATGTATCGCCTACTACCATCCCCTTAAGTTTTAAAGTCAGATTTCTGTAACAACACAAATCAAAAAAGACTTTTTTATCAATTCTGGCAAGAAGAACATTAATTTCTTTGTAAGCACTGAACACAGAAAGCTGAAGATGACCTTTCTTGGCAAGTGTGTGGGAAGCTGGAAACAAAAGTCAGTTTTCTTAACACTAACGCCTCTACATTGTACAAACCTCTGCCTAGCTTTTATTGCCTTATGAGAACAACATCTTCAAGCAAATGAGAGTTTTACTTCGTATTCTAGTGGGAGCCAAACTAAATCTTGTCCTTTGGTCATAGAGAATTCATAGGTCTAAGGTGGCAAGTCACAGCAGTAACATTAGCCATGTTAGAGAAACTGTTTTATATTAACTGCATACGACTGACCAAGAGAGTGTACAGCTATTCGTGTAATGTATAATGATTTAAAACTGCAGTTATATCTCTAATGTACTGTCCTTTTGCCTACAGTTTGATTGTGGCATGGGCGGTGTCACAGCAGGATGATTGCAAATATGCAGAGCTAGAAACATACTTTTTTATTCAAACAAAAAAAAAAAAGTCTAAAGAAAAAAAAAGTACCATTCAAAAAAATCACCTGATGGGATTCCAAGCTAAAGACAAATCCTGTTCATTTAAAACGTTGTTCATCTATGCACTTGTCCCTTTTTTTTCTTTCATAGCAGGTCTGTGAATCATGAGCACTTGCATTATTAAAAGAAATTTTGAGCTAGAAAATTGGCCACTGATTCAGATAAAAATGTTTATTTGTAATAAAGGAACTTAAGTAGCTGTAGGCAACTTTAAGTAAAATAACATACCTTGTACATGAAGTCTGTGAATGGTATGAATAGGGAGATGCTGAATAGCTTTTTAGGAATCCCAGGTAGATCTAGAGATTTGACATACAGTCATGGTCTTGTGGAGAAAGTAAACTAAAAGCTACCATATGGTTTGCAGGTGGAGAAAATAATTGGATTAACAAAGCACACTCTTAACTGAAAATATCTAATCAGATGCCCCAAAATAAATCACTTTGAGGTATTTAGTGCCTGTGTCATGATGAACAGTGACACCTGAAGTTTTGGAAGTGAACCATCATGTCATACTTTCAAACCTACATTGTCTGTCTGTGTGCTCCTGGGGGAGATGGGGATTGGCAACCAGAATCTCTAATCTTCTCGAATTTTTTCACTCCCAGCCACCTGCAGCACAGACTGTACAAAAGAACATCATAAAAAACTTTGAAGTATGCTGACGCAATGTCTAATATTACATTACTGTTCCGTTATTTACCATGCCTGTGCCTACAAGCCTCAGTCATAAACTGGAGCCCTCAGCATGCTGATTATTGTATAAGTGACGAATAAGTAGCCTGCCCCAGCATTTCAGCCTAAGTAATGATTGCATGCCTTGTACTAGAAGAAAAATGCACTAGCTAACCTTAATCCTAAGGCAAGCAAGTACAGAAACAAGTAAGTTTGATGTTAGTTGTGTGGTTGGATTCTTTAACACCTAGTAAGGTGCAAAGTCCTTCACAAGCACAAAGCCTTCTCCCAAACGAGACATTTGTAACAACTCTCTTCTCTGTAGATTCTCTGTGTTCAAAATTCATGCTCATAGCACATCTTTTTCCACACTGGAGGCATTAATAACATTACTGTCTTCTGAGTATCCTGTTTTTGCAGAACTTGAGGAACCAAGGAGCTCTTAGAAAGTTTCTGGATAATATTTCTATAGATTATATTTATTTAGACAGACATGAATACATACATGAATACACAAATACGCACACATGCACGGTATAATTAGAGAAACCTTGTTTCCCTCTTCAAACACAGTGACTAACTCAAAGGACACAAGGACCTATTTACAGTCAGTTGCAATATGAGTGACTGTATGGGACCATCTCCCTCTTGAGTCATGCAGCCTCTTAAATTTGTAGGTAAATTCTGCATTTGCCTTTCCATCAATTACAGCAACCTTAACCTACTGATCTCAGCACTATTTATTTATTTGCTAAAACACAATATAATCCAAGGGAAGCACCAAGTTTCTCTTCAGAGGGGCAAGCTAAACAACATTTCCCAAATTTATGCTGTTCACAACCATCCTTTTTTTTTTTTTTGCAAAGAAATCCATAAACCGCCTTGTATTCATATCAGTCCATGCACAGGCAACATGCAAGCCTACTCTGTTACATATGAGCATTTATCTTATAGCTGCATGGAAGCAGTTACTGGAAATGGCATTTGGGGCCAGTTATTTTTGCAGTAACTACATCCAAAGTGAGAACTGTTGGTCCCAAGGGACTACAGCACAGATCAGTTTGTAGGATTAAATCTGGAAAGTTCACTAAAGGAATCTGGTGACTTATCTGTGGTTGATCAGCAAAACTACAAGGCCCTAGATAGAAGTTTGAGCACCCCACCCACCAGTCAGCTAATCAAGGAAACAGTAATCTTCCCTAAATAACCATTCTTCAGAATAAAGTACACCAGGCTTGAGAATAACATGCTCTTACACGTATCAAGTAGCTATTTTCTTGAAAAGACTGAAACTGCCTGATCAGTTAGTTAGTAAAAGGATTGATTAATGTTTTTACTTTGTCAGATACTATGTTGGAGAATCAACTGATGTCCTCTTTGAAAAATGGTTTCACTGTGAAGATCTCGGCACTCAGCTCAAACCAATAATTGAAGAGTAAGCTTTTTTCTGTGTACATTTTAAAAGAACAGTTAAAATGATTTAATAGATCTTCATCAGCCTGTGACTTCCATAGTTAATTTTCTGTTTATGCTGCATTTTACACAGACTTGTTAAAAGTTATATGCTGCTCTACAACTTTTTAATCATATCTTGTATACCCCAAACTCATTAAATCAGATTTAAAAAAATAAAAAATCAAATCTTCCTCACATCTATCTGGAACATAATTTTTGAACAAGTAAAAGCACATTGCTGCTATGTCCAAAAAGAACTGAATGGAAAATTAACACTGAATTGATGCCACGTTAACTAGGTAAAACACTAAATTGCCTCAGGGTTTCTCTCAGTCTTGCTTTAATCTAAGTATATTCAATCAATATTATTCATGAATAATCAAGACTGTGGCAAATTTGGTAGAGTGCCGCTTTCTAGGAAATGTGTGAATGTCATCACTTAACTCCTCAATTTGTTAAATGGTTGTTAAAGGTGAACAAGGAAATTGTTTGGTGACATGAATTTTGGAAGACTTTCAGACAAAACCTCTCAGTGAAACAGGCATAACCCTGTTGAATACACAGGGTACTGTGTGAGGGTCTGGCACATCCATTCTCAGCACAAAGCCTAATGGCCAGCATTACTGCCTAGTCTTTGTTAACCTACAGCACATGAATTTTTACTGGTGTTTATATTTTCATTATTCCAGGTTTTTCAGTTCGAGACAATATCAAACTGGAAAACCAAATCCAGGTAATATAAATTAATTTCATAATTAGAACAATTATTGTATCTGACTGAACAGCAATGATTCTGTCCACATAAAATTACTAAGTTTGGTTTTCTTTCTGATTATGTAAATTAAAAGTTACTTTGGGAAGTAATTCCTTTCATTCCCCCAACCACAAATAACATCCCTATACATGATTACCAACAGCTTCTTGGTTGTTCATGTGATGCCATCATAATGACCTATCAGGTAACTGCACAGTATGAATTCTCAATCTCTCTCTCCTTGCTTGCCATTCAAGACTTATACTAACAAGATCTTATCTCTGACTGTGCAGAATGGGATTTTGGTGAGTTGAATCTACTTGTACTCCTTTACTTAAAACTACACACTGTGATCTCCTCTTGGGAAATAAGGACACCTAGAGAAAGACAGATACTTTTAGTTCATGTGGGTCTGATCCATTTAACATTTTATTTCCATGCTGTCTTACTCTATTTTTTATTTTGCATCTGTTTGTGGATACTGATTGCAACTTCAACAAAGAAGCAGATACTTGAGTTGTAACTCCACTCTTGAGTCTGTTGGACAGAGATATAGGACATAGAAAAAGTGACTGTTAAAGACTGATTTATTCATACATTTAGGAATCTTATCTCTCAAGCATGATGGTTGCTTTCTCCATGGTAACTGAATTCTCTGCTGCAAGGATATTTGCAACAGCACCTTCAGTGGGAAACTTGTTTTATTGAATTTACAGTCCTGTTGGCTCACTGCTCTACATGAACATCCAGCACGTGCATGATCCACTACTACTGATAAACTATGTGCAAAATACCACCCTCCCTCTTAACTACATACAAAAGACTACACCATGTAACCATTTCTGCACCTGCAGGAACAGTTTCTATGGACTATTTGGAAGTGTTTTAGTTAGGTGCAACCTGGTCAGTTCTGCTGCAGGAACTACCTGGAGAGTCTCCATGACACTGCCAAGTTCTTCACGGACATATGGAAAAGTATAAATCAGCGCAAGCAGAGCAAGTGCTGCCTGTGGGATCTCCAGCACAGCCCGAGATTCCCACCTGGAGAGTCCCTGCACCAGTTAGCCAAATGCTGTTAGGAAGGCCACCAGTTCAGACAACCCCATCGCTCAACTAGGTCTGCTGTTTCAGATCAGTCTATTGTCTCATCTGTGCAGATGACTGGGGGACGTCCTGCACCAACCAGGAAGTTTATGGCGCAAGTGCACTGCACGTGCACACACGCACAGCCAGAATACCCAGTTACGCTACTCTTACATGACAAACCTGAACGTCATCTTTCACTCACACTCATGACTTCAATTCCATAGCTCTTGCCGCACGTTAAATTTTAGTTCTCCTCTCTAAGAATTCTTTGGAACCAGACGTCCTTAATCTCTATACTCATTCTTGAGTGTCTTAAGTAAGATGATTTTTATGAATTACTCTAATAGAGTTTTCAAAAGTTCTAGTGAAACATTATTTCCACATTTATCCCATTTTTCAGCTTGATAGGCACCATAAAAATGTCACTGCCTGCTGTCTCAATCAATAATGGAACAAGTTTCTTAGTCAAATCCTAAAATCAGGGAATGATGTTTTTTGCATGAACCTTTCCTAAAAACAGTTGACTAAATCATCATCACCAAAATTAAAAGCTCACCAGAAAGTCCTATGTATAGGACAGCAACCTTACAAGCCCTTGCAATTAGGAGACGGTAAGCCAGTCAGAAACCCTGTCTGAAAGACTTTGCAGCCGAAACAGCTTTTGACATTGGCTTTGACTGACTGGGAAATGTACTTCTCAGAAAAAGGCTCTGTGTTTCTTGCAAACAAAATGTCATCTCTAAGATTTTACTTTTCTTTATGAACACCATCAAAATGTGTTTATTTTAATTTGAGCATGTCACTTGTGTGAATGTTCGGGTGTTAAGGTTTGGCTTTTTTGTTGTTTGCTCTTGTTTGCAGGGGAGGTGGGTATGTAGGGCAGGTACTGTCCCTCCCTGTGTGTTCATACAGTGTCTAACAGAGGAGATATAGTTTCAGATGAAACCTCTAGATGCTGCTGTAATAAAAAAAATATCATCTCACACATACTATCCATGTTCAATACAGTGATTTCCAATAAGCATCCCTCACCAGTCTGAGCTGAGAGCTTATATGTCAGTAACAAATCAATTACATCAGTGCAGAAAAAAAGAATATTATATATTTTTCATATTTTTGCGGAAGATTAGAGCGAAAGAACAAACCTGACAATCAATCAGAAGCTATGATACATCTTGACACTTTTTTTTAAACTTAGAACTCAGAAATCGTTATTGATAAATCCAGTACAGAAGCTCTTTCCTTGTAATTTATTAAAAGCTGTAAAAAGGCCGAAAGGATTAGAGACTTCAATTAAACCTGGTTTTTTGTTTGTGGGTTTTTTTTTTTTTCAAAACAAAAAATAATAAAGCAAGTAAATGTAGTCATTTTGCTCAGAGCTTAATATATCTTTTTCCTCGAATGGCTTCTCCTCTTGGATTAGCCGCTATGTGATGACAACAAATATTTGAAATGCTCTTGGCTTAACTCTTGCTATAAGCAAAAAACAGTCAACAAAGTTACATGGCGGGCTTTCAGCCTGGGGAACAGCTCCATTATTCAGTTGTCATGGACAGTGAGAATCTCAGAGTCTCAGTGATTTCGTATACATGAGAAAAACATCCCAGGTTTTTGGTTTACAGAAGTTTTAGCTAGAAGCTCCTGTAATGGTCAGCAAGACTTGTGTTAAAAATAAAATAAATATTAACAAAAATTCAAAGTTGGACTTAGATATGTGTAAGCTGGTAATATGTTCCTTCTGGAGGTATACCCAGCTAAAAGAAATAATGCTTTGGATTTATTCCCTCAGCAGCTCTTGCTTTAGCAGCAGAATTCAATCACCAGCATGACGTTTGTGACACAGAACAAGCTACCACCAGTTTCTCATGTTGTTTCACTCGAGACACATTTTCAGAAGATTTGAGCTGGCCTATGCAGAGGGCTGGTTTTCAGCCTCTTTCAGTCTCTCTTCTGAAAATCCAGAAGCCACTCAGTTTAAAAGTGCCAATTGAAGCACTCCCAGGTCCATCTCCACATAAACCTGAACTAGTGCCTCCCCTTTTTAGAGAGAAATGGAATAAAATTGAAGAAAAACATCTTGAAAGAGACCCTTGATTGCATCTCGCTCACAGAGGAAAGCTATAAATGGAATCAATCAGGACACAATTGCTTTAAAACAAAAAAAAGAAAAAAAGGAAAAAAACACCACCCCACAACTTTAAGTCCAGACTTTATTTATGGTTTCTGGCTCAGCCAACACTAGGGCAAGTCCCTCTGAAAGGAGTGTACTCAGAATATACGAAAGGGCAGCACAGTAGCTATTAAAAAGATACATTTTTAGAAGAGGGACTCAAATACCATCAGTAACATTAAATCTTTACTTGAGGCACCTTCCCTGGAACTGTTTTGTACTGAACTACTAGCCTCTCTTGCTACCACGTGTAGAAATAAAGCCTGAGAAAAACTCTCCTCTCCTTTTATCAACAAGGGTGAATATATTTAGGCTATAGTCTAAATATGGAACACTCAAGATAGGTTGGTTTGGTTTACTTTACAGAACACAATTTCTGACATGAGGAGTCACAGTTATCAAAACAATTCTTGCTACTTTCAGTTGAATCAGACTGGAAGCAAGATTCTCTGAAGGTTTCTATTTCATCCCAAATTCATAGTATGAGGACAAGAGACAGTTCAGACAGACAAACCCCAGTTCTACTGAACAGTGATGGTTGAACATTGTTCACAAAAGTATCCAGAAGTTTAAAAGTTTATCCTGCCATGCTCACTGAAATAATCCAGGCTTCTTTGATGTGAAATCCCATGGGGAAAAGTGCAAAACCACACTTTTCCTAAGTTAGGCTTGTTTCAAAATTATCTTAAATCACATCAATAGTGTAGGCAGAATGTCAGGGCTTTGTTTATCTATCTTAATTAATCTACTTCTAATTATCAGTGAAATTTTAATTGCCATAAAAGCTTTATATTCAGTGGACATGCAGATATACAATACAAATACTGGTCCTGTAGTGACCTCACTAGCAAAACTTTCATTGATTTTAGGTGTATCAGTCTGGACTTAAAATCTGGTTAGAATTGTTAGAATACAGCACAGTTCTATGCTTGTGATTCAGAGCAGATAAAACCTGAGGATCTGACTGAGCATGAAAATTGGGTGATTTCTTCGGTCAGTTGGAGTAGGAATACCATACAGCCTAGGGCATGGTCTAAACACAAATGTTTTCTGATTTCAGTAGCACTATTGAAGAAGTTATAAAGGTGAGCTCAAGACTATAAAAATCAGCTTCTGTACTGTCATCCTCCGTAGCCAATCCAGTGCAACTTCTGTAGACAGTATTTGCTGTTCAGTCTTGTTACAGTGGTGTATAAAAACAAGTAGATCGAAAGAGAAGAGTGATAACTGAAAATAAGGAAATGCTGAAGAATAAAGATAACTGGCTACTGGGCAATTTTAATTAAATTAAAACTAGTTCAGAAAAATAAAGAAAGGGAGAGTAAGAAATTCTGTCCTCATTTACACTAGAGCGATATACGGCCATTGTTCTGAACTTAAAATAACTGTATAAATACTTGTGCCTTTCTGTGGTAGATGCGTTGAAATAATTTTAAAGATACTATCACTGTGGGCTTTTTAAAAGTAAGAATGAAGATTTTGGAGATAAGTTTTATTTGCTATGAAGCTGTTTCGAAAACTGAATATTTAAATCTCTTTTCTCTCATCTTTTAAGGACTTCAAATATATCTAGATAGCTTGCTCCTTCTCTTTAGTGTTCTTTCTGCTTTGAGTACTTGCATTAGAAGAAACGCATACGAACATTTAGATATTAAGGAATGTTCCTCTAGGGCATTTATTTTCACATCATCCTCACTGTCTCTATTCTGGCAAAGATGCCCACAAACCCACACTGTTCATCTTTATCTCATCATACCTAAACCCTTTATGTAACTTCCAAGTCATGTTCATATCTCTCCTGAAGACCACCTGAACTGCAGGGAGCACACAGGTGGAAGAAGGGAGTAGAATCATCTAATATACATCCTCCAATCCTGTATTACCATACAACCTCTCACTGGCTTCATCCATTTCCCCTCCCTTCAAAATGTAACAACTTTCCACACCACACCAGTCCTCAGCGAGTACAGAGCCAGTACTGGAGATGAACAGGTCAGACAAACTAACCTAAGTCAGCAACATTTGATACACGAATAAGGTAGAATTACAGTGTCTACAGTATCGATGCTATAGTTTGTCATATGAAAACTTCTACTAAACTTTTTAATCCCAAACTCCAACATATCATCAAAAGTCAGGACTGCAGGCTGCACGTTCTCTGAAGTCAGGAACACTCCAAAAAGTTCACTAGGCTCCCAGAGCCCAGAATTGCTAACGACAACATTCACAGAAAGAAAAGAAAAAAATAAAAGGCTTGAGGAAGAAGTCTGCTTCTCCCACAATATTCTCAGCTGAGCCTCCTCAGGGAGAGACAGAACATAAACTCTAAACTCCAGGAGCTCTCCTAATGCTTCACCATGGGAACCGAGCCACTACTGACTTTTAGTGCATAATGTATATAATAAACCTATCAGGGAAATTGGGAGAAATGCCCTATAAAGTTGTTTTCCTTTCTGTTCAGACTTCAGTGAAAAAAAACCCTGATATTTAAGAGCTCTAAAGATCAGAGCAGTATCACAGCAGGTATGTCTTCTCTAACTAGGTAGCTTCTTTCTTCCTTATGCTCTTAAATGCTCCCCAGACAGCAACATTTGAAATAGAAAACTCACTAATGGAGTCAGTCTGACATTTTCACTAGTGTTTCCAAGGCTATTTAGTAGTAATAGCTCACAAATGTACAAATCCTTACTCATGAACGTAGGGAGGTCTCAACGCTTGTTGTAATGAAATATCCTATTCCTCCTCTATGGATGCAGAAGTTATGCACAAAGACAATTAATGAAATGCCCACAGTCATGTAAAAGGCAGATTCAGAAACAAAAATCAGGATTCCTGATTTTAGGATCTCAGCAGTAATCATTATTTCTCAATACAATTTCTCATGCTTAATGACAATGACCTGGCTATATCATGAAGAGCCTTTAAATAGAATTATGGCCTAAATTGTGGCCTTTTCTTGTTCTAATTTATTCCCTTCCTTCTGTCTGGTGATATCTCCTTTTGAAGAGGCTATATTTCTTTGTTAAAAAATATTTTTCAAACCTCTCCTCAAACTTCGTTTAAATTGGGGGAAAAAAAAAAAATGTTTTGTTTCCAGCAAAGATTTAATGACACAAAGAAAAAGTGCCCAGAAATACTTACAGGGAGAGGTCATAAATTAGCAGTCATGCCAGTTCTTAGGGCATGCTACAAAACCAAATACAGTTACACAGGGAAATGTATGACTACATCAAGCGAATACTGTATTTTAAGCTAAATGTTTTTGCATCTATACTCAACAACAATGAAATGAACAAACTACCCCAAAGTAATCAGTCACCATCAGTGTTTTCACTCTGGATTTTTATATGGAAGGAGCTAGCTACTTCCTTTTTCAAACCCAGATGCTTTAAATTACATCCTTCAGTCCACAGGTTTTATTTGCAGAGGTATTAAACTCCTACTAGTCTCATTGACATTTCTGTTAACATTGAGAATAATGCAGACTTTTCATAAGAATTAGGTAGGTACATATGGGAAAAACAGGATATAGATTATTGCTGGCACTGGCAATTAAACGTGAAATGCCGCAAAACTATCACATCAGAACTATTCATTACGATACAGTATTCTTTAAGAGATATAAGGAATGATTAGAAAGTGGACAGAAATAAATGAATACATAATTCTAAAATAACTTATGAGGTCTTTATCCCTAGTCTGGACCATTTTATGCTCAGTTAAAGGATTACAAAACAAATCGGATCTAACTACTCCACTTTGGGTATCTTCTGCTTTTACATAAGGAAACACCATTTGTAAGGGACTTTCCCACATCCTTGCATGGACACAGGGCCACAGCATGTAGGAACAGACTGTTTCTGAGGCAGCACAGTGACTTAGGATGGAGGGGCTTTCACAATTAGTAAGAACATACAAGATGATTTAAAGATTTGAAGACTGTTCCATCTAGAATTCGCCACTTAGAAGCGAAGGATGGCACGTCACTGAAAAATAAAGTTGTTCATAAAGTCAACATGTAATCAGTTTAGTAATTGACATTATTTCAATATATTGTATAATTCATGGGCTTTATTGCTCTTTTACTTTGCAACAAATCTCAAAGAAACAAGGTTTGCAAGAGAGTTACAGGAAGATCTTGGGGATAGTAGGGCTCAAGAAACTCTGGGAGAATGAAATGGTCTGATTTCTTGACAAGAAAGCTTAGGCACGTCACTGGGGTAGGAAGTGGGAGCTTCCATGGAACGTACAAGTTTGGGGTAAGCAAATACACCCACATATAACTGGTAGGCCAGTGGCAGTCCTCTTTTACCTGTCCTCTTTATTGTTATCAGACGTACAGTACTCCCAGCAAGTTCAAACTCTTCTTTACATGGTCTCTGCTGAGGCTATAACTACATGTGTGTTCACTCGCTGGTTTCTTGCAAGCTGTTCTCTCCATTTTTGCACAGCTTCATTTTCTCAGTCTCAGTACAGATTCTATTGTTTAAGTGAAATCAAATTCCTCTAAAACCTGTAATTTCCCATTTTAAAAATTTACAAACTCATTCGGTAAATGTGATGTATTTTCCAGCTTAACATGACATCATCTCATTCTAATTTAAAGCTGAAAAAAGCTATAAAAGCCATAAGGAACATATTGGTGTGATATAAATATTTAATAGTAATGATCTACAAAAATGGACTTTACTATTGAACTACTTAAATAGATCTCCTGAACGTGTAAGAAAATAATAGATTTGATGTCCACTTAGTGATATATCACTTGCAGATAAACACACAAGACTTAGCTGACTAGCCCAGAATTCTCATCTTGCATTTTGCTGGCATATTTTTTACGCTTGCCATCATTAAACACGTTGTCTTCTTGTCTCAGAGTATTACTAGAACATAAGAACTCCAGAAACACAGCAACTCATACTTCCCGAGATATTGTTGAAAGCTAATGTACAGGCCAACCAGAAATATATGCAACAGTATCTCAATACAAGCCATTGGCCTGATAAGAAACACTCCGTTCCTTTGGAAGCACCAGGCTTCAAGTCTGATACGTGTGGGATCACAAAACATTGGATCCCCCTCATCGCAGCTTGTTAGCTCAAGTTCACAAGCGCTAGGGCACCGGCAGCTTTCAGCCTCATGCAAGGGATAAGTATCAGGGTTAAATGAGGACTCAGTCAAGTAATGTTAGACATGTGTCACGTACTACTTCAGAATGCTCTCTTATTTGTTCCTGCAGTAACAGGTAATCAGATCATTGTACGGGACCACACTAAATGTTTATTTCATGTAGACTCAGTTTTCAAAGGCCGTTATGCTATCACTGGGCAAGTGTCATTAACGTCAAAATTAGTAATAAGCTAAAACTTCATTGCAGACCAGGGCCTGCTGACAGGTATCAAGAGACAGCTCTTGTCCTGAGGAACTTAGAGTCTGTATCAAAAAAAGAGTCCAGCTTTACTTGGAATTAAACTAAACAGTTAGAAAGTGCCTGTACATCACAAGCAAGAAAGGACAGTGCTCCGTAGTAAGCGTAGGAGGTGTAACACTTTACATTGGCCCTATGCATCGGTCACTGTACTGTTGTCCCTGTTGATCAGGACAGCTGAGTCAGAGATCACTAGGAGGAGGAAAACTAGCAAAATTATTTGTACAGGAAATAAGTGACAAGTTAAGCTACAAACAAAGAAGTTTATAGTTACTTCTCATTGTTAGATTTGTGTTGCTTCTTGGTCAGCACACAAAGGAGTACTCTGGCTTTTTTGTACCCCAAATTCCTTGCAACTTATGGGGAGCATTCATAGTTATGCTTGCCTAAATCACCACAGTGCTCACCCCAGAGACTCGGCTTCTTGCTATCCATTCTCCAGCATGTGGAATCTGAACTTGTTAGCTTGATGCTGGAATTCTTGACCTGTGGAGAAGATGTATCCACTTGAGCTGAGCAGCATACCCATGGGATCTTGGTATGTCTCTCTTACCCTACGGGGTGCTATATATTTGGGGTTTTTTTGTTTGTTTAAAACTATTTCAGCTAGGACATGCATTTTAGTAGAAAACCCTACCAATGGGTAACTTTCTTGTATTCCAAAAGATTTTTTCTAAATTCAAGAGTGACCTGTTTCATTCTGATAACAGAATTAAAAACCCTATTAATCTTCATATGAATTTACAAGGTAAAGATTGCTACTATTAATGAAACAAAATATTTAAAAATCTATTAGAATACCAATTGCACTGAGTACCTTTCAATAAAATACCTTAATCTTTTCCTCTCCTCTTTTGAGTGTGAATATAGATCATAATATTTTGGACCTTTATTTTGTATCTCACCCTAGCCAAAAGACAACGTTCCAATACAGCTATAGTTAAGCACATTCATAATTTAAGGACAAAGCGTGCCTAATTACCTCCAAAGCACGTTTGATGAACTTGTGAAAACGAAAGGGGGGGGGGGAGGAAATCAGGCATATTGCAGTGTGAAAATAAATCACCAATGACTAATTCTGCTTTTTAGTGTAACAAAATATAGAAGGTTCAGACTAGATCTTTTCAATGTTTCCAGGTCCTGATTAGAATAAATCTCATGTAAAGATTTTATTTTTCCTTCTGGTGTCTCTTAATTTCTCTGGAGGAGTTCGCTTTTCAATAAAACTGTATTAAGAATTTGAGTTAAATAATGTAAATTAGGAAGCTTTTTATTAAAAAAACCCAACACACACACACAGACAAACAGAAAAACTTGAGAGGAAAAAAGCTTTCAAACAAAAAATTCCTTCTTTTGCTGCAGATTTCTTCAGCTTGCTTTCAGTATTTCCTGGAAGGGGCACTCCTGAGACAAATAATTTGCAAAACCAGGTTGACTTCTTTCATTTAATTTAATATAATGGAGAAGAAATTTGAATGACAAAACCTGTTTCTACAATAAAAGGGTTAGCATCCCATCCAGATTGTCTGGAGATGGATGTAGATACTCAGTGCTCATTATGATCCGTTAAACAGCGGAATCTTATTCAGTACACTGTTACCCCTTGGATGCATTGACCTTCTCACATATTGTTCAAAGACAGCATACAAAATGACCTTCCACGAAAAACTGAAATGATACATTGGAAACACTGCAAATCAGTGGCATACAGCTTTAGAAAAGAACCAGAAGAACGCTGCATAATGAACACACCAACACTTTAAAAAGACCTGCTGTCTTACTAGTACTGAGACTAAGATTTGGCTGCGAGTTTATTACCCCAACACATTTGAGAGACAGCCATCTAGTGAGTTTTTCCTGCATCTAGTTGTCATTATTACTTGAAATTGCTCTATGGGTGTTCCCCCATGGCATCTCAGAACAAACTACTTGAAATTACCAAGGTGATTGCACTGTCTCTGCACTTCACTGTGAGCTGGTAAATAACTAAAGCTAATTTCATATACCGGCAACACACAGAACAAATCTAGAATTTCACCAGCTATACTGAAACTGCGTTCAATCCTCCAGCTATTTAAAATCGAATCAGTTATGAAGGAGAATTACTGGAAATTAAATCCAGCTACAACTCCAAGAACACTACAAAAAAAGACATTATTAGATTATGGTTGTGATAATCAGTTTGCTTCACTGTGGTCAGTATATTTAAAAACACATAGAGGAGAAAAAACATAAAAGCCAGTACTAACTACAGGAAATATGTAGAGTAAGCTGGTTCTATAGGCCTAATTCCACTTGCATGGGGATATGTAAGGGGTGACTGAAAGGCTCAGAGTTGATACATCAGATTTTACCAGTGCAAAAGCTGGTCTGAAAGAGAACGAAGAAGATGCCAGCAAGAACAAGGCAGTTTATTGCATACTGTTTGAATGCATTTTTAACAAGTGCGGATGCACAACAGTTCTGACACCAGCTTCAAAGAAGCAACTCCATAAAGATACACAAATAAGGCATACATCTTACAGCCTCAAGTAAGAAGTCCTGGTAATGACCATCGCACTGTCTGCTCTTACAACTGACTTGTGATTAGATAATATCGGCAAATTGAACCCTTCAAGCTGTAAACAACGCTAAAATGTTTGCAAAGATAAGGTAAACAAGCATCACTCTGCCTTGCTTACAGATGAACTCCTGAAAGAAACACCTTTCCCACTAAATTCCACGTCTGTCATGGAGCCATTTTCCTTCCAAGGCTGGTTAAGTGAGCACCGTGGTGAAATAAAACAGAAGAAATCATTGAGTATGTTTGGAGATAACTTTGAAACAGAGGTATGGGGGGTCTCATTTCTCTGAAAGAGAGGGATATTCTTAAAGGTACAGATAATAGGTGCCTACTCTTCAGACTGAGTGAATCCAGGCCTGGGAACAGTATAGTCAGCAGAGAAAATTATGCAGTGCAACAGAACAGTCTTAGCGTGCCCTGCCTTTCAGAATTCCCTGTCTTCATCCACTGCTTTGTCTAGCTTAGGGCAGGGACTTTCTAGCTTAGATACTTCTGTTTGCAGAATCAACCTGAACCTTCTTTCCATTTATTTCCTTTGGGATTAAAACAGCTTGCTCTCTCCACTATCGTGCCCCACCATATTTCCCAAATCAGAAATACCAGTGTGATGCAAATACTTACAAGTATGTTTGGCTTCCCTAGAAGTCTGAACAGCTTTCTTGGTTCCAAGCCTAATCTGGATGCGTAAACACATTTTTTTTCCACCCCCTCAATCTCCATGAAGTGGAAACATGGGAAACTGGACAGCACCAGAGCCTGGGCTGTGCTAAAGCACTGCACTTCTCAGTGTACTCAAACACAGTCTAGTTTGGGTGTAAATGAAGTTGTCACCATTTGATATCTGTGTTGTACTCACAATAGTTTACAAAACATTCTTTCCCTGGGTTACTTGGAGTCACACTCTGAAGAATCCAACACATCTGACAGCAAAGTGACAGAGAGTGTGGGACTGTCAAGAAGAACACAGAAAGGCAGACAGTAAGAAAAATAAGGTCCGTTCTGCAGCTTTTTAAATGTTAATAGAAGAATTTTTCTACTTCAACGGGCTCTTGACAGGGCCCAGAGTTCATGAGGAGGAAGTGCCTGTTCCAAGAACAGAAGCAGGAAGGATAGAGATGCAAAGCTGAGAGTAGGAGGAGGCAGAAGGAATAGATAAGTGAGGATGCAGAGGAGCATAAGGAGTGGCAGGTGTGATCAGTTCCCTTTTTATCAGTAGGAATCAATATGAGAATACCAAACGTAATGTGAATTTTAATGTCTGTAAAAAAACCCTATCATCTTCTATGAATATTTTTTCTGTAAAAGTAGAATGTTTGAAATGCTGTAGGAAGACAAATGTGTACACTGTGGTCACTGGGATGAATCCATTACTTTTATTCCCTTTTTTTTTTTAAAGGTTATAGCTTATGGACCAGGAACAACCGAGAAGAGTAAAAAGAATTCAGATATTTGGATATGGCAGCTGGTACGTGAAAATCCACACTTGTTAACCAATGAGTTCATGTTACAGTTCAAAGCAGACTGAACAGTAGTAAAGCCTTTTAACACCAGCAGCAGCAATTAAAATTACCACCTTCCTTCTCATAGAAAAGATCATCAACAGGCACCACCCTTCAGCTTTAAACTATGATGAAAAACAGTAAACTACTGCCACCCTAAAAATAGTCCCTCTTGTTTTTCATCTTGTCTGTTGAGGACAGAGATACTGACATCCTTCATCAGATCTTGGTGGGGATTTTAATGTACCCTACCCAGGCTATAGCCTATAAATACTTCAGAATGCCTCAGTGATAAAAAAGCATCACCTGTTACTTCTGCCTTGAAGCATTTGTCATACTGAAGTCAAACTGGAATCAGGTAGACTAAGCTATAATAAAAATCTAACTGGGAACTTGTTTATACTAAAGCGCAGTGGTAGGTAATTCAGATGCCTTTCATTCAGCTGGTGCCTAGGAAACATTTGCCGCCCAAGGGAGGAGACAAATTTAAAAAAAAGAAAAGAGACACAAAAGCTAGTTTTCATTTACACAAGTCAGCTAGTTTGGGAGGCAGATATTTCTATCAGTTTCTGTTCTGTTGAAATTCACAGGGACTATCAAATAGTAATTAAAGACATAATAATCTTGAAAGACATTTGTTTACACTGCAGCTTGCAGCAGCCTATGTAATCAAGCCCTTGTTGCTGGCAAGAACCTGGATCCTCTGCTTGACAAAATAATGACGAGTCCATCCCAGTCTGGATGGACTCCCATTAGCAATTTCTTTCAGCACCCTGCTGCCTTGTGAACTGCTTTTCAAGGTTTAAAAAGATATCAGGAATCAGAAAAGTAGAAGAGGAGCTTGAAATACTCCAGGAGGTTATCTCTGTAATTTCCAGAGCTGTATCAACTTGCAGGCTGCTAGGGTAGCAGTGTACCAATCTGTGTCCAAGAATCAGAAACTGGGTTGCTGCTATATGATGGGGAACAATGAACCATAAAGCGTGTTTTTATTGATGATAATAGTGTCAGACAGGGAAGATCAGCTAAATATTTAGCTAGGCCTCATGAAACAGAGCAGGTTTGAAGTGCTCTTTCAGTGGGAAAGATTTCCATACTTACCTGCAGGACTTTCCTTCTGCTAGTGACAGGACGTGGAAAATTAAAAGCTGGTTATCTGTTCTTTCCCTTCAGGAGGGCACATCGACTGTTACCATGGATGGTAAAACCCTGACTCTGTCTGCTAGTGACAGCCTGCTTGTCCGTGCCCAGTCCATGTGAGTAGAGAGGAACAGTGTTTCAATGCGTGATTTCCCAGCTTTTGGCGACATAAATTCTGTGTATTTGGTCCACACCAGGCTGGGCATCAGCTGGTGCAGAAACACAGCATCTGCAAATGCAGGATTTGCAATAGCTTCCGTTATTCCTCACTGTCTTCAGGAGGAAACAAAGCCAGACATTCATTCTAGTTCACCTCTTATGACTGAAACTGGGTGAAATAAAACAGATAAGCACTACCAACAAAAAGCAGTATGCAAAAGACCATGCATAAGGGTAGATGGCACGAATACACCCATTGGCAATTACAGCAGATCCTCTAAGCCTCAGACCATCCTTAATCAACATCAACACAGCAAGATTTGGGGTTCAGACTAAGAACACAGCTCTTTCTGGAGTCGGATGCATGTGGCCGTTTCGTAATCATGACACACATGATATACGTAAATTAAAAAGCAGCGAAAATAGTTTCCAGAGAGAACAGAACGTACTTGCCAACCCTTGTGAAGAGTGACATAAGCTGATAAAGTGCCCGCCATGTAGAAGATGAAGGATGATGTATACTTACTGGTAACGCATTGCAGTGGATTATAGGCAAATGATAAAAATGGCTTTCTTTCCTACAGGAAAAATCTATTAAGTAGTAGTGCTGACACTGCACCTTTTGTACAGCAATGAAAAAGTCTGCAGAGAGAGGTGAAACCATCCAGCAGCACGCAGAACTGTTCTCTGCACCTGTGATTCCAACACATAGCCACCTCCTCTCTTCACCATTACTTCTACCACTTCTGTGAAATCACTTAAATCTTAAATTAATTGCCAGTCCTGCAGTCCAATCAATGAGTGTATATTTTCAAAATCACAGCGTGATGCACATGCAGAGATCTGCCAGCACAGTTCATACTGGATTAAGACATTTATCAGGTCTGTACAGCAGCCACCTTTTATTGTATGTGTCACTGCTGCACGCTGATTGATCTCTGGCCATCTCTGCAGCTGGCACGGGAACAGCCAATACAAAAGTGATGGCCTCAAGAAAAATGCTATTGAATTTGTAGATAATTATTTCATTAAAATAATACCTGTACTGAGGTGACGCTGTTCCAATCCTCATGTCACCAAGATCAGAAGAGATGCCTTTCCCCTTGGTTCATCCATATGTAGGTATACATTCTCCCCGCCATGCCATGATGTTTGGCTCATATTAGTGATGGTGAAGAGTAATTCCCTGAAATATCACAAGACACACCAATATGGAAAGAGACCAAGTGTAATCAGAACCGAACCTGTTTGTTTTCCCTAGTTCTCAGTAGCGTCAATGTTTTAGTTGTTGGTTTGAACGTGTGGTTCCCCCCCATACATATCAGGTCATCTCTCTTTCTGTTTTTCCAGGTACTGCTGGAAAAGAGCAGAAGAATGTGTTGCGCTCTGCATTGCTCAGGATCCAAAACGCAAGCAGCCTTATACCTAGCTCCTTTGCCAGTTGACTTTGATGATAATTTACAACCCACTGGTCTTATCTTAATGGTCTTTTAGTCAGACTGCCTGGAAATTTGAATAGTCTAGCACAATGATTACGTTGAATTAAGTGGAATCAAGCACTACGCCCAATTAAAACTGTTTTTCTCAAGTAGTTAAAAGTTTCAGCAAGACCTACAATCAGTAATTTATTTTTTTTTTTTAAACAAACAAAACAATAGTTCTTATCTGGGAAATGAAAACAGATCCAAGTAGCATGATTACCTGTGTAATATATATGATGTTATCTAGAGTAAGTTAAAGGCTTTTCAAATACAAGTCTCTGCCACAGGTTGTAGAAAAGGAGATAGGACAGCTATTAGGCCTAGTTAGATAACACTCTTCACTTCTTTGTCTCAGTTTTGTCATTTGTAATAAAATGGGTTACCCAGCCCACAGGAGGGGAGCTTTAATTAGCAGTAGCTCCCAGAGCTTCCCAGATCTTTGGCTAAAAGGCCCTTTAAAAACCAAAACAAACTATCTGCTGCACTGCTTGAGGACCTCAGGTTTTTGTGAAGAGAGGAAGGTGCATTAGCAAAGGGGGAAGCAAGGGTACCTGCAACAACAACAAGCATTACTTAGATCACCACTGTACTTGCATCAGGTAACTTGCTGCACTGTCCGATTTGGTAAACTGATAGCATTAATCCGGTTATCAGTAACATGCCACACATAGCGTGCTGGATGCTGTCTAAGCACTACGCTGTCAAGAACATGGCGCAGCAATATGATTTACACAGGAGTATCCAAATCATGCATGTTCCTGCGCAGCAGAAATCACAAGTCAAAGTAGCCAGAGAAGTGTGTTGAGGGACAAGGGAGCAGGGTGGGTGGAAGGATGGGAGAAATCATCAGTTTTTGCTAAATGATGCTTCTTTTTGAACAGTGAGGCTTCTTGTAGAAATAGCAAATGTCAATTTATCTTTTCCTGCTTTTGTTACAGGAACTCTCCAGAGAGGATTTGGTTTGGTTGTGTGTTTAAAAAAAAAAAAAGTATATTGTCCTTTACATTATTAACATCAGAAAACAGGTTGATAATATCTGCAGACATTCATGCAATTACATGTTTGAGAAAGCAAAAAGTTACCATTTCTTGATTTTTTTTTTTTGTAATTCTAAGTTCATAAAATATTTCTTTACTATATCTGTAACCTACCAAGCTCATTAAACTGAGATTTCACGTGTTTTATTCAAATGTTCATTCTTCTGATGAGACTCAGATGACTTGTCTTTAACCTATACATTACATTTAAGTTCACTAGCTTTTCTAGTAAAACATACAGCAGAACTTTGCTACATCCTCCTAATAACAGGGTACCACATTTACAAAGTTGAGCCCAGTCCTTAAGGTCATTATGGGCATGCAGTATCACACTTGAAAAGGAGCTATAAAACTCCTTTGGAACAAGGGAGTCATTTATCTGATTATCTCTGGTATTGGTGTGTCTGTAGAATCACCTACTGCCTGAGGGAACATCTATGGTTGAGGGATCTGGGATAGCAAAGTGCTGTATTTTTAGTCTACCACTTTGGGGGTAACAGTGCTACTTACAGATTTACATCACAGAAGTGTTTCGATATTTCACACTGAATAAGTGCATAAAACACAGCAACACTTAGAACAATGTCCAGAATAATCAACAGCTCTTCATCTGTCCAGTGGCACTGTCAGTCAGAGATTTCAGAATAAAAATTAAGGCACCTCTGAATTAGGTACCTCCCAGCTTTAGAGAACTAAGGTGTTAATTTTAAGTCTGTGCTCAAACTGTATTTGTGATTAAGTTCTACCATGACACCTTGTGCTTGAACACCTAATGCTACCAAAGTCCTGTGCTAGTTGCTTCAAATCAGAGGAGCTGCTGTCATCCAAAAATTAGGTAAGAGGTGTCCAGTCCCATAAGTATGCCTAAGAATCAGGATCAAACTAGCATGAGAAGATTCATAAAATTCCCTAGATACCAACTACTGCGAGAAGAGAATTTCACATTCTAGTGTCTCTTTTGAGACTTTTTTCACAGAATCATTTTGCAGTTGTTCTGTTCTACCCTACCCCTTGCAATTCAGTAATTTTGTGGTAGCCAGAGCACAAATGAGAGCACAGAGAGAACATGTCATTTACTCCTTCCACAGTGCTTAATCACAGTGATTTAGAAACCTGCAACTTCTTTTTTTCCAAGTCTTCAGAGTTCCAGTGGGCTCCTGATCAGTCAGCAAATCTTCTTCAGGTGCTTTATTCTTCCTCCATATTATACATATTGTAAACTGTCCCCAACACCAGTACATTTATAATTAGATGCACCCATGCTCCTCTGCCTATGAGGAAGTTGGCCAGTTGCAAGTGCGGTTCCTGGAGTCCTTTTAGCCGTTAGCACTGTTTCTGTGCAGCTCAGTAGATGCTCTGGCATCAGAGATGTTGGGATCACAGTCTGGGGACCCCAGTCCTAATCTTGCCTCATTAGGGATTTCAGGCTCAGGTCAGTGGCAAAGGCTTAGTTAGGCATGTTGTCTGCAAACTGCCCTAATGCACTCCTGTTGACAATGTGCTTGTTGATGCATGTCCCTGACAACACCAGCACAAGACCACATCCTATGCATACGTGGGTGTTTACAGCTCTTTCTATACAAGCTGCACCTGCATCCTGATTTGGGAACCCATTTTCTATCCTGAATTGTGCAGATAGTGTGTCACCTCGTACTTTAACTTATTACATCTTGGCAGGGTTGTGCTGACCTCATTAGTACAATATTGCATAGACAATCCATCTGTTGCTTGCCATTTCTCCGAGACTCAAAAGTAAAGCTTTTACACAAATATATATTCTAAGCAGTGTTACAATAAAGCCTACACAGACCAGAAGCCATGCCTGCACCGCGCTTCATAAATGAATTATTACCTTAAACACATGCAGGATTGTCTAGAATCACTAGCTACAGCTGACTTGAAAGCTTAGACACACACACAGATGAGTTTTGAGTCTACCTACAAGCATCCACAGAGAGTTATTCCAAGCCTGAATCTCAACTATCCTGGAAGATAGCAGGAGCTTTCCCCTTCAGTTCAAATGAGAAAAGTAATAGGGCCCAATCCTGCCAATTGCTGAGGAAAGTATCAAGAGAGGCTGTGGTTGTTCAGTGCCTTTAAAATGCTTAATCCCCATGAGAAACTGGCAAGTTTCTTAAAGAGAAAATTTTGTAAATAGAAAAATGAAACACTCCTTTTTAGCTATTGATATATTTTGATTTAAATGCTATAGTGAGCGATGTAAGCATTATTATAGTACTTCAAATTGAACAAGTAACTTCCAGCTTACAGTCAGTTTTTCAGTTAATATAAATTAGCAATACAGATCAAAAATATTTAAAGTCATTAGTGTCTCCTATTGCCATGAGGCTAGGCAGGTCTGACCTGGTAAGTTACTTATGTTCTTATTTTGAGCTATGCTGACTTAGATGAATTATGGAAATACACTGATAATATCTCACTATATGACTCTTTATAAAGTGTTGAAATATGAGACAATAACAAAAACGCGTTGATTAGCAAGGCTACATTATACATCAGCACTAGTTCAAAACAACTATTATTGCTTGAAGAAATCATAATACTTAAGAAATAACCCAGTAAATAAAGCTTAAGTCTTCACCAGTTGTTTCTGTACTATTGAAAAAAGACCTATCAAAAGCAACTTTATGCAAAACACATACATTTGTGGTTCTGAAAGAACTACAAAAGGAAAACACCAACTCTCACACATCATGTAGTAAACATATCTGAGATCAGAGATCAACAGCAAAGCTCAAGATTGTCCAGTTTTTAAAAACAAAAGAACAGTTAAAGCAAGATAATGATCTAATGCTAACTACATTTCATCTTGCAAAGCACAAATTGACAGCTTGTAAAAGTCAAGAGCGAAACTCTTCTTCTTCCTCCATGCTTGCTTTATTTTTAGGTTTTGCTTGTTCCTCAGAAGTAACAATCCCTATCGGGGCAGAAAACCAGACTAGGTGGATCAGTAAACTGGTAAAATCAGGTGTGTTGTAGCAAACTCTTTGCTCAAACCCACACAGCATTTACTCACATCTATAAACCAATCTTATCTTATTGCATGAAGATAATAAATGCTTTCATTCTGTTGTTAAAAACATTCATTATACTCTGATTTCAGATCTCCAGCCACATTTATTTTATAGAACAGATGCACATAAAGCAACCCTCCCACCACCATTGCCTGTGAGTAAAGGAAGAGAAATTACTCAAGCTATTTAACAAATTCCTACAAAACCAGCTTGTGTTCATAATGCAGACATTTCAGACTCTGAGGTTTCTTTTTATTTATTTTATTTTCAGTTAATAATCCAGAGTACACTTGAATGAACACTTCAGGCTAATGAAGGTCATCACCTCCTGGTCTGTTTCTGATTGAATACACAAGTACTTGTAGAGCTACTCTTCAACATCAAACTATGCAGAATAATAGCTGGTTGGATCCAAAGTAACACTTGATTTTAAAGTAATAATGAAGACACCAAAGTTAATATCTCCCTTGCAGCTCAGAGTAGACACCTGACATACAGGTCCTAGCACTATCTGATGCTACTGGAATTTTGATTGAAGCTTGAAAGCTAGAGTAATATACACACACATGGTCAGACAGTTTGTATTCAGCACCTTTCCAGAAACAAGCCCTGAAATGACAAAGTCATTAAGCAAACAAATCCCAGGGCACACATCATATTCCCTCCTGCAGAAAGCTCTCCTCTTTGAGGGCTGTAAATTGTAGAACAATTCTTTCTAAATTGCTGTTGCTCTAGGTTAAATACATCTCCAAGATTTTTGGACCAGTAATTCAGTATAAGTTGCACCAGAACCACATGCTGGAAGAGTTGAACATGGTATTTTTAAAGACTTGCTAAATAAGTGCATGTACATGGCCATTACATAGCTAAATAAAAAATTCTGTCCCCGGTTTTGGAGTTAAATTACACTGAATTTTGAGCAAAATTATTTGGGTTATAAAAACACTACATTATGTAACTTTATAAGCAACCAAAAAGAATGTCATATCTAGGACAAAGTAAACTAAGCATAAGCTCATTTGGGGCTTCAGTGAGGAATTTCAGTACATCTTTATTATGTCACAGAAAACCAGAATTTCTATAGTGCTGTACAACTATAGTAAAAATACTATTTAAAGATGTTTTCATGTTTTTTTCTCCCTGAAGGAAATTAGCTTGCTTAGAAGGCAATACTAAAGTATATAGGTGATACAGCTTCTATTTCACTCATTGCAGACAAACTCTCCTGTATGATGTTCCCCTAAGTTCAAATTTATCCTTTATGATTTGAAAATAAATTTGACAATCCAATTGGCTAAACCAAACAAACATGACAATACATAGAACTGAAGCTTGAAAGCTTCAGCATACAATTTCCACACACTACTGGGGTTTGATCCTGAAATATAGTCGTTGCATCTAGGGCTTTCTGGTGTTTCTCCCTGCCTCCAAAAGCCCCATGGCAGCATGTGGACTCCATGCAGAGTTGGGCACCTCCATATAGGCTCCACAATAACCACTGTGCCAAGCAGAGAACTGCACACACCACACACAGCCATTCACACCTGAACCACAAGGAAATGCCTGGAGGGTCATTTAAATGCCACCCTGCCAGGCTCTGCTCTCAGGGTGCTGCAGACAGTCACCTCCACTGAGGAGCCACAGGGCCCTCTGTTTCCAAGAGTAGAGCAAAGCTCATTCTCTTCTTGCAAATCACAGCCTGAGATCTAACACCTCATTTTACCCAACAGTCCCAGGAAGAGAGCAGTCTCGACAGAAGCAGAAGCCTCAGGAACAGCTCTCATCTCTGCACAAGGGAAGGAAGTCAAACTCAAAGCCCTGCTGTCCTGCAGGAATATCCCAGTCACAGGCTCTGCTGTTTGGGGCATTTCCAAGCCCCTCTTGGTCCAGCTCCACAACACTGCGGCAAGAGAAACTGAGCCGTGCAGGAAGCACCACTGTGTTGCTAGTGAGCTGGAGGATAATCCCTGCTCCCTGAATGGAGTTGCAGAAAAAAATCACTCTATAAAATAAAAGCAAGTACTGACAGAAAGGACAGAAAGCATGTATCATTATAAAGCCATTGTTCCCGTGGCAATTATTTGCCTGAACACATTTGTGAGCTGAGCTGTCTATAGCATCTTGGCATACATTACAAAACGAAGGTGAACAACACATTTTGACTCGGGAAAAAAAATCATCAGCAGATTGTCAAGCCACAGATCAGCTTTGTTTATGACAACCTGAGAAAAATGTGAACAGTTACTGAATGCTTCTGGATATTGGCAACTAACAACCCACATGGTCCAAACCCTATTTATTACTGAGTGGCAAATGAACATTCAATGCATAGGTCCCCTCATCAGACAGTATCTTCTTGTTCTCCTCAGGAAAGGAATGGTAAACACTGAGTGAAACTGAGTAAAAGTTTCACAGAATGACAAGAATATTATTTTTTTTTTAAATATGCCAAAAACTACTAAATTAGCTTTAGTTTTAATCCAAGATAGAAAATTGTATGCCAGCACTAGAATCAGATTGCCTTATCCCATCAGACTAAATTTAAGATGAAAATTAACCAACTCTGGCTTCTATTTCCAATATGGATGACAATGTTCAGTTGTCTGAAGCTATTTCTTCCAACTTTTGGATATAAGCTAGGCAATTTACACCCAGTTCTTCACTGAAAGCAATTTGCCACTACTTACATCTTTGCCATTTTAGGTGCAGCTGCCCTGATTTATGCCAGAATGTCATCAGAATCAGACTGCTACACTACAATAATGCAAATGTTGATTTGCTGTGTTCTGCATCCCCCAAAATACTATTGCATAGTTACAAAGAGTTTATTTATATTAGATATACACACACACTATACACACAAACACACCTATATAAGCCTTCTGAGTATTTTTATGCAGTAATTAGTTCTATCTTGCCCACACTGGCAAAATTTGTGCCAGGCATACTGTGTGCGCTTCGCGTTTTGTCACACGACTAGCCCATTATTGGCAGCCAGAGAGATAGAGATTGATACTAAAGGTCATTTTTATTTATGTCAGACAGGATGTTTCAGAAGCTTTTATGGAGCGGTTACATCTGTGCTCTCCGTGGGTTGGATCCACTCCATACATACTGCTGGAGGACAGAAAAAACAGACGATACAGGAGGGAAGAACTATCCTAGGCTTCACTGGAAGCCGACTACACTAAACACTCCATTTAACCCAGCCTTTTCACAGCATCCCAGGCAGTGGGGCTGTGCAGCTCACAGACATTCTTCATAGAAGGCCAAAGGTTGTTTTATATTATCAGCTTTAATCTAATAGAAAGGTTTCATGGCATTTATTTCCTCTGTAGCAAAATTAACTCAACTTGCAAAGCCTCCTCCCCCTCAGAGGGAAATAAGATGTAGGCTCGGAAGCCCAAATCCGCAATGATATTTAAGTGCCTGAGGAACTGTGCCAGAGTGTCTGGCAGAGGAAGCTAAACAGACTCAATTTTAAAAGGGAATATACTGAATGGAGAGACAGACTGAAAGCTCAGGAGAATGAAGTACTCTTTTTATCTACTACGGGGGCAGCTGTTATGTGGCAAAACAAACTTCTTGTCTATTCTTGCTCATCTGTGTGCTTAAACCCACCACTGGTGCCACCTCCACCCATATTTGAGAATGGCCTTTGCTGCAGTTGGCACCAAGTTAGTCACAGATGCTATTTCCATGACATCAACATCAGTGCAGTGGGAGCTGGACAGAGATAAACACAGCTTGTATGATCACACGAACAGTCATCTTCAAGTTCCTTGCCCTGAAGGACTAATAAAAACACTCTTTGTGAAAGGTACAAATATTCATCTTGCTTAAAAACAAGACACACAGGAACAGTAGAAAATATTTTGAAAACCTGTGTTACTGATTATTTTATACAGCCTGTGTGTTTTGTCATTAAACTGTTATTTTCCATAATTATTTCTTAACATTTTGCATTGAGCCCATTTTATTAATTCCCTCATGTGTCTATATTGGGACAAATGCTATTCTCAGCTGTATTTATGCAAAGATGCAGCTAATGGAATTATCCTTATCTCACAACACTGCAACACAGTGCCAGTTCTCCATCTGCATAGGCGTTATAGCAGAAGTCTGACACGATGATAGAACTGTATCAGCACATGAAGGCTGCTTAACACCCGGTATACTCCAATACGTCTCATCTACAGGTTATAACTTCACTCTAATAGCTTACCTTGTTCAAATTAAAAATTTGGTGCTTTAACACCCTTATTACAGCTGAGTCAGTCTTGACAGCAGTGCTAGGAAAACAGACATTATTAGCAGCATACATTGAAAAGGAACTTTTACAGACGTTGACGTTAACATCTGGATACACAGAGAAGACAGCACTGGAGAGCAATAAGAACATCTCAAAAAAAAAAAATATCTGTTAACTATCTCCTTTCTCATTATTTTGGATTTCAACTAAAAATTAAGTGTAGTCCAAAGCAATCTCTAAAATTAGCTTGTTAACCACGTAAACAAGAATAGATATGAATGGTTTTTCAGTTTCAATTTATATTTTCCATTTTCTAGATTCCACCCTGCCGTAACAAAGACTACACCTGCTCAGAGCAGACTCTACAGCTGAGCAACAGAAAGCATTCAAGTGTCAGTAATATCTCCCATACTTGTATTCCTAAAAGCTCAGCATACAGAAGTCTCTTAAAAAACGAGAGGTTAATCTGAAGAAGTCTTATGGGACTAGGAGCTAAGAGATTTCTTCCATTCACTCTACTGCTCTTTCAAATAAACGTACACTATTAGACTATCTCATGTTCATTTATCCGACTGGAAGAAGTAAGGTGAGGAAACACACTCTAGAAGAAGCAGGTAGTAGTTTTTATGCATATCTTTTAAAGGCACACAAAACCCTTTTCACTCTAGTGCCTGATGTGTTTAGGGAAATAATAGATATAATTTAAGTTATCTGCCATAAGGTTTTTACTGAAGAGGTTCACGCTGTGAGGATTTCCATGGCAACTACTTAGAGTGACATAAGCGTTCATTTTTGAAATTGAGAGCCCAGGGACATGATTAGCTACAGTAATAATACCACGTAAACCACCTAAACAGAGATCTTTTGTTCAGGGGCAAGTAAACTGCTTTTCCTTTTCCTCTATGTGAACTAACTTCAGAATCATTCATGAAGTTAAAAACCCCTTATGTTTTCCATCAAATTTTTTACAAGAAACAATAATGCATTTAGATATACACATGTAGCTGAAATAACAAGTTCCTTAAATTACACAGTAGATCAGGTGGCCTATAGAAGTCTACATGAAGACTATATCAGAGACAACCCAAAGAGGCACAAAACCAGATTTTGTGGAACAATTCCACGTCAATTGAAATTCACCTGCAAAGAGATTCCCAAAAGATGACAAGCAGTCAACAATCATTAAAATATTTTTCAAAATGAGTACACGCCAACATATTGAAGCTGCTACAACAAATCAAAATTCTGGCATGATATAGCAATGAAAGGGGGAACCTAAATTAATAAGCATTGTTTCAGAGTGAAGAAGAAAAAACCATCTGATACCCACCTTTGCAGACACAAAACTAGAGCAGCCAAATCCTTTATACCCGTTTCCCTTCTCTCCAGGTACAATCTTGATTTTACTAGGCATGACTTATGGGCAGGAGTTAAGCACACTCTGCCAATCCCAACATGCAGACTCTTTAGAGATCACAACCAGCCAGCATAGATGCAATCCAACTTTAATTATAATGGGATGGGGCTGATAGGGAACAAGTGCTAAAACCACTTGGCCCCAGCTAACTGTTCTCAGCCCTGGTCTTCAGGGTGGTTACTTGATTCAGCTGAATGCATTCAGCTCACAGAGCTGATGGTTAATACCTTTACTCATCAGCTAAAGTGATACTTTAAAAGCTCTCCTGCAACATAATGCTGTTGATACAGATCATTAAAGCCAGCTTGAAAAATACAGTTTACTTTTATGCAATCATCTGAAAGACAGAATTTTATATCAACTCAAATAAAGCTCCACAGAATACCTGGTTTTTATATTCTCTTTAATTTTCACATCTATTTCAGACCTCCATTAAAATGGCATAACATTAATTTATTCAGGAAAGCTTAATAGTCTCCTGTTGGAAATTTTCTCCATTAAATTGATACTACTGTCACTTCATGGAAGGCCTGAGCAGATGTCCTTTTTTCCTATAAGGGTTATTATTCAGAGCTATACTGACAGAGGCAGTTTCTTACAGTGCAAGTGCCTGGAAATAAATGTTCTCTGTGATATACCATATCATCTCCTGATCCTCTCTCTGGTCAAACAATGAAAAAACCGTTTGTTCATTTTGAAGTACATTTAAGGACTCATTCATGAAAAACAGAATAGTGGTGGAGAAACGTTATCAAGGAAGCAATGAGTCAGACTGTTGGAAGCCACGTCAGCTGGAGGAAGCCACATCCAAGCTGCACATGGACTCCTTGAACAATTCTACTCTGCCTATTTTTAGCACCGAAAAATACTTTAACTTTTATTCTCTTGGAAAAAAAGGAAGATGGCAAAGTTTAAAGGGACTTGTCTCAGAACTGCAGTGATAGGCAGCAGAGCCTTTGCTATGGGTGCCCTTCAAATGGGACAAAGGAAAGGATGAGCTGAGATGTAGAAGAACAAAGGCAGAGTTAATGCGCAAATTCCTACACTTGCTCATCAGCTAGTGTCCTGAAAGCAGGGACTGGGCAGGGACTGGGCATGGAACAACTTCATTGCCAGAGCTGAGTGGGGAAGGGGTGTTTATTCTTCCTGCCTCCCGCAGCTAATGTCACTGCCTCTCAACCTGGGCCCTGGAGAATGGTATACCCTCCTTGTCTTTATTTGTTCCTACTTTGTTCATTATGTGCTTTTCTTCACCAGGGATGAAAATATTGAGTTCCTGAACATGCTTTGTGTAGCTTTTTACTGCATTTGCTACCACAAAGCATTTGGATAAGACAGCGTGGTCCCCCGTGGCTTGGATAGACATTGCTATTGCTGCTTGCTCAGAGGAGTGTTTCTTTAGGATGCCCTGCCCTCTAGGAGAAAGCTAACCCTCTCTCTTAGGCCTGTGCTATAGCTGGGACTGGGAAGGAAAAGCTGCCCAGAAGACAAATGCCGCTATATTTGAGTGATCAATAAAGCAAATACTCTATGATGTAAGGCTCCCATGCACAGCAAGGCACTGTAAAAACTTAGATTGAGACAATCTGTTTCCCTGAGGCTCGTAGGCTGAACAGCAAGCTAGAGAAAGGGAGCTACACAACAAGCAGAGAAAGTCATCTGACAAAAGCCTCATTAGCCCTTCATTTCCTTCACCCACAGCATATGTTTGTTTCTTCTCAGAGCTGGCATTTCCGAAGGTCCGTATGCTCAGTACTTATCCAAAGTATCCAGCAGTGAGAAACAAAGGCTGCACAGTCCTCTGAGTTAGAGAGTTATTGTGTTAAAACTTTGCTTCTCCAACCACTCTATATTGTGAAAATTCAGGTACCCAACTGAGAAAAAGCCTAGAGTAGAACAGAGATGACTAAGAAGACTCCTGCCACTTTAATTGCTTTTGTACCAAGATATTACCTCTTGACGTGTAAACATCAAATTAGCAACATTCTCAGGGTGAGCAGCAATATAGCAATCAAATAATTCCTTCCAGCTATATAGCAACAACCATGTGCTCTCCTGTTCTACTGTCCTCCATATTTGGCACACCGTGCACTAAGTATACTTAAAAATATCCCTGTGCTGTATCATATTATATTATATTATATTATTCTATCCCTTTGTACTACCATCATGACTTTGAAACTTATCAGCATCTGTGTTTCCATTGTTTAGACAGAACTCTCTGCCATGGCTGGCAGCAGTAACATGAGGGTCAGTGAGCCAAAATGGTACTTCAAGACCTGTGTTTGTACGCTGATGGCTCTCCCACACATTCCACTGGAATCTGCTACAGGGAATTTGAAATACAGCATTATCCAAACCACTTCCAAAATAATCCTAATATTTCTTAGCATTAAAAAGTAACTTTTATATCATTTTCTTTTACATGCATATTTCCACTTAGATCAGTTTCTGCAATATCACTGCCCTGTCACTATCTCATACCTTAAGATCCTTCATAATCTGAGTACGTACTTTATCAGCAGTTTAGACATTGTCTAGGGGATCTTAATTCTCCTAGCATAAAGGAAACTACTCCCATTTTGGAACTGTGAGCATGGCAGAAGTCCATTCAATAAATTGTCTTGGATTACCCTGTGATTCAGGATGCAACTTTGTTGCTGAACAGGCCAGTGCTGGAAACAGACTAAGAACTGTTCCCAGGCTCATCCCACAGATCTGTTTTGGGGCATTCCAGCTAGTACCCTTCAAAATTAGGGAATGCACTGAGGGAAGAGCACTCCTAATGACTGCTCCCTGCAGTATGAATGAGGTTACAAGTTTGTCTCCTTCCAACCTTTGCAATCCTCTGGCATTGTCCCACCATGGTTTGCATCTTCCTTCACTCCTGGCATACTCTCATACCGCATCCCAGGCCATGAAACACGTTGCACAAACTCCTTACGTGCACCATGTCCTCTCAGTAAACACACTACCTTTTAGGAACTTCTCATTTACACCATCTGGATTTCAAGTCAAAACAAGCTTGCATTTTTATTATCCACAGCTCATTTCCTACTTCCCCCATTTCCTACTTTCCCCACACACATTTACGCTCTTCCTACGACATATACATTTACCTGATAATGCTAATATGTGCAGCCATGTTTCAACGTATACTCACAATGAAAATGTTGTTTCAATGAACACTAGGGATGTGTCCCCTGTTCTCTGAGTTCAATCAGCAAAAACTCAATGGATGTCAACAGAGTCAGTCGGGATTTTCATCTTTATACATAGGAGCAGGATCTGACAGCCATACAAATTACATCTGTTCCACTGCAGCCATCTGTAGTTCAATCTTCAAAATATTAATCAAGTTCATCTGACATGATTTTTCCTCAATCATCAGCTCATGCTGCTTATTGCTTCTTGGTCTGTTACCCTTAGACACTAATAGATTTTTATTCCCCTTAATATTTATGCCTTTAAGAGAGATTGAGTTAGATTTATTGTACAACCTTTTTAGTCATCAATACCACAGCACCTTCTCTTTAATCGTTCTATACATATCATCTGTTTGTTATACAGCTCTCTGTGGTCCAGTCTTTCCTTGCACTGCTAGTCTAACACAGTATGTTTAGGTTTAGCAGTACATTTCAGTATTGGAACTCCCTATATACTCAAAGACTAGTAGGTCAAGTACCATCTTGACTTTTATGCCAGTTTCTTACAGTTTCATTTTATTAACCTGAGTTCTCAGGCCTTACTCTAAAGTAAGGTTACATTTCATTTTTTGCAATGACAAGGGCTTGAGTACTTCCCCCTGCCCTTTTAATAATAGCTGTGATTTCTTTAAGCAATTCATTTCTGCTGGAATTCAGAAAAACACTACCTGTTTTGAGATCTGAAAGAAATGGCTATATTAGAAAGTCTTTTTGAAAACCTGTTGATACTTAAGTTTCTCTATGTTAAAGTACTGCAGTTGCGCTATCACATCATTTTACCTTAATGTCTTCTCCAGGGATGACTGGCTGTCTCACGTTTTTTTCCTGTGCATGTGTTCAGCAGTACTTTATTATTTTTTTCCTAGAATTAATAAACCATATAAACATAAGAATCACAATGTGTCTACAGCTCTCTCCCTCTCACAACACACTATTGAAAAACACTTCTATAGGCTAGTCTTAGCTACTGAATCCACTTTTGAATAAATATGGGATTGCTTCACCACGATTTAAATTTACAGCTTCCAGATATTATGTGATTTTGAAAAAACCTCCTTTGAGCTTCCTGAAAGCATCTTCTCTCCAATTATTGTTAGATCTCATTAACCATTCTAAACCATATTTCAACAGAAGCAAATGAAACAATGCAGGTGATTTAGATTTTGAATAAATATCTTTTGACTTCACTCTAGTTTGACCAGGAACTTTGGGTCTGAATGATACTATGTATGGTATATGGAAATCTCTGTTTTTCTTCAAGAATCTTTTTATATCTTATTAGTCTTCTTACCACCCAGCATAGAACAGTGCATCAAACCAGTAATTTTTCTACGAAAACACATATAGTGTGTAAGTCTACAACAGCTCAAATGGGTTAACAACAACTAACATCGGGTCAGGCCGATCTATTTCCTTCTAGAAACAAGGCAAATAAAGGAGAAATAATACCTGTCATATTTTGGCCACGCTAAGGCCCTAGACACTGGCTCACAGAGAAGTGAAGCAAATCAAGAAGGTATTGTCTAGGTGAAAATACTCTCAGTTGAACTTCAAGCAATACTTAAAACCAGATTAATAAAATACTTCAGAGATTTGTTAGCCATTGACTGCAAAATGGCCTTGCATTCAGTGCTGTATAGTCACAGTAATCTGGATGATACAATAAACAGCATATGAATTTAAAATGATATCGTGGTTTAACTTCATCTAGCAACTTCGTACCACACAGCTGCCCACCCACCTCCCCACCTACTCCTCCAGTGGAGGAGGATAATCAGACGAGAAGTCTAGAAAGCTCATGAGCTAAGAACAATTTAATAATTGAATATAAATGAATATTGTAGTGATGCTAATAATATTACTAATACTACTAACAATAAGTAATTAAAATAATAGAAAATAAAATATACGATATAATTGCTCAACACCTGCTTACTGACACACAGTCAGGTCCCAAGTAGTGACAGTCAGAGCCTGAGAGCAATCACAGTAGAGTCCAAGCAAGCCCCACAAGCAAGAGAACAACCTAGAAAGCCAACCAACCCATTAGCAAATGCATGAACAAACTAGACAACAAGCAAGTGAGGCATGGCTCCCCAGCCCACCCCAGCTTATATACTGAGCATGACATGCTATGGAATGAAATACCCCTGTGGTCAGCCTGGGTTGGCTGTCTGAACTGTGTCCCCCTCCCCCACAGCTTGTAATGAGAAAGTTGGGAACACAGCTGTAGTATCAGAAGCTGAAAAAACGTCCTTGAATCGGTGCAAGCACTCCGCAGCAGCACCTGAAAAATACCAGTGTTAGCAATACTCTTCTCAGGCAAAATCCACAACATAACCTCATAGCAGCTATGTGAAGAAAATTAACTCTCTCCTGACTAAAACTCTATTTTCAGATTTTAAAAACTTCTCTGTATCAGTTTTGGAGGGGGGAAAATAATTAATTAAACAGAGGCTAATTCTCTACATGAATGCTGATTTTTTCAGTATGGTTGATAAAATCTGGAAGGCTGAGATTAGTAAAGCAGTGTCTCTGTATGAGGTGCTGCTTCTTTTTGTCATTCTTCAAACGGAGACTTAAAATTAGAAAGACTCAATCTGTTCATACCAAGGAAGTAATAACAGACAAGAAGAGGTTAATGCTGGTTTCTACCCAACATTATGAAGCAGAATTTGAGGATCTTAAATAAAAATGCCCTCAAAGTGGCCGAAGGACAGCCAGTGTTAATGCTAAATTATAATCAAATATCAGTGAAAGTTTTCTACTTCTGGCACTGCAGCTCAAGAGGACATAAACTGTTGTTTCACTCCTCAGAAGGCAATTTAGCCTTCTTTTCAAAGGAATCCTAAACCCTTGTAAACTGCAGACAAGACTCTTCACATTTGGTCACTGCTCTGCAATTATTAATGGTGTCGAGGGTTGTTTTACTCATCTGCACGGCCTCTTGCCTAACTACCTGTGTACCATTCAGTACACACAGCATGTCAAGGCCCATTTTGATAAGACATGAGCCTCTACCTCGTTAGTTTTGATGGCAAGAAGAGAAAGAATTTTCAAATGGCAGTGAAGGGGGATGATTACAGAAGGCACTCTGTGTAACTGCTGCAAGCTTTGCAGAACTGGGCTTAGTAAAACACAGACAAGTGCATGAAGCATATTTCATCACTGAGCTCTCCTGCCTTTTCCTTATCAGTGATTACCATGTGCAGCAGAATGTGTGCGCTTCCTCAATGGAAGTAATTACCCTGTAGAGGGCCAGAAGTTTTCAAACCAAAGCTTACAAGACATCAAAATGACACAGACTTTCTGCAGGATTTCTAGAGAGAATTTTTCTTCCTCTCTCTTTCAAAATAACTTCGTTAACCATGTAATATTATTGCTACCACAGTCTCTAATGACAAAAGACAGAATAATAGCGACTAGGCATCCTTCAAGGCTGAACCAAAACTCCTGTACTTTTATGATGAACTATCACGAAAACAACAGATATCCAGCACTGCTATCCAGATCTTAAAGCACTTTTGCTGTCACTGATGAGTTAGGCTTTCCAGCTTTACTCCTGTCTTTCTCAAATTAGCTTTTCTTTTCAGGCAGGAAAAGATTGCAGTCTCTAGAAGGAATAAAATAGGAAATCTGTAACCAGGCAAGAAATTGAAAACAACTCCAAGTTTATGTTAAAAGCAAAACTCTTCTCCTCCCCAATTAAATATAATAACTCTGCCTTCTCTCAACTGACCTGCTTCTTCAAGTCACACAAACACTCTTTAGTCTCAAGCAGAAGAACAGAAGATGTCACTGAGGTCAGGGTGACAGGTCTTGCCTTTCACAGGACTAGAGGAGACACTGAGGTAAACCAAACACTCCCGTGTTCATGTTTGTCATTCATTTACACAAGGTAACTAGAAACATTTTCAGCGGGAATAGTTCATGATACTCAAAGTTGAACAGAAGTAAAAGAACAAGCACACACTGGAGATAATGTGTCAAGAAGGGAATAAGAAAAGGTAACAGTGATGAAGAAAGGGGGACAAAAAAACCCCACTGAAAATAATGAAATCCCCATAACAGTGGCTCTCAGACGAGGCTTGTCTAGTGGTTCCTGGAGGGTCGAAAGGTGTAATGCAGAAGAGAGCAATTATTACTAGTAAATAAGGAAGAACATCATACTGCTGTAACTCTGAACAGATGTTCTCTTTCCAGTAACTTGAAAAGTGCAGCAAAATGTTTAAGAGAGATGTAGGTTTCCAAGCTCTAGATACTAGCGTGGGACACCCTGGTGGCATCCTAGCAGGTAAGTGACAGTTTCGTTCTGGAAGCCACATTCAGCATGTACCCAAATTAACAGTGTCACAGAGAACACATTTCCTCTATAGTGTTCTAGGGAAGCTTCAGAAACTGAGATGACAACATAATACCAAAATGCAGCCAAACTTATCTGCTATTTTAAAATAGTCTAAGAGTGAGGAGTCTCCTTAAAGCCATACAAACAGTTGTTCAACGTGATGTGCCAAAGAAACATGCTAATAAATGCAGCATTTCACCTGTGGCTCAGGATCACAGATTTGGGTGATGAAGGACTTTGTTTTTGCAAATGTGTTTTGTATTCAGCAAGGAATGGTAAAGCAAAAGAACTTGTGGTTTACTCTGGAGGAGAACGAGATGGGTGTGCTTTGTCCTCAGAGTATGGGGGCTACACTCTGAAAGGCAGCTTCAGATACGAGGTCTAACAATATTGTTATTGGACACAACTCACTGATTTCATCTCAGTGGTGGTCTCTATCCTCGTAACAAAACAAAACAGCTTTTGAAAAAAGCTGAAAGAAGCTAGATACTTCATTTCCATGGGGGTTCTTGGGGGAAGAATCTCAGTATCTTTGAACAAAGATGAGATTAAAACACATCAAGAATTTTCCTGTATGTGTAAATGGGAACAGATTTTAGGGTAAGCTGTTGTTGAATGGTCATGGCAAACAATGGGGTTTGTAGGGCAGGGTCTCTGGCTTCAGAGTACAATTAATTGATAAGTATCATCTAAAAAAATGACAAATACAAAATTACTCATCTGCCTCTTCACCGATGACCAGGCAAGTTGTTGTTTTCACGCTGTGTAATTGAAGCAGTTAACTAGAAACTGAGTGATTCACACTTTATACAGAAAACTTTATCACATAGCTTATCACTAGTTTTCCTTCTCATTGCTCTACAAAGAATGTGGCAAGTCTAGAAAAAGGTGCATGGATCAGATCTTCTGTTCAATCACACAGCATTTTCTATTGATATTTCCGAGGTAACATCAACAGCTACTTGAATTCTTAGCCTTTGTGCACATCTCTGTAATGCTAAACCGGGCACATTCCCAGCTCTGCAAAGGCCTCCTTACCTCCATTTATTTTCTGGAAGGGACTCTTTCCATTAATCAGGGACTCCTTCCATTAATCACACAGACAGATAGGCTCACATTTTGTACCATGGTCCTACCTGACACTGTTTTCATAGCAAGACATTCATTATTGCTAATGTCCAGGGAAAAGTAGGTATGCCAGGACTTCTGTAACATCCAAGTTTCACCTTGGAAAAAACCATGCTCCTGAAAGAATCCCTGTCTGCTCTAAGAGTTCCTTTCCTGAGATCCTTCCAGACTTTTTCTTTCTGCTGATGTCTGAAAAGAAATTAATGTTCTGGATATCTGGCCACATCATTTCTGAAAATACTTCTTCCTGAAAGCACTGTTTGCAGTACTCCTTAGAATATGCCTGCATAAAAGTGTATGTATGTAGTCCCTACCTTATATCATAGTCAACCTATGTGACTCAAATTTTGCCATCTCAGAAGGTGACAGTTACATCCTGTTGGAGAATCTGGGGACTCCAGGTGTGTAATAATGGAGGTACAATTGAGAACAGGACAGACAGATGCTTTATAAACTGTGAACAGTGGGGGAGCATCTCTCCCTCTGCTCCCCCGTTCTTCTGCTGACTGTTTGCAGAGGCCAAACCTATATAATGTTTCAGAAAAAATGAAAGAGGCAATGAAAAATGATTGTTGCAATGTTAACAAATTCAGGTGTCCATCCCCGGGAGGGATGAACTCCTTAAGTAGCTTTTTGGCTGCCACACTCCCAAGGAATCATACAGTAAATAACATGACAATACTGAGAGATGTGGCATACCCCACATTATCTTAGCTCAGAAGCTGGTGTTTGGAAACAATCGCAGACTTTTATCAAAAAGCAGTGTTCTTTTAGTAAAGGTAACTTATTAGCCAGACCTCGCAATTTCCCACACTAACAATTCTGTTGGAAGTTACTGTTCTGGATTCCAAGCACATGGCAGCTGTTCCTTCAGCAGGAGTTACTACCAATGGACTATAACTTCCATACAACATGCTGCAGTGGATTTCCTATACTGTCCTGTAGACACTCTGTACTTCCTGAGTGGGCAGAAAGAGTGAGTAAAAGTGAGTAAAACCAGCTGAGAGGAGATAAGAGTATACCACAGATAAGATGATTGCCAAATTTGCAAAAGACTGACTGCTTAAACAGCCAGATTTCAGAAAAACCCAGGGACCTCGAGAACAGGACTTTAAAAATAAATCTTCAGACTTAGCTACAGTACATGACAGTTTTACAGCATCCCATAAAAGATGTCCTTCCTTTCAATGAGAAGTAAAGTTTATAGGAAGAGAGCATATCTTTTATTAGAGCAACACAGATAAACTCTGCTTACTCTTAAAAGTCTTTCGCTCAAGGTAGCGATTTCACATCCTCGGACTAAACGTAGGGTCCTTCTCTCTGTTTTCTCTCTCCACATTCCTCTTCCTCTATATCTGGCTAGTTGCATTCATGAACTACCATGTGTGCCAAGCACACCTCTGGCCTGGAGCCCATGACATATGCCTGTGACCCTAGGACATCATTTTACTGGGAGTAACAGTGAAGGCCATGCTGGCATGCCATTGCTTCTAACAGCACATCAGAGGCAGAGCACGCCATAACACCGTGCAAGACCAGAGATCGGCAAACTTGCAGGCCAGCAGGAATCCCACCTAGCTGATCGCAGGAGGGCAGCAGGCCATGATGTCCTTCACAACGCTGACAGTACACAGTAAGAGAGAGATGAGGCTCCTCTACCACCTGTTTTGATCTACTGTTCCACTCTTGTGTGCTGAATTACAACCATTGACAAAGCCCAAGAGAACTAACTAGATCCCTCCAGAAGAGAGCTGGGGAGTGAACTAATATATCCACAAGTTTGTATAAACAGGGAACCTGGATCCAGGTCAGGAAGCTGTGTTATTTGACAGTGTATATATGCCCATCTTCATCTCTTTTTGCAGTGACAACCACTGGTCCTGTAAAGGAACAGCAATTTACAGCTGTTGGTAACACCAAGGTAACAGCTTTTGTTTAAAAGAACTGACGATGTACTACATTCTCTTTCTTTTTTACCTGCCCCTGCTACCTCAATAAAAAAAGGCATAAAAATTTAGTCAGATGTCTGATTGCTATGGATGGGATACAAAAGCACACATGATACTGCAGCAAAGGAGGAGCCATTATAGATGTGGGATTCCTTAGGAAAAAAGTCAAAAGTAGACAGAAAACATTTTGACTGAGGTCTTTCCATGAGCAGAATATTTTAAAACTATATTATTAATATTGTGAATTGGAACCAAAATCCCAGTAAAAATTGTGGCTGGACCCAAGCATGCTGAGAGCTCAAGAACGAGGAACCATCAAACAAGTTACAGGAGTCCCCATTGCGTTCCAACTGGAAGTCTGGTGAGCAAGGCTTTCAAGAACAAACTACTAATCCCATATGCAGTTCACTTTGTTTTATTTAATCTGGCAATATACCAGTGTATAACCCAAACAGTTTGGGTTCTCTTGTGTTTTTGTTGCCTGTCCATCTGTTGTACAGGTCCAAGAAGAGGTATCACCTTCCTGGCAAACTTTGTTTCTCTTGGATCTTCAGACAATCACGTTTACAACAGCAGTGTAACTCTATTTTACAACTACTGTTAGAAGCAACAAAAAAGTGTTGCGCATTAATATTTGTATTACACAAGAACACTGTATCGAAGTAGACATGTCTTCACTACTGTTTAAAAGGTTTTAAAACTTTATACTCATGTGGTAGTTGTTTTCTCCATGGTATCAAAGTTTCAATTACTACACACAGAGAAAGCTAATACGGAGAGCAAACACCACTAATTTGTTCCTTGCCACTGCTAATTTATTCCTTGCTACCTCTAATTTCTTACTTATCTTTCCATAGTCTAGAGCCCAGAAAAGCACACCTACTGTATTAAAACACTGTACCTCTTCTCTCCAATTGTCATTTTATTCATTTTGTTGTCTAACGGACATCAGTATTAAATTATGCTTCAAGCTGAGACATTTACCACATATTTACATATTAAAAATACTTAGGTTTTTAGAAAGACAAGCATATAATCCACAAACTGTAAAAGCCCGATGTGTGCTGACTATAAAGGCTCTTCGAAGATAAACTACAGTAATGAATACCCCTCAATATAAACACATGAACCCCACTAATTAGAACTGTAAGCTGTATTGAAGTATGAGCTGACTTTGTGATATATAATTATCATATACATGACAGGCAGAGACAGTCATGTCTTGCATTCTTAGAAAACAGTGATCATTTCTACTTCTTCTCAGGCCAAAGAGGGAACTGACTTCTGATGCTGAGGCTTTTCCAGGGCTGACTTTTTTTCCCTTATCAGGCACAGAAAGCCTTTTTTAGATTTAGCCCTACTTCTAGATGAAATCAAATCACACAAAAACAAAGGCACAGAAATAAGTTTACTCTCACGGAAGTTAACAAAACAACTAGATATCTGGCCACCTCTGTTTGATAATTATATCAAAGTATTTGATCAGCTTTTAGTGAGGCTTCAAAAAGCCACAGAGGAGGGGTGAAGGATGCCACAAGAAGAGTTCATCTCCACAAAATGGCAGGCACTCTTGTGAAACATTTATGCCAAATTTTCAGCAAAACTAGTGGGAGTTTAAGACTCCCACCAGCTCCCAGAAAGGCTCAGCATCTTTCAGTAAACCATAAATGAGCAAGAGGATAAAATATCTTCCGTATTTTAGTGTTTTTAGATCAGAGTTAAATATAGGCATACTGGCTAGATAGAATAAGAAACACGTTACCTCTGCCAGTGGTATGAAGACTGTCGGTTTGGCAGCTTCCAAGAGGATAATTTTGTACATGGACTCTTAGCAAGAAAGTTTCCTATTCTAGATCAACAGTGGAAACAGTACACAGAAATACATGTAGTCGCCAGCATCTCTGTACTTTCTTATCTGTGTGACTCATCTCTCAAAATAGAAGATATTTTATGCCTGTGAGATCTTGGACTTTCTGCTCTGAATTTTCAGCAAGGATGCCAAGTATCGTTAGTGTCAAATGTATGATGGCTGTTTCTGAGACCCTGAAGGTCTGGTCAACCAACTGCTAACTTTTAGCCAATCCTTTTCACTAAAGTTGCTGGGCCTTTTACTTCTTTCCTGAGCAGAGAAAGCTATTACCAGTTTGCATAACACAGGAGTGGTCAGGACGCTCAGCACAGTAGCACAATTTATAGGGTGCCTGTGTAGATACAGATGTGAAGACATGATCCTAGACACCAACAGTTTCCAAATCTAGGGCCCCAATTTACCTGTCTATGCTTGCACGGGTCACAGCTCATCCCACTCTGGGGTTTATGATTTCTTTATTAATTTGTGTAAGGTACTACATATAATACACATAAGTATACGAAAACGACAATTTGCATAGGAAAAGAAAGGGAACAAGAAAACGCACAGATTTTCCATCCATTTCCTTATCTACTATAATTATCAGAAAAAAAGATGAAGTGCCAGCCTTCCCCATCTGTCTCTCCACAGATCAGTATCTCTCTTTAGGTCCTGGGACAAATCAGGGTTGGGGGAGGTTGGTTTTCAAGCAGTCAAAGTCTTTGGGGGTTACTGCAAAGGCAATTACCCTCAAACTAAAATTCCATTGAAAGAAGCCTACAAATATTGACCTGTTTATTTTCCATTTCTGTTGATTAAAGTATGAGCTCATTTTTTATTTTGCCTCTTTCATACTCTTAATAAACTCATGCCCTGTGGTACTGGTGACTTTTACAAATCAGCTTCTCAACTGTCCATCAATCTTCACACAGTGCATTAATGTTCTATTGTTCTTGTTCTGGTAGTAATGATTTTTCACTTCCTCTGCTGATTTTTTTTTAATCAAAAGTAATTTACAGCACTCTTAACCAAGATGAGTCTTTGCCAGTTCTAAATACATCATGTGTGTGTTCTCTGCCACTTGATCAAATCAGAAATTTGACTTATGTGCTTCGCTGGCTTTAAATCAAGCCATATTAGGCAATAAATAAAAAAGTCCGGTAGGAATTTCCTTAAACATTTAAATATAAAGAAAAAATATCATTTAAGTTACTTAAAATTCTGTTTGGTTTTGGTTTTTTTTCTGTAAAGTGTTTTTGCAGGTAATTGATTATGCACAACTGCCTGAGATAGGCTTTTGAAATAACTTATAATGCTGCAGTATCACTAAAAAAAGAAAAAAGTTTCTTAACACATCCTGATGATTTGTCACTATTTATGAAACAATCACTTTGGAAGTTAAGTTGATTAAGAATAATTTAAAAGCTGTTCAGAATCAATATGAAGGCAAACACCTCCCCGGCTTTTCAAGTATGATCTATTCCACAAGAAGCAGTCCTAAAGTTCTCAAAGACCTCATTTAACAGCTGACCAGCTTTGCCAAAGATTTTCCTTATAACATTGGCATAAACCTCACTTTCAATTCTCTGCTGTGCAAGAGAGAAGACTATTTCCTTTATAAAACACTGTTTTGTGTGCTTTTAAGTTCATAAGATCCTCGACTAGTAATAGCCTTTTACTATAGGTATTGTATAGTATTTATTATTTCTTGTAGGAATTATAGTGAAATTATAAAAATAATACCTATTAGATCTTCTCAGCAATAATTTGTAACCATTTGCTAAATGCTCAGAGAATAATTTCTAAGTCTTTTTTCACATTGCTGCAAACAAGTCAGCTGGTTATACCCAACTATGAATTTTCCATGAATAGGCTTTATAATATTGCTAATGTTTAAACATCCAGTCAATATTTCTTAACTTTTCTAAACTTAATATTTAGATTTCTACATACTTGAAATTTTTTGTATCTTGAAGTTTTTCAAAGCTGAAAGTAAGAAATTATCTCGTCCCTTGGCAGAGACATTTTAAAAATGCCTTTTTCTGTCCATCGCCCTGCTGTTTAAGAACTAGGCTTATGAGATCACAGACAGTAAGTGCTTCTTCCTTCAGACCCTGTTGCCAAAAACCTTCAGTCTACAGAAGAGAGAGTTTCTTCTGGCAGTGTGTAATCCTTGAATTTTGAACAAGCTTGACATTTATATTATATGAGTAGCAGTTATGTTGCTATGCTGTTTTTCCCATACGGCACAAACTTCCAACATCGAAGACTGAAGTTCATGACACCATTATACATTCAATAGCCCATCGCCACTGAAATACATTTTTCCCTTCTCATTTGAGCTAGATAGTTAGCAATTTTTATTACAGGGAATATTGCCAGATGGCACAACGGAGGAACTTGAGTGCAAAGGTGTGTGGGTGGGGAAAGGGTGCAGGGGTGAGTTATCAGTTCACAAGGTGCAACATGAGGACACAGGCTAGGCACATGACCAAAAGCTGCATTTGAAGAATTAAGAAACAAAGTAATTAAACAAAAAACATCCAGCCTCCACTGTAGTTCTTTTTTTGGATGCGCACTGTTTTTCTGAATCACAGGCTCCTTAAAGTGCTTGAATCAGCAGAAATGGAATGCGAAGCTGCAGCTAGAGTTGTAAGATCTACAGATCTATACGCTGCCTCAAGCAGAAGCTGAAACTCTACCACTATCCATCATGCATTACAAGCAAAGAAAGTAGAGGCCCTGTATCATTATAAATCATCATAAGGAAATATTTGGAGGAATGTGTATGAAACTATGAAAACCTTCCACCACACTTATCTAGCTGCCTAGTCTGTGGTAGAATATTAGAACAGATTTATTTCATAACTCTGCACAGATTTGCTATGATGTTCAGAGAGATCAGAAGAGCCGACTTATTATCTTCAATAGAGACACGTCGTGACCACCTAAACATTACCCAGTCTTGTCAGCTGCTGTAGAGTACTGCTTTCACACTGTGAAGACAATATTGGGTACTTATTAAGCAAGAGCTGTGGGAGGCATAAATCCTGGGAGAAGAGATAGGAATGCAAATAAGCTTGTACAAAAAGAGTCAAGAGCCAAAAGTCTCAATTATTCTTTAAAAAAGAACACATTAAGCCCATGGTCAGATCTGTTAAAAAACTGCTGTTGTCAAAGTATTACCACCAAGTTCACAGTTCAGGAAATCTCAGCCTTTAAATTCTCCCTAAGTGCCAAAAAGGTAGTTCAGGCATAACGTTGATGTGCAGAAAATGTATTTCTCACGAGCCCTTCTGTCAGCCTACAGCCCACTAAGTAAAGACATGACTAAAAAAAAAAATATTTTTTAATCAGAAAATAGAAAGATTGGAGTATATGTGTAAAATTCAGATTATTTCACTCACTACTACTCTTATAATAGTCTCCTTTAATTTATAATACTGAAGAAGCTCAGCTCCTTTAGAGTGGAATTAACTGGAATTTGGTTTTGGAGGGCTAACAGTTTTTCACATATCCAGGACTTACAGTGAAAAAAAAGTAATTTCTAAAGCTGAGATAGAAGGATTTTATTAACATCAGCTGGCCTTTTTCATGGCACACAAAGAAAGACAGTAGGACTATTTTTAAGATAAAATAATTAATCTAGCTTCCTTTAATGTTCTCAAAACACTAGCAGGTTCTTCAATGATATTAAATGTTAGGGGAAATATATATTTTAGGGCTTGCCTCTGCATAGAAAAATTGCTTTATTCACTTCTGTTTGTACTGATGCGATCACAGCACTACTGTAGACTAATTACAATATGAGAAGCAAATTAAATTATACCAGTGCAGTTACATTCAAATAATGCTTCACCAGGAATAACTGAGTTGGAAGAGAAGAGTAAAGAAAAAGCCACACCCAGGAAAAACTTTGGTGACAGGACCTTCAATATATGGTACTTCTGAAATCTTATGATTGGTTAGTTAACATTTTTTTTTAGAAAAATAAATGCAAGTAAATGCATATATGAAGAACTTTGTCCTGAAAGTCACCCTCATCTTTGAGAAAGCAATCTTCAGGTCTCACTGATATGTGAAAATACTGTTAGAGGAAGGTAATGATTTTCAGTAAGTGGTTATATACTGTCAGTAGCAGAAGGGCTGTTACAAGATCATGCTTTAATATTTCCCTGCCTACCATTATCAATATTTGACAGCTTAAATGCTGAAGCTCCTGATTTTGAGTCTGCTGGTTTCTTGAGAGACAACACAGCACAGCTAAATACATAAATATTTAGGAAACTGAAGTAGTAACACTCTCTGAAAGTGAGGTATGGGTAACTGAAAACTAACAATCTAATAAATAATGGGAAAGCAAACCCAGGGGCACCCTATAATTTGCTGCGATACAGGGGACCAGGGGGCTCACAGACAGATCCACACCAGCTGAAGGTCTCAGAAGAATCAAGGTGAAATTCCAGAGATCCTATGGGGGTTTGTGTGCAGAGAAACAAAGGTGGGAGTGCCCCTGTTGCTGTCCTGAGATGTGCACAATGCTAACTGCTCAGTATAGCCTGGAGAAGAAAAGGTTCTGGGGAGACCTTATAGCACCTTCCAGTATCTGAAGGGGCCAACAAGGAAGCTGGGGGGGACTTTTTACAAGGGCCTGTAGTGACAGGACAAGGGGTAATGGGTTTATATTGAAAGTGGGGAGATTTAGATATCAGGAAGTTCTTCATGGAGAGGGCGGTGAGGCACTGGCACAGGCTGCCCAGGGAAGCTGGGGGTGCCCCATCCCTGGAAGTGTTCAAGGCCAGGCTGGATGAGGCTTTGAGCAACCTGGTCTAGTGGAGGGTGTCCCTGCCCATGGCAGGGGGTCTGTAAGGTCCCTTCCAACCCAAACCGTTCTGTGATTCTATGACACAACATAAACCCAGAGAGCCAAATGCTGGTAGGGGTGCTACACCCTAGGGACCATTTTGCGTTCTGGGAATTTCAGATACTCGCCCATGCCTTGCTCTTATTTCTATACCCAAAACCAGGGGACAATAAAGGAACACGGCATTTTGTCTAATGGCTTTTTTGTAATGCTGAGGTAGGAAGGAGTACTTAAAAGAAATAAAAACCTGTCAAGTCTCTTACACTGATTAGTGCTCAGAGTCTCACAGGGCAGAAGAAAAGAGGCTTGAGAAGTCTGCATTAGACAAAGTCTAATTCGGAAAGGGGAGCTAGAAAAATCAATGGAATTATGGGTGGAATGAATAGCAGAAAAGAGACTACAACAAGCAATCAGCGAGCCAGCAGTTGAAAAGCACATTATACTGCTTTCACCACAATGATCTGAGGAGGGACTCACCAAGGAAGTACTGAACCTATCAGAAGGGTATACAATCTCTCCACAAACAAAGTAAATAGGGAAGAAAACATACAATTATTTCTCTCTTGGGCACCTCTAGAAAACAAAGCAAAACAAAACAGCAGGGAGCAAGTTAAAAAAAATGCAAAATTGCCAGTGAAAGCCATGATGACCTCAGACTGTGACTAGCCTCAGAGAACACCTGCTGCGTGAATTGCCTGGGCTTTTATTAAAAATGCAATTAATATAAACAGTTATGATAATGGAACAAAAACTAAACAGTGGTTATGCACAGCTAAACCACAGTCCAGTATTCCTGTTTCCTTTCCCAAGCAAAAGTGTAATAAAACCAGCAAAGTACTCAGAGCATCTGCCTGGACAGGAAGGGCTCAGGGTGTAGCAAAGCGGTGCTCGGTCACTGTATTTGGAAAGCATGGGCTCCAAACCCACAGTCCAAAGCCACACATATGAACAAAAAGCCGTGTTTCTCTCTGAGGCAATTGCAGTTAAAATGCAGTTGTGTCCCCTATAAACTCACAATATCTGGCTGCTACAAGTATTAAGTGCACTTTGGCAGAAGGGAGGTACAGATGTCTTACACTGCAGCAAGGGCCCAACCTCTGCCGGCAGGCCTTAAACAGGAGAGGCAGGCATTGCCTCTGGACATTCATTCACATTCCTGAATTTCTCTCCTTCTCTATTCAGCTGAGACAGATCTTCCTGCAGTGAACTCTTCTTTTGTGGTCTCTTGCTCTAAAATAGGATGTCAGGGAGGCATAAACATCCCAGAGGAAACTATGTCACAAGACTAAAGAACTCAGTACAAAGAAAACCCTTATTCCCTAAAGCCCCAAGGAAAACATAAGCTCCTCTTTTCCCTCTCTTCACAAAACAGACACAAACAAATCAACTGAAACCAAACCCAACCTTACGCTGGACATTAGCACAGAAGGAGGAGTGTACCAGACACAACCCGGCCAATGAACTGGACAGGTCAGACACCTGTCACATTGCTTGGTCCAGCAGCAGAAGGTGATTAGAACAGTGCGAGAGGTTTCTAGAAGCAAAATATGAATATTACAAGCTATCCATAATATTTTTTTTCAAAAATATAAATATTAACTATGCTTTGCAAAAAACAGCTATCTAAAAAACAGATGCCTCTAGCTTTCCAATTCATCATCTAAACAAACTAATTCAAGGTGAAGAAATAATTAAAATGCAAAAAATAAAACAGAGACCATGTTCTTTATTTGTCTGCATTCACACCCTCAGTGTGGTTTGGATTTAAGTTTACATTGGTTTATGTTGGTATGGTTGAAGGGAAAAAAAGCAATCTTGTAATTAAAACTGTGTATCAAATCATCAAGCAACACAGACCTGGGAAAAGCATTGCTCAATTTCTGTTTTGCCCCAAATAAAGTATTCAATAGAAAATATGGCAAGAAATCAGATATTCAATACTAGTGCAAGACATGAGTACTATTTCTACTTCTCCCTAAGACTTCTGCCCCTATTCCCTAGCTCCTTTAACTCAAAAAACAGAATTACAGTACCTCTCACAGGATTAATAACCACATCAATCAAACTGGAGCTTAAACTCATTTTGCTAATTGAGAGGCTGAACAGACTCATGAGGCAAAGTCTCCCCAGTACCTCCGCTGGCAGTTCTGCAGACAGCCTCCAGAACATCAGGGTGAATTTCATACTGCTCAGCACTAGTACCCTTTCCACAGACCATGAAGCCATGGCCGCTTATGTGGGGCACGTGGGAAGCCGCCTCACTGCAGCCCAAAACAATACCTACTGCTTCAGAGGGTTCCCAGGACAGGAAAGGAAAGATTGCCTCTCTGTCCTCCCCCACATCGAGGCACATACTAAGAAGAAGAAAAAAAAAAATGACCTAAGAAAGAGCTCAAACCAACCAGATTATCATGTGCTTTCTATATTTATAATTTATAATTTAATTTCCTTATTCACTGCAACTACTCAGTGCATAAACCAACAGAAGTCACTTGGGTCACTGTCACGCAATCTCTCTCTCACCATCAAACACATTTCAATTAAGAGGACAATCTGACATTCAAAAACTTTCATTGGGATTTATGTGCATAAAATTAATCTCATTGACTGGGGCCATGCAGGCCCTTCTGTAAATTCCTGTGATAATTAGGGTCACCCTTTTATTGTCAATACTGGAAGAAGTGGAATAGAAATATGACCAAATCAGCAGGATTTTACATGTCCTAACATTTGGCCTTCCTAACATTCCAGTGTAGTCTATTGCTTCAAAACGACATATAAGTCACCAATACTGGGAGATGAAAGAACACTAGGAATATAGTAGGGCAGCAATGTTATAAAATATTCTGGGTGCCATCCCATAGATTTTTTCATATATTCTATAAACACACATGTTCCTGCTTCTGCAATGACCGACCAAAACCAGTAAGAATGACATTTTGCATCTCAACATTTCCCAAGATTAATTTTAAATGGTTGAGCAGTAAATATAAATACATGCTGAGCCTAGTTCTGAAGTTAACATTGCATTTTCACAACCAGGATCTTGGTTTGCCAATCACACATCAGTTCAATCGTAGGTGTTCTTCATTTGGCTTCATGTTATCCAAACTTAGCTGTGAGTAAATGAAAAAAGGGGTTTCTTTTTTTTTACATGTTTGAGAAATCTTGTGTAAGCTGTAACTTTCCTTGCATGTGTAGAAGTTGCATCAAGAGTTACCATAGCATTTTATACCTAAAATATGAGACATCAACAGTTCAAAGAAAGTCAGAACTGCTGAAGGTGAAACTATCCTGTTAAACTTGATAAACTTTTGCAGGATGATGCAAACTTTTCTTTTAGTCAACAACTCTAACAGTTCTGAAATGTGTCATGAAAGCCAAATGCTGCTGTACATTTTAGGCATAGGCTATGCTAAGAAACCATTCAGTCTAATCATTCTGTTGCTGTTATGTCAAATATACTACTGCGAGCTCAAATTTAGTGAGCAATTTCCTTGTGCTGAACCTCGGAAACATCTCAAGAATGAAATCCATGTAGAAGTACTGAACTCCAACTACCTCAAGGGCACAGCATGGACTCTGCATGCATTAATATTGCATAACAAAGATAACAGAGCAAATTCCAACCTCCAAAGTATCACAGGCAAGACAGTGAAAAAAGATCGCAATTTATAAAGGTTCCAACAAAGGATTCTCAGAAAATCTGTCACAATCCTTAATTAGTTGACTAGTGAAAGATGGAAAATGAAATGGACTGGAGAACAAATAACAATACAGCTCTGGGAAGAAAGGGTAGGCAAATTGTCGTCCCCTAAATGCTGCTTTCCCACATGAATGTTGGTCTGGAGGTCAAGATTCAGGTGACGTGGATGTAGCCCCGTTCACATCTGGCCAATAGCCTGAATGATGCTTGCTCATCTCATGCGCAGCTTCACGGTCTTTACCAATGCAGGCCCCTCTGGACTCCCAGAACGGGTAGTGGGGACCATAAAGCATGAGGTACTCCTCGTGATGAAGAATCATAGAATGGTTTGGGTTGGAAGGGACCTTAAAGATCATCTAGTTCCAACCCTCTGCCTAAGAAGCCTAAGAACTTCTGTTCCCAGCTTTTCACAGATGTTAAGCTACCAAACTAACAGGCTTTGGGAGTTCTGAACATCAAGGAGAACTGTAGAAAGCTTTTGTGAAGGTGAAATAATCATTTTTGTTATTCTCTTTTTGAAAACAGAGGTCTGAATCCACATTATATGACAAAAATCAACATGTGAATTTTTTTTTCTATTTCAAAATTATTTGTTTCTATTTAAGAATTTCTTTTGCTTTTCTGACAGCTGTGATATAATCATAAAACCCCCATTTCTTTGTATCACAGATTAAGTGAATAAGAAATACTGTGATAAATGCTTTGAAAATAAAGAATCCTTTTCTTATTTATTTCCCCTGGCAACTCAAGAACAAGGGGATATTCCACAAGACAACGTACTTGAAATTAATGCAGAATAACACATTCTTTTACAAGGTACAGACATGCCTATAAAACTCATTTCAAATAGATAGCTTCAGCTATGTCTAGATATCCTATAAACCTCAAGTCCATGCCCCAGTTCATACTTAAATTGACCTGTTTGAAGATAAGGCCACATCCAGGCAAACAGTATCTGAACAAAAAGAGTAAAGTGAACGGTTCAGAAAGATTCCTGGGGAATCTAATATTTTAATGGACAAAAGGCAAAAAAAAAAAAAAAAGGCTTAATTAGCAACAATTTATAATGTAAAAATTTGTTACAATATTAAGCATTTTGTTTCAGGGAACAGTGTGTTATATCTGATGAGGGAGCACAAGGAGTCTTTCTCTCTTACCTGGCTTCTTAGGTACAGAGTTCCTCCTTGTGATAGAGCAGTTGATGGCACTTGTAGAAAGAAAGTACTAAACAGTCACATAGAAAGACGAATGGACATTAATGTACTTCAAAAGGAAGTCGGATGCCTAAACGCTTTGACAAATGTGATTCTGATTATGCTGTACTTGTTGACTAATGAACTCTGTTCTGCAGATGTAGTATCCCAAATAAAGGTAGCCACTTGTTGGTTTTGAACCAGTTATCACTTAAGAGACTCAATGAAACAAGATGATGAATGGTTTTAGTCCACATGTGGTTTTGCTGGAGACCTAAAACACTACGGCCAGGTTTTGCATGCTATGGCATTGCTTTATCAGGGCAAATATTTCACCAGTCACCCCTCTCAACAGTCTGAAAGAGTCCATCATACTCACTGTGACTCATAATTTGCATATAAATATACCACATCTTGAAACTTCACTGTGCTTCCTCTGCAGCTCTCTTCACAGACTTTTGGCTAGAAAACAGCTCAATTTACCAACTGACTGTGGCAGTAGGTTTTAAACAACAACAACAACGAAGCCAGGAAAAGCTCCAGTACTGCAGCAATGATTAAAATGACAAGGGATGTTATACAGTTTTGATTATTCTTGACCCTGTGCTTGGCAGTGAAATTGCTTTGAGCATCTTTTGAGCTTTTAGAAGAATAGCTGGAGACCAAGCCCCCTATGTGTATTCAGCATAATTGCTGATGATTTCTTACTGATGATTAGTCTGTCATTTCATAAGCAGTACTACCTGAAAAGAGAATTTCCGAAAGATTATCAAAGAACTCTGCAGTTTTAATCTATCCATGTTGCCACGGAACAGGACAGGGAGTACTGTATTTCTCACTGTCATCACATTAGATTGGTTATTTGAAGTGGTTCTTCTGCACCGCCAGTTGAATTAAATATCAATACTTTGTGCTATAAAAACAGCAGTTACAGTCTGGATTACTGCTCTGCTGCTAAACTTCCATGTCGTTGCCATGAAAGCTTTTCATTATGACAAATCTTGTCAAAATTACATTCCTGACCAGTAAGACACAAGCAGTTGTATGGCATAAATCTTCCATTTGTTCTTGATTTCATTTCTGCTTTTTAGGCATTTTCTTCAGTGTTTTCTGCATTATCTTCAAACTGAATCAGCTGGCGGAAAAGAACACATTCCAAAGACTATAAAGTGCCACCACCATCATAGACAGTCACCAACTTTGTCAGGCACAATTTGCCCTTACTGAAACCATGTTGGCTGTAGCAAATCACTTTCTTATTTTCCACGTTCCTTACCATAGTTTCTAGGAGGATCTGCTCCACGATCTTGCCAGGCACAGAGGTGAGACTGACTGGCCTGCAGTTCCCTGGGTCTTCTTCTTTTCCCTTTTTAAAAATGGGGGTTATGTGTCTCCCTTTCCAGTCAGTGGGAACTTCACCAGACTGCCATGACTTCTCAAATATGCTGGATAGTGGCTTGGCAACTTCACCTTCCAATTCCCTCAGGACCCACAGATGCACCTCATGAGGCCCCATGGACTTGTGTGCTTTCAGGTTTCTGAGATGGTCTCAGAACAGGTCCTCTCCTACAGTGGGTGGTTCTTCATTCTCCCTGTTCATCCATGCAGGCCTCCTGGAGGTTTTGCCTGGCTTCCTCTTTGTTGGGATGTATCACTGCTATTTGCTGTCACCTGCTTCTTCCCTGCTCTTCTGTTTGTTCTGATTGGCACTGTGGAAAGTGTTACAAAAACTGTTGGTATTGTAGTCACCTTATTCCATGCTTCAATTGCCTTTACATACCTAAACAATGTGCCTGAACAGGTACGTATTGCTTTTAATGTCCAGGGTTCATAAATCGACACAAAAAAGAAAAAAAAGCTAAAGCTACACTTATTTAGAGACAGTCTGGTAACAGGTGAAAATGAGAATTCAGCAAGAAATGTAGAACAAAGACTGCAGTTTCTCAAAGCATTAATGTTAGGACAGTAGAACTATTTCAGAATTGTTGTTTGCATTCCTCTGTTACTCCTGACTTTTACTTACTAAATTAAAAGGATGCTTTTGGGTATGGGATAGAAGAGAGCATCATGAATATATGTGTACAAGGATAATAAGGCATCATGGCCCAGCATTTTGAGAAAGAGGAGCATGAGGAAATCCTTGGTTAACATGTATAGTCTTTTTCTAGTCTGTAAAACTTTGGGCAAGTCAAGTGGCCTCAGAGTTTTGAATTGGCTTAATTTTGTATGTATTCAGCTAATGCTCTGGTTGATTTTCTGGGACATTAAGGTCTCAGACAAAATCTGAGTTGCCCAGACTTGGAGTCTACTCAACACAAACACCACTGTAGTCACTAGAAAGAGACAGCAGCACATCCAGAGAGTGATACATCTCGTAGAGAAGTAGACCTGTCTCCTTAGACTGCTTCTCTCCTAGTTACAGAGGAAATCTAGCATGACTCAATTCTTGATACAGAGACCTTACTAAATTGCTGATAGTAGGTAGGGTGAATGAGAGTGTAAATGCTATTACCTCTGAAGCCACAATCTCAGAGGGCCTCAACTTTCATTTAACGGGAGTGGAAAAACCTTTTCAGAAGAGCTAAGCAGTCTAAAACATTAAAACTCTGGCCAGTGTACCACCGTAGGAACTGGAAATCTATGAAATGGTCTCTGCCCAAAATACATTTTATTCTTTCTTTGACAAATCCAGATGCAGAAAATTCAACCTGTCTCTCAGGAAGCCAAGGGAGTTTTGCAATTATCTTTAATGAAGTCAGAATTTCATTTATGAAACAGAAGTATGAGATGAAAACCAAGGTATAAGAAACAGGTTTTGAGAAGCACTTTCAATAGTGTAGTTTACATGCTTGACATCATAGAAAATGAAAGACTGGTCCAAGCACAGGACATATATCTAAAGAGGCACTGAGGTATGAAGCAGAAGACAGAATGACAAGGTGAGGGCAGAGGTGAACAGATGGAGCACTGGCATAAAAAAAGAGGAGCAGGGCTTTGAAGTCATGGGATCACTCCAGACTGACACGCAAATACTAAGAAACTGCCTGCCCATAGTGCAAATACTGCCTTGGTTACAAGAAAATAAAATACATTTTCCTTGATTTGATTATCACACTATAGATTCAAGCCAAAGTTTTTAGTCCAAATTTGCTACTCCTTGGATGCTGTGCAGAATGAACAATGTATGAACATAACGAAGAGCAGAATGTGAGAAGTCAAGTCCAAGCCCATTGTTTACATTATTACTGATCAGTAGAAAAGAGCTAATTAGCAAGACCAGGTTCTCTTCGGAAGCATATATCATAAGTTATCTTCCCTGAATCATGCAGAAAATATGAATCATGCAGAAAATAGCCCAGGAGTATATTTTTATTTATTTTTATTGGTATCACTAGCTGTTCCAGCTATGTTTTCACAGTGTTTTCCTAAAGCAGCAGTTCAGTTCTGTTAGCACTGATTAACTTGGTATTAAATCAGAAATCTCATATGCTTCATAGAAAGATCACACTGTTTAAATTTCTTCTACGGCTGAACTCTTCTTGCCTTCATAAACATAAGAAATCATGTGTCATCTCCTCCTCTAGTGACATTTGACACTGCAAAGTCAATGAAGCAATGTCAAATTACATCAGTTATGAAGCTGGCCAAAGTTTGAAGTTAATTTAAAATTTCTAGGCTATCACAGAGCAGGCAATAGTTGTGTGGCTGAAAGCATTAACATAAAACCCACCAGCAGTAGGAGAAATATAGCTCACTTTTCCAGATCTAAATAAATTAACTTAATGACCAGGGATGGTAAGAAATTCAAATGGTCATGGAAAAATAATTTAACTCTGTTTTTTAAATTCTGTCTTTTAATTTTTTTTAAACTTGCCAATTTTTTATTAAAAAACAAACACACAAACAAAAACATTGGGCTGTTGTAAAATGAGTTCCCTGATAGGCTGCTAGGTGGATAGTGATAGCAGATCACCAGTAATGCTTATCAGAGAAGCTTATTGTGGATATATTCAGAATTACCACCTAGCTTCAATTTTCACTTAAAAATTCCAGAAGGAAAGACTAAGTCATATTGTTACAAAAGGCTGCATGATCTTCTTCCAACTGAATGGAATCTACCCTGTGATGATACCATGAGATTACAGTCAGGCCCAATGCTTTAAAGGGAGAAGCTACTTTAGAATCCTGATTTAAGCACAGTGGGGGTTTATGGTTAATTTCATACCCTGCACATATTCAGAGCCACACCTGAAGCCCCTCATTTGTGTGAGGAATTAGCCCCTTCCTCTTGGGCTAAAGCAATAGCGCCATAATACTTTATTTCATCTCATAAGATTTTTGGTAGCCAGACACTGAGAGAGATACCCAAGCACTGAAGTTAACTGAAGTACAACTGATGGTATGGAATCTTCTAATATAAATTTCAAGTAGTATTTTAAACTATTAAGAATTCCTTCAGTATGCCATCCGTCTAGTTTTGGCCATTGGCTGGTACAGAGTAAGATGCAGTGGGCATTGTTCCAAGAAGTTGGGTAACCACTGATGGGGTTTATTGCAATTCTTGTACACTATGAGAGTTCTCTGCCAGACACCTGTTCAAATACGTTTTCCTCACTGAATGAGTTATTACTCTTAATGTGCTAGGAATGTTTCTTCTCTGTAGTTGGGCATAACTGTGCAAAATTAAAACTCACTCAGCCTATTTGGCACAAGGTAGTTTTTTTGTGCCTATAGATTATTACCATACATTCCCAATCAGACTGTCGCAGCAGTCAATGACAGGTGCTTCAGTTATACTTAAGGACACACCTACACTTTCTGCATCTTTTTTCCCTGCAAAGGCATGGACCAGCTACATCCATTGGTCCTGGCCAAGAAATGAGGAAATTTGAAACCACTTTTTTGACAAAATTTGTTAATCTAAAAAAATAATGGAAAATATTTTTGTCTCACTAGCAATCTGTTTTGGAAGTGTCTTACACTTGCTTTGCCTTCTTTTAACCTAATGCTATGAACACAAGATTGAAAAGCCAGAAAGAATAAAGACTTTGATCTGCAACACAATCCTCAGAGTTTTGAATTAATTATAAGCTTTTTACTTAACTGAGAAGGGAAGAAAGATTTCTGGGATGCAAGTTCAACTAATGTTAAAATTACATCTTTGCAAGCAGTCTGCTTCTATGAGAAGAGGGTGCAGATGTGTGCTTGTGTTGCATGCAAAAGTAGTTTTCAGCTAATCCACATCTGCTCATCTGTGAGCCCCCTGCACCAGTCTAGCCATGTTTTACAGCAGCCAAAAAGCTGCACTGGGAGCTACTGACCCACAGAGTAAGGATGGAGAACAGGACCACGAGTTGCAGCAAAGCCAGCCTCCATAGAGGAACAGCTCCAGCATCTGAGATGCTAGATTTAGGGCCAAACAGCACTTTCCTGAGCCTGACTGCATGTGAGCCAGCGACATCTGGACCCCTTGTCACCCTGACATTCAGATGTATCCCAGTGTTACAGGGAAAAGGAAGACCAGGCAATGTGACACTGTTAAGCCCAACTTATTAAGTAGACCAAGCAAGGGATGAGCTTCAGCTCTAAAAGCTGCTTTACACTCACATGCATGCAAACCAAGACCCACCCCAGTTACCACTTGAGTGGGTTAGCTCAGTTTTCCCTAAGGAGGCGCAACACCCACCGAGACCAAATGCAAAGGCAGGCCCTGTTCAGCGGTTCAGCATCAACAAGTAACAGTTTCACCTTGGGTTCTCCTTCTACACGGTGTGGGGTGTCTGCACACCAGTGTGTTTCCCTTGATCTCAGTTACTGGAGGGTTTTGTAGCCAGGATTTGGCACGGGCTGCCAATCAGGGCAGTACCCAGCAATATCACTATCTCTCCAGCAGCTTCAAATAATGCACTTGTATAACGTGTTGGTCCGTGGGCCATGCCAAGGCTCAATACACTCAGTTCTTGTTTGCATTTTCTTGTCAGCTATTACTCATTGTACTCAACTATGGATCCAAGCACAGTCACAAAGGTACAGTGACAACCAACCTGCCCCCTTTTTCCTCTTATCTTCCCTCTGACAGTCCCTCCAACTCATGGAGGAGTCATTCATAGAAGCAAACCAGAAAATCTGAACAAAGATGTTCCTGGAACATGCTGTTACTAGAGCTCAACTCCTCTTGCCTAGATACACCTTAAACATCCAGACTCTACTCAGAGTGACTGTGCAAACAAACAAATAGCACACAATCCACTTATTCCAAAAGCAAATTTCCATGTGAATCCAACCAGACAATGTCCCAAGAAAGCTTTTCTAATTTGGCCCTGCACTGAGTGGGGACTGGACCAGATGCCCTTCAGAGGTCCTTTCCAAACTGTTTTTCTATGATCATCTGACATAATCCCCCTTCAACACAAGATGTTTGCTGTTGACTACTGCTTACATCCTTTCAGTAAGGAAACCCTGAGGCAACCTGAGGCAATTTGCATGTACCATGAAAAGAAACAAATCCTGGTCTGGAAGAGGCATCAGGAGAGCTTTTCAACATCTCTCTCCAAGTACAGGGTAGAAACCAGCTTTTGGACAATATGTTTTCAGGGCGCCTATTCATTGTAATAATTGAAGGTGTCGTAGATAAGAAAAATATTGATTCTTGCTACTGGCTTGGCAACCCTTTTTCTCTTTAGGGTTGCATTCAGGACCTGTAACATGTTGATTTAATGCTGCAACATATTGGAAAAAAGCTGTGTTGATGTAATGTAAAAACAATCCATTGATCATCCTGACACCCAACAAATAACTTTTCCTCTTTAATCTGGAAATGACGGCTGTTGCATGTGTTACTAAATCATGCTATTGCTATTCTACAGACAGTCTTTATTGCTTGGCTTTAGGTTTTGGGGTTTTTGCTTTTCCACTGGCAGATATATCCTTTACAGGAGAATGTGGGTAGAGCCAGATGAGGTACTGTGGTGGTGCAATAACCCAGTGCTAATTTGATTTCACCTTTATATGCTTTTCCATGTCAAAGAAGAAATAGAGTGGACCTTGCCATCCAATTCAGTCGTGCTTTTCGCAAATTCATATTAAACATAGCTTTCTCCCCCTAGTATTTGTGATGCTGATCTAAGCAGCCTAAACCACTCTCCTTCGCAACAGCTACCTACAGCGTACAGTTCACAGACTTGTTATTATCTACAGTGCACATGATACCAGAGAGAAAGAGAAAGTCCTTTCCCCAGAGACTAGCCAGGATAAAACAGCACAATCTAAAGAGACTACCAACTCAGAGCTGGGAATCCTGCTGGGATAAGAAACCAATACTTACAGATTTCAGTTCGGTAGAGTACCTTTCAGCTGACAGTGCTGGCCTTCTTCAGGAAGTACTAGTGAGACATGACATTGATTGAAGTACTTGTTAACAATTTTCCCTTCTTACAAATGATCCATGTGCAGCTTTTCTATTAGTAATCTGTTGCTTTTTTGAGATATTAAAAAAATTACTTCTAGGACTATAAATCAGACCACAGATTCTCTAAGAAATACTTGCCATATCATTTACTAGGTGTTCACCATTCACACATTACGGCTATGCAACTGCCATGTAATCTAATTTACAAGTCTTACACAACAAACCCCAACATTTTGGGACATTCAGCTTGGTGGCATCAACCACAGGTCCTCCCGATTACCACCTCTGATTACCAGGTTTCCTTCCCACATGGAAGAAAGCACCAAGGCAAAAGTCCAGCATACGCATATGAACCTGGAGTTCATGTTCACAACACCAATTTAGACACGCAAATCTTTTTTACCAGCATTAAACACGACTTCCCTGAAACAACCACAGACTAGTCACCACTTTAAAACTGTTTGCCAAGAGTTGCCAGTGCAACTGTGTGAGTAGCATTAACATCACCAAAGACTTTCAACTGGCTTCTAATTAGAAATGTGATTTAATGTTTTTACCACCCTTTTTTGTTTCCTTTTTAAAACATCCATATGTTTGACATTTTGTTCGTAGGAATATTCACAGAAAGGAATTCTGGGTCCATGGCTGAGATACATAAGGAGATTAAATTTTTTGTTTCAAACGTAAGGCACTTTTAAAGGTTCATTTGTTGAGTCAAAAAACTAAAACAGTAATGTATATTCATAATATAACATGTCACACAGCTTCATTTTTAATCATGAATACTAAGTACCTGACTAAATAAGCTGGTAGAGAAAAGGGACTTTTCCCAGAAAAATGCTAACACAAATGAAAAAAAAAATTAAAAAGAGCTATAGGCATTTTTGTAAGGAACTATTTCTGTTCCTCACCATCACACCCACCCCTCTCAAAGGAAACCTAACAGCAAAAATTATTTCAGAAGAAAACAAACTGGGAGATCCACAGGAGTTATAATTCTAATATTTCATATTACCAGTCTCCCTCACAGATTTATCTTCTAGATTGCGGTACATTGTCAATGGTGCAACATTGTCTTTCACATCATGAGAAAAGCGAGGTATATCATGGAAGTCTATGGTCAGAGCATATCAAGAACAGCTTAATTGATCTTGAGAGACATGTCTTATAATCTATGAAAAGACAGCCATGATTCCCACGATGCACTGCAGCAGAATTTTTGAATGAAACGTCTTTTATGAGCCATTTAAGTAAATATTATTTAGAAGCCTTTGAAATGTAAAAGCAAGATAAACATATGCAAGGAACTTTAAGAATTAGAATAGTTACCTACTTGAAAAGGATCTTTTTCTTACACACTCTCACATGCAATGTCATTGATTTCTGTGAGATTAATTGCATGCATCTGGGTTGCAAGAACTTCTGACAGACAACCTTTGGGCAAACAAAATGGGTGCCTGAACTGGAATTTTGCATTTAAAGCCAGTCATGTCTCTGCTTGCCATCTACAATGATTATTATTTCTTCTGAATGTTTACTGCATTTGAAATGTGTTTGAACAACATTGTTATTACTAGTTCTAAAATGGTTCTTATAATGGATTACTAAACTATTAATTCAAAGCTTTGTCATTAATCAGCCACAGAAAACAGCACATTCCATAATTATGCAATTTGCAGAGGCTTACTTAAAAAAAAAAAAAAAAAAGAGGTAAATAGGAAAAAAGGCTTTTTTCACCTTACATATCCCATCTCCTTTCTCTTAAATAATTTTCCATAGTTGACCCAAAACTACAAAACTACTGTGCAGAAAGAAAATTATTGCACACTGTCAATTCTCACATCTTGATTCCTATAGTGAGTAGATTTTGATACCCATGTTACCATAGTTCAGGGATTGTATAAAAAATTTAACAAACTTTTTGAAGTGAGAGAGTGGAGAGACTTGAGAACATGCCTCACGCCTTTCTCGTTTCAGAAAGGTGAATGCTTTTTGAGAAAAAATAATGGTTTTTACTGAGCCTGGAGGGTTTTTTAGAAGTGTAAGTCCATTCTGAGCACTTTTTTCTTATCGGATTTTGATTAGCCATTCTTCATGCAAAAAAGTCAGCTATTTAATATGCTACAAGGTGGGTCTCTAATGCGGTAAAGAGCCCAGCTCTCATGGTGTTACACACTGGAAAGGCCACTTTTCAACTCCAGAGGAATGAAACCTTTTGCATTACAGAACACTTTGCTGAAGCTACAGCCCCTTTTTGACTGTTTTGTAATGGACTTTGGACTGCAATTCATCATGGGCCAGGACATAAGGCCAGCATTAAGCGCTGCCCACTTCCATTAGCAGCCCACAGGGTCTACAAGGAATACCTTGCTGCAGGAACACCCAGGCCAAAACTCTTAAAGTGACTAAAGGTGCATCACATTTTTAAAAGCTTTCCCCTAAAGCAGTGGGCCAGGGAAGGAAGCGCTACCAGTATTACTGAAAACCCCATTATAAACCATGTATACCTGTACCAGAAAATGTCTGCCACCAGCTCTGGAGGCTTCACCACAGTGCCGATTCCCATGCTTCTCCCTGCACGCAGTGTTAATAACAGGAGCTGACAAGGCCCAGACCAGTGGGCCCCAGTGACCCGCCTGAGACACGCTCAGCTACTGACCCCCACAGCAGCTCACCTGGAGGACGGCCATTTCAGGGTGGCCATTCCTAGGCAGTCATTTCAGGGCTCCCTGCCACCAGAGCTGATCCCAGCTGGAAGCCATGGGCTGACTGAGTGGTGAGAGGTCACATTTCCTGCTGCCTTCCATTTCGAGGTACCGATGTGCCCCACAACACATGCCGTGCGGCATGGTGGCCTCCATTCAGGTAATCAGCTCTTGAGTGCTCCCAGATGCTTCATCAAACGAAGAATCCAGCTACATGCAGCTCTCACTGAGCCTGTGTTTCTTACAGCCACAGAATGCTTTCAATTCTTCCATGACCAATACCTTTAGATTACATATCTGTAACTATTGTCTGCTTACTTCAGGATACAGGAGCCTATTTGCACAGGAGCCTGCAAATTCAGCATATACTATTGAAATCACCAGCATTTCAGCAATAAGGCAGTTATAACTATTTCTCAAAATAAAGTACGCTTTGAGTGGGAGGGGGCACTTGATAATTTATTCTACTTTTAATTAAAAGTGACTTTACATACTTTAAAAATCAAATTAAAAGATATGGGATAATTCCGGTTGGAAGGCACTTCAGACAAAAATACAATGAACTGCTTGAGGATTTGAATTTTTCTTTGCAGCTGCAATGAATATTAAAAGAAAAGCTTTATTTTTCCTAGTCCATGTCTTTATAGTTCTTGTTTTCTTGCAATAAGATAGGAGACAGATACATAGAAGCTTACAAAAAATATGCAAACTGTTGGGAGCATAGCCTGCATGTGCAACTCCGCTCTTCCCTACAACAAGCCATTCCTTGCTTGCCAAACTCTGCTGAACAAAAGCCGCCTTTAATAAGGCTCCTGTAATTTAGTGAAGAGATAATGCTGTGTTATTCAATAATAAACAGTCTCCCTCATATTGTCAACAAACACGGCAAAGACGTGACATTCATTTTCAAAGAGGGAAATACTCCTACTGTGACAGAATCGTTACCATGTCTTTACTGTCATTATGTGAAATAATTGATTTGGACACCATACTAACATGTGGGGTGGGGAGAGAAGATCTCCAGCACAGAAAGGAAATAGTCTTTGCCTTAGGGTAACAGCAGTTGTTCATGCTTCTACTTTTCTGGTAAAAGACTGTTCCCACTGGTTGAAATAGAAACATTTATTGGTACTTACCAATAATAAACATTATCAGTTTGGCTTCAAATACTTTACCTCCACAGTATTTCTTGTGTATTGATTTTCAGAGATTTAAACTATTTCTTGAAAATGCTTAACCATTTCAATGATAAAAAAGCTATTTTTGCAAAAGTCTTTGCCCCAAGGACCTTACAGTCTTGATCAACCAAGTCAAAGAAACTCCTTGTGTATGTAAAGATAGGGATAAGATATTCAAATATGAGAATAAAATCATATGAAATTAAGTGCTTCCATCCATTTGCAGGCCTGTGGTATTTCCATGGACTAAGTTTAGGACCACATAAGATCTCTGGATTAAAAACTAGAAAAGTAGAAAATTTGATGGGATTGTTTTATTAAGTATTTTAATTTCATTAGCTTTATCTTTTGAGGAGGATTAGCAATAAGAGATAATGAGATATTGCATATTGTGACAGTTATATTTCTACGGACGTGCTTGAGCGTAAACTCCTGGCTAATACGGTGTCCTGGAAAAAGAATTGTAAGTAACAAAAATATCTAAAGTTACACTTTTACCAACAGAATCCTATTGCTGGATGCAAGTTACACATATTAAAAGCATTTTGTTTTCTTTGAATTTCAAAACAAGATTGTTACCATTTTCCTAAGTTTCAAACAACCACTAAATTAAATTCCTTTCCCCACCCCCACCCCCCTACAGTTTGGTTTGGAAGCCGATTCTTTGATATTTGTGACACAGAAGTCTTCTGAAATCAAGAAATAAATGGACTTGTTTACACACAGCTAGGAAAATGGCCAAATACCTCTAGGAGAACTTAGACTGTTCCCTACCCCTTCCCTCCAATTTTTCCATGCAAGCCTAGGAAGTGGAGAAGGAGATGTCAAGCAGCGTGTCACATCCTTGAAGTTACAGTTTGCCCGTACACATCTGTGAGCAAAGGACCATCTCTTGCTGAAGGTGATTTCCTGTTAATTAATTCCTTTCTGTACTACCTCAGATGCTGACTAGAAAAGATCCCCCCACCACCACCACCTGATGTGGGCTGTACACAATCTAGGTGCATCTTTGTTGCTTTATTCTTAGACTTCTGTTGTAGTATTTTCTTAAAAAATTAAATAAACTCCAAATTTAATTTAAAAAATAGCAATCCAAATGAATTGCAGCAAATTCAATGGCAGTGACAAATGTAGCAGGCAGTCTTGAGTAAAGTTATCCAACTTCGCATATTTACCCTAACGGGTTTTTTTGGCTACTGAGATGTCATTGAAAAATGTCCCTTTAGACATTTAATGTATCATATAATGGATTAATTATTTTAATATAATTTTATTTCATTTATATCCTCCAGTTTTAAACAGTAAATTAAGAAAAACTGAAAAAAGAAAAACTGAAAAACTAGATATCAGTTTGTCCAATATCTTTTACTATACAATTTATTAATTAGTTTGGGATCCATGTGATCTAAAAGTTAGTTCCTTGAAAATACGGAAAGAAGTTCATTAAATTCTTTCACTGTAAATAAGTGTATGCCATGGTACCTGCACATTAGGACTGTTTTACCTTCATGGAATCATCTGCAATATACATAACAACATCTTCATTGAAAAAGCTATTTGAAAGCAAGTGGGAAGCAGATGTTCTCTCTTATACGACACCAGCACAATTCCACTAGAATTCAGAATATTCCGGTGTAAAGGCACAGAAAAAATCCATGCAGAACTCTTGAGCGGCTGCCAAAGTCAGCTTTAGCTGGAAGGCACAGCAGCTCTTTCCCAGAGGCAGCTCTCTGACGACACAGATGTGTCACCAGCAGATGGGCTACAGGATGAGCAGCTGCTCCATCCGCCATTAATGGGCAGTGTGAAATTTCCTGACCAGACTCCCCTCTGGCAGCTGAGGTAGAAGAGTTGCTCTCTAGAACATATACCAGCATTGGTAGGAGTCCAGCTCCTCTCTTTTCTAGTCCTTTGAAGGTCCAAGGAAGCATAAGGAGCCCAGCCACTAGGAACTGCTGTTCTGACTTAACAAGCAATACAGGGTAAACATACAAAACCACCACTACTCCAACCCTGCTCATCCTGAAAAATAAGATGACCTTTGTAAAAAATGAGAAATATATTTAAATTTCCTACATACTCAAGTACTAAAATATGATGGTCTATAACTAGTCTTTGGGGATTGCCACATCAAGCTTGTTTCTCCACAGCATGTCTCCATTATGCTCTTCCTAATAGGGTGGGGGAAACAGCATGATCTGTTCTCAGTATTTCTTTGCCTTGACAAAAATGATTGGAGATTTTATCATTACACACAAAAGTAATTTCAGGTGACTGCATTCCATTTGCTAAGCAATGTCACAAGGGCTTGCCCCATACCCTACTTGCCCCGTCAATTCAAATTTGCTGCATCAACAATGCTCAACTGTGGATCTCTTCTAGAACTCATCAAGGGACTGTGGATACTCTGTCCACAGACACAAATATCAGTCAGCTGGCATAGGCAGACAGTGCAGGTTACAGAACAGCAAAGTACTGCGCCACATCCCACAACAAAGAAGCTGATGGCCAAAATTTAGTATTTTATCTAATTGTATTGTTTTTTTACATATTGCCCTGCAAAGCAAAGAGGAATGTGGTTCAGAAATCAGAACCCAAAGATGGAATGCCATCATTATCATGATGACACTGCAGAATTACAGCAAATGCTGCAAGTCCAGCAAAGCCAAGACCTGGAAAAAGACTTTTTGTCTTGATCACAGCTACTGACTGAGCATCTAGAAACCATCTAAAAGCTAGTAACGTTCCTAAAGGGTGAAGCAGAATAAACAGCACTGGGACTGTTCAGCCTAGAGAAGAGAAGGCTCAGGGCAGATCCTATCAGTGTGTATCTAAGTACTTGATGGGAGGGTGCAAAGAAGATGGAGCCAGGCTCTCTTCAGTGGTGCTCAGTTACAGGACAAGAGGCAATGGGCACAAACTGAAACACAGGAGGTTCCCTATGAACATTAGGAAACACTTTTTTACTGTGACAGAGCGCTGGAACAGGTTGCCCAGGGAGGTTGTGGAGTCTCCCTCCTTGGAGATACTCAAAAAGATGTCTGGCTGTGTTCCCTGGCAACTGGCTCTAGGTGGCCCTGCTTGAGCAGAGGGATGGTCAAGATGACCTCCAGAGGTCCCTTCCAACCTCAACCCTTCTGTGAACCTGTGATAAATGCTAATATAAAGCGCTAATGCAAACCATAGCTATCTCACTGACTGGGATACTACAACTTTGTCAGTTCAATTTCTGTTGGTCTGTCCTGATATTTCTGTCTCATTCAGCTACTAGGTTACTCATGCAGTCTGGGCAGATACAACACTTGATACCTTCAGTACAGCAGAGATATTGCCCTCTCTTCCCTAAATACAAGTAAGTAATCCTGATGAACTGTCCCCTCTAGGGAAAGGGTCAGTTCATCCAAGTTATCCCTCGGAATTACACCAGAGCACCCCATCTACTCTCCGGTTAGAAACTCCAACCACAGCCAATCTGTGTTAACAATGGACCTGGAAGCACTTCCCAGGTGTAAGAGTTTATTAATTCGCTTACCACTCTCCTGGGCCATATCCGAGCCTCAAAAAGAGGTCAACTGCAACAGGCATGCCTGCTAACCCTCATACTGTCAGAAGGAGATAAAATTAAGTCATTAATAAGCACGTAGAGTTAAAGAGAAGCCTTTACAAGTAGCTGGCACCCCTTTCTTATGAATACAAACATAATGTCCAAAGCTGCATCTTCATGCAACATGTAACCAATCATTGCCATTTACTCCCCACTTTATCCAAGAAGGTCACTGTTTTCATGAAGACAAAAATACCATTCATATTTTAACTTCATCAAAATTCTAATTTTGGAACTTAGCAGTAGTCTAACCAGGTTATATTCCATCCATTGCAAATTATCCACAAACTGTTATGAGACTGTGTTACAATGGGCTCCTATATCCAGCTGTTTTTCAGTCCTTGAGCATGTTTCTGCCATGCAGTCTATGCTGTGATGATGACATTTTTAACAGCATGCCTGTGCATTCTTCAGTATGACTGGCATTGCAAACGCCCCGTTTCCTTCTGCTCATCCAAGGAGAAATATCATTTAAGGAAGCATGATTTTAAAAACAGTAAATCAGCTTACTTCATTTTAAATTGAAATGGATTGCTAAAAGGAATTACTTTCAAGGAGCTGGAGGTGCAGTCCCCTTCCTGTTCACTGAAAACAGTGTTCCCTGGTTTCCCCTTCCATGAGCATGACAGTCAACCCATGACACTGCACATCACACTGCACAGTGAGCATTGCATTGTGTCTCAGATACTGCCAGTGGTCACCTGCCTCCTGCAGAAGTTCAGAGTTTAGGGTCATCAGGTGAGACTTCCCATCTGTTATGCTATCGAAAGGAGTTTGTCCTAAATACAAAACAATAAAAGGGATACAGAGATCCTGATGTTCCCTTCTTGACCATGTTTGTACAGCAACACAGTTAGTGATGATGGACAAGATGCCAGGAAGGTGTTGTACCCACTTTTCTCAAAAACCTTTTGTACCCTCTGCTAGAACATTCCTAAGTGGCTGTAAGAGTATCTCTAATCCAGTTTCGAAGGGAGCAGAGATTACTACCTACGGCTAGGGGTAGTTATTTTAAGTAACACTTGCCATCTCTTAGTGGCAAGAGCATATCCTGAGTAAGCACTTGGGAAGGGATGACAAAGCCCTTTCCAGCTGGCATCCCCAGCTCTGAAAGCTCAGAACAGAAGCAAGCAGTTTGAGACACACATTTCTGGATGAGGTGAAAAATGAGGTGAGCCTCTTCAGAAGAGCTGTCTCTGCGTAAGGAGGACTACATGCCACGCGCAACTGATAAAAGATAAGAGCACAAAGAGAACATTCACCCCTAATAACACACTTACATTGGTAGCTGCACAGGCAAACACTAAGATATTGCTTTTGTAATACAAAATACAAGAAAATACAAATTTGAGTATGACTCAAACACAAGGAAAAATGTATTTGAATCATAATGTATGGTTTTTTAAAAAACTTTGGTAGAAACATGAGATCCCAGAGGAAAGACACCTAGCTCCAAATTTTCTCTACAGGAAGCGATAAACCAGAAAACTTGAATTTAATACATTGTAATTGATTGCTTTTATGAAAATATCAGGACATATTCCAGATTTTTAGCTCCCCTTGGAAAAGGAACCTAAGACATAAAGTTAGACAGCCTCATGCACCAGTCTCTCATCACTGTCTGCTACAGTCTGGAAATGCTGGATGAAAAAAAATGAAGTTTGGAGTAAAGGACAGCCCAGAAATGTGCCAAATACTTAGGGGCAATAACTCTGAGAACAAGGCATTTTATGATGGAGATTCCTCATCTTCTTGTTATCATTAAGAATACTACTCTGCTTTCTGGTGCGGTACACTAGTTCAAGGTAACTTGCTGGAATAGGAAGAATGCATTAAAACACAGCTTGACCTAGCTAATAAATCCAGAGCAAAAGTTAAAGCCAGAAGAAAAACTACAGCCACAGTAAGTATCTAACTGGAAATACGAATACAACCCAGATGAGAAAAAGTCAGCAAATTCTTGGACTGATCTTCAGCTGGTGAATAGGAAAAATACTAACACTGAAATAAGAAAAGATGCATCGATTTGCAGCTGCTGAGAGTCAGCTGTGGATCTGACACAACAGACAAGGCTGATGGTAAAATGGAGCCAAAGCTCTGTGCTGATAAACCTACAAAGACATGAGTTGTTTTAAGCAGCGAAATCCAGATTGATTCTACCTAGTCCCTGACAGAGTCTACGGCTTGGAGCATTTAAAATTGGACTGAGGCATTATCTATTGAAACCTGGTAGTCATTTGTTCCTGCCTTTTCTTAACTAGGTTTTGATTTCTAAACAGGAGCCTTCTAAAGGGAAGTATCCTTAATAGAATACCCTGAGTATGCATACATTACCGTGGGTTCTAGAAAAGCCTCATTCCCAGGTGACAGCCCAGAGGGTGTCCTTTTAGTCTACATTGTCACTGACAGGTTTCTTAGGGATATGAGGAAGCACAAGTCCCTCACCCCTGCTGTAATCACAGAGAGCTTCGCCTTGGGGATAGTTTGGGGGAGATTTACACATGCATTAAATGGTCATTCAAATTCCAACCAAATACAAGCAGACAAAAGCAGATGTCTGTGTGGGCTGTCCTTTCACATCTTTCTCTGGAAGGTGTTTCTTTCCAACATCTCTCTCCTGTTTCTCATATCCAGTTCAAAAATCATCCTTAATGCCTGTGGCACAGTATTTTAGGGGTTGCACTGAATTAATAGAAAAAAATGATAACATGAGGAAAATGAGAGCTTGCATAAGGACAGTTTCGAGTTGCCCTGCTGCCAAGCAGCACAGTCACTGCTGCATCACCTCTGCTGCAGGATGGCTCCTGCTGCAGGAACAACTCAACGGTTGATGCAACAGATGCTGAATCATAGCTATTAGTCCGAAATATTTAGAAGAACGAGCACTAAGGTCAGATTACTTTCATGTGCTGCGTTTTAAACCGTGATGGTTCAGCAGCAAGCATTCCAAATAGTAAATACACTCTCCTAACAGAAACTACTTAGGCCATCTAAGCCTACACTTGTGCCCACTAATGAAGGAGAATCTTAAAGCGTGCACTAAAGATCTCTAGATGAGACTATCAGTCTGAAATCCCCTGCTAAGCATGCAGGCAAGGAAGATGCTATAAAGCACAATTCTACTGTTGGGCTACAGAATTGCTGATGGTAAAGACTCTAAACAGAACAATAAGCTACAGATATATCTGAACAGGTTTTATTGTCTATTTCTATATTCCTTTATCTCACTGATAGCTAAGGTGATTACCTGAAGGAATAACACATACAGACTAAACACGTATCAGTCATATTAATGACCAGACACAAACAGGGAAGGATTAACATAATCTAGTGCAATTACTCCTAAAAGCGCAATATGAAAAATAGCAGTTAGAATTTTCCATAAAGGATGCTCTTCAATATAACCACAGCCAAATGTTAGTCTGCTTCTCATTTGGTCTTAATTTCCCCATTCAGAGTCACTATATAAACCCTTCCTGTTAAACTAACCAATTCTCCTAAGGCTGGCTGTTTCATCTTTATAACATCAACAAGATTTTAAGTATTCCTGGGAGCTGCTCTCAGGAGTTAATTATAGGGTGAGAAAATGGGAACATGCAGGCGTATGGCCTTCAGACTCTGGCACAAAAAAGTATTCACTTATTAAAAAAAAAAAAAAAAAAAAAGAAAAAAAGCAGTTGAAGATTTGAAGTCCCTGGACTTAAAAATACAAATCTATATGAAAATCAGAAATGCAGATATCCCACTTGTTCAGTCAGGCAGTCTGTCTTCTTTCATGAGATATCAACAAATAACAAACATCTGGTAAGACTGGAATTCAGTGAGCTCAGCCTATTTCAGTAGTCATTCCTTCACCAGTAGGACACAGACAGATGACTAGGTCAGGGACTAGGTCTACTTCTCCCACAGAATGAAATGATAGAAAATGACAGAAAAATGACAAATTCTTGACAGAATTATACTGTGACTCTTGGGATACCCCTCTCAAAGCCATTTCAGTTGTTCTGGTAGGCAGCTTGGAGTGCTGGCGTTCAGTCTTGCCCATTTACTGGCATCAGATGGGCAGCTCTGCTAATCAGTCACTGCCTTTAAGAAAGTAATTGTTCCCCTTTTAACGTTTTGTATGCAACTGTCGCAAGTACTCAAGCACAGACTTTGCTCCAGCACCGAAAATGGTTACTAGCCTGAGAGATCTGTGGAGTTAACTCTGCCTTGTTTCAGACCACAACCCATGCTGGGATGTCAGATGTCCCCTCCTCATCCTACGTGATATGATGGCCCAAACTCTTTCATCTAGCCGTTAGATTTTGTCTATTAAAGAAACTCTTGCAGGGGGTGAGGACCAATGAATGACTGCAGTAGACTTAACAGTCTTCAAGTATTACAAAACTACTGCTGAAGAAGGAGTTAAGCCAAATTTAAGTGCTTTTAAACCACACCTTTGAAAGAAAGGAATACATATCTCTGCTTGCACAATAGAAACTCTATTTAACAATCCCATCAAAAATTACAACTTTGCTTATTCCAGGCAGAAAAGGCAGAAGGGCAAAGCTTTCAAACTATATTCCAAATGATAAAGCCAAATCCCCTGTGAGATACTGAAATCCTGTATTGCCAGTAAAGCGCTAATGGGAAACAGTTCTTCTCCATGCAGATAACTTTAATAGCCGACTGTGCATGGAGTATTAAAACACCTAGGAATTAAATGCTGAACATTTAGAAATCACACCAAAAAATGGAGAACCACTGAAGCAGAGCTTTCCAAGAGACTGCACCACCAAATTCTCTTAGCTCGGTGTGCTTCAGGTAAGCAAAACAATTCCAGTAGTGCTAGAAGCAACATGCTTAACCCTTAGGTTGGTGGCAATCTTATTGCTGCACATCAGAAAGCACCAACTCCACCTGACCTTTGGTGAGATTGGAATTGAAATCATACCTAAGTGATGTAGGAGGCTGCAAGTCTTTCAGTATGTGTCTGTGGTGGTGGGGAGTGAGGCTGAAGACAGACAATTTTAGACTTCATAAATCACTTCACTGTTGCTCTCTTCAACATATTTCCACTTAAGGGAAAACAAGCAGTTCCTGTCCACTTTCAAGCCTCTGAACAAAGTACACATTTGCATATGCTTTTGTAATCAGCTTACCATGAAAGTTCAGATCCGACACAACATCTGGTTTGCAGCAAGCCTTTCCTTTCCAAAAGAAAAACTGATTAGTCTATTATGAATCATTCAACAGTATTGATATTACAATCCAAGCTGAAATAAACATCATAAAACTACCAGACAGTAAACACTAATAAGAGCAGGGGATCTAACTTTAACAATTTAAAAGAATTATTTTCATGAATGTTTGGCATTCTCAATTTTTCTGCCATCTCACCTGAACTTAGACTGAGCCACCCCTTTCTAGCCCAGTATATTCTCCATTCGGTATCACTCCTAGACTGTATCAAATGGCTTGAAAGGGATAACATTGCATAGTCTTTACTTAATGTAGTCCAAAGAAAGAGAAAAGTGTTTAGAATGGAGAAGATAATTCCCACCAGAGGATTCCCCCTGCAACAAGCGTTTACTAAATCTGTCCCCTAGATCATGAGGCATACAATTCACACACACACAAGGTGATGAACAGTTTTCAAAACCCAGTGGGCGATGGGGTCCCTCACTGCAAGGTAGTTTTTATCACTTATTATCTGGACAATATATTCTGAAAATTCATTTTATGTGTGGCTTTGGTGAAAAGATTGCAGTCTGTGCTGCACTGGAGACTAGATGTCTGGGTGGCGAGTCACCAATTAATAGGTCAAGTTCAAAAGCTTTATCCAAATACCACGAAGCATTAAAAATTGATCTGGATTATTTCTGATTAGAGCTAGGTCACACAGAAACCCAATATCAGAGCATGGAGCTCTTAATTTTGCCAGAGCACCTGGGCCTGTTGAGACCAGTGATTCCCAGAACCCTCCTACCTTGCTTGAACTAAGAATGAGAAATGCCACAAATAAACTATTTTCATTCCTTAGTCCTGTAAAATGTTGATCCTCTGGGTGTAGTTTTACCGGCTCTGGCTTTCATTTGAGGGCTTAAAATAATATTGTCTGTCTGCATAGGCAGCCTCTGTTTTATAAAACAATAGCAGCAAAAACAGGGTCTCAAGCCCAAAGTTTAAAAAATACTGGTAATGTCCCCTTCCTTTGCCATCCACTTCCCAAAAGTCACCTGATGAACAAATCATAAGTATTCTTTTTAAACATCAAATGACAGGGTTTGATCTCCTTTGACTTTAAAACTACCCAGAAGCCAGAAGTCCACATGCAAGCAGGAGATCTTTCCCTCATCACAGGAACTCCTGTAGCAAGAGGCAGAACCATGACTGGTGATGGATGCACGAAAATGAGTAACGCTCCCCAAGAGCAGCTCTAAATCTTGTTGTGCTGGGGAATGTGAGGTGACTAGGAAGAGGGCGGAAGCTACTGCCAGAGGGACTTTGCAACACAGGTGCAAAGAAAATGTATGGCAAACAGCAGCACGAAGTTCGTTAGCAATGGTAATGGGCCTCTCCCACAGCATGCCATGGAGCACATGCTGCTACCAGGAAAAGTAACAGCACACTGAACTTCTCATAAATGCACTCCACACTGATCCAGGCACACAGGAAAGAAATTCATCTCTGACTGTATTCCAAGTCTGGGCAAGATCTAGAGAACATCTGCCAAGATACATTTAGCTGAAAGCTCAGGGTTTGGTGGAGCAGACAGAATCAGCTTCCAGCAATGTGCAGGACTCTGCATTTATATTTACATGAATATACAAATACGTATTTGCATTTGGTAAAAAACAGCTGTTGATTTTTGTATTTTTAACCTGCTTGTAAATAGATACATTTAGGTTTGGTGCATTTCATTTCTAGTATTTAAGTGCAAGCAAGTGCTTAAGTCAGGCAAATATTAAAAGGGGGAGGGTGCTCACAAGAATGCATGTCACTTGAAGCTCTCGTTTCTGAAAGTCAGCAGGACTCAAGCCCTGGTATGCTTGTTTCCTTTTGACACTGAAAACGTGTCAGCACTTCCACTGCTAAATGCCTTAATGAACTGGCCTTCTATTTCTTTTTTAAATCATTTTTATCATGCACACTAGATGGTGCTCAAGTTAAAAAATGAGTGGCAACTTTGATAAACTTTTTACGAGATTAGCAAAATACGTGTTCTTTCTTTGCAGTATTCGTAAGAAGAAATCAGGAAAAACTGCCAATTGACCTCAGTCTTCCTGACTGCTGATCATCACACAATTCACTAAAACCGTGTTTCATTGGCTTTGCTCATAATCACCACTGATTTTCAGTTGCATATTTACGAAATTTTTGCAGTCACTACAGAGACCTGAATGAATTACGTGAATATAAGCACAGAGCCACAAACAACATGGAAATGCATTTCACCAGCCATCAGAAATTCAGTATCTGTCTTTGTGACAGTACTGGCTTGTGGAAACATTTGAAAACAGAATTATTTCCTTCTCAGTGACCATATTGGATTAACCTATTAGTTTATGGCAAAGTCATCATGCTACTTGACATTTCAAACAGACAAACTGTACCAAGTATGTCACTGACCTTTGTCTTAGCTGCAGTCTGAGTTTTGAGCAAATCAGACTCTTTTTCAAGCAGCAGAGAGAGAAAGGACCAAACAATTCAGAGTCTGACAGTGCCTACTAGGTGTCCAGTCCTGGCTGAAGACTAATAGACGCTCCTGAATTGGCAGAGATTGAACAGAAGTGGTCACAATCAGACACTGAACAGATGAGAACACTGAACTGGTGAGGAGCAGACACTGACAGCAATGCTGGATTGGCCACAGAGATACACGCAGACATCGAATTAGTCAGAAATATATAGATGCTTGAATCTGGGTGATGGCATTGTCTTGTTTGAGACTTTTTCTACTTTTTCAATACCTTAATAGCTCCTCATAGAAACTTCTTTATTTCAACAAGGTTAATACTTCCTTAGGTCATCCTGGAGACTAATTTGGGCTGCAGACAGATGTCCTCTTCCAGATCTAGCTGTGCAGCTGAAGATGCTACTGACCTGAGCTATTTGTCTTCCATGGCCATCAGAGGTACTTCTCTACTGCCCTCCCCCCTTGTGACCAGGTCCACAAGAATCCTCTTTCTTTAATTTCAGAAAATACCACAGTAAAGCCTAGTTTTTGGCTAACTTTGAAGCAGGAAACAGCAGAGTCCATGCTATTCTCTCTGCTGAGAGGACTGAAACCCACAGCAGAGGATTAGGAGCAAGTAGCTGTTCCAGGGTGACATCTTCAGTCAGCATGGCTGTTTGCAAAGTGAACACCAACCCCACAGCCTTAGCCCAGTCCAGCTACCAGCTCCAGTTTTTGGAAAAATTATGACAAATTATTCCAGAATTGCAAACCAATGGTCTAGGGAAATGGAGGTAGGAAGCAAAACTAATTGAATTTTACAGTACTTCACAAATCCCCCCAAATATTTGCACAAAACCTGAAAGGGATCTTGACTCTTTTTATCCAACACCTGCTGCTCTGTCACAGTTCAGCATTAAAAAACAAATGACTCCAATCTGCTGGAAATAACAAAAGGCAAGAGAGTGTCAAGTGCTGTTTGCACAAAGAGAACTGTGCAATAAAGTAGTTCATAAAATCACGAGCAAAGTTCACCTTTATCCTCTACAAATAACATTTCAACTTCCTTGTGTGTATAAGGAAAAACGCTAAGACCACGCTGTATCTACAACCAGCTCTTGAATCTCTTTTTTTTTTTAATTTTATATGTATCAGACATTGCCAAAAAGCTATAAATCTAAAAGATTTTTTTAATAATTACAGAAGGATATTAACCTAAAGAACTTACAGTTTAGCCTACAATCCTACCTCAGCATTCTTTGTTGCCTTCGAGAGGATTTGCACAGATGCAGGAGTTTGACCAGAAGGCCATTTCTAGAAGTGTCATACAAGCTTACAGAGATTAATTCTACAATTTTTACAGTGAGCATGGGATCTTTTCAGAACATCCCCTGAGAGGATAAACTGGTCTGCTCAGGAAATAATTTCTCTTTCTACGCAACTCCACGGTTCATATACTGTCCCCAGATCTGAACATCCAGAGAACTGAATGGTTAAATGGGAGGGGTTTGGATAGTCTGACTGATTCTCTCCCAGGGACCAGAGAGAACTAATTGCAGAATAAAGCCCCTTCTTTCATAAAGGATTTTACCCATAAGAAAACGCAGGGTTGGAGTACCCTATTGCAGACAGCACTTTGCTGGGTTGTCAGGCTGTGTCTTTGACTTTGGTGAAGTGCTCCAATAAGTTTACACTCTGGTTTTAGAACAGTATACGTAGGTTGGCCCAGATGGGCAGAAGGCTGAAATCAAATCAGCAAAATGAAAAAGAGCTAGTGAATCAGATCTTCTCAAATTAACTGCTATTTAAAAATAATAAGCAACTGCAATTGATTCTCATTAGTGTATCAAGGGAAGATGGAGAAAATCCAGAGCTAGTCAGTCACTTCATTTATATTCTTCTAGTGAAATCTTTCAAATTTAATCCACACAAGCAGTAAACAGAAGAAAGCTACTCAGCATTCAAGTAGCAGGTCTAATTACAGGCTGGCAAGATGTGTAATAGTTACCATTGAGCCAAACCCTAGAGCAGAACTCCTCTAAGCTTTATGAAAGGGTAAAAAAAGCCTAACATGTTGAGACTGAATGTCTGCAGCAAGCCCCGGCCTTTGGAAGGGACAGTGGAAAACCAAATAGCCAAGAAACTAGGCAGGTTTAAAATATTAATCTGGATTTGAATTCTGATGATTTGGCCAATATGCTATCTAGGTGTATTGACCTATAAACAAATGTTCACATGTCAATTGCTCACCCTGATAAGGACAAATTTGTGATTTTGGAGACTATTTCATATTTGAAGTAAGATCTGAGCATATTAGATGCATCTTTATCACTAAAGGAAAGACCAATGGAGAGGCAGGTGAAAAGGAAAAAGTGATGGCCTTAAGCTGGAAAATGAAGTAGGGGTGGGGGAGTAAAAACTTCTAGGTACTTACAGCATCTTAATTATAATCTTCCTTGACATCATTCTGAAAAGCGAGTTAAAATTCATAGAGTTCAAGGAAACAAAGGAAACAACATGTATGGATTACGGTGCTTGAGCTTTGGTGAAACAACTTAGAAGGGGATTGGATCCAAACATACCATTAGGATCCAAATATGCCATTAAATAAGAGGGCTGGCAGCATATTCCAGTTATGCAGCAGTGGAATGGGAGTATCTCCAAGGGGCTTAGCCACTCTGAAGCTTTCCTTCTCCCAGGCATTCAGCAGCGACTGAGTCAAACCCACACTCACCGTGAAGGGGAGGAGCATTAAGCTCTCCTTCCTTCTGAACATATACAAGACACAGGAAAGGAAGCAGAGACAGTAGAAAAAGGAGAAAATAATTAACCATACCTTAACTGCTCAGCTACAACTTGCAGGATGGAGTCTAGTTCACTTGAAAAAGCCAATCAATACTGCACTTACCATTACTAATACGGAAAATAAACTACAAGGGAGGATTAACAAACAGCTAAGAAGAAGTCAGGCTGCTGCAAGCAGACAGTGCAACACAATTACTTTAGAGATTATGATTAAATGCATATCCTAAGGATCAAAGGCATTCCATGTAATTTTTCTTAGGTTCACTGTCTGAAAAGAGATCACAATTCTACTGGAAATCTAGACTGAGGAAAGGAAAACAAATATGGAACCATTCATCAATATTATAGTCTCTAAATTTCCACTGCATCTGCCCCAATAACTTACTGAAAAGTTAAAGTGTGAGTAACTCCTTTTTCCAATATGTGACTACTGGGCAAAGCCAATGGCACAAATGAGGGAGTTTGGTGAATACAGCAAAAGCAAGTGCAGTGTCCAGAACTGCATGAAAGAATGATCCTTCAGTGATGGACATGTACACATGTAACAAAAAGAAATCACGTCTGCTATATCCTGCTAGTTTAAGATTGTACACTCTTTACTTACTTCCTAGCTTCACAGAAATCCTTGTGAAATTCCTTTTTTTTTTTGCTGTTATTACACAGAATGTCATTTTATGTGCCAAAGTAGAAGAAACTAGGGAAAAACCCCCTCTTAGTCCAAAGGTGATATGAGGTGCTTCCGCCACATTAATGAAACTATTGATTCAGATTACTGAGGAGCAAATTTCCAAAGTAATAACACAGCTGGCAAGCAGGAAAAAAACCCCTACAAACAAACGAGGGAGTCCTCATATTCCTCCAGGCTCACTGGGGCTTAGCTCTGGGGAGGAAATTTTGCAGCCATGAATTGCTGACTTGGTAGGAAGAGAAGCAGCATTGAAACTTGGCTCTAATTCTTTTCTTCCCATTCTATTGCCCAAAGCACTAAAGACTAAGATTTATTTCCTGCAGGAGATTTTGTTCCTTACAAGACTATTAAGTAACTTAAAAACAAATGTCCTCATCACATAATATCAGTGCCAATTCTAGTGCTTACGGACTATCCCAGCTACACAAAGCCGGGTTTGATTTGAATGTGCATCTCAAAAATGATTGGACACAGACCGTGATTTGGCCTACCACCTAGGTTTTATTACTCATTTAGAAGATGATGAAGAGTTTTAATTTCCATAAAGATCCCCGTTCTTAAGTTTATAAGGAACACACACTTAATGTATACACAAATAATGTATATTTGAAGAACCTTTGGTCTAGCCACAGTAGTAACATGTGGCCGTAATATAACAGGGTCCTAAAGCCCATGTAGGGCTTTTTGTTAAGCTGAAATGGTAACAGTCACTCATCTGCTAGTTTCCTGTTGTATGAAACAGCCGTAGCGCATCTGACTTCATATAAAAGTGTCAGGGTGTCAAACCAGTCTCACAGGAAGTGTATTCTGCAATTACAGTGTTTTATGAAATCTCGGCGTGTGACAAGGACCAAAACAGAACTGAGCCCCCAGTAAAATGCCCTCTCCAATTATTTCTGCTTTCAAGTAGACAGCACAGCATTTTTTAAAAATCTTTTTCTTTCCTCCTGACTGCTAGTGAAAGGGAAAGAAAAACTCTAAGTATATGTCCTTTCATTGCTGAGGCTTTGTATGTGTGATCAGTGTCTTTACACCAAACTGAAGAATTAAAAGACTAAAGTGGTCCCTCAAGTACATATTTCAACTAGGGAAGGGAAAGGCTTTACAGTCGTACTTTGGAAGTGATGAGTATCATGGACCTCCACCTTTCTGACTGAGATTCCTCGTAATCCTGGTTAAAGAGATGCTTACTTCCTCAGTTCCCCCAGCAAAGGACTGCTTCCAGAGATTATCCTCTCCTGGATACCAATGCAACTCACCCAGATGGACTAGTAAGCGAAACTCATCTTGCCAAACAAGTCCAGACACCACAAAAGAACTCGACTTTTGCTATTTGGAATCTGGACAGGCCTCTTTAGGGAAAGCAAAAAAAAAAAAAAAAAGAAAAAGAAGAAAAAGACAATCCATTCTAATGCACACACTTGAAATAAAAGGGTGTGTGGACCTAACAGCAGCATGGATCCACACAAATCTTGCCTTCCCCATGACAGATGGGGGAATTAGCCAATGGAAAGAGTTGCCTTGAACAAACCCGTGAAGGAGCAGCCAATACTTCTAGTCAGAAACACTTTGTATTATTCTCCTTCTCTGCAAAAAACATCCAATTTATCTGGGTAAATTCCTTCAGATGTTAGTAAGCAAGAGGATTCAGATCATGTCCCTTATTCACAGAGAAACCACCAGTTCTAGGTGCTACCAAATTAACAACATGCAGTTTTTGACACTAACACTGACCTGCAAATTTAGATGGGCCAATGCACTGGAGACTGCAATGCCCTCTAAAGTCCAGGTTTTGTTTGGGTGGTGTATTTTTTTTTGTGTGTGTGGACTATGAATCCTTTTGCCTAGATTTTAGTTCATTAGTTCAATCCTAACAAGCTTCCTAGCGTTCCAGTGCAATGGCCAATACCTCATGTCTCTCTCTCTCCCTGACTTGTGGGTGTTCTTTCCTCATACCCATTTCAACTACTTGTGTCGTCAACTCTAGTGCAGTTTAAACAGCTCATCAATTTTCAGTCTCTTGATTATTCAACAGTCTACTGTAAAACAGGATGATGGTGTCAATGCAGAAATTTGGTTTCCTGCAAAAAGGGCCAAGAGTCACAAAGTTTGTACACAAAGACACTTTAATGCAAATCAAATAGTACTGTGTTTCATTCTAAGGTGCTCTACATCCTCAAACACTCAACACTGAGCTTCCCAGTTTTACCATTCCCTCAAGAAATTCACTTCTAGTCTAAACAACAGAATTTAAAAAAGACAGCTCTTCAATGGTTCTCTTTTTTATTTAATCAATACTGTATTTTAATACCAACTGTTAAATCTTTATGAGCAACAGGAGCATATTCTGCAAATTTGTTGATCGCTATATAGTACAACCTCAAAACTCTTATCCAAAACCCATGTATTCCAAAATTAGGTTTCCTCCCTCAACATGCAACATTTGAATAAAAAAGTCCTGACTTACTCCAAAAAATTCCACTGTGCAGTTATATAAACTCAGATCTCTTGACACCCACTCTGGCTTATGAAGACACAGGTTTATATAAAGGACCTTCAAGAGAAAATGAAAAATGAATATTATTTTGCTGAAGTTTCCAGAGGATTCTAACACTTCCATTACCATGGCAGTACACATATATAAAGACACTGTGTCCACTATATCGTACTTTGCAATATAATACTTCTGAAGGACTATAACTGTAATCTGCACAAGGCTGTGGCATGTTATGCTGTGACTGTATCAGAAACTACTATGCAGCCATTCCATTTTATTTAAGCCTTCATAATTAGGAAAGTACCTGTGTTGAAATTATATTTATTAAAAAAAATATATCTTACTTTAGATTAATAAAAAGTGTACATTCTCTAAGTGCAGATTCCACCTCACTATTTCTACTGCTTGTTGGTTCTTCATTGCGGTTTCAGCACCCAGTTTTTCATAACATGCTGCAAGGTTTGGACTGCAGAAATGAAGGCTATATTTGCCCTTAATCAAAACACTGGTTTAAAAGATGTTGTTTTCATATCACCAACACATTTCAAGCAGTCTCAAGTATTTCAAAACCTCATTTTTCCATCCTACAGAACCAAAACTTCCATCACTAAATAGCAGCCTTTAAAAATAATCTGAAAACAATATACAAAATATTTCAAGATAACAGAATAGCTATACATTTAAAATCGGCAACATATAGACATTTTAAACATTAAATCAATCTTCCTACTTTTTATATGAGACCTCTGGACACAAAAAGATCGTGCGTTTTGCATGGTTTTCTAGCCCCACGGTTGTAAGAGGAGAGGCAAATTTTCAGATCGATTTCTTATTTAGCTAACAGGAAAACAAATCATATGGCAAATGCAGTGCTGATGCTGCCTAGATTCTCTCGCTCACATCCATGGTAAGAACCAGACTTCCTGTCCTTGCTCCTGAGCTTCATGTTTATACCCAGTGTCATTGCTGATGACTGATACATTACCTAGTTTTAAAATAACTACCTTGGGAAGCTTGATGAAAACAGTACTGAGCTCTGATTTGCCGTGGATATACTGTTACGGTTTACACAGGAATGCGTTGTCTTTGCTCACAGCCAGCGGTAAAATCTTTAACTCAACAGAAAGCATGGAATTGCATGACATTGTGGTAAGGCGTGTCACAGTTTCTACAAAATTTTAAATCTTTATGTCCAAACCCAGCAGGTACGTTATCTTCAAACTAATCTTCCACCAGTGCTTTCGGCTGAAATTCACAGGTAAATCCTGAATCCATCTCTCTGGAGAACATTTTGCAGGAAAGGCAAGGAGAGAGAGCAGGTAAAGACAAAGGTGCGATACATGGCGTGCAGTTTCTCTATGCACTGCGTGCATTTTAGGGCAGGGAAAGTCTTTGTGCAGCTGCATGCAAAACAGTTTAAAGACGGAGCCGAAGTTATTCCAGCAGTCAGGCTCCTCTGTGCCTTACCCACCCCAAGGGTCGGCTATTGCAACCTGTGAAATGACTCTGCCAGGCAGGGCACAGCACTATTTCCAGGGTATCCAGACGAAGCACCTCAGCGTGAAGCTGCAAAGAAGGGTTCTTTCTTACCTTGGCTATTTGATGCAAAAGATAAGGGCACCAGGCAGCTGCCTGCGCAACAGGAGTCGTGTTACCAATCTCTCCTCAGAGGGAAAGAAGAAAAAATGACTTCACATCAGACTATTACAGATACTAATACTGTTGTCAAAAGCAGAAACACACAGAGATTTTACAAAATACTGGCTAGACACTGTAGCACACTGACTAAAAGAAATAATTTGAATACAAGCTTAATAAGGCAGGGTAAAAAAAAAAATCCACCACCTTACAGCTAACGACACTTTGAAAATGAGTCTGCTGTGTGCGATTTCACTGATGCCTGAGGGAGACAAAGCTCTTTCTGTTCATGTTTGTCATACTTTCAGACGAACAGATTGCTGAATAATCATGTTTTCTTTATTTTAATGGGTGAGGAAGCTATTATACAGAAGGTGTTTCCATATGCTGTAGTTAATAAAGGCAATCCTTACTAATAAGAATAGGTTGTCTCCGCTCTGATGAAAAGCCCTCCTCTTGTGAAGAAAAAGCAGATCCTGTGTCTGGAAGAGACACCTAGGGCTGCACACTTCAGTGGCTACTGAAAAAAACTGTAAGCAGATGAACCTCAGGTCTTCTCCAACTGAGTCCAAATCAGTGACATTCACTAGAGTGCTGAGGGCACGAGAAGCACTTCACGTCTCTCATTTGTATTCACCCTTTTCTTGCTGGTGAAGGACAGTGGACAAGACCTGGATCCATCACTCCAGAAAATCATCAGCAAGCCCCTTCAGGAGGTCAAGGTGCTTTCTTTTTCGAAGAAGCATCTGGGTCATTGTCTCAAGAGCTCAAAATCCTACACAGAGAGTATGGCTAGTTATAGGCTGAGATCACAGATGCTCTTTCAAGGTGAAACCGTAAATCGTATGGGGGGGGGGGGGTGGAATTTTGGAGGGATCACCCCAAGGTACGAGACACCACTTAGATCTTTGTCTTTCTAACCACACAGCTGAGTGCATGTCCACAACTGGATGAACGCCTCACATCTATGCTACACTGTTAGAGCTACCTCATTAAGAGAGAGAAAAAAAAGTCTTGAAGCTCATCTCAGCTTACTATGATGTGTTCAGTGTCTACCTACCTCTTAAAAAGCCATACGAAACCAAACCTATTGAAGGACACAACTTGCCTCAGACAATCAACATATCCCAACTAGGTTTACACAGCAGTGCTACACACTGGTTGCCTCTTGATTTCAAAGAGATTGTTCACCTGTAAGTACCTGAGTAGAAAAAAGACCTGCCTCTGTTGCCATTCCCACTTTCAGGGGGACTGACAGTTTCCTACAAGTAGTTTCAAAAGGCACATCATCTCTCCATGGTAAGTATCCACCTGTAGCCTTACAATTATGGATTTCAAAGCATTCTGCAAGACATCTGTGCTGGTTTGGGCTGAGATAGAGTTAATTTTCCTCACAGTAGCTAGTATGGGGATATGTTTTGGATTTGTACTGAGAAGAATGTTGACAACACTGATGTTTTAGTTGTTGCCAGGTCCATTGTCAAGTACATTTTCAGTTTCTCATACTTGCTCCCCTGTTCTCACAGCTGCTTCTCTACAAGAAGCTGGGAGGAGACGCAGCCAGGACAACAGACCAAAGGGGTATTTCATGTCATAAGGTGTCATGCTCAGTATGCAAGCTGAAGGGATTTGGCCAGGGGGGTGAGGATTGTTGCTCAAGGACAGGCTATCACTCTATCTCAGACAAAACCAGCTCAACATCTTTTTATCCAGACATACCAAAATGTCGAAATTACTCTGTGGAGAGACATTTCTAATAGGAAATACTCTATTTCTTCATGTTTTCCTGGGAATGGCATTCTGCTGGTTTTCACTATTCAGAATAGGCTTCAAGAAATGCAAAAAATACCCAAAGAAATAGGTGGACGCTTGCAAATATATAGACAATGGGACCAGTTCCTACACATGCAACTAGTCCAGCTAGATGTTCACTGCCACACATCCTACTTTCCCAGATTTTAACCAAAGCTAATGTGGCCGGCATTTTGACAATCTGCCACTCATTATGGGCACTTCCTATTGATCTAAGTTTCAGAACCGCCAAACATCTCCTTATCCTCATTTCAGAGTCTGGATGCTCAGCAGTTCAGAAAATCAAATCCAAAGTGACTCAAGCCAACACTGAAAAATATGAACACCTAAAGTCTACAGCTGTTTTTTGAAAATGCAAGCCCCTCAAGGCTAAATCCTGCTTTAAAGACACTGCAATAGTTTTGAAAGCTGCATATTTTTGTATCAAGCCACTAGAAGGCATAGACAAATATGGTGGGTGGACTCTGCATCCATACACCTCCAGTGTGGTCAGGGCAAACAGTCCCACCCTGACCAGTCAACACTGATGACTGGGAACGGAGGGAATAGCAGGAGAGTCTGGAATAGGCCTGCACAGCGAACCAGAAGAAGCCCTTGCAGAGATGAAGGAAAACAAGGGCTGCTGTTGGATCCTGCCCAGAACACAGAACCCAGCCACAATCTGTCCATACAGTGTTTCTGTCTCGAAGATGTGGAAGGTCCTCTTGTATCTGCATTTGCAATTAAACATGATTCTGACACGATTATGGTGCTGATGCTGTTATATCTTCAGTGCACGATGGTTCCTGTGCTCTGTTTGTGCCTGTCTATTGTTCATGAGAGACTTTGTCTTTGCAATGATTGGAGAACAAGGTGTTCTGGAAGCTCTTTTCAGCTGTGATCTGGTGAACTTCTTACGGATTTTTCTGTAAGGAGGGAAGGAGGGAAAGAAGAGAGAGACAACAGAAGAGATAAATCTCAGTCTTTAACAGAACACTGCTCAAGAGGCAATAACAAACACAACAAATACTCTTACCAGAGCTGGAAGGCTAGTTCATGGAAAAGAGACTTGCAGACAAGAGTGAGCCCTGTTCATCAACTGGTGATTCACAGTTGTCTCCAACTAGTAACTGATAATTGTTCAGTGAAAAGTGAGTTGATGTTAGACAATTTTTGGACAATAACATATCATTTTATGAAATCTTGGGCCAGAATGCTATAACAAGGAATCCTCACACATGATATCAATACAGGAATGAAGGACCACAGAAGAAAACCTCAGCACCCAGGTGAATGTGTTACCTCTGTAAAAAGAGATGGACCAGGAGCACTTTTTATTTGCACTGTATCAATTCTGCAGATAATGCAGAACCCTAATCTCTGGGCTTTTTGTGCTAGTGCCTTTCAGGTGCAGTAAACTCATTTTAATTTTAGCTTTTTAGATGACAAATCAAACATTAACTACAGGCAGCCATGTTGTTTATACTGTAATCTTATCTATCCAAGGACAGTTAATTCTTAATCAAAAAGCTTTGTTACATTCCAACCGCTCTGTCTCTCTACTATTATAAATCCATAACCACAATGCTGAGAGTATCCAGGGTGGAGTATGAGAAAGCACAGAGATGACACACACAGAGTGTGTCACGAACAATCTTCACTGGCAGAGTCCTGAATATTAGATGTTACTAGAAAATTAACTATTTTTTTAAATTCACTCAAATCCAGAATCCCAACTTTCATTTAGGTAGTTTTATTAATTACAGAGATTATGATCTTATGGAAATGTATTAAAGCAAAGCAGGGCCTCTAACACTGAACGAGACGGGCATTTCTGTTTCAAACTTTTCAGTTTAAAAATGGGACCTGACACAGGGCGATGATGTGTCTACCTGTATCAAGGCTCTGAGATGGTAACTCAAGAAGTGATTTGTCCCCTTCGTCTTAATGGGCTGTTACCTCTGAAACTGAAAAATGGTGGCGTGTGACATGGAAAATACCGGATCAGTTTAAAATAAATTCTATTGAATACTAAAATAATAATTTGTCACACACATATGTAGTTAGTGGTTAAGTATTCCCCAGGAATGCAAGCTTCCAGTCGAATGACTGGGCCACAGAAGAGAACATAACCAAACACAAAACAAAATGTCAAAAATCAGGAGACTATGCCGTGCTCTTAGAAGTTAAAGGGAGCTTGAAAAAAACACCTATTTCGGTCAATAAACTTAGTGGGTTCAGGGAAGTAATCATTTTAGCTGCCTGAAAGAAGGATGTCATCAGCATCTTATAGCCTGAAATACCAAATTAGGATTTAGCATCATTCAGTAATAAGCACAACAGAGGAAAAGGAAAGGAATCACCAGAAAGTTAAGTTTAGGTTTTTCACACAATCCCACAGAGACACAAACTTACTGTTTGAGTACTTCCTTCACATGGTCATCTTAAATTAGCATTAAGGAGATACTCAACTGATTGACAAGACATTGCATACCTTCCAGAATGGCAAGATCATAGAAATGTAACCTGAGACTGGTAGAAACATGTATTTCTAAAATAATGAGACAGCTAAGTTTTGTAAATTCACGGGACTAGACAACAGCCATTACCCACATTTATTAATGGGGATCATTCCAGCAAAAGCTTACAGAACTGGATCCCTTCTGATATATTGGTTTGCAAAACTTTGTATTTATTTACAGAACGAATGTGGTCATTAATCATTTGAGAAGCCCATGGTTTACACAAACATTAGATAATAGTTTGCTCTTCTGAACTTTTAATATGGCAACTTCATAAACTGCCAAGAAGGTCCTACTAATGAACACCATTTGCAGCTGACACTAAATCTAAGGACAGCAAAGTATTTGTGATTTCCATTTGTGACTATTGTCTAAGGACAGTAAAGTCAAAAGATGTAGTTATTCTCATTAAATACTGGTTTGAAACTAGCATGAAAAAAGGAAGAATAAAAAAAAGAGGAGTCATTAGCATCACACCAAGCAAACCACAAAAAGAGTCAACTCTTCACTTAGTATAAATGAGAATAGCTCTATATAGACTGTCAGGAGAACTAATCTGGTATGCAATCTAAAAAGACAAACCAGCACTTCTGTTTAAACAGGACTGTGAAAATGCTTCCAGAAATTAGATTTCTGGGATATAGCCTTTCAGAAATAAAATTGGAAGAATGGAAATTTCCACTGACTTCATTAAATGTAATATTTAAACAACCATTTCACTAAAAGCAAAACCTGTTCTTTTTACTGCAAAAAATATAGAGGGTGGAGGGAACGGATTTCTTACACTGAAGAATTTAGCATCTAAACACAGTCAAGCTTTTGGAGAGGCACTATCAGGTTTTATAATGCTTCAGTTTTTTTTTTTTTAACTCTTAAACATGCAGGTTGCAACAGTAGCTGATGAAAGGCAGGAAATTCAAAGATAAGGTTGTCGGTCGCCCTTTCACTCGGAGCACTTCAACACACTCTCCTGCCTCCCCCAACCATACACTGAATTACAGGCAGAGTCACCTTTAATGTTCAATTTCCTGTCCCCTTTTGCAGTTAATACCAGCCATATGTTTTAATTACATAAAGCTTTTATTTGGTGATGGCAAGTAAACGGCTTTAATATCTGTAGTGTTGATAACATCCTCTGCAGTTGTTATGAAAGAGTAATTGCCATTTTCCCCTTCTTTTTCCTTTGACTTTTGTACTAGTGCTGCAAGTATGAAGCAGTTACAGACTTCATTTGAATTGCGAATTAAAAAGTATTTTAAAGCCTTTGCATTGTACATCTAGTCCTCCTGAGACCGAAGGTATGAGAATGAATTAAATTTTTAATAGGTGATTGGTATATAAAGCCCACTGTGCTCATTTTTATGTCAAATGTGATGCACTGCTGCTAGTGTAGGAACAAGACAAATTCTTTATGTCTGCGTGATACTTTTATTAGTAACTGCAGATAAAAGTATGTTAGACCCCTGGCACCTATTCAGGGAAACATGGAAATGTACATAAGTACCACATACTATTAAGACCTATCTTCTCTCTGCAAGCTTCAAACATCGACTGGAACCTACTGGGTAGAAATAACAGGCTGTACAGGGCATTGACGCCATGCTTAAATTTAATCAGGCAAACCACTTCAATGAGCCAACCCTGTCTCGGGATCTAAGTGAATTCCATGTAACTAACCATCTGGTGAAGTTAAGCACAATCCTGTATCATCAGTTATGTCCGTATTTCTCAGGAATAGAATAGCTGCAAACAAAATTTTTCATCTGCAAAAGCTGACTCAAAGATCCCTGCTCCAATTATGGCACGCATTAAAACAGCAGCAACTTTTAAACTTGAAAAAGTAAAGAAAGGTGAACTTCAGTTGATGTTAGTCAAGAATGTGTTTTTCAAGCCTTTTCTAATAGGAGTTAAAGGCATTATTTGCTTTAGCTGTGTTGATCCCAGGCATGTCTGTCTGTTACTGCTTCTATATATAAACTGTTGTGCATCAGTCTTGCCTCCTCTGCATTAGATTCAGAGTTGTGATGACTGGAGAGACTTTGGTCCAGTCAGCCATACCAACAGTACTTTACAAGCAATACCAAATAAATGTGAGTTATGGCAGAACTTTTCACTGTGAATCATAGAATCACAGACTGGTTTGGGTTGGAAAGGACCTTAAAGAACACCTAGTTCCAACCCCCCTGCCATGGGCAGGGACACCCTCCACTAGACCAGGTTGCTCAAAGCCTCATCCAGCCTGGCCTTGAACACTCCCAGGGATGGGGCATCCACAGCTTCTCTGGGCAGCCTGTTCCAGTGTCTCACCACCCTCTCCGGGAAGAATTTCTTCCTGATATCTAACCAAAATCTACCTCCTTTCAGCTTAAAGCCATTACTCCTTGTCCCATCACTACAGGGCCTTGTAAAAAGTCCCCCCCAGCTTCCTTGTAGGCCCCCTTCAGGTACTGGAAGGCTGCGATCAGATCTCCCTGAGAAATTAATCTCGAGTAAAGGCCCGCTGAAACTAGTGGATGACAAACCTTGCTTTGAAAGTGAATGGAAAGACACATTTTCTATGAAGGGGCACCCTCATCCCACCCCATAACACCCACAGACTTTTGAGAGGTCCATAACCCTTCTAAATACCAAGGTCCAGAAGTGCTTTTGATGTGTTTCCACAAAAAAACCCCAAACATGAAGGACCCAATACAAATCTGGTACAGGGTTGTCAGCAGAAGGCCACAGTATTACGTTTCATGCTCCACCTCAATTAGTTTGCTATTTTTGCCTGAGTCTTTCTTATACTGATGCCATTGGAGCAACATCCTTCTATGCAAGGACCTAGTGCTGCGGAGTTGTATTATTACCCACTTGTTGGTGGCAGCACAAGGAATGTGCACAGATGGGCAGCAGCAATAACAGAACTGATTCCCTGGTCAATCTTAGCTGAAATTCCACCTAATCTCCAGATAGGGGTGAAGTATCCTGGTATGACTTGCCAATTGTAAACAGTAACTTAACAGTGTCAGGTGCCCAAAATACTGCCACCCCTGGAAGCTGGTGGAGTTTTAGACATTAACTACAGCAAGGCAGGATTTTGCCTTGTGGCACAAGTTTTATGTGAACCCTGCAATCAGTCTAACCATCAATACATTCACAGAGAAAAACTAAATTAAAAAAAGTCTTCTAGACAAAGATTTTGTTAAATTGCCCCTGCTCCCAGGCAATGAAAATCTTGTGCAGTGTAAATTTTCAGTGCAAGCTCAAGGCCAGGTAGCAAAAACAACTATTTAAAAAATAACTATTGTTCCTTGGGGGTTGTTAGACCTAATTATCACTCATTTCTGGGAGGGCTTCTAGAATCCAGAGGTACACTACAGCTATTCAGTGTATTAAATTGGGGGGGGGGGGGGGGGGGGGGGGACACGACACACTATTTTAGGAAGCTCATAATCTTATTAATTTTCATCCTTGGAAACCTGGCAGGTTACAGTGAGCCCGAATGACTCACAGCACTTCCTACATTTCTACCTGTGTGGAAATCTGAAAACTATTTGGCTTGCTGGTTTAGGTAACTTCCCACCCCCTCCACACTCCATGAAAGTTTTAATCTAACCTGAAAATGACAGAAACTATGAGAAATATACTTGGAAGGCAGATGTGGGTTGACACTGACAGGCCTTTAAGAAATAAGCTCCTTTGTGAAATGTTCATTAATAAAACAAATCGGAAGTGTTTTAATAAGCACTGGGCTACCAGAAAGCTGTTGCCATGAGCCACTTAGTTGCATTATAAAACTAATACAGATGGCAGATAAGAGTGGTACAACCTTTATAAAATTAAAGAGGTGCTGCTGTATACATGCCAACATCAATTAAATGTTTTAAGAGCTTGTTTTATTTTTCTTCTCCTAGCAAGGAAATGTTTTCCTTTGCTGGTGTTTATCTTCCAATTTGGCATCAATATTTACAGAGCAAACTATTCCCTATGAAAAATAATTTACAGACATACCAGTTACAAATTACGGTGTCAGATCTTCCCAAGCAGCTTTAATATAGTATTTTCATGCATCGTACTACTTTGAGGGCTTCTCTGATGTTTTCTGTTTCAGAGCAACAGCTTATAGATACTATGTATACATACAAAGCAATAAATAATGGGGTTTGAGTGTTTACTGGGAGGAAAAATCCAGGTCAAGTGCTTAAAGCACAAGCCACATCTCTACTAAGATCAAAATCTCCTCAGAGCAGAAACCATTTCTTTGTGTGCATTTTTAGAGTGCCTAGAACAAGAGGAACCTTACCCATTATTGAAATGATTTATATCCAGTTTTACTGCAAACAACTGGTACGGCTTTTGGAAAAATCACCTAATTCAACAGATTTTTCCATGCTTTCATTTCCCCTGAAAATGGTGTATTTCATTAATATTTTAAAGTGGTTTATGATGCTCGCATACAAGGAATTAAAGAAATGCCAAGTATTATTCTCAGCATTACTATTCCTTTTACAGTTGAACACTGGAACTGAGAAAAAAGCTTTTAACCCCTAAGAAACATTATAAATAGATGCTGTCGTACAGCAGTCATCACATGCTGACTAAATCTTAACAATCAGCAATGCAATTATCCCCCCCAGTTCATCTGTGAGCTTGGTACTTACCACCAATAGCCTAAAGTCACCTTCTGCAGATGGCTACGACAAAACCGCATAGACATCAGTTTCGGGGCAGTGCTGGCTTATTGCAGAAGCCAACAGCACAGAGGCCCTACAAGACTGATACGTGGTAGGCACAGTTGAAAAAACCCCTTCATCTAGCTGGTAGGAATGATGGATACCACAGAGCTCAGCGAGGATTAACTAGCTCAGGACTCGCCCGGCGTTACACACCACACCACAGTGACCATGGCAGAGGTGTGCTCAGAGCCACGTTCCTCAGATGGGTTTTCCCCTTGAAGAAGGGAGAAAGGTCTGGTTTGGGGTCCATGGCATTTCACCACAGCATCCAGCTTCCTAGAGGGGATTAGAACTGGATGGAATGGGTAAAAAGTAAATTATTCATACTCCTTAAAACAAAACAAAGGCTCAGGCTTCCACTGACTTTGTAACCTGAGCTGCTCTGCACCTTATCTGAAATTCATTAGCCTCTCCTTAGTTACAGCAGATTTCAGGGGTTGTAAGGCATTCAGCCTGCTCTGTGAAAGGAAGAGTAGCTTAATCTCTCCTCCCCACCAAGGCACACACAAGATCGCTGCAGATCAGATTAGTCAATACGTAGACAGCCCGGGAATCCAAGGAGCCAGAAAGCCTTCTACAGCTCACCGGCACAAATGCCAGAAGACCCCAAAGCAACTCCTTTATCCTACCCAACTAATCAGCAGTGTGGGTGAACTCCTACGCTACATAACTTCCTACTGTACCAATAGGAATTGTCATTGCCATCTAGTTATTCTGCCGAAGAATGGCCACTCTGTACTCTGATTAAACATCACTCGCTATTAGGTGAAAGTATGACCCACATGGCAGCACATTTTTCCTGAAACAGGCAAGAAATTGAAGAGAAGATGCATCAGAGCTGGCCAAGAATGGAACTCAATGTTGGTTTCACCTACTCCCCAAACAGTTTGCATATTAATTCACAATTCCAGTGTTACCCCAGACTTCAAGATGACACAAATGCTCGGAACACATAACGTCTGTTTCTGGCCATGGGCTACAAGCATTAAGCTCCATTCCCCCAGCAACATTAAATAGTGTGTTGAAAACTCAAAGAATCCTGGTTAGCTCAATATGCTATGTAAACCTGAGATAACAGAACACCTTCTATTATATGCTCCATGGTGGGGGGCGAAATTGTTTACTTTTGTCACTCTTTCAACTTTGACACACTTAAACACCCCACCTTAACTACTTCAGTATTTTACTGATTAGAACTGTTTTAACACAAAACTTTTTGTATGGCTTTTTCTTAGTATTTTTGTTTCTTTCTTTCTTTCTTTCCTTACCTTGTTTGAGTACTTCAGGGTAGGTTTCATCTGAGTTTTTTGGCCTGGATACTGTGTTTACAGTATTACAGCTTATAATGTTATCTGAGGCTCAAAAAAAGGTGACCATTTTTTCCCCTCTTTATCAGTTATGCATATACTTTTCTTGGAATAATGTATGTGCCAAGGCTCTGCTCCACACCAACAACCTCCTGCATAATCAGCACTTACCCTGCACACAGAAGCTCGATGCAGAATACGGATTAGAAACCTGTACGGTGGCATCAACAGAGGAAAGCTTTGCCACAGAATGATTTGATATTAATTTCTAAGGTCGACCTCATTTCAAAGATTGGACTTTTTAAATTTTATTTTAATACTGATGCTACTAAAGATGTATTTGAATTCATTTTCTGCCACTTATTCTGCTCTCCACTCTTACAGCCAGCACTTTTCAAGTCAGTATTTCACAGTACTTGATGGACTGTTTAATTAAAAACTACACAGCATCTTCAAGAGTAGGCACACATCGGTATTATTCAAGTTTACAGACAAAATGGTGAAGCTGCTCGGAGGTTAAATGACTCTGTCTGGTGTCTCACACCAAGCAACATTGGAATTTCAAAGTGTGGATCTGTGCTTTTTCCACTAGAACACCACTTCTGTTGTATTTTGTCAGGTAAATATTTTAGCCTCTTCCCACAGCACAAGTGAGGAAAACAGCCAGCCACTTCTCCTTACATGTTGGACAAGAACTGACCGTTATCTCTGTGACTGGCTTTCATGGTCACAGTCACTATGTTCTCTTCGGTACTTTACATTTAAAATGCCTATGCAGTTACTTATGCAAACTTTTTCACAAAACCAGACCAACTAACATTTGTTTTTCCATGGCCTGCCTTACATTAACGACAGAGGGACATGCATTGAAAAGATCTTAACGAGTTTTGGGTTTTTTCCAATCTATCACAGGAAAACAATAAATTATTAAATACATACACTGAAATATAGACTAGTTCAGAATGAAGTCCTTGATCTGTAATTTTCAATAAAGAATCCAATACAGGACAACTAATAAATGAAAGTTAGTGGGCAGTTCTGTGTTAATTAAGACTGTGAGGATCACTGACGTTTTTGAACATATTCACCACAGCAGAGTTTTATCATCTATTTAACTTTAGCAACACTGTGTTGACCACAGGACCTACCTAGTTTCTGCATCTACATGCACATTAACGTTGTGTATTTCTCTGCCTTCAGATGAAATGGTTCTTAACCCTGTGTCTAGCTTCCACGAAGTACTATTGCTCACATGACAGAGAAATTGTATAAAGGGAACAAGATCTCTTAAGACTGATCTTGTGCCATGTTTGAGGATTACAATCATCACTAGCTAAGGTTTAATGTGACAAACCTCTGTGGTTTAGGCACAGAAATTATAAGAGTAGACTAATTTTAGTCCTAAGCTAGTGTTACTCTGGTCTTGCTGTGGGTAACAACTGTATAATTAATCTTGTCTTTATCTTTTCTCTGATACTTAAACATGCAGAAAACTATGCTGGTCTGACACACTAGCATTTTTGTTGTTACTCTGTATGTTTCCCAAGGCTTCAAAAGAGAAACTGGCTTCCCATACAAATTTCTTATTCTTCACACCAAATTGGTTTTAACTCCCACAATAGAAGATGACCAAACATTACAAGATGACACATTTCCACTGTGGATATGGATTTAGGAAAAAGCTGAGCAGCAAGTTAACAAAGAGCTAAGCCCTAAGACATTCAGTTAAAACATCCTGTGAAGAGGATTGTGTTCAGCGACATCAAACTGCACAAAACCAAAGAACAGCTTTTGAAGGAAAACCTTTGGAAATGGTCAAACATACTGCAGGAAATTCAAAATCTGTCAATAACTGTTAGAAAACAGGTTAAAAAAATTGCATGACAACCCAATTTAGTATCTGACATATAACTACATATGTATTACTGACTATGTGATGTACTCCAGCTGACCGTGCACTCCGTGGGAGCCAGGCATACTTTCACGAGCTTTGCTGAATTGGGTCTGGAAGGTCTAACAAAGTGAATGAGGTTTATGGAACAGTTAATTACTTATACAGGACCTTCTCCACCAACATCTGTGTTTAAGTCAGTCCTTAATGCACTTATCCCCGTGTTTCATTTAAATTCTTTCTCCCTTTTTTTTGTCCTTAAGCTTCCCAAGACAATAAAATTTTGCATAAAGTCTCTTTTTAGAAATTCTATTTCCCTTCCCAAATATAAAATGCTCTGGCTACTTCTGCAACTACTGTCTGAATGTGAAAAGACTTTGGTCAAAGGGAGCAGAGAAGACTGCAAGTGGTTGAGTAACACACCTCTAAATGTGTCACTGCCCTTTAGCTGAGTCATGTGAATTAACCACATTCAAGCTCCCACCTAAGACACAACTCCAAAATACACTTTGGTATCCAAGCCACCATCCAGAGGCAGCATATTTGAATTTCTGCTCACAACAGGGTAGGATCAGACAAGATCATTTTAACGGTGTGACTTTTCAGGCAGCAGTAACTAGGTCATTTACTACCATCTGTTCTCAGCCTCCCTGCAGTCATCACCGAAGCTGAGGGCTAATTAATTTTCACCTGTTAACTCGTGGAGACACCTCTGAAACTAACACATCACCCGGGTTCAGTCAGCAGCTTCTGGACCCAAGTTGGCAGCATTTCTGTGAGATTTTATTACCAATCAAGTTTTCTCTGAAAGAGGATCCCCTGTAAGGTGTCTGACCTGCCCCGTGTACCTCAGCCCTGGGGAAGGATAGTGCTCTTCACACCCGATTCTTCAGGCAATGAACAGCGAGAGGTACAGAGACAATCGCCTCCAAATCTTCAAGAAAGAAGGTACTGAGGCACCTTGTTAATTTTGATAGGAGGAGTTAAGCATCAAAATGCTGGGAGATACTGATTTAAAAGACCTGCTTGAGGTCTCACGGATAGTCTGTGAGGGAGTGTGGAACTCAATCACATCTTCTCAATCCTAGGTAAGCACTCAAACCGCCACAACATCCTTCCCTTGCCATGTAGCTTTAAACAGGGTGAGTAGCTCACTACAATGTCACTGAAACTTCATCTTAAACTGTGAGAAGATTAATACATAGCTCCAAACCAGAACGGTTGTATTTCATTTGTTATGAAGACTGATAAAGCAAAACTCTTAATATCATATGCTCTTCAAACCTACCAGCTCTAACCAGCGGCACAACTTACACTGAACTTTGGGTTTTGTTACGTACATCTTTTCCATGTATGTATCTGAAATTCCTTTTATAAATTAAAAAAAACCCCATCACATTGTTCAAATGAGCTGATTTTAGCTTCATGGAACGATGATGTTTTTAAAAACAAACCGTCGCATTGTCACAGCAGGGTTACTTCGACTTAGTAGATACCGTAAAAGGAGCCAGAGGAAGCATTCATGCAGATAAACAGTGAAAGGAAGTATCTGTAGATCCATGAAAGCTGCTCAATGAGAAACAAACGGTAAGAGATTACAGTCTAGTTTCTGTACCGCTGGTTGCTATTCTGCATCACGGTACCTCAGGCAGAGCTCAGAGGAGTATGATTTATAAGGTGTGAACACTGCGCAGCATTCCCAAGTAGTCCTCACTAAATAAGGTCAAAATAACAGCCTACAGAAACTATTATTCACTCTCACGAGTATGTAACAACTCAGAACAGCAGCTAGCCACGTAGGACTGCTCCTGGGTTGTAGCAAGGACAGTTCCTCCCCCTACGCAGTGACTCGATGTGGTTATCAGCTCACCTGTATTCAGCTGCAGCCAGCCAATAAGAGAGTTGCAATCCTATCAGTGAGGATTAGACATAATTCTAAGGGATATATTCCGTAATCTCGACTTTTCAAAATATATGACGACTATATAACACAGCAGAAGTAAAGGAACCAGAAAAATACATCCTTAGAGGCTGTTTTTTTGGTTAGAGGGTAGTAGCTGGTGCATCACATTCTCCGGCTTGCAGCTGATGCTCCAAGGGTGTAGCCGCGCGCCTCCATGCAGTCGGTTATAGGGTTGGGGTCTAATGGCCGCAGCGCCATGCAGGTAAGAAATGAAAATGCACTATGCCCTGGATCCGAGTACGGCCAACTTCAAAACCAGGATCCCAGTCCAAACCAACCTGCCTTGACTTTATGAAAAGCAGAGGTCATCCATGCGGGGATATTAAAAACACTTTTTTGGGTGCACAAAGATTTTTGCACAGGTGAGGACAACAGAAAAAGAGAAAATAAACACACCCAGGAACATTTCTGTGATGAGAACTGCACACGTGGAAAGGAAGGAAGAGCAGAGCAGTCAGCATTGGAACTCTGACTTCGACCTAGACCTGACCCTATGCACCATGTATCAGACCTGGGGCACTGCAGACTCACTCCTCCGCTTTTCCCTTTTCTCCCAGCAACGTGCTATGAGTGGTGACTCAAACGCTGCGCCTGACCTTGGCTAAGCACTGATTAAAACACACGTGGAGGGAGAAGAGTCAAGGGCAGGTCATTCACAACTCTAAATATTGGGTTTGGTGCGCTCAAGCTCTCGGTTTGCTTTGAAAGGAACAGGTTAGGGTTCCTGCTGACAACGCTACAGTGCAGAGGGTGCTAGCGGCACGTGCAGGCGCACAGAGGGCTGTGAGCACTAGCATGGCTCTCCCCCATTTCTGCAAGAGAACCGGACTGCCGACGGCAAGGCAACACTGGGCTGAAGCTGGCTGTCAGCCTCACATTCTCTTCTTTCTCAACATGCAACTTCGGTCTTTGAGCTTTGCGTGTGTACTATGAGACATGCATTAAAGAAAAACAAATGAGTGGTATCGGGTAATTATCACAGCAACTGCGATATCCTTACGCAGCACCTCAACACATCAAGGGAAGCTTCTCCTTTCGGGGACACAACATGAAGCGAAGAACATGAAAATTGCCTATATAGTGCTGCCACAGGGATGCCTCGTATCATTTCATCAGCAAAAAGGAAGCAGCAATGTCTGCTGGTAACAGCTAAAGATCACGTTCTAATTTTAGCAGTTGCAGTTAACTCGTTCCCAATGGAGTTGCACTTACCGTGAGAAGGTTTCTAACTGCTTCAGCACTGAAAGGAAACAAGCATCGAGTCATTCAACTGCAGTTCTATATGAAAACACGCTTTTTGGCCCATGAAGGGAAAGCACACGGAATCTGCTGCTATAACCCATTCAGCCAAACATTTCCACACATGCCTTACAATGCAAATGCTGAAAAAAAGAATTTTCACTTTCCATCCAGTGTTTTAGCTGTCCCTATACACGTAGGATCGTTAGCATGCACGTGCGTTCTGCCACGGACAGAGCATGTGTATAGGAACCGTATGCACACTGCATACCTAGAACCGGTAAGAAGGGTTTTAATCAACAGATACATTTCCCCTGACACCCAACAGCTATATTACTGATTTTATTCATAGATTATGATTACGTCTTATATAACCCAAAAGATATTAAGCTGATATATTACATTTTTATTAAACTTCTGGAGACCATAACATGAACCGTCCCTTTTTTTAATTATTATTTAACTCCCAGAATGGTGACTCAGTATAAAGAATTTAATTTTATTCAATAGAGTCATTTTCTGCATTGATCTCTAACAGGGCCTACAACAGAATCCACAGCATAGCTAGTCGGCAAAAGAGGAATAAAACCCAAAAAGCTTCCTTACAGCAAAGGTGATTTGGTGCAATGTTCTGAATAAAAGTCTTTCATAGTTATGAGACTTTTGGTTGATCCTAAAGCATGCACTCAGTGCTAGGTGAATCCTAGCACCTAAGATCTAAGTATATTAAAAAGAAATAAGGAGGCTCCCGTGGTGAGCAGGGATAAATGTAAGGCTCTTTTAAAGAGTGATTGTTTTCAATGAATTGTGTAAACAGGTTTGCACTTTAGAGTAAAATCTTGAGCACGTTGTTTTGCAGTAGGGATTGAGAATTCCTTTTTCATTCAAAAAGGGTAAGAATAAAAAAAATAGAAAAATGTTAAAGCCAGCAAAAGTCAACATAAAATTACAATGTAATGCCAAGGTAAGTGTTCTTGAACTGTCACCTAGTTTTCTGCCTGGATTAATCCCTGCTGTGAACCTGTGACTGAACAGAGGTGTGGAAATCCAAAGTGAGCTGGACTCACGCAGGCATCAGGAGGGATTTTGAATGGATGCTGCAGATTGCCTCTACAGGTGAAACAGCAAAACTGGGAACGTCTACATTTACTGGCAAAATTCACTGAGCATGCTGACAGGCGTTGAGGAAGGGCATCTACCCATAAATATAGACACAGATCAATCAAGGAACTCATACGGGTGATTAATTCATGGCATCAATACGTAGACAGATGCAAACCCACTGACCCTTCCCCAAACTGACCAGGGGCTGTAACGACTGGGGCTCAGCACGGTGCTAATGTGCAGCCCAGCTCTGCAGAGGCCTTTGCGCTTGGAGAGAGGGGAATACAAATGGCAATTATGCTGGCATTTTTCCCCAGATGTGCAGATACTGATACACAACAGGGGAGGAAACTGCATTCAAACAGCTACAACTTCAAAAAAACCCCTGTAATGTATGAGGATGCACATTACAAGTGATGGAAAGTACGTTCCTATTCTACTCTGAAGAGCAGATCAGCACCTAGAATATGCTGAATTGCAGATGCAACCTCCAGTCTTTCTGTTCCAATGATGCAGAGGCTCACACTAAATTCAGTGTACCAGCAGGCACTGTTGAACTGTGGCCGGAGTGAAGGGCATTGCCCTAAAATTCTAAGGTTACCTTGGAAAGCTCAGATGACATGATTTCCACAATTATTTTCACTGCTCTGACTATTTAGCTCCCTACGTATCCGCTGCTGCAAGTATCTCAAATCAGTGAGCAATTAGACATACAATAGTTAACTTTACAGAAATATGATTGCTGCTTAACTTCAGAGGGAGTAAGGATGATAATTTTTTTAAAAAGTATCTTCTAAAATGGAGCCAGAGGCATAAGTACATATATTGACCCTATCTATTGATGGATAGTAAAATTTAGAATGCTCACGTGCATCTTTGGCTGCGTTAGCATGAAACAGACTGGCACTTCTTTTAGTTTAGCAGCAATAATATTCCATTTTTTCCTCAGATAATATCAACCCACTATTGTAACATAATTTTTTTTAGATAAATGACTGAGAAAATTTACCCTTTGGACTCCCTATTTAAAGTTTTACAGAAATATGCATCTTAAACTTTAATTCACTGCACAAACAAAAATGTTTTAGGAAAAGAAATGGAAGTTGTTATGGACTTTTGAAAACAAAACATTACACTGAGACATGTTTTCCTTTTTGCAGGCTGTGACTATACTGAAAAATATTTTTCCTTTTGCTGTAATAAGCATGTGTCTGTCCTACATGTATTTTTAATGAACAAATTAAAAACATGATAAGAGACCAGATCCTGATGAAGCACAAAACAAGCGCCCTAAAGAACGAATTGCTACTTGACTCAAATAGGGTGATTTTTTCTGAGCTGAGTGTTCAGAACGTATTTAAACACCTAGTGGCTGCAAACTGTCAAGTGAGTGTATTTTTTTCCCCCATCCTATGGCAGGACTGGATAAGCTGTGTGCTGCTTTTTCACATATGTCTCTCCCTTAGGTATCTCTTCCCATTGCAATTGTATTGCATTCAGCTCTGTCACGGCTGTGCTCAGCAGCGTGAACTCCTATCACAGGGCTGCCAGGGACTAGTGTCTATTCCCTCTTCCACCTTCTTCCCCCAAAGAGCAGAGCATTTAATCGTTGTCACGGGCATCAGTGCATTCCTAGCAGCAGAACCAGGCAGTGCTTTCCACTTTGAGCTGTGAAGGCCGGAGGCAAGTGAGAGACGAGAGGAGAAGGAGCTACACCGTCTCTTCTAAATAATCTTGGAGTAAAGGTGGAGGGAATCAAAGGTCAAAGGAAAAAGGCAGAAAGGAGAAAGCAAGCCTGAGGTAGGTAAGGAATCAATGGGGATGGGGATGTGGGGAAGAAGAAAAAAGAAAAAGCCCTGGGAGAGAGAAGGATCAGATCTCACGTGAGAGAAGGAACAGATCTCACATGAAACGCAATTTCAAAGGCTAGCAAGTTCCTTTCTCCCACTAGTTATGTTTTGGAAGATTAACGTGAGGTGCTAATACTCCTTGTGTGTTGTCACAGAAGGAAGGTGCCTGCATGGCGTGGACCTATGGGGCAGGGAGGCTACTGGATTAGCTCACCTCAGGCTGGGAACAGCTGTTCTGGGGGGTCAACCCACACCAGGCTTGAGCACCCCCTGCTGTGTGATGCAGCACTACACTTTCGGGCACCTCCTTGCCTGAGGGAGTGTCAATAAGGCCGGACTGCCCCATGTTCCCCACACCAGGAGGTTTCAATCGTGCTCTTCAAACTTCTAGTGATGTGGAGAAGAGTAGCAGATGCAGAATCCCCAGGACTAAGCCCCTTGTTCACCCACCACCGTGGGGGCGGAGGGGGAGACAGTGCAGATTCTGCCTTGCTGCGTGGCCCAGGGATGGTGTCTGCAGCCATGGGAGTGGGGAAGGGGATTTCCTAGGATGGGAACAGGCAGGGCTATCACAGAAAAGCAATTTGCAAAGGCAGGACTCGTCTCATCATCTTTCAATCACCTTGAATTTCAACATCTACTTTAGGCCAGTTGTTTGGGCTACCTCAGATCAGTGGGGTGAGACAAACACAGTCAGTGTGGGACTCACCCTCTGACAGACATGTCTCTATAGTAACTGAAAAACACACTGACAATTCTAGAACTCTGAAAGGTTACCAGTCTCACTTTGAGGGTATAATCACTAGGGATTAGTCTGGTACTACTAAGCTCTTTGCATCAAACAACTCTCAAAACAGTGAACGCTATCAACCTGGGCCAGGTACCAGAAGCCTAAGAGCTCATCTCCCTCCTACCACTCTCTCCGAATTGTCGCATTCTTCATACAAAAGAAGAATGAAGTGCTGTATTTAACTGATCTTGAAATAAACACCTAATTGTCACACAGTAATATTATGGACTTCCCTAGCTGACTCTACCATCAACAGGACTAAACATGCACATTTTCCTTGGTTAGCTCTACATTTATGTATGTTCTTTGTCTTCTCTCATTTGATTATTTGCATTTTTGTTCAACTACCCCGCCTTTCTAAGCTTGTGAAATAGCCCCAGAAGTGAGGAGCAGCCCGATGCTACTTATGGTAATAATCCCCTTGTTTAAGCAAAATTTTAAAGGTTTCTAAATAACAGGCAAAGTTGGGTGTATGTTTTGATGTACCACTGCTCTTCAGTGTAACGCAACCTCAAGTAATAACGTCAGAAACTGTCATTCAAATAGTGGCTCAATAACACGTATGCAGCAAAGCCTCGTTCCCTGCTTAGTTTTCATTTCTCTTACCTGGTCTCTTCTGTAGCTATAAAGAAACCATCATCTGAAGCATCAAGCCAATTTTGCCTCTGCCTCTTGATCACTGGAATGGTGCTTGTCTTAATGGCACTTGCACTGGCCTGCAAGGCCTTACCATTAGTCATATGAACATGGGGAGCAGCATGCTGAAATCATAACAAAGAAAATGGGAAAGATATTTGCCTGAGAATAAGCATAATTCTGTTAACTAATTCTCCTGTAAAGGGCAGCCTACACACAGCACCCTTCTCAAAAACTAGCCGAGTCTTCCTCAACCAGTACCTGGAGTCAGATCACACGCTGTGCACGCTGACATGTTTTATCCACAGGTCTTAAGGCTCTTTAAAAATTAATAGTTAATTTAACTATCGCTAATGCCCGTTTATACAAAGAGAAATTGAGGCCTGAATCGATGCTACCAACTAAGCAGATACACAACAGAAAACCCACTGAGCCCACGTTTTCTGAGCAAAAGCTCAGCATCCCAAAAAAAGAGATATGATGCTTATTTTTTCATCCAAGTACGGCATTAATTTAGTTTTAACAAATCCATACTTCTCAATTCATAGGTCCTTACTCTGTCTGTATTTTTAAGCAAAAGTCACTGAATAAGATGAGAGGTTTGGTCCTGCTGCTAACCTAAATGGAAGCAGAGTAGAGAAGGTTTGTATGCCCTTGCTGGTGCCATGGTTCTTTGGTTTACTCACCAGTCATTACATATTAGAGTGGACTGCAGTATGTCTGCATTCATTTTAATACAGATAACATGAAACATAAAACAATGAATTAATTTTCCACTAAACATTTACCTGGAATAATTATGCACCAAGAGAGCAAGTACTCAGATGTAATGACAGAAGGTGCCTTCTGATGTATGCAAAGGAGAGAGTGAAAACAGTGTTTTCCATATTGTCTATAGGTAGCATTTTGGAAGAATATCCCATGATAAATGTAACTTCGGAAATACGAATCTTGTTTCCCACATGATTGATTACCAGCAGGAGTAACAAATAACACTATTTGATTAAAACAGATATGACAGAAGACATTATACAAAGATGAAAGTTTGCTTACTTTCTGTCACATGGATTCAACATCATGTTTTCTTAGGAAGAAGTACTATTTTCGTGGTGAAATACCACCTGTGTTCCACACTACCGACAGTGTTGCTGTAATAGTCCTAAAACGCACACAGTGTTGCATATTCATGGAACACCGTCTAATTTGGGTACCAATTCTACAGCCACTGAGTAAGGAAGGGGCTGGTAGCACCCACAAAGACTAGAAGAACAGAGCGCAGAACTGCTGTCTTAAATCATGTCATAAAACCGTAACAGCTGAAAATAATAAACCAGGGCCTCATTTCTTCTGCACAGTTCTTAGACCTGCATTCAGCACATTATATTCACGTTACGCTACAACTGTTAACACACCTTGATCCACACCATTTGCTCCCTTTCAGTAGAACACCTTTTATGCATTCAACAAAGAATTCCAGCATTATTTTAGCGCAAATAACTGAACAATCTCCTCCATGATTCCTTAGATCTGATGCAACAAAACCAAATGAGAGCAAAAAGAGCAACAAGACAAAACCAGAGTCGCAGATAACTCTCTTAGAGCTAAACTATCTTCCTTTGTCTTAGAAACAAGTAAGGCTTATGGTGATATTTTAGTTGCTGTTACACACAGTTAGGGCTGTAAATCTATCTTTGCAGTCCCTTCAGTATTTGCCTATATTTTTGATTTTCACTTTTTGTATGTGTTAGCTTAGGTGGAGAACAAGTAGTAAAGAACATGCTACTAGAAGTAATTCAGCTGTTATTTAGAAGAAATTCAGAATAAAATACATAGTTTGGATGAAATTAGAATTTCATGAAAGTATTTGATCGATGATCTCTTAATGTACAAAGTGAATAGTGCTCCAAAAGTGAGTAGGAATTCCTGCATGAAAAATGCTGCCATACACCAAATTTCACAGCACATCCAAACTGATTATTTTTATATGGCAATGGGCAGTGCCATGAGTTACAGAGGAATTCAAGAGCTAAAAGGGCAATTTTTTTGCTGTTTGCAGAAATGGGCTTAAGTTATCAAATACAACAGTTTATATCTTTTCACAGGCTCCTTTCTAATACACCACTGTTTCCTTTACTCAAGACAGTACGCACAAACAAAAATATGTCCAGGAAACATACAAGGTACAAAAAGTGCATTTCCTACGGCATAAACTCTGAAGAACAGCCAAGCCTCATGGAAAAAGTATGTGTTTTTTCATAATACTTTTCCTCTGGCAGAGACAAGATGATGTTACTAGTTCTGAAATTCTGTTTTGTCTATTTTTATTAGACCCTAACTCTTATTTCAGGCAAGAGATAACATTCCAGAAAACAGTGCAAGGGTTACAATATAATCTCATTTCAGTTGCATCATATCGGTTAGAATTGTCTCTTTTATTCTCCTTTTCCCCAAGTCCTTTCAAGCTATTTGAAGAAATTAATTACATTTCACTTAAGGACAAGAGAAAATAAGATCACTGTTCTCCAGTCTGTGTGCTAGGGACCTACATTATTTTTAATTTCCAGTTAATCAAAATAATTGAAGTTCTCTGACAATTCATTAGTTCCTCTCAAAAAAATGTATTTAGCAATGTGTATAAAAATGAGCATTAAATGCCACTGTCATACTAATGTCAACAGCAAGAGCAAAATAAATTTTCATACAAAGGACTTCATAAATGCTCTTTAATTTTTCCTCTCTAGCACACAGTTACGCTAGGAGGGTAATGAAAGCCTCAGGAATACTACTCGCACGAGCATAGAAACCCTATCCGTTCAAAAACCCTGCCTGCAGAAAGCTCCAATAATTTCATCTTCACACTGCCATGTGCAATTAGCAGCTGGCATTCTGATTTTGACCGTGTACCTCACTAATAAGCCGTGCTGTGGTTTTGCAACAAAACCACCAGTATGAAGAACCCGCAAACCAGCGGCAAATGACAGCGGCGAAGGGCGCTCCGGGTCAGGGAGCATTAGATCCAACGAAGAACACAAACACTGCAGTCAGCACAGCGTTACCTGGGAAGTGTCACCTGCTGAACACATCCTCAGTGCCCTCGGCAGAGACCAAAGACAATGTTTTCAAGTTCTTCAGCATGGAGGAGTTTATGAGAAGATGGTTTGTTGTAACAGCTTCACCTGCTCCCTGCTAAAAGATTTCCCTGTGGGTACCGTTCTCAGGTATTTCACTCTCAGGTTGGATTTTTGAGAGCTGCAGGGACATGAATTTCCCATTTGAATACACAAATGTTGATTTCCCTGTGAACAACTGAGACACCTCCAATGCTCAATGAATGTCCCTTTCACGAAAGAGCTATATAAGAATGTGTTTCTCTCTACTAAATCTGGAAGCAGCAGCATTCGTTCAATCAGTTATTAATACAAGCTGTTGCGTAACTGTAAAAACAAGTCTTTCAGTACAAGGTGCACGAGGCAGAAGGCTTTCCTGTGACTGAGAAAAGGATTTAGCTGTACAGCATCACTATACATGTGACAGATGCTGCAGAGGAAGCTACCAGTCCAACACAGTTTGGATACTATTCCAAAGACACCTACTAAGACTCAACAAACACCTTAAAGTGGCAATTTAAGACAGCACCTTTATTATGGAGGGTAAATCTCCCATCCTCACTAGCTCCCAGAGGAATTTCAAGCACAAGGATATTAAGCAGCATGTTGGAAAGTCAAGGGAAAAGCCCTGTACAAATTCAGAAATGGGACACTCATCCCAAGTCACGGTTGAGGTTCCCATCTGTACGTTTCTCAGCTTGTACTGGGATATCAATGGCCGAACATTAATTCATTGAGAGCCACTGAAGAGTCTGAAAAGACCTCCAGCTTTGAAATACATAACACCAACAGGCACTGCAAGTGTAAAAACCCACAGTGAATGTTAATGCTGCGGCTGAAAGAACATTTAACTGGATTACCATAAATTCATAAGTGGACTTGCATTTATGATCTCCTTAGGTTCTTCCCCATCCTTTCAGAAAGTAAAAAATTCCCATTGCCTTAAATTAGCTTTTTTTAAAATTTCTGTCTCATCTTTAAACAAAAAAAATAAAATCAAGCTGAGCAAAAGCAGCTCACTATACGGAGGAAAAAAAAAAAAAATCACTGAATCAGGCATGCTCAGATGATTGGTAATAATCCATATTAATTGGTTCAATATACTGTGCATTGACCTAATTATACAGGATATAGTGTAGAACGAGTGTAGAATTACGTTAAGTTTAAATCAGGTATTGATTCTGTTTTGCCACAGCAGGCGCGTTCTTACTTGCACGGGCATTAGCACTGTACCTCTAATAAGCATCAAGGTTCAGGGCTGGTTTAGTTTTCATATCTGAGAGATTTGGGATGAATGCAAAAATTACAAAACAGTCTCCACACAGCATGGAGCCGCAAACATTGATACTAGTGTGCAGGCAAGCATTCATTTTGGGCACAGAATTTCATGTAAGAAGCCCAAAGGCTATTAAGAAAAAAAATTTCAAACAGATCATATACAAGAAATTAACCAACTAGCCAACACAAGCGTTACTTCTGAACCTCCTAATTTGCCATCCAACATTTCACTCGCCTAAAACAGATGTAATGCTGAAAAGCCAAGTCAATAAACTTTTAGTGCAAGAAAAAAAAAATCAAAATAAAACAACAGAAAAAGACAATGAGAGCTGACTTTCTAAAGCACCTGGGCTACAATACTACAATGTTTATAGCCTCTGTATTCCATGAGGTTACACAAAAGCTGAATAAAACATGTCTTTAAAAGCAGAATTTTCATGTAAACATCTACTTACAGAAATCACTAAATCAATATTGAAAAACTAACCTAGGTGTCTATCCACAGATCAAGAGGAAATTTGGCTTATAGTTAAAACATAGAAGATTCCCCCCCTCCCCAGACCCTTAAAAAAAAAAATATTCTAGTTAATTTTTACAAACAAGAATCTGAACCAAAATCCAGGGAGCATCACTGTATTTAAACACAGAAGAATAATTCTTGTAGTGTTCTCAGAAAAAATGCAGTTCTTTTTCCTTGGCAAAGCACACCCTACTCATCGGCGGCTTTGCTTTTAACATGAATCTGAATCTTCAGAGATAAAATCAGATCTAATGCCTTACCTTACATTATTCTACCACCTATAAATGCAACTTAAAAGAAGCGTAAATATTTCACCTTGGTAAGACAAAAGCATTTTTACAGGAAGGCATCCAAGGAGTACAGAGATTTGCCTCTATACCTCTCACATTCTGCTTGACTAAAGATCATGCTTTAACTTTCTATCTGTTAGAATATTAACCATAATCAGTGACTTTATTTCAGCATAATTATTTACTGCAGTAGCCATTCAAAAATAGATCTCAGCAGTACTGCTTTATTATGTCTGTATCGAGTAGATAAGCTCCTACTGTTGTCTAATGCAAGGAATAGTGTATTTTCTGGCCTTCCTGACATGTTCTACCTACTCACTGGAGAGTGAGAAATTTCTCGTTACACATTCAGTTATGCTTTAATTGCAGAGAAGAGTGGATGCATTGTTACAACCTTTTCACAGAAAACAGAATACTTATTTTTAATTGCGCTTTTATTTAAGTGCAATGGACAATTACTGCACATTGACTGCAGAACATTAGTCTGAGCTGTCTTGAGTTGTCAGCAGAGAGGTCTGCAGAGGTTCACAACACAGGAACCTTGAGAACACAAGTTATTTAGAAACCTCTCATCTCTTTAAAGTTTGGCCATGTTTGGACATTTTAATATAGGCAAACCCCTCATTTCTTTGGTTCAGTTTTTAGAGCTGCATTGGTATATTAATGGAAAAGAGAGACTGACAAAACATGTTCTCCCCACAGTAAAACTAATGGGAAAAAATAGAAGTAAATGAAGAGTAAAGTTTTCACCAGCTTCAGCATTAAAGCTTCGGCATTAACCTCTAGCTCTTTTCCCGATGCCAAAGTGGAAAGAAATACTGAACAAGTTTCAGCGTCTTCCAACATTTTATAGCAGAGGCATATGGTTAAATAACTCTAAGCGTCTTGTTTTGAAACAGGTCTATCTAAACCAAATTCATGACAAACAAGGATTACACCACGTTCAGTAGAAAACACAACTTTTTCCAGACATCTCTCCGTAATTCTGAAATTTTACCATCTGTAGTCCTTACCTATTTATGATCCATTTGCACTGTTATTAATGACTATTGAAAATAAAGGCAATGAACTAAACTTATCCTTTTTACCCTGTTAAATCAAGTTTCTGTGTGAGAATTTACATGTCCCACTAATGCTACATACAGAAGAGGTAATGAACTTGAAGGAACACCCTGAAAACCATAGGAATGAAAACAAGCAAGCGAACATCATGTTTTCTAGGTTTTACTCTAAAATTTCAAACCTTGCCTCAAAAATTGGACTTTTCCCAGAAGTGGACAGCCCTCCCCACCCAGAGATCTACAGGATAGGCATGAATCACTGACAGTCAGAGAAAGATTGTCTTTATGTGAATTTTGTTCAGTCCTTATCTAAGGAGTTTGAAACAGAAAGAGATTGATACAATTTCTCACCCTATAAAAACCCAAGATAGACGCTAAATCCCTGCCATTGTTATTCATAAAACATTTTGAATTTCATTTCTGAAGATGTATCTGTCTGTTTAAAACATTTCTCTGTTTCTGGAACTCAAACTATCAAACTTCAGGTAACATCAGAAACCTCACGGGAATGTGATGCAAGAAATTACTCATGTTTTGCACATGAAATGTGCTCTGACACAAGAATGCAAGAGATTTTATCAATATTAATTTGACATAATCAAGATTCACTTAAACACATAACACACAGAATTGTAACTGGACTTTTCACCCATTCAAGCTGACAGCACTGCTATTTCTTAAGCTATTCAACTTCACTTTTTTTCCAAGATTTCCCATGAAATCCAACAGCAGACAGACTCATTTTATCTCTAGAGTGACACTAGGCTTTATAAGAAAGCGTGCCAACGGCTTAGGGTACTACTATATCCACTTGGTTTTCAAAGGAAAAATCATATCTCTAGATAGATCGATACCTATAATCTCCTCTATACTTACCATTATTGTTCTTGTATGGCTGGACGACTCTGGAAAACAAAAGAACCACAGTGTATTAGAGTATTGTCTTTATCCATAAAAGCCCTATGTTCCCATGCTCACCCTGAAGGCTAGGATGCCACTGTTCAGCTACAACAACGACCATATCGGAAATGCAGAGATTGGAAAGATTTCTCATGAAACAAGCATACGAATCGTTAGCGGTCCTGAAAATATAGCACAGACTATAGTACACTGCTAACTGCACTCATTCTCTTTGCTTAATTATCCTCTTCTGCAAGAAAATATAAAAATGGAACTAATTCATAATTCATGTTTCAAGAAGTGCGGGTTTTCTTTTTTCCATTTTGCTTTTAACATATGGCATCATTTAACATGGAGGATTAACTCTGCAGGAAAAAATACAAATAGTATCACCATAATTCCATTACTATTCCCATTTGAAAAAGCTTTATAAAACTAGATAATCTTTTTTTTTCTGAGAAACTTGAGATGGGTTCTCAGTTTGAACCTGACAAAGTATATTGAGAAGTATAACATCCACAAACCTTAATTATTCTTTCCTGTATCATCCATCAGGAGTCAGTCAACTGAACTCATGGTTATATTCATATAAAATTGTTGAGAAATCATGACCAGGCCAATAGCTAACATAGATTTCATCCTGCTGTTTTAATTAAATTAAGTTGCTTCCCCCCAAGGACAGAAACCTCACCCTCTTTGGCTTTCAAATACTACAGTTGTCATGTTACAGCCGTGTTCCTTTTTGAAGCAGTATAACTTAACGTCCTACTAACCAGTTAAAAAACTGCTAGAAAATTCGCTGCTGATGTGTAAGATGCAAGATGATGCTCCCAGCAATCTCGTAAGACTTGATCAAAAATTTGGGTAAGACATTTTATCAGCTATAGCACACAAGGTTCTTAAGGAAGAGACATGCAGGGACACTACGTGTAGTTCTGGGTAAAACATATACAAATCTGCATGAATTCAATCAGCAGAGTCTCAATTCTGCAATCAAGATAAGTAATTACAATGGGTTAATTATTCTGGCCCCAGTTCCAAACTGCAGTTCTTATGGGGTCTCAACTGGCATCACTTAGATAAAGAATTCTCCAGGGGTTTTGCTATTGTCAAAAATAGTATTAAAGAGATTAAAAGGACATGAGAAAGAACAGCTGCACATCTCTTTCTGAAAAAATGGTAATTACACCCTCAAACTGGTGTTTCTCTTTCATTTTGAGGAGTAATCAACCAGTCTGAATGCACAGTTCAGTCACTGAGAGAAACAAAAACACCTCAAACTATTTAGGAACTTCTTCAATATTCAGCAGTAATTCCTGTATCTAGTTTACATTTACAGTTTCACAAATCTTCACCCATAATCAAATGTAATTAAAAAAAATCTCAATATCTGTATCTATAAATTCCCATTGATAAAGGTTCTGCAATGTGAAAACCTATGTAAAGCCACCAATACTTTAGTTGTGAGCGCCTCTCCCAGACCCCTTTTCCTCACAAAAATTATCATATATAAAAATACATTTAGGTCACCAGTGCTCCAGGCAAGTTTTAAACTGGTAGTATAAAAACGAAATACTGTGACAGTTTACTGTTTCCTGATACCTGACTATATTTGACACCGTTATAAAGTAAGAGAAGATCACAGTAAAGAACTTCTTGTTCTGATCAGTTTTTATCTACACAGTAAAGATATTTTTGTTATTACAAGTTTGTTTATTTTCTTGACAGTCTAGTGAATTAGTATTTCAGGACCTGAATGTCCCTGAGAAAACCCAGAGACTGCATTCACAGAGGTATGACCACCTGAATAACTCGAGGCATGGACTCATTCCATTCTCAAGCTCAACCACCCAGAAAAAACCCAGCAATCCATCTCTGGGAACACAACTTCATTTTCTGTGGAATCCTCAACTTCAGCAGAATTATCAGGTTAAACAAAAAGGACGTGGCTGCTTCTCTCTTGAAATATAGAGAGGATACATTACCCAGTCACCTCCAAAGAGACCAAAAGTATTGAACAAAAATCCACAATTTACACTCAGGAACTACAGTAACAAAATCTTCGCTCATAGTCAGAGCTGCTATGCTTTTGGCACAGTTTTATATGCCAGACTGATAAAAACTACACTGAACCATGATTATCCCAACAGACTCAGTCACCCCCTGCGTTCCACAGACAACTGAGTGAAAGACAGAACATCTCCCAAAGGGGACTGAGGAAAAGCCGAATGTACCTGGAGGTTGTTAAACTGTATTGTCCAAGATACTTTAGACACTCCTGATGTAATGCCAACAGCTGGTAACTCCGGGATATTACCACACTGATAACCTACTAATAAAACCAAGCCAAGAAGTGAAGAAAGATCCCTTACATTTGTAGAGTAACATCCTTGTGTTCTATCATACAGTAAAAACTTCCTCTGGTTTCGGCCCATTTTTTCCTTAGCTTTTATTGCTGCAGATATGCAATATCAACTAAGGTGCCAAGTATCTTTTAAAAAGACCCAAGTATATTTATAAACAACAAGCTAGGGCAAGAACTGTTTAATAAGCAGACCTAATCAAAAGAGACTAGGATCTAGCAAAGACTATTAATCAAGGTGCTGCTGTTACACAATTTATACTCTTACATACTCTGATACCCAAATATTCAGGTTTTAGAACTGAGGAGACACCGATTTCTTCCAGAAAATAACTACACCCTGATTTGGCAGGATTCTGACCAACCTAATATGCACGAACTCATACCAGCCAATTCTCTTTTGCTTCTACGTAACGCAACTAAGGGAGATAGCCCTTGAATCCAATTAAAAAGGCGCACATGCAGCATTCAAAAGGTGTGTTTTACAATGGGTCTGCACACCCATGAAGCCTCCAACGCAGCTTGAAGGCAACAGAGCTTATTGAAAAACCTCAAATGCCTTGGTGTTGAACAGAACAGAAAAGAAAAAAAAGTGGGTTTTCAGTTTTATCTGCCAAGTTCTAAAATTCCTTCAGGAATTTAAATAACCAGGCTTGAATTTCACTGAAACTGGCACCAATGGACACCTGATTTATAAATGAGATCTTACAGCAAATGACTTTGTGCAAGGCAATAACCTGCACTTGCACTTCAGCAGAAAGGAAAATCCAGGACGCAGAATGATTCTCCCCTTACGGGCAATGGAAGTGCTAGTGAAGTGGATTACTCCACTTTAAACAGAAATGGTTAGACACCGTCACCAACAAGGGGGGTTGGTGTTGTGAGCCGAGTGAATTGTAGTAAATGCAACTTCAGTACTGACTAGATGTTTAGAAGTTTATTATTGTGGAGAAATTGGTGCACCAACCACCCAAGATGCTCATATGGCTCTTTCTACAACATATTTATTCGAACTCAAATAGAAATGCGTAAGTTGTAAAAAGAAATCTCACGTTTTAAATTGCTTTACCACCCATATTGACATATCAAATGTCTCTCCCTGTTACTGGGCACTAGGAGACTAAAAAATTGCCTGTTTTATTTAAAATCATTTAAGGCTAAATCAGAAAAACTTGACTGCAATGGGATGGTGCCAGCTACACAACTATTTCAAGTTGAAATATTGCTCCCCAGCAACATTTTTGTCCCACCCTTAAGGGTTCTTCAAGTCAGCACAGAAATCATATCCTTAATAACACTCCAGTCCTTTTCCAACTGATCACGTGCTACATGTGCTATTCTTTAGTTCTGCTGGCAGGAAACGTAGTTATCTGACACTCATCTTTCCCTTTTATATTAACAGGGTCATCAGCATTACTAGTGGGTGAAAGGTGTCCTTTTCTAAACCTTCCAGAATAGATGTGCTTCAATATAATGCCATTCAGGCACATGGAAAATAAAGGCAGACACGTAACAGCAGAGGTTTCTAATCCTAGTAACAGTCACATGCACTTGCCATGGTGCATGAGACTATAAAGAACCTCTTCAGCCAGGACAGACCACCTTATGAAATAAGCTGGGAAAGGAAGACTGTTTCATTATGTCTTCTCCACTAGGATTATGAATATTTTAAGTAACCAAAATAATTGTTCCACTACCAGTTTGTGGCAGTGGAACAAGTGACATTAAGTGTTATTTCAAAAGTGTTATTAGAAAACAAAAACAAGTATCTTTCACTCATACTAAGAAAGAGTTTGACTTTATTTGAGGAAGATCCTTAGTCCCTCAAGACTAGAGAAACAATATACAGACCAAGCAAAAAAAGCACAAAAACGTACAAAATGATCACAAAGCATTTTCCCCAGACACGGGAATTTTGCAGTTAGGCTGCCTAGGCACTTTCTGAAAGCGCCTCCCATATTGCATTATGTAATAAAATTGTTAAGAACAACTGCTCTGTACTCACAGCTTACAAAAAAATAATCAACCTACTTGGCAGCAATCATACACAGAAGCACTTTAAGTATGAACTCCAGATCTCGAATCCAGAACACGTAATTCTTGAGGTAATACGCTGCTAATCCCATTATCCAACAGACAGGATTCTCTGTCTGCAACTTTAAAATCATACTAGGGGAAAGTAGCGATTCCAGGAATTAGGTTCTGGTTTTCTCCATTGTGTTTTGAACGTTAACTTGATTATAGTGTTGTTCTTAGTGTTTATTGTTTTAAGAGCTGATTTATTCTGTCAATTAGAAAAGCCAGAGTTACTGAAATTTCATGCCTACGCAGTACCTGTATATAATAAAAAAACACTGATTCAGCAGCAGAACTGGGGCAGTTCCCCATGAAGTGCCCTTTTCCTCCACCAGCGATCCCGCACAGCTTGCTCTTTCTAGCCCCTGCTGTTAGCAGTGCCACCAGCAGCACGTGTTACACTGGTGAATACAGAGATGCAATGCTGTGATCTTTTCATAACCACTCTTCTCCTCAGTACTACAAAACGCAAGGGATGTCTGGCACAAAGTAGTGCATCAAAGCATGACTGTGCTGGTTTTGTGCTTCTTCTGAAGCAAACTTAGGCAAAGTAGCCTCAGAAATCAAGAGATACATTTTTTTTAAAAGGCAATAAAAGCAAAACAAACAAAAATATCCCCTATTCAATTTCTAGTGTACTTCATCCTTGGAAATAACTCACATTTCAGAAGACACAATGGCCCTGGGGACTACAGCTGAATGGATATTGTATTTTGACTTATGCAAAACAAAAGCTATCACTGCATTTAAAAACCCCCTAGTGATATGCTGTGCTCGTGTTTCAGAACAGGTCCTTCACTGAGGAAATTCAAGGAAACATGGGCTTGCAGAAGTGTTTTTGCTCCTCCCAAGTCCTCCTGTAACCAAATTCATCACAGAAAAGTCACACTGCTTATCTTGACCCACTGAAAATACTCTGCAGATTTTGCAGTTTTCAGACACAGAATGGAAGACTGTTCTTTTAATCTGTAATCCAAGAACCTCAAATGCTTGGGAGATAACTGTAATGTGAATTCAATGTAGGCAAACGATGACCTCACATTTATCATAGCAAGACAATAAATAATTTTCTCAACTTCAAGAAATTCTGGGAAAAAAAAAGGTATTTTTCTTCTATTGTTTTAGACAAAACCAACACATTCAAATAATTTCCTCCTTGCTGATTATTTTTCATGTTAAGGCACACTGTCATTTCCATCACTGGGGTTGGAAGAATGAAGACCGAAGTGAGGAGAGGGGAATCCACTCATTGTAAATGAGCTGAAGGAAGAACATTGGTTTATAATTCAAAAATTTTAACTAGAAAAAAATGGCTTGAGACACGCAAACATGAGCTGCAGCAGCTTATTTCTACAAATGATTGACAATGTCAGCAGCAACACCCTGGGGTAATTAAGGTCCGCATCACTTCCCAGGTACACAATTTGGGCTCTGGAAGTTGTCACTAGCTCATCATCTCCAGTACCATCATTTGTACTTCTGCAAAAAGAAGTGCATATACTGACCACAGAAATGCAAGCTTTAGAGCATTTTAGTTTTCCACTAAATATTTGAAATGCTTCCAATTGGACAGCGGAAATAGACAGAAATTGGCTACTCTTGTGCAAGTTCCAAAAATCAAAGGTAAAAAGGTTGTTAGGTTAATCTCTTGAGGGTCAGAGATGGCTTTAATGATTTTGTATAGAGCTGTGCGTGACAAAGCTTTCATCATAAAACATTTCATATCGTTACATAAATAAACGCTCTGAGTAATATATGTTGGGAAATAACCAAGAGTCATAAACACCCTTTTCAGAGTCCTCTGATTCTCCAGCAAATGACAGCAATGCAACATCAATGTTTCCATAGATCTACCTTCCATGCTCACGTTTCCACCAATATCAGTGCACACATTTCAGTAAGAGCCCTGTGGCCAAATATTTCAGAATATTAGCTGGCTATACCAAGGACCAAGGCTAGAATGCACATGTCCAAAGCAAATTTCAGAAGAAAAAATGGCCATGGAACAATATATCACTTTTGTTTCTCACTTTTGGGAAAAGTGGGTATACATGATTCGACACTAATCCCATCTTGTGTTTTCAGCATGGAAGAAATGGCAAAAGTGAACACAAGCAACACACAGCAACTTGTTTATACAGCTCATTTCTCCTCTTTCAGTTGGAAATCATTGGTATGTAAAATGAGGTTTGTAACAACTTAGGAAGGTTTATAGTTTATTAAGACATAGGAGAAAATTTAAGGTTTTTCTTTTTTAAAGTAATGGATCACCAGATGTTTTTTTTGTTTTGAATTCCTTGCTGCTAGCCTGCAACCACAGAAGAACACATCCATCTCCTCCAGAAAACAGTGTAACAACAATCAGACACCTTTGAGATAAAACAACCTCCTCTGCTGAGAAATTCCATCCTGCAGTGAAAACTCATCCTTCTAATATAATTCCACATAGGGTTATGGGATGCTCATTTTCATAAACAACATATTAGAACTGTTTTCTCTGTTTTGGAGCAGGAAAAAAAACTGGAGCAGGAAAGGCTCCACTTTCCCTGCTCATCACTTAGGCTGCTTATATTTTCATGTGTTAGTCAAAGAAGAGTCTCAAATTCCCTCAGAAAAATAGGAGTGAAATATAAGCCTTTCTTCCTTGCTTATCTCCTCAACAGCCAGCAGTCATAAGCAGAGAGAGAAGGATTGACCAAAATAGCATCTAAGAGGGAAGGTACACTTTTTTTCAGGTCTTTTTCCTTTTTCCAGTTGCTCATAACACTTTCTCACTTTGCTGTGCCAGAGATGTGTGGATTCCTAGAAAAATGGACCCAAAAACTACTGTCTCAATTCTTAGTTCCAGCTGCATACTTCAGTATATTCAGGAACAGAAATCTGACTGTTGAAAGAATCCTCTTGAAGGCTTCAGGAAATCTCAGCCTGGAATACAGCAGCAAAGGTCTGGGAAGGGAAAGAGAGGATGCAGCTCGGGGCTGTTGATTAAAGCCTCTTCAGCTGGGAACAACCAGTTCTCTTGTTTCTGCCCACAATTAATGAAAATGGTATCAACAGGCACAGGCTGATTTCTGTACCTCATTAGTGACGTTAGTATCATGGGCATCCTGTGGATATTCTGGTTCTGATGCATGTAAATGTAAGGAAATGCCTGCCAGTTGACAGAGATTATCCTTATGTAAAATACCTTTACCTAATCTTTCCAAATATTACATGGAAAATTATCATTACTCACCCTGCCAAAACAATAGCCTGACGCGAGACTTGACTATTGCCTGTACTCTTGCTCACAGTTAAGCAGCTTGTGGGTGAAAGTAATTGCTCGGAACAATTTCAGACACTGCAATTTAAAGATCAGAACTAAAATATCTGCAACGCACTTTGCAGTCACACCTAAATCTTCCCATCGTCAACTCCGGTCTTAAAACTGGATACACGTAACGTTCTGCAACATCGTGATTTTCCAAAGACAGAGTTTTCCCATTTGAAAGAGTCTGTCTTCACTGACAAGAACCATTTAAAGATCTTGTGTTGACTTTCTTTTCAGCAGCAGTGGAAGTTCTGCATCTCAGAATAGTTAAAAGCACTAGCATGCATATTACACAATACCTCCCCAAAGTACTGTGATTTTTTTTTTTTCCAGAATGGAAAAAAAGCTCTCTGGTATTTTTCATTCCATCCTACAGAATGTGAGATTTGCTGCTGTTTGAAAATAAAAGGCAAAACACTTTTCTAAGACCACCCAGAGAAAGTCTTTCTCCTACACGAAAGGGCACAAACAGCTACAACATCTTTTCTCCTGCTTAAGCAGTGCAATTTTGTTCAGGTCTGCACCTTATACATGGACTCATGCATACAACTGCATCTCTCAGGCTCCAGCGACTGCCACTGAGATCAGTAAATAGCGTGGTATCAGGGCACAAACCCCACCATTTATGAAGAGGTAAGTGTGCGCCCTCATCATTCTTGATAAAGACCTAGCAATAGTCATTAGAAATTACAGACTCCATCATCCCTATCAGTTCCACCACACTCTTGCTGGAGATGCATCCGTGGAAAAATGAAAGACAAACTCATGCTGTGTTGGCCAAAATCAAGACTTCCCTAAGAAATGCTAATCATGTTCTTATTTATTACTCTTAAAAGCACTAAACTAAATAATAATGATGTTCCCATCATCTCCCCCATCACCTCCCATGCAGGGACAAAGAAATAACATTTCTATATTACATTACATTACTTCTGAGCCAATAACTATTTTATTAATAAAAAATTCTGCCAAAGTACATCACTCAACTCATATAAACAAGTAAGACTGACTTTAAGTATGCCAGTCTAAATATGTATTTACACAGACCCAAGTGACATTTACCTGAGTGCCATAAATTATTGTATATCTTAAGTAAACATATTTATATGGCTTCTTTACTACAGATTTCTAATACTGCTGGAAAAAAGCAAACCTGAACATGCAGACATTTCTGTGTCAATAGCATTAAGATTATGAAAATAGCAAGAGATAAGACTTAATATAAGCCCACTGTGCTCATTTTTGTTTGCTCATTTCATCAAAGCATGTAATGAAAGACAGAATGTATCATCACCTCCATAGCTGGCATTCTGGATACTGTTAATTGATATAGTGCAATACACCCAGCAACTATCAATAATATCTTGGAACCAAAAAAGCTTTTTAGTATATTTATAGTAACACAGAAACTCTGCAGGCTGGCAAAACCTTTCCCTGTACAGACAGTACACCGCTGCCAGTGCAATTCCACAGACACCACAATTTCCCATGCTCATCTGGTCACTGAGGTTTTGCTGTGCGCTGAAGAGAAGCTGGATACGTTACAGCCCCCAAAACATATTTAATATTTACCAATAACCCGAGAAGGGGTTAAAAGGCAAATATAAAAGGTAACCGGTTTTAAGTCAAAAGGAACAGAGGACCCGTGCTGTTTAGAATCATTACTGCTGGTTTTAGAGAGTTTGGTTTTCCTCTGCATTTTATTTACACTTTGCAGGCTTTTAATTAAAGAGAGGGGCTAGGACAAGAGCCGAAATAGCCACCTTTAAATACTAAAATAGCCATTTTTACACTAACACAACATAGATTTTGCTTGTTTAGGACACATGCTTTCCACTAAGTTATGTTTTCACAGAAAATAGATAAGCAGAAACAATTTTCCACTAAAGCAATGACTTATAGTTCTTAATACTAATTTTCAAATTAGATGTTATTTTGTGCAAATTGGCTTAATACAGTTAGCTGAATGTCTGATACAAACTAATCAGTGTGGCTAACGACTGGTTTTCATAGAATCATAGACTCCTATAGGTTGGAAAAGACTTTTAAGGTCCTGAAGTGTAACCATTAACCTAGCACTGCTAATATCACCACTAAACTACATCCCTAAGCACCTCATCCACACCTCTCAAATACCTCCTAATATGGGGACTCAATCACCTGTCTGGGCAGCCCATTTTTTAAAAAATAGTTTCATAAACTCTTTACTTTGAAGAGAACATCTGTACTAAGTAGAAGAAAAATTTTGAATACTTCCAAACATGCCTCCTTATCGAGATCTCATCATCAAAATCTTTACCTTGAACTTACTACTAACCGCCTTTCCTTCAGGAGAAATGTAACATCATCGTTATTTCCAGGCAGAAGTAATTCATCACCCAAAGCTCATACAGAGTCCAGCCTAATGGCCAGCCCTAGGAAAGCAGCCCTAATTCACAGTCCCATGCAGTAACTACCAGACCATCCCTGCAATACTTCACACTCCAAGATCGCACTGGAAATTCAGCATTTATAGCTATGCCGATTAATGGCATCATCTTTTCTTCCAAGTGCAAGTCAGAGGGCTTCCACGGTGGTCCACTGAATAGCCTGTGCTGCCATGCATGTTTTTTGCTTCCCCTGTAATGGATGTTTGCGCACTGAGCAAAGTGATCCTCTCTTCTGTGTATACCAAACATCCACTTTCACTCAAAATATGCAGTGATTTCTATCTAGGTATTATTAAATGTACAGTAGATATTTTCACTTCAAGATACAAATAGTGTTGGCAATGACAGAAAAGCAAGATCCTTATGGGAAGACAATGAATAATGGATCAAGTTTTCCTTCCTGTATTTGGAATATTATTTCTGTTACTTTGTCTAAAAAGAGAATCCCTCTTATTTCTACCTCAGCCTGTTCTCTGAAGCATGAAAACAGACAGTCACCATGCAGATGTGTCCCGAATAGTCTGTTTCAGAGCCGAACTTCTTTCAGATTTTGAATCTCAACAGCCTTATTCAATTACAAGCCAAGGAAGCTAAGGGTTTACAGTTACATCTCCCAAAGAGACTGTTGAGGAAATGCATGTATTTCTTTTCAGTGCAACAAATGATACCTGCTGGATTCTCCTCTTATTTGGATGTCAGGTAAAACTGTTTACAGTTCCAGTTGAAAACCTTTCTTTTTGGTAATAATTAAAAAAAAAAAATCATTAAACACAGGGTCTTTTCAGAGTAAAAAATAAAGATTATTTGAGAAAAGTTAGCCTTACCCATGAATTTCCATGTTTTTTTTGCACAGCTTCATATCTGATCACCTTTATGCATCGTACTGTAATGAAGTGGCGGGATATACCAGCCTAAAAGATCGCCTCCGGTGCTGCACAGTGTACAGGAAAAGCCCCTCCTGTACCTCTGTGACACCCCTTTTCCTTCCACCTCTGCAAGTGGTATAAATGCAGGGACAGTCTCTTTCTAAAGAGCTGCTAACTTCCACTGGTCCTTATTGCCGGGACTACTTCATTCTTGTTTTAACTGATTTCACTGATAGAAGATAGCCTTTGGCATCCTCACCTCTCTATTAGCAGTCACACTGCTGAGAATCCAGATTAAGCTGTGTTCAGAATTCACATACCAGCAAAGAGATTGGTTGTAAACTAGCAGGGCCGGTATTTAGCCGTTTAGTCATGTATCAAGTAATTTAGCACAGAGTAATTCAAAAGGTCTTGCACATCTCTTCAAAATATTTCTTCAAATAAAAATGCAACACAATAAACTGAAAGAAACCATTAGGTGCATCTCTCCCTTCACCAAACTTGTTTTATTCCTTTCTTGTCCTTTTATATAGGGATGAAGGTTTAGTAGGAAGATGGTAAAAACAGTTTGTTTAAAAGATGGCATTAATATACCCATGTTCAATTCATAAGCACCACCGTTCATTGCATTAAGAATCGATGCTGCAAATATGCTACTCGTAGCTTACATTTCTGTTGGTCTGTACCCCCTTATTTAATATCATTTCTTAAAACTGTATTCTTTACGGAAACATCACCAAACCTTGTTATTTCAGCTCCACAGAAAGTTTTGCAATTCAGAAACTTATTTCTTTGATATTCCTTCACATACCATCAAGACCATTATGATGGCTGTAGTTTCTTTTTCCCAAAATACTGAGTGAAGAGTGACTGGAGGGTGCAAGCAGGCGTTTTGCACTGGGACTCTGGAGACTTGGTGTCGACCTGATTACATTGGGCTTCACTGCGGGATGGATCTCTGCGAAAAAAGAGAGAGAGATTGATCATACTTGATTAAAAAAAATAAATAAGAATAGTCTACTCAACATTAAATTTACATTTCAATCTCTAGTGAAAGGAAAGTGTCTTCAGCATGAGCATGTTTACAAGCCCTTGAATAACAAGTCAAACCGGAGTCTTCATACCTACAGTTCTTCCAAATCAGAAAAACCTATTTCACCTTGGATTGCCCAAGCTCAGTACCGTGGTGCAGATGTGTACAGATTTCAGAGAACGATTGAAGAGATAATACAAATCAATCTGAAACAGGTCTGTCTTTACATTTTCCTACCCCTCTGAGGTTTGTATTGCAGCTACACAATTACAGCTTTGTATGCAAGCAAATAAAAGCATTTTCCTATAGTGGAATCACCTCAGTATCTCGAGCTACTCAGGATCTTCTGTCACAATAACAAGTTTCAAGGGATCTTCCCAAACACAAGTCACCAGGTGCAAAAAGTCAGGGAGCCAGCCACAGCAGGGCTCTGAAGCTAAAAGTACCCCAAAACTGCAGCAGGAACACAAAAAATCATTGTCAGGTACTGTCGGGTTCGCATATGGAGTCATCATTGGGGAATTTCAAACAAACCAGGGTATCCAAAGATAGTACACAGGGTAGGACTATTTTGGAGAAAGAGGAAGAAAGATGAGTAAAGGGCAGTGAAACGCATCTGGCCAGCACAAGTCAGGGTGGCAGCTGCTGTGTTTGCCAAAAGCTGACAGAGTGGTATGGAAATTTCAGTTATCTGCCAGATAAAAGAGACAAAAAGCAGCCTCAGTAGAGCCTGCTCGTCCTTCACCAGGAATTCGCTGAATCAACTAACTTATTCCCATCACACATTTGGGTTCAAGACGCTCAAATAAATTGCATAAAATAAAGAGTAAAAGCTGGGAAGACCTAAAGTGAGGCTGGGTATCCAGGGAGAAGGCCTTCCATCCTCCACAGCGACCAAGCAGGAGAAACAGCAACCACTGCACAAAGGGAACAGCATGCCAGGAGGAGAGAACAGCCAACCACCATCACATTTGAAAAGACTTGGCTTAATCAATAACCACCGGTTGGGTCAGAGCTTGCAGCGCTGCCCTGGAAGCACCAACACCCTCAGCCGAGATGCTTCTGGAGAGTCAGATCAGCAAGAGCAGAGCAAGGTAATGCACGGGGCAGGTGTTCGAAGAGCATGGCACTGGGGGCCAGGGCATTGCCCCAGGGTGGTCCTGTGGATTTGGGGGTGTGTGCACGTGAGAAGGCCAGTTCGATGTCACCCATCTCCTCACCACTGACTTAGGTGAGAGCTACTGACTGCCTTTCGCTGCAGTACTCTTCTGCTTTTCACACGGAAGAGTTTAGGGACAGCAAGCTCCCAGCAGATTTCACGGCATGGCCTGTTTTTCATGCTGTCGAGAAGCAGCATCTATTTTGTGTTTTTACTAAAATGGGGACAGCGGTGTGCATGATGCTATGAACACAACCGGTTGCTAAAGCAAAACTTTCAACTGAAATGGAAAAGTTTGCACTGTTTGCTGAAGATTATTGGAATCTGGATTCTAAAATGCTCATTTGGCAATCTTTTCCAATTTTCTAAAGGAAATTATTAATTTTCAGGGCTAACACCACTAAAATACTATCTTATGTGCCAATGAGTGCTCTGGCAGCATCCACAATAATCCCAGCACCTGGATCAACATATGAGAACTTGTAAACTGCTTCTGTCTACAGCATATAGGAGAAATAATTTTATATTTTCAGGATGAGTGCACAGTTGAAAGAAGCATTTCCTTCCTTTGACTTTTCTTCAGTCACTAATCCCCCATTTGTTTACCACAAAGGCTGTCCTTTCTCTTTCTGCGGTAGAGGAAGGTAGTAAGACCAAGGTCTCCTTTTAAGCTCTAGAAAGGAACTTAATTAACCAGCCAGGACCACTTCCCAATGGATGGAGCCCTTCCTGTGGGGTCTTTACTCCATATACTCACTCATCCTTTACATACAGACTTCCTTCCAGTTTTTGCGTGCTTTACGCTTTCTAACCAGCTGCTTCATCACCCCTGAGAGAGTTAATGAGGCTTTTCAGGGGTTTTGCCTGAATTATATTATCATATTAGTGTATTATGGAATAACGGTAATGAAGAGATCTTTTAATTCCTGCTGCTATTATCCTTGGTCTATTGCCTTGTACTTCACTGAAAACCTCCTAGGCACCTGTACCTTCTGTTAACTCAGGGAACTAACAAGAACATCCAAATAATCGAAATTATCCCTGTAGTCACATGACAAATAACCAGTTGGCCAGATTATAAAAATAAAACAGAAACAATACTTGAACAATCTATTAGGAATCTTTATCATAGGTCTGGGATGGAGCCTCAAACAAGAAACTTCCACTAATATCACCAGGGTACAAAAGAAAAAAGGAAAAGAAAAAATCCAAAGCAAACACAGAAAAATCAAAGTTTCCTACTGTGTCTTTTGAATAAGCATCCTGGATTCCAGAGGTGCTTAAGCAGCTTTGCCTCTGTCTCCCCAACATGCATCCCAGCTGGAAATGTCAGCCTGGTTTCCTCATAACTAGGTCATTCAGGACATTTACCAGCCCGGGGGTTCCACCTGGGGGGTTTGTTTAGTTAGCACAGTGACGAGTGAAGAGATTACAGGGGGATCAGCCCCAGCTCTCCAAGGACAGGGCCTGCTTTTAATGCTTTGCCTACCTCATCTGAGGAACAGGCAGCCAAGAAAAGGAACAGGGATAAAGGGAAGCGATGACCCAGGATGTGCAGGGCATTGAAACCCTCTCTGCCTTACCAGTAGTGCTGAGAATCACAGTGGCCTCAGAGTTAACTGTATTCCAATCAATGTCTGTGGGAATGGCACGGAAGGAATTGTAAAAAGAAAATAAATACCTCCTGGATGAGCTATGACGTGATAGTGAATGCTAAATTTTACGAGAAAAATAACGCAAGCATTACTTCTTCACTGGAACATGCAGCAAACACCCCAAACAAATGAAAAACCATCACAAGCTAAACTAAATTAAACCTCACCGAGCTAAATGGCAAAAAAAAAAAAGCGCTCCATTTTCTAGCCATCCTTCTACCACTGATTCAGATGCATGTCTACAACTACACTGGGTACACTTCATGCCCCTGCAGCACACATCATTTACCCTCAACTGCAGTGACATACCTTCACTTCCCACAGTCCAATGCCAATGGACTCCACAGACACCTGCTCTATTTTAGCACTGTTAGTCTCCTACAAAACCTTCCCCTAAGCACACATAATGCTGTCTGACGCTGTTCATCCCCCCACCCACTAAATAGCATGGCCCTAAAAATGTGCAGTATCCTCTAAAACAGCGCACGCTGCCATTTCTTCTTTCAACTACCCAGACGGGGTCAGCTGGATGGACCACCCATCTCCTACCAGACTTCCCCCCTGACCACCACAGCTCCATCACGCCAACCAAAGCGGTCCTCTCCTCATCCACTCGAATGGCAACATGCGTAACGCAGACAGCTGGGATTCCTGCGGGAAATTATCACCCTTTTTCTTAAGCTCCAGGGCAGAAGGAAGCAAAATTCAGCGAGTGGGCATCTCTTCTTCACTACCCAGTTTTCTGAAATTTGGATTCTGTTGAATTTGATGCTCTGGAAGAACACTTATAACCACATTGATAGCCGATTTCTATGTCAGTAAGTCAAGAGATTGTTATCGTTTACTTTGTTCTACTACAAAACCAACTTCTTGTTGACTGAAAAAAGAGAAAGTATTTAAGACAGTTCTACCTTCAGCTTTACGTCTGCAGAATGGGATTAACACACTGCAGAATTAGTCACTGCTGCTCTGATCAATGGATTGATTTCTACATTCCTTTAAGGATTAACATAAAACCTCTGGGGTATCCCATCTCTCTCATGATAATGCAAATATTTAATGGTCAGTGGTGGGTCCCTGTAAAGAGGACAACATTAATTTTTTAAATAAGGAATCACAATTACTAGCATTTCTCCTCTCCCTACTATCTTATGTGAGTAACTTGACCTCCTGGCTATGATCTGAGTATAGATTTCACTGCAACATTTAAAATGATGTTATCAAATTAAGAGGTCAGTGTCTCATCATGACTGGAGTCTGTTCCTTACAAGTGCCCAGCAGTATTACAAGCGGATTCAAGGGACACAGTAGAGTAGCACTGGGCATACAGAGTATCTCACCCCTCTTTTGAGTGCTTATTTATTTAGACAACCAGAATATTATTCACATTCTAAATTACATGCGATTTCACTCCACCACTTTCAACCAGTATCAGGCAGCCTTCTGCCTACATCCTGCAAGTTCAGGCATTCAGTTCTGCGGTTGATAGCAGACCAGAACTTTCGTCAATTTATTAACTTTATAATGCTCTTTTTATTACAAGCGTAAATCTCTCATTCTATGCATACAGGGTTTTTAAGTATCAGTAAACACTGAATGCTCATTTGATTCATTTTTGTCTCTGGAGGCAGATACCCACCTAAATACCCAATGATACATGACAGGGGTTTTCTGGTGCTTTTGATCTTCAGAGGATTTCCAGCCACTTCACAATGTCGATCTGCATCTGAGAATTTTAAAGAATGAAATTCAGTTTAAATATTCTACCGTTACAAATATAATTAGGATGCACCAACCAGTCTGACTTACATTTTTACCAAAAATTTTGGTTTTCCTTTCAGCACATATTCTTCTTTTTTTTTTTTTTATCAATGATAATAATGACAGATATTTAAAAGCAGGCCATGTCCTCATTCACGCAAGTGATTTTTTTTTTTTTTTTTTGAGCAAGCTACAACACAGATTTGATTGCGTTTTTTGCCTACAAAGTCTTTTTGGAGACAGTCAGCTAGGCAAATGAAACAGACAAAAACATGAGTACTAAAATAAAAGCAGCTCTAGCTATTGAAAAGAATTTACAAGAAATTCTTCATTGTTTTCTACAAGCTTGTCTGGCCCTAAATGGAGTAATACAGAGGTAAGAAGGATTTAAAGTTGTGACTATTGATTTTGGTCATGTGTTACTCACGTGGTACGGTGATTCGTATAATTCTTAATAAGTTAAACAGAGCACAGGGGCTATCCTGGCAACATGAAGCTTAAAAAAAACCCCAAACAAACCAACCCCCCAGAAGCCTTTACTGTGAACATTTAAACAACGTGGTCAATTGTAACCACATACAACAGAGCTCAAGGGTCTCAAAGATATGAACTTCTTGCAAAAAAATTGAAAATGAGCAGTCCCGTAACTACCTTAATTTGATGCTACAACTACGAACTCACAACTTAAAAGGCACTGCAAATACACAAGCAGAAAATCTGTGTAAATGCCCTGAACATCTAAGTGTTACTATGAAAGCATTCATGCTTAGGCAGTGGAATCCACTAACCTAAGGCAAAATTCACATGATGCTACATTTCAGTAAATAGTTCCAAGACTACTGGAACTATATTATTTTTTTAAACAACTCATAATGATTGGGTTATCTGTCTTCCAAAAGCACTTAAGTAATCCCCATCTAAGGCTTCCAGTACCCCTAGAACACAATTCTGTTTTGTACAAAATTGCATTCATCCATAGATCGTGTAGATCTAGAATTCCCTCACTGGGAATTACTTCCCACATACACATACCTACGTGTACACCTTTCTTCCAATAGGTTTCACACATGCAGGTGCAGATCTGCACTTTCTAACAAGCTTTACAAGAGCTAGATACTCTAAATGGATTATAACAACTGCAATTTCACTTTGTCTCCATCTTCTGCTTTACCAAAACATTCCTGTTTGTTTCATGCCACCACAAGACACGTAGTACATAGGCACATGAAGACGATAAGATATTATAAGAACAATTTATATTTGTGAAAAAAAAAAAAAAACCCCAAATTTATAATCTGTTCACGTACACTGTCTAGCTATGTGCAAAAAAACTTGCAGGCCATGAAACCACAGCAGTGACTGAAATAAGCATGTCAGTATGTTCATAGATGTTCGTAATGCAGCAGACAATGCACAACTGACTTCAATGCAATAAAGAAATTACTTGAAATTCTTACACGTGCTAGGCGTAAATGCTAGCTGCTATCTGGGAAGCCCAAAAGCTTCCAGAGCCCTAACACTGAGTACACAAACCACTTTATTATTTTCCCTTAATAACAAAATATGCTGTTCTCAGTGAAAAAGTGAGTGAAAAATTCCTAGTCCCTGGAATCTTTTTAATATTCCCCAACACTTGAAATAGTTTAAGTGACAGAGTGGAACGATGCGTCTCCACTGTCTCCCTCAGTAAAATAAGCACAGACTATACAGCGAGTATTTTATAGCTACTTTGGGAACAGCAAAGCATCGCCTAAGAAGCAATTAGCAAGAAAATTTTCCATCTACATGTCTTCACTGTAAAAAAAGACATTGAATCATGGTGAGATATTAATATGCTGACTGAGAATACAAACTGCAAAGAGAGCACAATTTCCATGCTTGAGGCAAAGCATGTTCACCAAAGGTATTCCAAAGCACACCAATCCGTTAAAACAGCTAAATGTGTTTAACAGCAGCAAACTTTAATCCACAATACGGTACTCCCATGAAAAATATAATAAAGTATAATCCTTATGCACTGCATACAGAAAAACTCAAAGTGAGATTGTGTATCACTCCAGTGTAAAACCATAGAATAAAATTTAGGTAGGAATTTGTCAAAAACAAAATTTTTAAAAAGTTCCAAAATAAAATATGGGCTTCTACATTTACAATAAAACTCTTAGTAATACTGGAAGCTATGAGAAATAAAAAATGTATTAAAAAAATACATTAAAAAACCCACGCAATTTGAAGTGTTAAATTTGATCGTATATTTTTTCAAATATACCAAAAGCAGAAAGTGTGCTAGTGCCTGCAGCAATAGGTAATGATCAAGGTGTAAGGAAAATACAGAAGGTAAAGGCATGGCAGAAAAGCTGAATTATTTCTTTGCAGCCATGTTCACTGCAGAACTTAAGCATGCTCACTTCCCAAACTCTTTTATGAGGAAACTGTGAGAACTGTGTCACATCAAAGTGTCAGTAAGAAATATTTCAAAGCAAACTGGTTAATGAATACAAACAAGTTACCACGAGCAGGTGGAATTCACGCAAACAGAAACTGCTGAGCACGTACACCTCTGGTGTTTAACTAATGCTTAAACTGGTCTTGGTTCAAGAGAACAAAAACAGGGCAAATGTGGGAACGTTCTTCAGTAAGCAGGTCTGCAGGCTGGCAAAAGGGCTGGGCTATTAATAGAGGCATGCTGTTGGGGAAAATACCAAGGGAGCCAACAAAGACCTTGTAAAGGGAAAACATGGTTAATGCGCTCACATTATTCAGCGGTGTGACCTTGCAAGCAGAAGGACAGTCGCATGCTGGGCCTTAGTAGCCCCAGCGCAGTCAGCAGGGCGAGGGAGGTAGCCCTTCGCCTCTATGCAGCCTTCGTGATGCCACGTCCAGATCCTGCACTGAGGTCTGGGATCCCCACAGTAAATGGGATAGGGACATACTGGACAAAGTCAAGCTATTAGAGGGTCCAGTTTGGGGTTGGATATAGGAAGTACACGGTGAGCCTGCAGGAAGTGGGTCTGGTCAGCCTGGAAATATGGAGGCCAAGGGGAGACCTGCTATCCACCTTTAACTACCTCATGGCACCGCACAGAGACCAAGCCAGACCTTCTCGGAGATATGTAAGGATAGGACCAGATACCATTGCTGTCTGTGGCAACAGACACAAGCTGGGAGATGGGAAATTCTCCTTGGATGTAAGGAAAAGATTATGTACTGCAAGGTTCATCAAACACCCAAACAGGTGACCAGAGAAGCCATAGAGTCTCTATCCGTGGAGACAGACAGACCTCCTCTGGACAAAAAGCCCCGAGCACTTGAGCTTTGTGCAGGGGTGGGATTAGAGACTTCCAGGGACCCCTTCCTACCTACACGGCCTGTAAAGCAGTGATTCCAAGTGCCACAAGTCTGCCGCGATCCTCTGAAGGAAGAATGACATGCTCACATGCAGCTGATCTGGCATCCAACCTGGCACTTCACTTAGCCTTTAAAAAACTATCACCAAAGACAGGGCAAAAGAGGAGTTTTAATCAGGGAATAGCACCTGATTAACATTGTCTGTGCAATGCCCCAAGACCCACACTGTTCAACATACAAAATGTCAGGAAAAGAGGTGATTAGAGAGTTAAAGCTTCCTGATAAGAAATTTCTGAGCATAATCAAAGCTAAAACTAATTGCAAAGGCTATCAGCAGCTTCAAGGAATAAACATAAATCAATTCTTCAGGGGTAAAATGACTGTAACACACACATAGAATAATGGGTTTTACACCACCACCATGCAGAAGAGAATTCATGGAGTCAGTCTCAACAGCTTTCTAAAAATACTAAAAACAGATGATACTAAAGAGTGGTCACTTAAAAGAAAATTAACATCAGAATATTAGAAATTATGATGATAGGAAAACAGAAAACCTGTGAGCCTCCAAAATGATGGGAAAGCTGTATCTTGAAGTGCATGTAATTTGGGGCACCATAAGCCTAAGGAGGATATAGTACAATTAGAAAAACTCCAGGGAACAGCATTACCAACACATGTGGAATGGATTCTTTAAGAGGTTTTAAACAGACCAAGTTCTTAACCTAGAAAAATTATGACTGTTGTGGGTAATACAGTTGTCAATGAAATCAGGAATGCTATGGAGAAGATAATAGTGAATGAGGCTTGCTCTTTTAGATTGAACGGGTTTTTAAATAATTTCCTTTTTTTAAACTAGATTTGTAGGTCTCTCAAGCTTAGACACTCTCATTAGGGAGTTACTTCTCTTTGACATTCCATCACATCTTTATCAAAATTGACATTATATAATGTATGTACTGTGCTCTACATATTCCCTGAATTGTATTCTTCTGAGAAACATTGGGAAAAAGGTAGCATGTTATTTTGTGTTACTGGCTACTAAAATACTGCACAAATTGTACTCAAAGATAACAGTAGAAAAATATTTTCATCCTAGATGCAGCCAAAATATCTTGCATAGCTATCAAAATCAAAGATGTAAAATATTGTGAACCAATACCCAGAAGCATTACTCACTAAAGATGAATGGGCAGTTTTGTCAGTAAAACATAGGCTGTGTGCAGTAACATCTTGCATATTCTACTGAATTTTCACTTGTCTTTGTTTTATCAAACCGGATTGTAACAAGGAAGTAGTGTGTACCAAACTTGCTATTAAATCAGCAGATTTAAAGGCATGTTAAGTTTTGACCATGAACAGTACACTCACTTCCAGATAACTGTACGGATAATGTATTACCGTTCACTGAAAACATTTTGACAATCGTGTCTACATAGACGGAGTGTAGTTACCCAAATTTAAATTACTGTAATTGACAGATGTAGTTATATTGATAAATCTGTATCTGAGCAACTGAAAAAAAAAATCCCTCAAAAATCTTCTCGTGCTGACGTAATACAGATCGCAGACACATGGCTCACTACCATGCACGTGCAATGCTTATAATCTGGTAAGAGATCCAATCCTGTCAGGGACTGTCACGACTGAGAGGAATGCCCACTTCGTTTTCCACTAATTAAGAGACCTTCCTTAGGTTAGGTTGCTTAACTTTCTACAAACGTGCAATATATCCAAACCAGTAAGGTGTTCTGCCTAGTTTAGTGCATGGGAATTTCCTCTTACTGAAACAGTGCACCAATTCTAATAATTCCTGAAAATCCATCACACAAGTTCATTGTCAACAACCACAGCAAGTCCATTATCCTCTGGTAGAAAAAAGTTGGAGATTTCCATGAGGTGCTGTGCTCCTAAGCAGGAGATGCCACGCCTTCTCAACCTCCTGGTGAACATCCCTAGACTGAACTTGGGTGTAAATGTGTCTCCACTACGTCCTGCTGGCATCTGAGCTGGGGCCATGCTATAGGGTTCATTAATGAGAAAAATCTAGTTCCCTGCACTAACTGAAGGAATAAGGAACATAGAATAGGACCTTGTATTGTGTCACTGGATGTAAGGGGCCGAGGGAAATTATGTGGGTGGAATGACATTAATAAAAATATCCTGTCTGAAATCTGCTTTCACCCAACACATGGTTGGGCCTGAGGTCAGCATTCTCAGAGGCTTCCATGCTCCTCCAAGACAGAAGAAATATGTGCAGATGAGTTCAGGTGGAATGCAAAAATCAATTTATTTCATGAGCAAACTCTGACCGCCTTGCTCAGCCTTTCTTCCTCAGAATTGGTGTCATTTACAACCTGGCACTTCAACAAACTGCGTAAGACTAAGATGACATAAAACCTGGTATGCTGCTGGGTACGTGTCCTACCATCCTTCTGTCTTCAGATGTGAATGGTTTCCGAGTGCGGGTACGGTGCCTGCTGCAACTCAGTCGTGAAGTGCAGTTACGTTTTCAACCGCCAGTCTGGCACACAGAGTCAGGTGAGTCTGACTAGATTCAAGTTTCAGCACACCAACATGGAAAACAAATTCCAAATCAGCTCTTGGACATCCTAACCAGCTCACACCTTATCACATCATGGGTGACCTGCCACTCTGGCCAGGTTATTATCTAAGCACGGTTCTACCTCTTGTAACACCAACACAGACATTCAATGAACATTGCGATCACTGAGTGGTATTCCACATGTAAAATTATTACTGCTGATTAAATGTCATCTAAAATAAAAAAATTAAAATATTGCTTGCATTAAGCTATCCTTAGGAAAGGATGCAAGGCACTCTCAGGAAGAGAGCACCTATTGAGTTATCGCATTAAAATCTACAGACTGCACTGAACACAGGCCACCAGATTTAAGTACAGGAATAAAACTAGAAAACAACTTTTTAATTTACTTATTAGGCCTTACTAGAGTAAGAATATGACAAAGACAATGCAGGTAAGGGCATTGTACGATTCCAAAGAGAGAAATACTGCCAGAAACAGAATATATGTGTGTGTGTATATATGAGTGCATGTACACACAAAGAAACCTAAGTTGAATTAATTGAGGTATAATCTGGTTTCCACTGCTACAAAATAATTTGAATGTTGTGTCCAAAAAGCATTAATAACTCCCATTTCCCCTGCCACCCCAAGTCTATGTTAGGTCTAATCAAGAAGCATCAGCATTTAAAACGACAAAATTGCCAAATTTCTTTAGACCAAAAAAACCCCAAAAAACCGAAAACCAGAGACTACAGGAAAAAAAAATAAATCTTTCTGCTCTTGATGGTAATCTGATGTGTCACTTTTTCATTCAAAGGAACAAAGAGGAAGCACAGCATGGTCAGTCTGATCCAAGAATGACTAGTTCCTGTTGAAACACTCAGCTCTTCACTCCTTTGTTTTAAAGTGGCAGTGTGTATATAACACTTGTTCTAGTATGATAATTTAACAGCTGGATGAAACTTTTTTCCTTCTATTTTTTCCTCTTCCTGAAACAAAAGTCTCACCTTCTTCCAAAGTGAGTTACTGCAGCGTGTGAGAAAAATAGGGACACTGACAAAAAGATTCAAAGTTCAATTGAACTTCTAAAATTAGTTTTCCTCCATGATTCAGCAGAAATCAGTGCCGATTACATACATTAAAAGGTACAACGCTTTCCTCTCAGAAAATAACCATTATTTTACATTAGGGATTAAATACATAATCCTAGTCCAACCTCAGACACACTTCCATAAAATGCAACCCATATTCTTCACACAGCAGATAGTTTCCTTAAATCTGAAAGATGCTCCTGACTTGCCCAGCTTTGATAAAAGAAAGAAAATATCCAACAGAACAACTAAATAACACAAGGATAATGAATAGAAATATTCACCAAGTTCTGTACGACTGCAGAAGTAAGCAAAGAGTTTGCATGTGAAGAACGGCTGGTGTTAAAGTACATAAGGGGAAAATAATTACTCAAAACCAGAACTGGAGCCTCCATGGAGTAAATTTCTTATAAACAACACTGATATCATCAGCATCCCACTTAAATATGCTGGGAAAACATTCAGCGTTAATCTAGTAAACATAGTTATAAAACCAGCATCAAATATTCAAAAAAGGTCTCTTCAGTTCTAATAGAATTGGCAGTACAATGAGCCAGCACAGCTCATTTCAGAATACCAAGTGTCTGCTCCAAGAACTGCATCTATGGAAGACCATGACACAAACATAACCAGTGTGAGCAGTAAAACAAGGCGCTCAGTGCGGATACAAAACCTGCTGCAATGTTCAGTGACTTCGCAGCTGAACTTGCCCACATCAGCATGTAAAGGACATACAGTTACTCCCTATAACTTACAACCTTTAGTAGTACTACTAGTGAGTTTACCAGTTCTTTGTATTTTGGCTATAAAAACACGCATAACATAAAATTTTATTTAAAACTAAAATTTAAAACTGGAACAGACAAAAAAAAGATGCAACTATGATGTAATAATAACCATAGCTATCACCACCATCTGATCACAGCATAACAAAGGGCTATACTAGAGGCCAGATTTAAATTCTTATGCAGCCTCAGCTCCTTATTCCTTGACCAACCCCACTGAGGAAAAAGTAGAACATGTACAGATCTATACTTTCTGCTCAGCGAAAGAACAAACAAATACAAAAGTGAACTCCTTTCACACTGCCTAGTAGGAAATATGGGTTTTATGTCACAGCATTGATTTCCCCTCCCTTCCCCCAATTTTTTTTTAATGGCAATTTGTTGTAAGTGAATGTGGCAATAGTTATACCCTTTTCAATTCATTTGAAATGTTTCCCCAGCCTGGAATCTGTTCAAGGCAACCTGACTTTATTCAATGTGTTGGTGATATGCGGGACAAATGAAAAAAATGAAAAGCAAAAGTGTATAGACAAGAAATGTTTATTGAAAAAAGAAAATAAAATTAAAAGACAGAAATGGGTGGGAAGCACAGCACACAGAACTAAGAATTAAAAAAACATCTTACATTCTGCCTTAATGGCAGCACAGTTAATAGGGACAAAGGGACGTCTTGCTGCCTGCCGCAGCCGGAGGGTATTTTTGCAGACCTGACGGGCCAGTTTTGTCCAGCACGTTGTGTGAAGAAAGAAAGCTTGACGTGTTTTCACCGCCGACTTTGGGCTCCCAGTGTTACGAACTGGAGTTCCCTGTGTGGCCTGCCGGGACATATGAGTTCTAACATGGGATTCCTACAAAATAACAAACAAAAAAGTCATAACATATACATCTGAATTACAGAATTAAAAAAATAAATAAAGCCACAATCTGGATAAAATTCACAAGGCTAATCCAACACTATGTATAATCACTATAGAAAAAAATGGGGCTTATGCATGAACCTGTAAAACAGTAGAAAACTACTGTGAGTGCATATATAATGCGTTCTAGATGAGATACTGTGTAGTCATATTAACATTTCATAGGCAACACACCATTTGATTGACAAGATTACATTTGTCCACCAAAAATGTATGAAGTGGATGCTTGTTTATTTAAGACATAGTCAAATAAAGACACGGCAGGACATGTACAGCATTCAGCTCTACTTCAGACAGGAAGGATTAATAAATTGTGTTATGTAATACTGAAGTTGAACACATACACAAATATTCACATCACAGCAGTCTTGTAAAAGCACCACATTTCAGTTTTGGTAAGTTTATCAACACAGTCCTACCTCTGTCGGTTGGCTGGAAGACAGTTTATCCTCATCTGTCTGTGTGGGCATTTTCAGGCCACCATATTTCTTCCAATAAATCCAGCAAGATGCACACAATCTGCACTGCATGTTAGGAGGACCCCAAGAATACCACTGGTGAGACTGTGGAGCTAAGGAGGAGAAAACAGCACAGGTTAACTGGTGCATGCTACACTCAATGTATTAAATTCAAATGCTGTTAAAACATACCTTTATATGGCCATAACATGTGGCATTATAAAAGCATAATATGGATAAATATTTAATACATTTGACATGGAGAAAATAATAACTTGACTTTTTAGTTGATTTACTTTTCCTAAAAGCACCCCAGAAGTCAACTCCAAATGGAAATTTCAAAAATGCTTCCCTATTTAATTTCAAACCAGGGACTTTGTATTGCCAAGAAGGTATTTTCTTCCAGTACTACCAAAAAGACCCACTCCCAAACCACCCTCTAAATCCTCCACTATTTCTAATCTTACTCTGGAAAACAGGCTTATTAAGTTCCTTGTTACTTATTAGAATTACTTAAGATCTGGGATTTTTGCTCCGGTCATTCAAAGTTCATACTTTCAAGATCCATATACGAAAAAGACAAGAACATCTCCTGTTGACACTGAAGAGGCATATGTACCTTTATCTTGTGCGTGTGGAGACTGAGCAGGAAACACTAATTTAACCTTTTTTCTTTTTGTAATTTTTCACAAGAAAACTATTTTTAAAAATGTCATTTGAAAAACAACAAAGTATATAACTGGAATTTCCTGCACAGAAATATGGTTTTAATTTAATTGGTGTTTAAGCGACAAATAGCCATACCAATGGTAAGTGAAGAACTCTTTTCAGTTCTTTCCATGTCCGGATTTTATTATACCTGCTCTCATATAACCTATGTTGAAGGCTGCTATTTCAAGTCCAACAAGGACCATCAGAAACATACAAAATACTAGGGGAAAAAACCAACATGTCCTCTCCCCACTCCCCAACAACAACAGAGGGGAGTGACATTAAATCAATATATTGAATGCAGGTCCAACTTTAAACGTGTTTCTGCCACACAGGTCATTGAAAATTATCCTCTATAGCATGCAAACAAAAGCACATACATTCCTCCTTTCTAAAAACCAGTGTATATTAAGATTAGCCCAAACTAATGAAGTATTAAAGAAAACCAAACCCTAAATGTACTTACTGTAGCAGCTTTCACAAGCCCGACCTATTACTGTGGGCTGTGCCTGATAAGAGGCTCCCATTGCTCCATTGACTGCAGCAGGTTTCCCATTGTTGCTGGATATTTGATTGGGATTTGGTTTATTGCTTTAAATTTAAAAAAAAAAAGTGATTTTACTAAATGGTTAGTCAACATAAAAACAAAACAATCTAATTCTGGAATTCTGATGTGTGGTGACAACATCTGTCAAATCTGCTCTAAACAACGAGCCTAATTTTATACTCCTCTAGTATTTTTAGCACTGGGAGACTTGCTATACAAAGAGCTGCTCTGATACTCAAATTACATATATTTGTTAAATGCTCTCACATGGTCTAAGCCACTTGGCAAGCTAGTAAAAGACAAAGTCTCAGGGACAAGCATTAAGAAAAGCCTGAAACGGCACAGACTATAAGAGGGGGGTTCCAATCAACAGATAAGGCTTTACAAGGTGAGCCTGGCTTTGGGTGAAGTGTAACAAGACAGATGAGCAACAGTGCATATAATACTACAAGGCTGTCCACCCTAGAAGAGGGTCTGCTGACTCCCATCTCAAGTAGGAGCACACACCTTCCCAACTGCACTCAATGTGAATGTCCTGTAACTCTGACAAAGCTCACCCATATAATGTCAGGCTGGTCTGTCTGGGTTCTGGCCTAAACCTTCCCTCCTAGAAGGCTGAAGAACTGGTTTAGGAATTTTTTTTTCCCATTATATTATCTTATTATTATTGTGATTATTTTATCTACTAATAATTTAGTAAGTAGAGCTTTACAAGCCAGTTCAGAGATTAATTAATACACTCCCCATTAGGTTAAGTACAGTATTTCCAAGGCACCAGCTTTGTGGGTGTTAATTACCCCTTTGACCAACCATACCTTCAATACAGTGCAAAGCTGGATACACTGAACCCTAAAATGATTATTCGCTCCTTTAGGTTGCTGTGCTGGTTTTAGCTGGGACAGAGTTAATTTCTTCACAGTGGCTGGTATGAGGCTGTGTTTTGGATTTGCACTGATAACACTGGTGGTTTTAGTCGGTGCTAAGCAGTGTTTGCATCAATTCACGGACTTTTTTAGCTTCTGATACTGCCCCTGTGTTCCCAACTTTCTCACTAAAGAAAGCTGGGAGGGGACACAGTCCCGACAGCTGACCTAAACTGACCAAAGGGGTATCTTGTTCCATAAAACATCATGTTCAGTATGTAAATTGGGGGTGGGCTGGGGGTTCACTGTTTGTCAGCTGGCTTTCTCGGTCACTCTGATTCGGGAGGCTCACTCTGACTCTGGTGAGATCCTTCTCTCCCAGGCTCTCTGACTCTTGCTGCTCAGGACCTGGCTGGGTATATATGTAATAATATTACATATTATTATTAGCTGTAGTATTTTCATTACGTATTATTAGTAGTATTGTTAGTATTGTCACTGTCACTATTTCATTCACTTATATTCAATCACCAAATTGTCCGTGAGTTTCCTTGTCTTCTCCAATTCTCCTCCACCACTGCAGAAGGTGGGAGGTGAGTGAGTGGCTGTGTGGCGCTTAGTTGCAGGCTGTGGCTAAACCATGACAGTTATGCAAAATATATTCCAGATTAGTTAAAATAATTGATTGCAGAAACCTTTGCTGTATCAAGTCTCTGCTCCAAATGCCAGCAAGTCTGTTTCCTGCCTTCTCCTTTTCCACTACATCCAGTGAGAGACACTTTTACAATTTCCACCTACTCTTTATCAAGTACCATGGGCTCAAGGTACAAGAGAATCGATCGGGAGACGATCGATTAAGTCTCCCACATTATAATCTGTTGCTTAGTTACCCTTCCAGAGAAGCCATGAGTTGAAAGGGATTCTGTGGTATTGAGGACAGAACCTTGCTTTCACGTGAAATACCTTTTGATCAAGTTCAAAAAGGTATACAGCTACAAGAATCAATTCTACTCAAAGACTTCAAATACAACAAATCAGTCTCGAAACAGAGCATTAGTCATCCATTTGCTCATGAGTTCCCCACACTGCACAGTTAAAGATTTGAGAAGTCCTATTTCTCACCATTCTACACTCACCACTGACTATGGATTTGGTCTTGACACAGAGGCAAGAGACAAACACTAAGAAAGGTAAAAACTGCAAAAATCCTACATTTCAAAACAGGTTTTGTTGTCTAATACAACTAGTCCCTACGGTGAACATACTGGCAAAAGTCCTGAATTGTCCACATGGACCAAGAAAATTAAATTGAAAAACCATTATGTGAAGACTGAGCATCTTAAGAGTTTTCCTAAAGCAGCCACTTCCCTGAGAATGTTTGGGAACGCTCATACTAGAGTTTTCAGCTTTTTTTAAAAGGCATAATTTATTAGAGACTTGAGTTTCAAAACACATTTTTTGAGGGAGATGAGATTAAAAGACTGAATTTAACAGTCTGCTGTTTATGTTATTAAATCCGTGTAAGAGAGAAAAGTCCATGAAATATGGAAATGAAGGTCTAATATATGCAATTTCTACAAGTCACCAAAAAGACAAACGTGGATTTTCTAAGTATTTCATTTGCTATTCTAGTCTTCCATTATACAAACACTCATAGCAATGGGGAATTCACATATATGTGAACTGAATATACCCACAGAAAGCTTAAAAGCATGTCATCTGTAATCCTTCCTCTTTTCATAATCTTAAGGAAATTATGAACAGGAAGGAGACAGATTATATCTTGTTCCTTTAAACTACACGTTAACAAGAGCTGATATAACATCAAGTTTAAATCTTAAAAAAAATAAAATCCCTCATAACAAATTTCATTAATAAGACTTGTTCAAAGAAAAAATATTTTGGGCTGTGTGCTACCTTTAATTTACAGAACATCTCGTCTCTAGCTGAAGAACAGACTGTATCAGCAAGATAAAAACACAATGGGAAAGCATCTGAATTTATTTTAAGTAACTGCACTAACAACTGCTTCTCTTTTGAAATACAACACTTCAGATTTGTGTAAATGCAGTAATACAGAGATTCAGAAGCGATTACTCTGGAAAAACTGATTCTTAAATGTTAAGGCCCTTCTTGCATGTGAGCAGCCCACAGGGCACTTGATCACCTTTTGGAAAACTTCACACCCTTCCAGAACAGGCAGTTTGCAGGCCAAAGACAATGGGCTCAGGGAAGAACTCAGGTTTCACTTATGGCAAGAGTTTGTGGCATTTTCTGATTTTATCTCTCTATATTCTGTTTGTATATAACATATTTAGAAAGCAACTATTAAAAATTCAACAAAGAAAATATCAAGCATGTTACACTGTTTCAACTTTACCTGTACATTATTCAAAAAAAAAAGACTTTATTGTTGTACTCACTAGGTGGGGATGTATACTTGTTTCAATTTACTTTCTGCTTCAGCTGCTTTCAGACGTTTCTAGTTGAAAAATCAACACATTAAAATATTTTATTATATTGAAGTAGGAGATTTCATAAAACTGCACACAATCCATCTTTAAATTATTTCTATTTTGTGATTCCACATGAGCCTCCAAAACAAGTGTAGAAATCCACAAGATGAAAACCATGAAAAACAAGGTCTGTTTTTACTATTAGTTTGAAATTATAGTACACTGTCCTCCCCAGTACAACTCATAGGCCTCACACATGAAACAAAACTGTAAAAGGACAATTGCAATTTACACAAATTACATTTACATACGACGCTGTGGCTAACCCTCACTGCAGATTAAGAAGTAAATAAATGAATGAAATTGCACACGATGAGCTCAGTCATGTAACTCAGTGCTGCTTGCATGCTCTGCCAAGCCAGAGGCTAGTATTTTATAAGTAGCGTAAGGAAGGGAAACAGTAAAGCCCACTGAAGTAACCAGACCAATAATATTTTTCAGCAATGGCACAAGAAATAAGAGTTCTGATGTCTACTGGTTATCCAAAACTTTTGTCTGTATGTAAAAAAGGAAGAAGAAAAAATGTATTATTTCTCTGCTCTTCCTGTACTCAGTATGTTCACATGGAAAAAAAAGAAAAAAGGGGGAATGGGGGGTGCATGGGGGAAGGAGTAGAAACAAGGTCAATTTTATCACAGAGAAATAAAAAAAGTCAGGGAACACTGATATCCAGCAATAATAAACCAATACTACCTCCCTGCCTCTCAAGATTCTCCCTTTCTTTAACAAGTGTTTAAAACTCGGTCGACCATTTCTCCTACAACAGCCAATTCTCTTCTCTGCTGTACTCCTATTTTCTGATAACCAATCTTTGCAAGGCTCACAATTCAGGAAGGTATTTCCCACCTTGAGAAGAGTATCATCAACAGACTGCTCTGAGAGTCTCTTGTCTGAGCCCAGAGGCGAGTTACAGGGTTAATCGGCTTTAGTGGTCAAGCAGCCCGAGTCGGCCTCCTGTAAGCCGCTGCTCTTCTCCATTTCAGAAAGTTGCCATGTGCCACCCCTTACCGTAACTTGTAAAACCTGTGTCTCTGAGGAGCAAGCTATGACAAACAGACTCCTAAGCAGTCCACGCCACCAGGAATTAATTCCCATGCAATACAAGAGCCCTCTTCCATTTATTTCCAAGATTCACTTTTTTTTATAGCAGCCTTTCGCAGGTGCCGAGCTGCGTTCGGAGCTATAGAAGTGACTTCCATTGATAGACCTAGTGGAGCTGCAGTCCTTTACCAGCACCGGGCTTGGCAACTGTCTCTTTTTCCTTTCCATAAAATACTCAACAATACAGATCTTGTCAAACTGAAAAAGCACGCGAGAAGGTCGATCAGCAGGTAACACGCGTTCCGCGGAGGTTCATAACAAGCTGGTCCCGTTCCACAGAAAGAACAAATAAATCTCACTGCACACTGACCAAGAGCATCAGAGAAAAAAAGAGAAAAACACAATAAAGGGAAAGAAATGAGGAAAGTAGCCTTGAAGCACTGTCAAAATGTAAAAGCATTCGTAGGAAACTGTATTAAGCCCTGATGGCAGTGTCAATGAGAAGTGACTACACACATTAATTAAATTTTAGCGTATTTTTAATACTGGCGTGGGGGCTGTATTTACTGAAGTGAATCACATACTGCCTTCACCAAAATAATCACACAATGCCATTTCAGTACAAGCTATTTTTTTATGCACTAAAACTAGTTAACATTGCTCATTAAAAGCAACAAAAAATGTCACAACTTGAATTCACACTGACCTATTAAGTACCAAGAGAGAAGAAAGGATGTAGGCACAAAACTATCAACAAAGAGTTGCAATTTCTGAGACGAAACCTCTGTCTCCCGAAATTTAGAAGACGCAAACTCTAAAGGCTGGAAGTTGAAATTGAAAACATTTAAGACAAGAAACAAAGCACCGGTCTGTAACAGTAAGGGCAATAAAACATTGCAGCAATGCAACAGAGACGAGGCTTTTCCTGAATAAAAATTCACATCTAATCTTAAGCAGTGTAAGTCTTTCAAATAAGTCTTCCAGACTGCATTGCAGGGAAGGCCAAGCTACACTAACCTAGCATTTCACCTGGGCTCTACTATTTTTAATCAACTGCCCTTGAAACAATGCTATTTGTTTTTAAGAACTTTTGTTATGTACATCAACTGACAAATATCCCAAGAAAGGGCCATTTCCCTATGTTAGTACTGTTTTCAACAGTGGAAATAAATAAATGAGAGGGAAACGCAACACATTGTTGTACTACTGTAATTTAGTTATCCTTACCTATCTTCTCTCCTTTTCTACTGCAAAGCCTCAGTAAAAGTCTTTTTGCACTGAATCACATTTTTAAGAACACTGCAGATAACAAGAACACATTTCATTCTGTGGCAGGAGCCACCTGTCCTTCCTCAAACACTCCATAACGCTGTGGTCATGAGAACTGCCATCTCACCCAGAACAATTACTGAGGGCTTGAATTAGTGTTGCTAGACAGGTCCAGCACAGACGGAGAACTTTAACGTATCTATTTACCTTCGCCTGGACACTGAAGGGAACATGCTCTGAAGGCAAGGTGGCAGCAGTATCTCCACTGCCATTAAATCACCACCTTTACTTGCCAAGCAAGAATAACGTTTAGTAGCAATTAAGACAAGGAAACTTTTCTTAGGCCTGACAACGCAGCTAATTCACAGAAAGAAATTAAGATAATTAAAGAGCAAATTTTCATATTAAATCGCACCAATCTAGAATTCAGAGACTGTATTTTATGCATAAGATTCAAGTACGTCACCCTTTTTTTTTTCCTGTTCCCCCAAGTTGCCCTACTCCTCAAGCATGATATTTAGAGAAGAATGACTCTGAAATTGCTACTTTCTAACTGAACATATTTTCTCCCTGAAATGCATTCAATTATCACAGCTTGTTCTGGTGGGGAAAAAAAAAACCCTACAGACATCATTTTTACTGAACTATTTTTACCGTTCCAGAACAAACTAAACAAGGGCAGGATGAAGACCTGATCTCTCACCAGGATAGAAATCAGGTGTGTGGCCTACACTGGTTTTGTTATCGATCATCATGCATAACCTCGAAAGGACACGTCCAAAGCATTAAATCCCCTGGTGCACTGCCATGTTCTGAGTTAGGATGCTCTACGTTTACTCAGTTACACGTAAAACACAGGCACTCATAAGAGCATTCAAACTGTAGACAACCATAAAGCCTATGTGTTTTTCTTAGACGTGAGGCTAAAAAAACCTAATCCTGCAAAAGGATACACAAACTCAACACACCATCACACACCTCAATTGTTGTAGCAACATAATGAAGCTCTACAGAACTTCAGAGATGGACTCTCAGTCTTACACCAAGCACTCCAGAGCAAGTATTTCAGAAAAATTTCACAGGAAACAAGATCAGTCTCTGATCTGTCAGTACCCAAGAGTACTGACAAAAGTCAATTTGCACTTCAATTTATCCTTACTCCATGGCTCTCAGCATCAATAAAATGTTTATATCTGATTCTCAACATCATCCCTTGCCCAGTCTGTCAGAGCCGACAAACAGCACAGCAAATCTCTCCTGGCAACAGCTTGCTAGGATGAAGATTAACAGTGCAAAAAAAAAGTTAAAATGAATGGAGACAACCCCAGAAAAACATACTATTTTCTCTTTGTATTATCTGAAGAACTAAAAGGTCCTAGTGATAGTCCAAGAATCTACGATGTGGTAAAAGATGCTTCTCATTTTCTACATGCTAACAAGATGATGGAAACACAGTTCCAAGTACACCAGAACAACCTGAAGCAATCATCCATCTGACACACTGTAACAAAGTCAGCAACAAGTCCAACAATCCATCTAACAATACAGTTGCAATTGTCACAGGATAAAATTTATTTTCAACATGCTATACATACATCACCACTAATTACACAGCGCACAAAGGATCTACAGACTTGGGATGTTAAATCTTAAATTAAAATGGAGTATTGTGAAATATTCTGTATATCTAAATCAAGGAGTAAATATATATATGGTATAATATATAAAAAGCACTAACACTGAAATTTTGCCTAAACCTACTTAAAATATCCCCAAGTAGGCACACAATATAATCTTATGTTTCTGCTCCAGAGTAACCCAAACAATTCAACATTTAACACAACATATATCCCATTTCCTTCAGTCCCATGCACAGCTTCCCAGCCTAAATCATTTGCTTGGCAGCCCATTTCCTTCTTATCCCATACTGCAGCAAGAACCAGGAATCACACTGCTACAAACCAGCACACAATACAAATGGCTTAAAAAGCTCTTCGCAGCCATGTGATGTACAGTAGGCATCAGAGGATTGGACAATGCACCCTGTGAACAGCACAAAACCACTGGTCTATAGCTTAAAATATTACCATAGACCTCTCACCATATTTAAGAATACAAACATTTTTACGCTTTTAACAAGTTCTGATTTGTCAAGAACACGGCAGACTGGTTCATGCTGAAAATGCCATTAAATTACCTGCTGCACATATCTGTCGGTGGTTTTCCACATGTAATAATACTCAATGATGCTAGTCAGAGACTTCCAAGGGAGCTGAAAAACATTTGTACAAATTAAAGTGGTCCCAAGAAATTGCAATGTCCACATCTTAAACACATGTAAAAACCAAGTATAGTTGACACAGAAATACTAAAATGAGAATGCATTAAAAACCTGTATTAAAATCCATATGCAAATAGATATGTATTACTCTTAATAATACACAAACTTTCTTCACAGTTAACAAAGATGCAGAATTACAATATTACACATCCAAATCCAAACTTAATTTATTCTGTTTAAGCCATATGGTTAAACAAAATGATCAAAACAGTCTCCAGATTTCCATCAGGAAACACAGAAGGTAATATCTCTATTATAAAGGGTATCAGATGGAGAACAGCATCAGGACTAAAATAAATCATCTTGACAAGACTGTGTTCAAGCCTCATGTTAATTTTACTCTTAAAAAAAAATACAGTGGTTATTGTACTTAGTTCACAGGTTTTTTAAGTCCCACAATAACTCCGCTGCTCATACAATACCACTAGTTTTGCATAAGCTTCTGCATACTCTTGACCATTAAACCAGAAATAAAAGGACACTAGGGACAAGTGCTGCCTCAAGCCACAAGAGCGATACTGACAACGAATATTTCAAAAATCTCTGGGCAAACCCAGGGCAAGTGACAATTACTATTATTATTTTGGGTGCACATTTTCATTGGTAAAGCGAAAATGTAGTAGCCTAAGTTTAAGGAAGAAAATTAAACATAGGGCAGCCATTTTTAATTACTACCAAATCACCTATGTAACCATACGTTAAATAAATTCTATCATATGAATTAGTCATTCTCTTACAGAAATTATGCAATTTTCCTTCATTACCTGCAAGCATGTTACTATTTTATGCATGTTTTTTTTACCTAGAGACATGCATTAATGCTAACATCCTCTACTCTCCAGAAACAAGGATGCTTTTTAAGATCACCTAAAAAAAAATATGCATGTGGAAACACTATCTTTCCAACCTTACTCACTCCACTTTGGGGCTTTCCCCATGTCTTATGCCAAAGAATAGGTTCTTGAACCTCTAATTGAGTTCCTCAAAGCAACAACTGTACCAAGCTGCCTCCCCCAGCATGCAGGAGCTCGCAGCCAGTTTCTCAAGCTCCTTGCTTGCAGATACTCAAGAGGAACAGAGTGTGGCTCCCACCTCTGACTTTCTGGGTTTCAGGTCCAGACTTAGCTGTGAATTCTTTTTGAGACAGGGTACCACAGCATGTAAATCCCTGGTCCAACCAATCGCAGTTTTGTCTATTTGCATTTAACATGTAGCAGTGTAACAAATGCATAAACTGATGGTGCAACAGAAAACAACACAATACGGTTTACTAAAATCCTTCTACTTTCTCAGGTAAATAATGCTTTAAGAGAAATGTTCCCAAGAAAAGGCCAGTGACAGGAACATGTGTTTGGTGTGAGGTAACAGATGAGCTGTTTCTCAGTCTCTAGGTCCATATTCTTCCTGGCATCCAGGTGAAACGCTGCCACCCCAAATACCTGCCATTGTCAACTAGCATAGTTTAGCTTCTTGTATTTATTTTCCTTCCTAAACACTTATTAACACATTCACGCTACAGATTATGTTTGACATTTCTCCAGAACCACTTTAATCTGTATTAACTGGTTGTGACACCGGTCTGTTCATTCACTCTGGAGGCATGTACAATTAAAGACAGATAATTAAGGTATTCAGACTGGATAACCAATAATCCTTCTACACTTTGACTCACAACTTGGAAAACCTGTTTGACAGAGCAAGTATGACTATCCTGTATTCTCTTTACCTACACACTTAAAATGAGAAAACTGTGTAGAGGCACATAAGTTTTCCAGAGGTTGCTCTGAACCGTCACAGAAGCTGTGAACAGACACAGAATAACGTACTTTCATTACCAAAATGTATTAAGCACTAATTGAAAGAAGTAAAACTGAGTATCTGCGTGACATGTTTGTAGGAGAAAATTAGTAAAGGGGTGTCAGCAGTTCAAAACCAGGGAGATGGAATTTTCAGCTTCCTCAGGGTAAAAATGGACCACTCAGACCAGCAGAGAAAAGTCAGGATTATTAAGTATCTTAAAATGAACATTTTAATTTTAAGGCACCTTTCTACTTCTGAAGCTGGAGAACAATTACTCCTGTTTTCTATAAAAGGTTCAAATCTGATTCCCAAGTCCTTTCCTGCAATATTTGAGATGTTACAGTTATAAATTTGCGAAAACTGTTGGTAATGAAAAACTAAGAATTAGCAAGCGTTACAGCTTCCTCTTACCATTAGGAAAATAGTTATATTTGCAGAACATAAAATATTCAGTCTTCTTCCATTCTACTACCCTGAGATGTGAAGTGATTCAAGTACATCAAGTAAATTCAATTAACTTAAAAAGTTTATGTTGATTAGGATTCACACAGGGTCTTAAAGACAGCAGAACCTCAACAAATGAGCTCCTGTAACAGTTGATGAGTCAACAGCTAAAGAAAATGATTATTCAAAGGCTAGACTGATAAATATTCTAACAAACGAGCTTCTCCTGTCTATTAAAAAGACATAAACTCCTTTACACTATTGCATTTATAATAATCGTCTTGCTAACTAATATTTAATGTTTATAGTTTAATGCTTGAGCTGCACATTGAATGTCAAATACTGCCAGTACTGGCAGGAAAAGTAAATGAACCTGCCCTTTAGGCAACCACCATGTAAGCGCTCTGATTGCAGCTGCCATGCCTTGCAAACCCAGGCTGATCCAGAAAAGGCAGCTCCTCTGGCATATACTGCCTCAAGCAGGTAACTCCATAACCCTTCAGCCTCAGTAGTCTGCTACCATTCACTTCCTGCCATGTAACGGTCTTGCCTGTCCTGTGGCACCACTGTGTGACTGCTCAGGTTCCAGTATAATCCCAGGCACCACAGAATTTAATTTTAACATCAGATCCTACGTGGACACTTGAACGAGTTGGCACCTCCACCACCAGCACATTAGCTTCTTTGTAAGAGTACTTACTTTTCAGTGACTAGCCACTGAAGAGAGGGGATAAACGTATTCTCATGAAAAATCACAGTGTAAGAGCTACATATTCATACCTACCTCACCTTGCACAAACTTTTCATGTATCCCTGATTTAAATTCTTGAAGGACTATTTTAGATGGTTCCTTAAAACCAAATGTTGGTTTTCAAATCGCTATACTTCTAGAATGCTACACAGCAACTGAGAACACATAGACTTTACTCTAGAGAAATTAAGATATCCCAAGATTACACAACGATCAATATAACAGGAAGATTTCAAATTACATAGAATTAGGTCAAGACTATGTGCACTAAGTTACCAATACCACACAAACTGATATGCAAAATACATATTCTTCCAATGAGGTTTTTAAAATGACAGGCCACTTTTCCAAAGGAAATATCCCTGTTCTTACTAAATTAGACCATAATTAGTTGGCACCCCACATCCATTTCTGCTGCACTCCGACTCATCATTAATGTGTCCTCAGTATGCTACGCAACCCTCTCTGGAGATCTGTGTGTCTCTCACTTTGGGAGGGGGGCAAGGGAAAATACCTATGCTTTGGGAAGGAAGATTCAGTGGAAGAGGACGGGTATCAGGAGTCTACCCAAGATAAAATCTGAACATTTTCAACAGCTTCTAGTAGACTCATTCAGATTTCTATCATGTGAACACTACAAATGCATAAGCGATCCCTGCAACACACTACTCCACTGTGTCGCTTTAATGCAGGTGTACGAACAGAATTACATGTAACAAAACACAGAAACGATACAGAAAACAAAAATAGTACATATATAACAGAGACAAAGCTTAGGTATACTTGGTCACAAACTGTGTTAGGACTCAACTTGTAAACAGCCAACAAAATCTGTCATATATGCTTTAGTATTTGGCTTTCCAGAATGCCTATGTATCACAAAACATTTAGTTCAAGACATAACTACTGAACAATCACAGCTGAGGACCATTTATTTGTATGAGAAATAATAAGGAATTGTAGTTTACATTAAGATTTCAGTTCTAAAACTCTACAAAAGGCTCTTTTCCAATCATAATTTCTTCAACTTAACAGAGCTATTTCATCCATGATGCAACTTTCAACCTCATGCAATGAATGCAGTGAACATTTTCTCCCTTAGGACTGTCGAAAATAACATGCAGATAATATACTTGTTAAAATGTCAGTTCTTCAGAGAAAGAATAGCCTTCCCTTCCCACCTTTATTCAATTATCTGTCTCATTTCAGCACTGTGAAAGTGAAGAACAGGCAGCTTAGCCCAGTGCCAAGCCTCTTCCGACTGTCCCACACCCTGTCTTGGAAGGACTTGTACATTTACCACACTATCATTTTCCCTTCACAAAGATGATTAGTAACATCGGCAAAGAAAAAAAACCCCATAGCTCTCAGAGTCATGCAGAGTGAGTTGGGAAAATGTTTCAATCAACTTCAGTCTTAAATACCGGAATTCCTTTGGCTCAAATCCTAACCTTTTCACAAAGCCCAGCTTGAACTTAGTTCAACAGAGGAAATCTTTTTTCCTTGAAAGAAAGGGGCTCTCTAAGAAATTTGCAAAATATCCACAAATTACTAGCAGATCCAGCAATCAGTGTTAGAATGAATTTCTTTCAATGACTCCGCATCAGAATTCAGCAAATTAAAGGTTTGCTGCCCTACAGTCTGATACTCCAGTACCAAAACCAGTGGAGTTGCAACATATTGAAAACATTTCCTTTACTTTTCAGAAGTGCCAAAATACCTAACGTGTCAAAATAACTCCCTGTAGTTCACTTTCAACGCTACCTGAATATAAATTTCTCTCTGCTAAACACAGAGGGAAACCCCAGCTTTCCAGAAACACTCAGAGGAGTCAGCCATGTAGCTGCTAATGAATTTCACTAGAAATTGTGGGAAAGTTCTGAAAAGCTGCTGCAACTTTCTCAGATGCTTGTAAAATCCTTGTAAAAATCCTTATCAAAACACAACAGCATGAGAGCGCCTATCATTAAATAGACTATCTTCTGTCAACATCTTTCCAAAGAGTGGCACCAAACAAGAATGCATATTAACTTCCATCCAGAAAAAAATACATATGTATGTTAATCATATGTATCAGCTACAGATTTCTCCCTAACTAATCCTCCAAACCTACAGAAAGCAGTTAGGCTCACCCACGTGAAAACACAGTAGTGACAAAGTGTACTACTTTCGTACTTACAAAGTCTTGTCGAATGTCATTGAAGTCCTTGCCATACTTTTCCAATGCCTCTTCAAATAAACTAGCTTCTGATGCTGACCACTCTTCCATTTCATCTCTACACAAGACGGGCCCTCCAAGTGGCACTAGAACACTGAGGGCACTGCTCAAATCGTAGTTGTGTTTATGCAGTGTATCCATTGCATGAAACTAGCAAGGAGAAGGAGAGAACGACGAGCTTGTTTAAACAGACAGCACTCCATTTCAGTTAATGCAAATTCAATGTCTTATTTTCTATAAGCCACGCAAGAAGCCTCAAGTAAGGCTAACTTTAGAATCTAGTTTGATATCATAGGCTTTCTGCTGTGGAACATAAGGAAAATAAATTGTTTATTATTTCATTTGGGAAAGGAAATGCCTTATAAAACGTTTACTAAAAATAACATTAGTTTATTAGTTCCTGCAAATTACTACCAAACATTTCTAGAGAATCTTCAGTTGGTAGAAACCGGTTCCAAGTAGCCCAACAGAGAAAGGGGCATAAATTGACTGAGGGGCCATTTTCAATTAACCACAGTTCTAAGCAGTAGCTAAACAGCTTCCCAAACATCTGTGTGGTTCAATACTGTTGGGAAACAAAGCCATTTATTGTTTTCATTATCATCATACTGAAAAACAAGCAAGATTTTTGTCCCTTGCTGAACTCTGTTGTCAGGGATGGGTAAACAAGGTTTCTTTGGTTACTCTGCTTTCCTTTATCAAAAAGAAAAACAGAAAACGAACAAGTTATAACATTTCACTTTAGAGGTAAAAGTGAACAATACGAAAAGTAAGCAACTACATCACTAATCCACCTGCAGGGAAAATCAACAACATACAAAAAGCCTTTCTAACTCAGTGTCCCAAAAGCCCCCCATCACCACAATCTCCCAAAGTTGTGCTGAAGAAAGTCTTAGAGGTATAAAGCACAATAATGCCTGTGACTGCGTAACGTCAGTCTCCCACCCGTTTGTCCCACCACAGCAATGAGCAGTAACTGTAGCATGCAAACTCTCATACAGCCTAAACTCATCTTGAGGGGGGCACCCAAAACCTTTTGAGGAAGGAGCACTTCCATTACATGTCCGTTTAGCACTTAAAAAGCAATTCCAGTTGAGCTTCTGCATACAAATGTACTGCAAATAAAGAATTCTCCGTATCTTTTGCCATCTCCTACGAGTGGCTATCATCTTTCTTCAGTGTCCAATATAACTCTTTGAAAGCTATCAAGCACAAGATTCTTGAACTGTTTTGTCCGCAAGGAGTGTCACTGTTATCCTACAATGTCATTTCACTCATGGTTCAAGCTGAATTCATCAGCTTTGAGAAGAAGCTTTTAATATGTATAGAAATAGCCTAATATGAAAATATGTAGCATGGTGTCTAAGATCCACCGACTTCAGACCACAGAATGTAAAATGAAATCACCGATTTATTGCTTATCACTCAGGCAATGAGTAAACTAGGTCTAAAGACTGAACTCTTACAGTGTATGTGCTACCAAGGCTTAAATCTTTGTTTAAATTACAGCCGCTGTGGAAAAGCAGTACATACCAGACTTCTTCCAAGCAGCTGCTAAATGTGGATCTATTCACTGATACCAACTTTCTTAAAAATGACAACAGAAGTGAAGGAATCAGGATCTTGCTCTTGCCTTATGTTCATTTTTCCCTCTACAATAAACATGATTCCATACAGCTTCTTCTGGTTTTGCTAAAGAAAAGACTCATAATGAACTCTGTGGATAAATACTGTCTTCACTGAGCTGTTCTGTGACAGAAGACCCACTGACAAGTTCCCACGATAACACACACTGCTTTCTGCACGTTTGTCAGCCCTCACCTGCAAATTCCCACACTGCAGTGAGTAAACTGTGCTAGCAAAAGCAAGAGCAGCCTGAAGACGTTACTAAAGCCCAGGACAAAACATCCTGGAGTATCTCCTTTTTATCTCCTTTACCCAAGATGAGAGGACTCCAAGAAACAACTAGTGGGTACCTAAGGAGCAGAAGGCTGGGAAGAACTGTCATTGCCTCTCCCAGACAGGAGTTTGAAGGACAGAAGAACAACCACCCTTCCCTAAGAACTCTTGCTCAGAGCATACTGTCCAGCACAGACAAGGGGTCCCACCAGAGAAAAGGCTTTAAGCCACACAGATAGAGGGAACTTTAAGTCCAAATTTAAGCATGTAAAGGAAGAAACTATCCACCAAAAGCTAAGGAAGGGGCTGCATGAAGCTGGGAAGAAAGGGAATGACAACAGCGCCCGGTGCAAACAAGCTGTAACACACAGTTCCCAAACAAGATGCAGTTCCAGTAGTCACTTAGATCAACTAGACTGAACTGCTCTCAACAAAGAACTCAAACTGGAAACAGAGTATGGATGCTATCATTCAGTAATATTTTAAGCATGTTTATCTTGAAAGCCACATATTTGGAAGTCTAATAAAAATCATTAAAATGTCATCATTCAAAATGCAAAGGAAAAACCTGTTCATACTTTTCACTTTGAAGAGACATCCAAAACCAGATGTACATGCTCATAGTACAGTCCCAAACAAGCCCACCACAAGGAGCAAGTGATTCCATCAACCTGCTTTGCTTTAAGGGCTCTTATTGTCAGTGTATGCACTACATGATGTTTAGGAATCTGAAACAGGAAGTCTTCCCAGTCTTTCTCTCTTTTAGACATCATTTTTCATTACAAAATAAAACACTGCCTCTGAGAAGGCCAGAAATCCAAGTTTCACTTGGTTGGTTGTCTCATAAGCCTTTACCACTGTAAGAAAAGGACATTTACTATCATCTAAGAAGGTAAACACATCATTTCATGTCTTTCAGTAGCGTTTTCTAAAAGCACTGGCAGCTTCCTACCTTGTCTCATCACCTTCCCTATGTTTTCAAAATAAGGATGCCTGAAAGTAGCCTCTCACTGTTAAGCTGAAGGACCTCCCTAATGTGTACATTCACTGTGAATTTACTAATGTTTACAGCCTATGCATTTATTGTTTAGGGGGTTTTTGTTTGTTTGGTGGGTGGGGGTTTTTTTGGGGGGTACTTTTTTAGTTTGTTTACAATAATCTCTAACTGAAACAACTAATTGGGAACACTGGAAAGCCCCAGGTGTGGTGTACAGAAATCCCATTAATAGCAGTTCAAGGGCAAAGGTTATCTGCCTGGCATTAACATTAGGGTCTGTATAATTTTGTCAGTGTTACACACCTACATCCCTTCCAGAGCATAAATAAGATACACCACAAATTCTGCAAACGTCTGTACTAACTTTAACTGCTGCTCGAAATATGCTCCCAATTAACATGGGAATGTCTGAAAGAGTAACTACTACAATGACAAATACGTCTTTTCTTAACTTAGAAGGAAGTACATTGCCAAAGAGCAAAAGAGAAAGGTTTTAAAAAGCTGAGGGGGCAGGAGAATGAGAAGAGACAGATACAATAATTAAATCTGGGGTGGCTCCTCTGGTGCCTCATTATAAGATATGCCTTTCATTAAGTGTAATGGAACTTAATGGATCATTTGCAATGAAGAAACATTTATACGGCACTCAAGCACTAAATGTATCCCTTTATTAGCAGCACTGCACATTTACTTTCAAACAAGAAGAAATTGCTATGAGGATGAATCTATGCTATTAATCATTGAATACAGTAAGAAGGATGTGCAATATGTGGGATTTATTAGAAATTCTTAATCCAATGAAACCTTCATAAAATGAAAAATGTTAAAGGAATATTTTGTTTGAAAAAAATAAAGCATTTAATGTGAACAGAATTGTGTTGGTAAGGTCAAATCAGTAACTGTGAAACAGAAAATGCGTTTTGAGTATTACTGAAAACATTACATTTTGCAAACTGTCTTTACTACACTACTGTAGTCCAGACTAAATGAGTCCCCTGTTTGAGTACACCACAACAATGTAAGAAATTAAATATTTTTCTCATAAAATCAATGAATATCTTTTATCTGGAATATAAGAACTGCCCTACTGAATCAGATCAGTCATCCATCCAAACGAGCATTCTGTCTGACAGCAGCACCAAGGGATGTTACTTAGAGAAAATACTCAAGTCAGACTAACCACAGCCTGAGTTCAATTCCCATTTCATTCACCAGTACCTACAAACCTTGGAAATTAGGAATGCTAGACAATACACCTCTCCATATTCTCCTCGGTACCCATTTATGGATCCACAGTCCATAATTTTAACGCTTTTTTTAATCCACTGACATTGCCCGTTCCCATAAAATTTTGTGTAACTAAACGTCAGGGGCTCTCTAGCCACTTTCGAAAGCAGTACCTCAACTATTTGAAATTGATCTGGTGGTTTCATTGAGTATCCTCTAGTTCAAATACTCAAGTATCTAATGAACAGTATATCTACCTTAGCCTTAACTATCATCTTCATGATTCTGTACACAAATACTTAAAATAAACAAACAACTCCTGCTGATATCTTTGGAAATCTAAGTCAAACCTGTTTCTACGAAACAGTAACATGTTTTTGTTCTCACACAGCTTTCCTGGTACATTTATTACTGTATCACATCTTGTCATCTCAGCTAATATGAATATACAGAGACAAAACTTTTGTCTGTGATATACTTTCAGTTTTTTCTAAAAGATGCAGGTGCTTACGTTACAGTGAGTACTTCAAACTAAGGAAACATCCTAAGGATATCCCAAGTACAATGTTCTTCAAACAGTTGTTTACAAGTCAGAAAGCTTATACTTTATAAAATATACTGATACACACATCTATAAGTACAAAATATTACCTAAACAATTTCCAATCAGCTTTATTACCACATATTTTAAATCACACTATTAATCAATTACACTGAATGAATCCCTATACAACGTGTATTATCCACTCTGCTCTGCAAATCATCACATATGAAGATCATAGAATCACAGAAGGGTCTGGGTTGAAAGGGACCTTAAAGATCATCTAGTTCCACCCCCCCTGCCGTGGGCAGGGACACCCTCCACTAGACCAGGTTGCTCAAAGCCTCATCCAGCCTGGCCTTGAACACTCCCAGGGATGGGGCACCCACAGCTTCTCTGGGCAACCTGTTCCAGTGCCTCACCACCCTCTCCAGGAAGAACTTCTTCCTGATATCCAATCTAAATCTCCCCGCTTTCAGTTTAAACCCATTACCCCTTGTCCTGTCACTACAGGCCCTTGTAAAAAGTCCCCCCCCAGCTTCCTTGTAGGCCCCTTCAGGTACTGGAAGGTGCTATAAGGTCTCCCTGGAGCCTTTTCTTCTCCAGGCTGAACAAGCCCAATTCTCTCAGCCTTTCTTCACAGGAGAGGTGCTCCAGCCCTCTGAGCATCTTCGTGGTCTCCTCTGGACTCATTCCAACTGGTCAATATCCTTCTTATGCTGAGGGCTCCACAGCTGGACACTGTAGTCCAGGTGGGGTCTTACAAGAGCAGAGTAGAGGGGGAGAATCACCTCCCTCGCCCTGCTGGTCACACTTCTGCTGACACAGCCCAGGATCCGATTGGCTTTCTGGGCTGCCAGCACACACTGCCGGCTCATGTTCAGCTTCTCATCCACCAGTACCCCCAAGTCCTTCTCCTCTAGGCTGCTCTTGATCCATTATCCACCCAGCCTGTACTTGTAGTTGAGATTGCCCCGACCCAGGTGCAGGACCTTGCACTTGACCTTGCTGAACCTTCATGAGGTTGGCTGTGGCCGACCTCTCCAGCCTGTCAAGGTCCCTCTGGATGGCATCCCTTCCTTCCAGTGTCTTGACTGCACCACACAGCTTGGTGTCGTCAGCAAACTTGCTGAGGGTGCACTCAATGCTATAGTCCATGTCACTGACAAAGATGTTAAACAGGACAGGTCCCAACACCCATCCCTGTGGAACACCGCTTGTTACTGGTCTCCACTCAGACACTGAGCCATTGAGACATTGACCACAGCTCTCTACGTTGTTTGCACTCTGCTCTGCAAATCATCACGTATGAAGATATTTAACAGATTTCAGCTAAAGTCAAATGGTTTACAGTATGAGAACAAGGACAGCCCCAATGTGCTTACAGAAAACACATGGGATTACCTACCATACAAACACACACCTTGCCGGAAGGTACCTAAAGGAAAACAGATATCCGGAGGACAAGGACTCTGGAATAGCAGATCCTGTTGAATTCAGATATATAGAGAGTTGTAGGCTTTTTAAGTAGCCACCTACCAGTGTGATGTCTCGGGAAGCAGCAGCTGCACTCATGTGTAAACTAGGTTGCCTGACGGAACTACTGCAGTCCAATGCTCGAGCGAACGTGCCGACCGCACTACAACAGAGAAAAAGGAGGCAGTAAATGCATAGAAAGATGTATCTATGAAGTGTTCTTTTAAGAATAAGTCACATACTGCTACTCCTAAGATTTCAGATCTTTGTCAACAAAAGAGAATTTGATAAAGAAAAATCGCCAAACACTACAGTAAAAACTCTGACCTTCTCCCCCAAAGTAACAACCTACAAAGAACAACAGCAGAGAAACACAAGACACTCGGAGAATGCTAATGTACCCACCTTTCAATGTACCAATTTTTTATTAATTATGAAGTCAAAGATCCTCCTCAGTTTTGGTTTTACAACCATGACTATTACTTTTAGAATTCAAAAGCCACCACACTGTTTAACAAATTACAACACAATTAAAAAGGAGGGGTCACCATGTTCCCATGAGGAAATCAGTAACATTTTATTCACTTCGGTAATGCATGTCTGTTACTTCCCTTATGGAGGCAAAGAAAGTATATTAGCTCAGCCTAAGGTACCTCCAAAATCATATTTTTGTTACAGGTTTTAAGTAACAATGGCATAAACGATCTCTCAGCCTACCTAATAAAAGCATTCCAGCATTATTGAAATGGACAAGTTTGTTTCCAAACTTCTACCTTTTTTTTCCCCACTTTTGTTGGTGAATTCTACATGGCATTTACTATACTTAGCGGAGCAACAAAAAAGAAGGAATAGAGACAGAAAATTATGTGATAGAGACTATACCAAATGGCAAACTTTTTTTGGAAGCGTATCTATACATCACAAACAGTGAAGGGAAAGATGCGTAAAAGAATTTGACTGGTCTCCGCGTATCATACAGAAAATGAGCAAAGAGGCAGCACCATGTGAGAAAGATTATTAATTAAAAGAATAGAAGTTGCTTCAGTACCTCTAGTTGCATAATGACTCGAGGTGCACTGTGTCACTATGATATCAGAAAAAACTTATTTGTTGCAGTTATGACATGATTTAAGTCCTTTCTATATTCAAAGACCCAATTACTCACCTAACATTTTTAATACAGTGTAAACCTGTGGACTAAGGACCGGAGCCTCACTCAGCAATTACACTCCACACAAGTTATAAGTACAGAATTATACCCATAAGGAATGTCACCAACAGAGAGCAACACACTGAAAGTGTCACATTACTATGTACTATAATCCCAATATTCAACAATAAAATTATATGATGTCCATCCAGAGTGGAAATCACTAAGATGTATTACTGATCATGGAGGAATTAGTAATAACATCTGTTACTGCAATTTTATCTTGAATCTCAACACATTTAATACTGAATGCATGTTTCAGTACTTGCTGTCAATTATAAGACACTGGGAAGATGAACAGCAGTGACTCACACCTCCAGATATTAACTGCTTAAATTTCTAAAGGCTGTGGAATAAATAAGTTATATTTGAACATTGTTCCACAGCCTTTGCTCCCCTCTTTGCAAAGATTGCAAATATGTGACAAGAACACACAAACACACTATTTTCTTTATTTAAAAGTTTGGCAGTACATAAAACAGTACTTGTCCACAAATCAGTCCCGAGAATAAGGCTCTATTGTGAACACATTTCCTGATAGTCAGTCAACCCCTTTAAACATGTTCGCATTGATAAGGGCTGTAGCTAAACAGTCTTTCCTGTGATCCTTCTGTCGCTGCTGTTCCAACCCCTAAAGCAGCATGACTCTGTTTCCCTTCTGCTGCTACCTACTAGCTTCTTAATTTCCTTTTGCATAATTAACACTATTTTCTTTTGCCCATATTCTAAAATAAAATCAGAGTACACTACGAAAATTACAAAGACTGCGTCCTCACAAGTCACTCGGGCACATCAAACTCTTTAGGCTGACTTCAGAGCCCCAGCATACGGGAATTAGGTTTCCCAGTAAGCAAAGTAAAAATGAAAACACAATATAAAGCTAGGTTTATTCTGAGTAAGTGATAAAAAGGTAAGAATGGATGGATACACTAGTTGACATCACTTCCAGTGCTGCACTGAGGAGGAGAGGATCGCATCCGTCAGAGGAATGCTGTGTGGGAGCATGGAGTACGTGAGTGCAAAACAAATAAGAGCCAGCATAGAAGGCAGGCAGTGTGCCATTTGAGGGGAGGCACATGGACAGGATTGGGACGGGGGGTGTGTGTGTCTGTGGCTCTATGCTGAAATCAATGTAACTTCCAGTTCACCTTTCCCTGGAATCTTTTGAAAAACTGTGAATTTTTCAGACAATCCAAATAAATGCAGGAATTCTAGAGCATTTGGCTGTTAAATAGTAACTAGTTTAAAAACTTAACAGTGATATATAGTGTTCTGTATAATACAGCCATGCAATCCAAATCCAACATTAATTTTAGACATCAATAAAATACGTGAATTTTTAGGTTTTAAATTTAAAATACAGATAATAAGGAACAAATTGATACAAAAGTCAAACATTTCATTTGCCGTTTTTCTTTGCATCATTTTGTTTTCTAGTACTAGCACCAAAGAATTATTTAAAAAAGTATTAAAAGAAAAACAAAGCAAAACTCAAAATTAAGCAGTGCCCTTTTCCAGAAGACACACCATTGTCTTCACCTACCTGCTACCAAAATAGAATTAGGCATTAACCCAACCCAGGATGAACAGTCAGACCCTAACTATTCATTTTTTCTTTTAAACAGACTCTAAATGCAAATGTTCAACTAAGTTGTTAGAATCCGAAGAATAACTGTAAATATTTAATTGAAAATGTATTTAATTCAATAACAATAAACTCGGGTAACAAAAAAACGTGCTCAGCAAGCTAGTCACATATTAGTTACACAATGAGTAATTAAAGCACTGAGACTTCAAACAGAAACCAACGCTCCCCACACCTCCTCAAATAAGCTAAAGCCCAAAGGCATACAGACAGTGAATTACACAGGTGGCACAGAGATGGACAAGGATGACAAACACTCGGTATTAACAGCAGAGATCACTCTTTGCACAGGCTGTATCAGCAAGCAAGCATAAGAGCTTTAAGGGCTAGACCAAATGATCTAGTCTTTCCTTAATTAGGTTTTCCTTATTTTAATTATCCTAAAGACCAGAACCAAGAACTTTCTCTCAAGGACTTCTAACAGAGATGGCAGCTGACAACCATACATACGTAAAACAAACCAAGATAATCTGGTGGCAGGATCTAAGACTATGGAATAAATTTACTAATTCATCAACACTCAACATTATCCATGTTCAAAAAAACAACTTGTCAGTGAACTCTCTAGGGATGAAATAGCCCATCATCATTTTGTTGTGCTGTGTACCCTACATTTGGGCAAAACTTCAAGATTAGGCATCAAACACCAGAAATACATTGCTCCAAATCTCTTACAATTGAAGTTTAAGATATTAAATGAAGTAATTGTTCAAAATTTTGCATAAGATTAGCATTAGTGGTAACCAATGAAATTATGAAGCAGCAAACGCAACAGACTGTCATAATTAATTTCTAAAGATTCAATTGCTCATCGGTAACTCATTCTGAAAAGGGCTGTGATTTACCAAAGAAAACCAGGAACCACTGTGATTATACACCAGGATAAAAACAGTGATTAGTCTCCCCAGTAGTGACAGCAGTCCTGCATCAAACCAGATCCAGAAAGTTCTGGCTTCAGGCCAGCAACTATTTCGTTCTACTCTGTGTTCTAAAAAATCCATCAGTGAAAGATCCTTTTAAATCTGAGGATGTTCATTCTAAAATCATTCGCTTTATACATTGTTTGTTTCTTTCAGTGAAGAGCAGTGGGTATACAATGGACAAATCTGTTTAAAGTGAACCCCCTCTGTGCACGAGTGAATCTCCAAATTCACAATTTTCCTCACATATTTGCATACTAATGAATGAGACCTATGCCACACCTCAGAGTTAATGTTTCTGAGGAAAATAATTAAGTGGATCTTTGGTGTTTTCCTACATATTACAAAAGCTTTTTGTTTTTCTTATTACATCACTTCGCTATGAGCTGGAAATGGCCCTCAAACGATGACCACTTAGACTGTGATCAGTAACAGCATTTTACAAACAATTAATATCCAATTACTCCTCAAGTCTCGTGATATTTAAAATCTTGGAAAGAAGATAAAAAAAAACCCAACTTCTTCAGCGGAGACACATGTCACCAGCACAATATTAAAGTTGAAAAACACCCCTGAGATTTTTAGTACTGAATGATGTAAAATCCGACATGAACACATTCATGGTAAAATAATGCTGTTCCAGAAGACACAATTTTCCTTCCATTTCTAAGCAACTGTCTGTACAGTGCTGTGCTTCACTGCCATCACTTCAGATATTTAGAGCAAAGGGCAGATGACATGATAAACATGAAGTCACTGTTATTTCTCTGAAAGACTCTCAAAGTTAGGGTAAGGGGAGGCATCACATATAATGTCCCCTATGTGCCACCACTAGCCTTCAGCTTCAGAACAGAAATCCAGCATTTGTGAAATCTTTGTTATTCAACAGAAATAGAATCTGATACATACAAGTAGCTTAATGCACAGGATATGTTTAAGCGATCATCTGCATTCCACCCTGCAATGTCACAGTCACAGAAGAGGAGATTTACAGCCCCCAAAAAGTAGGTCTATACAAACGCTTCTGCAGGAATTTTTAATTTGTAATACAAAACATCAAAATTCATTTAGAAAGATTAAAAAAAAAAAAAAATCAGCTCCAAGTCTGCATTAGTTGTTTTCAAATTATTCTGGTCAAGAAGAAATACATAACACAAAATGCACAAAGAAATAAACATGTATTGGCCAAGCATGACAGACCAGCAGAAACATTGTGGTTTTGATACTCTTAGTAAACTTGATGTGGACATATTTCTTCCTTTTTATTGCCAAACCATCTGCCTACCATTAGGTGCTGTAATTCATCTTGCTACCAAGCAGCTAGTTTTGCGAGTGCGGCATTGGCATCAAGATTTTTCACCATCTTTACAGCATAATTTTATGATGCAATTCTACCATTAAATTTCATTGCCTCTTTAATGAACTCCCATTCCTCTTATGTCTCACCACCTAAACAGAATCCAGAAGCACAATAATATTGAAACTTTCAAACCGTTGACTTTTATGTATTTATTTTCATTGATGAGCTTTAGGATTCTCTTGTCTACCGCCACTGACTACAGTGAATTATCTTGCAAGAACAGAGTATTACTATTTCAGCACACTTTTAAGATTTTTTACTTATTGTTCTCAGTTGATGAGTGCATTCTTTTCCTCAATATGATGAAAAACATATTGGTAGTTGAAGCTGCATTGTGTTCCCTTCCTCACTGCTAGATTAATTCATGTAACAAATACATCTCCATATACCATGAGCACTTAACTAACAGTAACCAACAGAAAGTGAATATAATCCCTGTCTTAGAGAAAATGGAAAAGCAGAAACAACACAGGAAGGATTAAGCTCTAATTCAAAATGACTAAACCGTAATTTCCCATTCTTCCGTGATTTCACATCAAAAATAAGCAGGCATTCAAATGAAGGGAAATATATTATGTTAGCCAGAGACACACAATGCCATTTTAAATTCAAAGAAATTAAAGAACAAAATTCTAAGGTAGAGATGCATTGTTTAAGGCTATTTTAATTAGTCTTCAAATCTCTGGTTTAGTTGAAAATAAGCTGGGACCATAAATATCTGGCAAATAGCTTGATTTAGAAATATATTCCAGAAGACAGTGTTGATAATCTGATTAGATGAAGCAGAATAAAAGAACTAAGTTGTTAATTGTTTCACTGTATCATAATTACATAAACAGAACTAGAATGTACCAAAAATCTTATCACATACTGTATTATAGACCAAATCAGCAGACAGAAAGAAAATGAAAAAAGGGTTCAGGTGTAGGGTTTTCTGCATCTGTCCAGACTGGAGCCCACAACTCCACCAGACTACAGTGCGGTCAGGCCCATTTTCAATTCCTTGACAAATTAAAAATAAAAAAGACAGGACTATTGTATTATAGACACAATAGGGAAGTTCTCATTTCCTAACACTATGCAAGTTGGAACAGAGTTAGAAAGACATGAGATCTCACAAGGAAATGAAGTATTCCTTGCATATTAGGAATGACGGAGACTGATGACTGGAAAAAACACAGGGTATCTGTATCAGCGTTTTAGTTCACATTAGGAATGGAGTTGCAAAGTCACTGTCCCCAGCATCTTTCTACTGCACTTTAACCATCATCAAAAGGTATTTTTATAGCATACAAACTGGATTTCTGTTACGTGCCACATGCTCACAGATACTTAGTTCACAGGATCAGATCAGAGGCAACCTAAATAAATATAAACCTGTTCAGAATGTGCAGATGCTAGGTCCTCAGCACTAACAAAAAACCATTGTGATTGTACAAATCCACTTCTACTGGATGGTACTATTTGCCAATGTGGACAGATCTAAACTGCTGCTGCAGCTTCTCGGAGTCCTGTTCTTGGAAGCTAGTAGACACAGAACAACTGTTGCCAACATATGACAGAACAAAAATTGGTTGATGAAGCTGTATCTTATTTAAATGGAATAGAAAATGGTGTTGGAATTCTAATTGCCAGAGTATAAATGGCAGTGCATCACCCAAAAAACTAACTCAAACCCAGAATACATTAGTCTGATGCCACAAGCTTCTCTTAACAGATGCTTTTGCTAGTCTGAGCAAGAGCCCTTGCCCAAATCACGCTTCAGTAGTAACAAAAAGGTACTTTAAAGATTTGTAAATCCACAGTCAAGCAAGACTACTTAGGGAGCCGAAGGTTAAGGATCTTTCCACTCAAGTACTCTTAAGCTTTTTTTAAATCTCCATAGATTTTCCTGGCACCGCTACCTTCAATTTCTGGACAGGACGGGCATATTCTTCTACCTTTACAACCAGCAAATTATTGCATAGCAGGTCTCAGTGACAGGTCCAGACTGACCAAGCACATAAGCCTAGAAAAAAGGCCTCTTGTTCCTGAGACAGTAAACAAACGTTGTAAGACTAGGAAAGCTACATGCCTGAGGCCAAATGTAAATGTTCTTCCAAATGGGCAACACAAGTAGAAAGAGAGAGTATTTAAACACTTCCTAAAGAACCAACAAAGCATGCTTGTATGACGAAAAAGCTAAAGCCTATAAAAGACAAAAGCAACTCTTTCTTCAACCACAGCAGACTGAAAAAAACCTAAGATGATATACTTGATGCCTTTGATGCAGCACGTAAAAATGATCACATGAAAATGCTTTTAAAATTTCAAATACAAGACAGCATACACACACTTAAACAAAATCCCATCTAGGAAAGCATTTGGGAAGAAGTTCTCTCTGTCAGAATTTCAAATTTGCAAAACTAAACATAACTTCCAGGAACCAGAGAAATACTGTTCTCACTGGAAAGCCAGCAGGCACCGCCAGCGCCCAGTGAACTGCAGTTAGGCTGTAGAAGAGCTGCCTTCTGAGTCTGTAAGCACAGTCTACCAGACTGTAACAACTACTCCACTGTTACTCAAATAGCTTTTAATGGCCCAGTATAATGAAAGTTTTTACCTGCGAGCACACAACATACGGAATTTAAAACTGCCACAATCATCATAACAGAAATGTTTCTCCAGAAATTGGTGAAAAAACTGTCTCAGCAGCACTTAACACAACAGCCATGTGACCTTGCAGCCTCTGAATACAAGTATACAGAAGCTTGGAAATAGTTTCAGGAGAAGCTTACAAAGATGAATGGGGTTTTGGGGAAAAATATCAATAAAGTGGTACCTGCCTAACATCTGATTACGGATGGTTATTAGTGATTGCCTACCACAAGATCTTGGATAGCTGTAATTAGTCAGCTATGACCAAGACCCATTCCTGCCATAACAGAAACATTCTTCACAGCAATCTATCAACTTCTAACCAATTGCGTCTTGGCCAGGGCACAGCATTGCTCGGGATATCTTAAATAAGGGGACAAAAAGAGAAGACTGTCTTCCTCTACAAATTTCATTGTCACTTCCCAGTAGGCTGCTTAGTGGTACACTCCTCTGGGAACGTTTTCAGCTTCCCTGTATACTACTACAGCTCACCAGAGCGGCTACAAGACGGGGGTGGAGGGATGTGAAGACACTCAACTCTTCAAAAATGTACATAATCTTCACACAGATGGTATTTTTAAGGCACCCAATACCTGTCTGCCCATACTTATCCAGGTATTATATTGCTAGTAACAGAAATATTTCTGTTTTCTGGGTTCTGTTCTATGGAGCTTCTACCAGGCATTGTGATCTTCTGAACAAATGCATGTTCACATCTACAGCCCTCTGGCTTGCTTGGAAATCCAACCGGGGCAGGCACTTTTTACTACTGTATAGAAAAGATACAGCACTACAAAGTGGGGGAGAAAGAAGAAACCCAGGTGGATCAGCACCTGAACTGTGAAACAATAAATTGGCACCCCATTTCTCCATACATGTTAGCTGGAAAATACAAAGCAACTTCTCTCTGTGTCCTTACTGAAATGCATTGTTCAAAATACGGAAAGAATAAAGAACAGTAATTGAAAGCAACGTAAAAGGATTATTTGCCTAAGAAGATCTGAGACTATGCTCTGCAACCAGTTACAGAAAATACAGGAGATGGAGAGATTCAGGATAAAATCCCTGCATTATCTACGATTAACAGTGCTCTACCATCATTAGGACAGTACCTTTGTACTACATTTGTATGTATGAATTACAAGACAGGCAACACATACTGTATCTTCTGAGTATTGAGTCATTCTTCAGTAAGAACCGTATAGTTTTGAAAGGTTTATGGTGTGTTTGGGTTTTTTGTTTTTGTTTTGGTTTTTTTAAGTAGAGAAAGTATTTTTGAAGGTATTTATGAATTCAAAGGGCTTTGATGTTCCTCTCATAAATTTGCATAATCATATGATAATTTCTATTGAACTGACCAGATTTTTTTACTAAGGAAATGCATCACTTAAACTTTCATTTCAACGTTCATCCAAAATAATGGCACTGCATCTTATTCAGCTTATATGCAAATTGAGCAAGTTCTGCATTCATTTCATTTGTTAACATTTGCTTTATTTCCACTTCTTTTATTACACTACAAAATTGCAAGTACTATAATACAAGACTGCATTATTAGCACTGAAATCCTGTTTCATTTATTCTGAGGGGAAAACAGACTGATGTCTACATTTAAAGTATCACATTCTACTATAACCTGCAATACATGCAGCGTAGCATTATTTCAAAACTCACTCTCTTTTTCTCTCTTCTGTACTGGTCGCTTCAATAAATATGCAGAAGGCTATGGTCTGATTTTCTTTTTTAGCTAACTGTGGGAAAGAGAAGGGCTCACAAAATGGCAAACAAGTTGAGTAACATGATATAGGGGAATAAATAGTAAGAAAAGGAAAAGGAATTTTTTTTATTAGAGGATTTTAATCTTACCGTGCTACAACTAAAAACTGGTCAATCTGACGGTCAGTAAGGGGGCTATCTGGATCCCATACTTTTACTTCCAGCTTTGCCTGTTCTCTGTCATCTAATTCTCCTGTCAAAAGGTAGATGGGACAAAACACTTATTACTCACAATGTTTTTCTCTGTGTATTTGTTGTACTATGTTTAAAAGAGACATTGTACATTTTTAAACACACACACACAGTACTTAACAATCAGCAGTTATTCATTTAAATTCCATAATGAGCTTCAGTAAAATGAATATCTTACCATAACATCAGCATTTCAATTTAAGGAGGCATTCTTAAGAGGCATAGTATCAAAGAACTTTAATAAAATGTGATATAAACTTGAAGCTATAACCTAAGTAACCAGTGGTTTCTTTAAATTGCTTCTCAATTATATCAAAGTTACTGTTTCACTTAAGCCATATTAAAATTAATTTTACACTTAACCAGCTTTAGCAATTAAATTCTATCCAATTTGTATTCTATGCCCCCAAAAGAAAAATCATTATGAAAAAAACGCTGTCTACTACATTTAATTATTTTTTCACCTCTTGCTCTCAGACACATTATCTGTATTGTTAACACAAAACATACTATGAAAATTGCAGTGTATGTTCACTAGTTATATCTTCCTATAAAACAATATATTAAGACTACAGTACAAGAAAGTTACTAGATCCTACTTCATCATTTCCCAATTCTAACTGGCTGAATAGAGCAATTTACATACATGCACGTGGCCAACACAATGATGGTGGTTTTTAAAATCTAATTTGAACTGTATTAATTATTAAAAGAGTATGGAATATGCACTGCTTGGAAGAACAGTGAAGTGTAAAGATGCTACAATAATTCACATTCATATGGAAGCCTAAATCTTGGCTTGACTACTACATCAATAACTTCTGCAAAATGAGAAACAGTATAGAGGCCAATTAGGTAGGCAACACATATTCTACTAGTATGAGACAATTTAACTATGAGATGCAGCCAACACATTTGGGGCCAAAACAGATGACAGGAGCGAAGTTAGAATCAATGCCTTCCCTGGAGGGTATTTCAGAAAATGAGCATGTTCTTCAGTGAACACGTGAAAAACTCTGATGTTTAGACGACTGCCAGTATTCACTCTGACTTTTATGAGCCACAAGAATAAAAACCTGTTCCCAAATACAGCCATTCAATTTCCTTTGAAAAATGTAGGCTGTGTATGTGCCTTTCTGAGCACAGAGAAGATCACTTTTGTATGTTATTCCTTATGACTTAATGAAAACACGCATAGTATCATGAAGGCATGAAATAACTTGCACACTTAAAATTCTGGAAGCAGACTGCAAACCAAGCACTGGCTTTACTGAAATCTGATCAAATATGGCAAGTTTCTCTAGCACATTCATTCTGGAAGGAAATGAGAATGTGGTATATATTTATCCCTACCAAACACAAGTTAAAACTGCATCATGTTGTCTGGCTAATGTTTCAGGAACAAATTTCATAGTTACATTCTCAGAAAAACGAAGTAGATTATTTTCTTCTTAATTTTCTTAAGCAGAAGTGTTAAGTTCTATCAGACAGGCATATTGCTAGCCTAATAAAACTTAGGCTTCTGCTTAAGATAATTCACATCCAGTACTGGAGACAGTTAATTTCTGGCAATCTTGGGTAGGATTTTGAGTCTATAAACTTATTCAATGGACTACACAGTTGTCAATACATTCATTTTTTCCATCTGTGACAGACACATTGTGGGTGATGTTCTACATTTTATAAATAATCTCCGAGCACTTCAATCTGTTAATATATAGTTTCTAAATATCTTTAATGTTAACTGTTTCAGGACATCATATGCTGGAGATCAGAACTGTACAAGTATGACTAAACCCTATACTCAGGCAGGGCATATTTCTCACAAAGAGAAAACATCATACAAACACTGCACAAGCACTCAACCAAAACATGACACTCTCCTGAATCAAATTTGCAAAAAGATGAAAAAATTGCACTACTACACGTCTTCTATTAGAGAGAATTAAATAATTGCTACTGCAAAATGTTGTTGTAACTGTTGATAAAGGTAAATCTGACATATTGCCAAGCAGTATTTTGTAATGGCACTAGACATCAAGAGGATACAAGCAACGGAGTATCTGTACCAAGATTCCAAGCATATGTAAGGTAATATTTGCAATATTAAATGTACCGCAATAATGGCAGACAGAGGTTTCCAGAAGAGAGGCAGTCTCTTGTCAAACTGCACTTACAAAAAATGCTTCATTCCTGATTTTCCACTTAAAGGGCAGGATATTATCACTTAAACAGGAAGAAAAGTAATCTAAACAGATCAAAGCATGGAGGCAGTCAAGCGGCGCTGTAGGAATCTTTGAATAGTTGATTTCAGGAATAAAAAATTCGGTTTACATTCTTTGAATGTGCCGAAAGAATCAGTATAGCCTTGTTTGCCTTGAACTGTCTGTCCTTAATCATCCCTGTACCTTCCACTATAGGATTTTTAACGCAGCAGACCCCTTTAAAACTCCAACACAATTTCTGTTAACACATCTACATTTATCTTTTATATGGTTGCATTTGACACAGAACTAAGACATTCAAACTGAACAGGTATCAAAGTTGCCATAATATTCATTCCTTATACTGCAAACTCCAGGACACAAATGGAATGGGGGAGTTTATCTTTTAACACGTTCAGTGTTCCACCTGAGAAGGTTGTTTACAAGTGTTACCTTCCCTCACCACCAGCACCATACCAATTACAGCCTCTGAAAAGTCCTAGGCTGGTTTTTTTGAATGATAATCACAACCATTCTCACTATAAAAGCTCTGTGGACACAGAATTATTTATTTGTGATTCTCACCAGTACTGATGATCAAAAATCACCCAGAAAAACAGTTCAAAACCTTACACTCAACTCTGCAAAAAATAAAACTGAATTATGAGCAAGTAACTTCTCCAATTAAAGTAACATGAGAAAGCTTAGATTATTTTTAAAGTAGGCAAAAGGAAATTTATCTGTTTACCTTTCAATGGCAGAACAATTTCCTGCCCCCTTAGCTTGCCTGACAGATGTATATTCAAGATTCCAATCAGTCATTCTGTTATCGAGTTGTATATTTACACAAATCTTATGGTAAAACTCAATTTATGAACATAACTCATGTATGAAGACTAGAAATGAAAGATAGATTATATAAAGACTACAAATGAAATATCAGGTGACAAGCCCATTATTTGTCTACAGCAATTTGAAACTGTTAACTGAGTATTTTCCAACCCAATAAAACATGCATAGTCCAATCACCTCCTATTTTCTAGAGTTCTAGCCTATTAAAAAATAACAATAATAATTTAAAAAAAAAATCAGTCATTAATCACTTGAAAAAACCCTTTTGAACTAAAACTGCCTGCAACTCCAACAACCTTAGAGTGCTCTCAGTGCTCAGCCTTGCAGTGCTTACAACTCAACCACTGATGATCAAAAGGCAAGACCTCACAAAGCACTCTTAAGAGCTTTAACTCCACGTGTTCTGAATTCCTAGAGATAAACAGAAAAAACTACAGTTTGGCTCAGAATAAACTAAACTGTAACCATGCAGTAATGACAAACTTCTCCACAATGCTGCATCAAGAATGGCTGGTTTATGGGAACGTCCAGTGCTGGAACAAAGGAATAAACAAAGTTTCCTCTTTCTCAAAACCCTGCAGAACAGTATGCAAAAAGGAATTTTCACAAATCAGAGAACATGGAGGCATAATGTCCTAAAATCATACTGCTTCTCACTCTATAGTCCTTTCATTAAATCATATTTAGGTAAAATCCCTACTGTTACAGAAATGAAATAATAAAAAGCCCTTCCATTTTAGCTTTTTATGTCACTTCTAAAGAAAATGATCTAACTTAATATATTGCATAAAACTACGAGGTCACCTTCAGTTCAAGCCAAGGGCAAGTATTCAACTAATGAAAAGATACCTCAAATTCACCTTTATTTTGGAATGTGCTTCTTGTACTGCTTTGCCATCTGTGAATAAACCTGTACAATGTGACTCACACCAAGATTCCCCAGCCCTCACCCCTGTATGACATTATTTTTTTGGTTGCCAGGTACTAGGCAGTGGTCTAACACTGTGCTCGTTATAGTCATGACAGAGTATTCCAATACTCTGAATACAGAAAGATTGCAACAGTTTTTCTGAAGTCCTGCAATAACAGCATGAGATAATATTGTTTTCAGGAAAGCATTGTGAAAATAACTGTGTATAAATAATACTGGTACCGTACTATACATGAATATTAGCACTACTGAAATTACTTGTTTTGGAAAGAGGGATACCACAATGCACAGACATTGTATACTTAAAAAAACCCTGACTAAATTAAAATGAAATCTCTAGTTCTGTAATTTTTTTTTTTTTTTACATTTTATGAATATGCAACTTCCCTTTGACTAAAGTATTCTAAAGATAAATAAGGCTATTAATTTGCATAAATTTAAACAAAACATATAGAAAACTTTTTCTTTAGGATGAAATGCATTTTGACTTATTCAAGTGTAAAAAGACCCCACATTTCAACTGCATTAGATATTTTTCATTTCCTACAGAATAAACTTAAAAGAAAATCAGACTTACAGTAAAACAGCAATGGAAACAAAAATGTGAACTTACAATAAGGCAAAGTTACTGACTGAGGTAGAAAAAAAAAAAGCAAAGCCAATTAAACCCTGAGATGTTGCTGCTTGAAAGGCGATTTGAGCACTCACTGCGATACATTATTTGGGATAATAAGCACATACACAGCATACAATAAATAACTGTGTCCTTCATAAGGCTGACTACCACACAGAACACATTTAGTATCTGAACTATCTCAGTCAAGGCTCTAACGCTATTATTAATAAAGAAACCTTTCCAACAGTAATCACGCACAACCTTCCACACCAACAATGCAGCACAGATCATCCGTGTTGCACTGCAACTAGAAGGCAGAAGAGCAGACACTTACCGCAACAATTTCCTTCAAGTTCTTGAAAAATAGGAGGTTCATAACAAATGTAGGAGAAGAATGAGGACAGATGCCTAAGACTCCTCAAGAAGCTAAAGACAGCAGGAAATCATGGTGCTCCTGTTACGAAGACTAAAACCCCATCTGACTTCAAGTATAAAGCCAACTTGAGAAAGGCAGGTCTGCCTTCCTAGTTTGGGGCAGGAGGGGCATAAGACCAACAATCCCCAAGCAAAATCACCCAAATACCTCATCCCAACTCATAAACAGTTGTGGTTGGTTTTTTTGTAAGCCATAATTGCTAAACAGCACAATTTCCAACTCTTCTAATTTATCATTTGACTGTTAATGTAAAAGTTGTGAACTATCTGAGAACTGAAGCCCAGATATTTCCCTTACCACATTATAGACTACTACACTGTAGGTACAGTATATAACATAAGGATTAAAAGAACTAACTTCATCCACGTAACTGCTTGTTTAATCAAAATTCCACACTTAATTCATCTTCTTCTCTACATCTTAGTAAGGGGACAATTGTTTTCCTTGCCAGCTCCAAACACTTTGTATTGCTTTAAACGGCCAGAGTACCTAACTGTGTCAGATTTCTGCTCCATAAAGAATTCCCAAGAACCCAGTGGTCTCCTAAACCTAGATATACAAGAGATAAGCAGCACTGGGCTGGGAAGAGGACTGCAGCTGAAAGGGGACTATTAGAATGAGAAAAATTCCACACAGTAACAGTGACTCTAATTAAGGTTGCCCCCCACCCCGCTAATTAAAACAGGGATTTGGAAAGCATTTGCCATTACTGGTGGCAGCTCTCAATTAGGACTGGCAGTACTTAATACTAACAGCCAGCTCTCCAGATAAGCCTTTAAACCTCATCATTCCCCACCACACCTGTCAGCCTCTTGATGCTTGTCTCCTTCCATACACCTCTGCATGCAGGCTGAAATCTCATTTCTCACCAACTGCGAATCAACCCCAACCCCCTTCACACATCCATCATCACATTTCCCACTCTGACATGCCCTTCTTTTGCCGAGTGATCTCTAGCTCCACATGACCTGCTCAGCACTCAGCATCCTTACAGCAGGCACTACAAGCAGACCTGGGTGAGCTGACAGAAGTTGCTGCTTGACACAGGCAATTAATTAGCAGTGAAACATTCTTACCAGGCACTTCCCACTGCTCAGATAAGCCTGTATGCGCTGATAATTGTGAACAGCGATGCTGCCCAGGATAACATCAGCTGGCCATGTCTGTGCACCCAAAGACTCCTTCAAACACCTGAACGACTTATGACAGGTAGAGAAAGCTCACAGTTCAACTTCCTCTGTAATCTACTTTCTAGCTGGTGGTTTTGTGCTAAATCTCAGAAATTACCCCATGTTTTTAGAAGAGAGAAAAATTTTAAAGGTTAGTAGCTGCTCTGTTAACTGAATCATACTATGCATATGTCAGATTATAATACTGCAAGATAAGAAAAAGTATAACTATACTGAAGACTTTTTGGTGGGTATTAATGCTGTTAGCTTAACATTGTGTTTGTACTTCCTAATCTTCGGGTGTTCCTTTTATTTTTAGAATGAGATTTGCTAAAAGCTCAACATATTGTCTCAAGCCTTTATGGAAAAGACAGCTGAAACTGAGCATTCTAACGGCAATGACTGAACACATACTAAAAGGTTATCTACTACCCAGCATCATCACTGGAGGGAAGGTGACTAAGTAGCAGTTTGAGATTTCTCTTGCTGCTTCTCTTAATGAAAAATGACTGTATGAAAGCACAGAAAAAGATGCAGCCTAAGATCATCTTAGAAGCATAGGTGTTTTGTTTAAATGATCGCTCACTCGCATGCTTGTTTAGTAAAACTACCAGTCCCAATTATTTCTCTACAAATACAGAAGCACTTCACCAGGATAAAAGGGAGAAGACTGGGTAGAGGATACAGAACAACAACAAAGTATAGAATCACAGAACAGTTTGGGTTGGAAGGGACCTTAAAGACCATCTAGTTCCAATCCCCCTGCTATGGGCAGGGACACCCTCCACTAGACCAGGTTGCTCAAAGCCTCATCCAGCCTGGCCTTGAACACCTCCAGGGATGGGGCATCCACAGCTTCTCTGGGCAAATATTAACAAGCTATTTGAGTTTGGACAAGCGTCTTCAAGATTTCTACAGGAACTCAAGGATATAACAGCTACTAATAGTGACACATGAACTCAAACCCACCTGTTACCTTGGATGCGAACAAGGGTACATGGGCTAAAGGGAAAATGTGGACAACTGGCAAGGCTCACAGCTACACTAGCCAAATTATAGAAATTGCAACAGAGTTACTGGAGATAGGTCAGCATGCCTTTTATAAAGAGGATTCACACCTCACTGGCTTACTGAAGTTCTGCAAAGAGATCACAAAAATACATAAGGAAGCTCAAGGTGACCACTTACTGGATTGCTAACAGGCTGTGAACAAGTTATAAGAAAACTAAGAAGCCACAACAGATGTGATTTTCTGCATGGATGAACAGCTGATGGTGTGATTCAGTACGGTTGTTCTGTCACTGGTGGGCTATGTTTTCTTGAAAATGCCAGTTTTAACATTTCAACATTTTACTTTGTCTAAGCACTGTTCCATCAAATCCTGGAACACAAAAGGTCAAAATCACAGAAGACAGTCCAAATTTTACGTGTTTTCTTGAAAATACAATTTAGTATTTTTTTGTTTGGTTGGGGGTTTTTTAGTCAGAGAATTACTCTGAATAGTTCCACTAGACTTACATATCATGACCAGAACACAGTCTTGATAAACTTCTTTGTTAGGCTTATTTAGAAAATATCCTTTGCTTCAGAAATTTTAATTGAGCTTTGACAGACATGGTAACAATTACTGACTTTGGCTTTGTTGGCTTTGCCCCAGTCTTTCCACATGATCCACAACCATAAGAATAAATAAAAGTAAGCCATTACCTTAAAAAACTACTGTTTTGGCCAATGAGGTTATTTTAAACCCTTGGATTCCCTATGTATAACTATACTTCAGCTGTATTTGTTTAGCAAATATGCCATGAATTTTACTGTGTGACAACGAGTACTGTGCACTAGATGTACAGTAGTATGCATGAGGCAGAAAGACTACTGCAGGTGTAAGATATGCATTAAAAAAAATCTTGGAGAGAAAAAAAATCCCAGTTATTCCCATTCTTGAGCATTATCCTACTTTATAAACAGTATCCCTAGTGCGATGCTGGTGCTTTTCTCTTTCTCTCATTCTCTGCTTTCTAGCCAACCACGTAACACAATCTGTCACTACATCAGTTGTTGCACTGCTGAGAAATATTGAAAATCAGAGTTTAAACAGACAGTTGTTGAGACAGGGAGTGATCAATATTCCATAAAAATCTACCAAGTATCTAAACTGATCTGCCTTGGGGCAATTTCCCATACCTTCCTCATACTTTATGTTTCTCTGTACACAAAACAGGACTAAAAATCTGTTAAAGGTGACAGCAATTTGATCATACTCATAACAACTTGTACAAGTATCCCTTTTAAACAAATAATAATGATAATGACTTACCCAAAGCAAAATTGTATAGAGTTTTTGTTTGTTCAGAGTTTTTTGAACTTGATATTCACAGATTTTATAAATGGCTGATAAAGTACAACAGGTGAATGCAACAGACAGCAGCTTCTGGCCATCACATGCAGAGAACCAGGTAAGTTAGACCTGGAGAGATGCTTGAAACAAGATACTCTTTGTCCAAACATGTGCTTTGGTTCTCCAAGATAAACCTTTTTACTGTTGCTTTGTACAGAGAGGCAGAACATTACCCCACACTGGAAACAGATGTGAAAATAAACAACTGCTATATTCACAGAATAAGCCACTGGTGAATATGTTGGTAAAAGCAGAGAAAGAACCCTCTGTAGTACCATACTAGCCAGAAGTTAAGTCAATGCTGTAGAATATGGTCTCCCGTTCTCCAGTGTATTAAGAGCAACTAAAGAGACTCAAAATCTACTACAGTCTGGAAAGACCATAAGCACTTGGCAGTGGGGAGAGAAGGAAGGGTTTTACACAGCCATAATACCACTGGAATATGACCACAGTTTTACTCTCCAAGATGCTCATAACAAAAGTCATAAAAGACTGCTGAGAAATCCGGTCTGGTCTTTCTCCAGAGTCTTCACTAAATGTGTAACCTGAGTGATTCAGCTAAACCACTACAAACAAAACCATGTAGATAAACAAGGCTTAGGATTTGCAACCAGATTTAAACTTTGTTTATATTTGTTTAACTGTGTAAAGGATTTATGACTCAGTGTATCAAAGTGGAAAAACAGTTGGATCTGTAATATTTTATTATGCATCTTGATTTTCATAAATCTTTTAGTCTTTTAAAAAGAAAACATTTTTAGTTCAAGAAAATTAAAGAGAAATATAAAGTTATGCAATTCACTCATGGAGCAGGACAGGGGGGAGAAGGTATACTGCATTATCCAATGTCTGGCCTAAGCACCAAGTTCTGGAATTTGTTTTATTCCAGGATGGAAGAATGATAACATCAATGCAAGGGGGTGGGGAATCTATTCCCACAAAAGAAATACATATAGTTCTCCAATAAACACATACAAAAAGACAGTCCATTCAGATCAAACAACTTATCACAGTACCCAGAAAATACAAGAAATTGGAAATTTTAAATCTGCTAGAATACATCAGTGTGTTTACATCAAAATAAATTAATGTTTACAGAAGATGTGGAAGGGCTTTCACAGTTCAACGAACTTTTTCATTTTTCAGCCACTTTGTGGCTGGTCTTCTGAAAGCTAATCTGAACTGGCATATTTTCAGTCATTTGAACAGAATTTATATGCCAGTAACTTTTAAAATAAAAAAACAGATGGTGTGCAAATCTTTGATTTTTTTAAAATTTTTTAATTTAAAATAATAAAATATGCCTACCAACCACCTGCAAAAAGGTATACTTCCTTTACATTAAAATTGGTGTGACAAATTTTATGTGTGAATAAAGTTAGCAATGCTTGCTATAATACTGTTATTAGATAGCATAAAACTTATTTTTTCTCAAATGATCCCTAACTCACTTGAAGTTGTCTAAACTCTTTCTTTTCATTTAAGGTGATTGCTCTAAGCTTTTAGTTTTAAAGACATATACATTATGGGATAATAACTTGGATGTACAGATATTAGCCAGTTTTAAAAATACAGGCTGAAAAATTTATTAAGATTCAGAGGTGTTCACAGAATCCCCTCTTTTCCAAACACATCTACTTTATTCTATTAAACATTGTTTAGGTTTGTTTTCATGAATGAAAAGCTTGACAGTGAACGGATTAACTTTCACAGTCAGCTTAACATAAAGACACAGTAACAGATGAATAAACTTTTTCTTTTCCTTGGGTGTCAGAAGGCTAGGGAATCTTCTAGATAACAATCAGTCAAAACTACAATAATTCTGATATTTTTCTTCTCCTAAAACCAGACATTTTTTCCACCAGCCACTGGAAGTAAGTGCAGATTAATCCAACTAAATCCTTAAAGAAGTTCGCTGTATATCAACAGATTTTGGGCAACTTGGTGTTTCTGAACCTTAATAACTGATGGGCTATTATTGCCTACTAAAGAGAGCAAGAAAACTGCATCACTTACTGCACTTTGGGGATTAATGGGGAGTAAGAAAAACAAGACAGTAACAGACAGTGAAATCCTGTCTTCATGATGTAAGAGAAGGACCACCTACTCATTTAACTGAATCAAGGATTTAACTCAGAAGGCTAAGCTCCAGAAGAACTTAGTAACTTAACTTGTAATAAATATGGAATTTAATTTTAGAAAAAAGTTTAGAAATATTTAGAATGTAATTTTTTTAAAAACCTAAAATTTTCATGGAAAAAACCACATTTACTTTATATGTAGTATTCACTATTCCCTAATTAGGCTCTTCCTTCAGTAATATAAGTAACAAAATTCAGTAGGCTGAACTGCTGGCTTGCTGGCTGGCAGACAAACCCAGCTCACGCTAAAAACCCCATAAATTCAACCAGCTGCTTCAAAAGCACATCACTACTTCCTGGCTAGTAGCTACACACAATGAGACGGTCATTTTCTCCTGGTCCTCTGGGAACCTTTCCTCTTGAGCGTACGAATGCTTTATATTATTACTTGTTTTCCCATGACAGGCACATCTTCCAGCAAGAATAGCAGCATATCACATCCTAGTCATAAACCAGTTCTGAAACAAGTCTGTGCACCTTATAAACAAATCTAGAGAAGACTTCCTACAGTTTGTTTCTGGCTATTAAGAGTCAGAACAATAATGCAGGTGAGTTACTAAACAATATCCACCGTAAAATAATCTGATCCTTGCCAGAAAACAAATTATTGTTCTTTTATGCAGTTTATCAAGTAAGCTTCGTAGAAGATTACAAATACACACATCTGAGGTATTCAGAACTCCTTTGACTTATTGCAAGTGATATTCCTGTCACATAGTCTTTTCTTACTAAGGAATGAATATGAAGATTCTTGAAAATAGTATCTACATCTAGAAACTTCTCAGGAAACTTTTGTTATCACTTAGTGTAGAGTGAACATTTCACTGACAAAATCAGCTCATTAAAAAATTAACTAAGTAAATATAATTACAAACATAACAAGACACAGCTGCTCATGCCTCTTAAATAACATCCAAACACTAATTAAATACCATACTTGAAATTTAGTTTAAAAGAATAGTTTCTATGTAGCAAAAGACTAAGGCACAGGCAGCCATTCCAGATTATAAATAAATTAAAACCATTGGTATTTTTTTAATTTAAAGATATGCCAAGGCTTGAAGTGTGTTTCAGTCCCGCTACAAAACAGACAAGATGCTCTGATGGAAACCAATATTTTAAAATAAAAACAAAGACAAATTCTCTGTGCCTGTTTGAGAAGGGAGAGAAAGAATATATTTTTCACTTATTATTTATTTGTTGTCTACAAAATGGGTTGGTCCTCAACATCCTTCCATGAGGCCTATATGGAAGAACTAACTAGAAGCTAGAATTAAACAAACAAACATTGAAAGCCTAATTTGTGTTATACACAACCTTGAAATGGACAATGTCTTTTCAGCACCTATTCAAGTATCGTTCCTTTCTTTCTTCGTAATATCTACAGGTATTCATCAATTTGCTAAGAGCTACTACTTTCTCTATGCTGACTAGTTTAGTTCAGAAAGCATAAGTAATAATGCAAGATGAGGATTTATTTTTGACCAATCAAAGATCACATATTTACCTTCTGCAAGCATGTCTGGCACATCTGCTTGATATCTAGGCCCCACTCTGATTTCTCCCTTGTCTGCTAAAAGCGTTTTCAGTGATGGATCATATACCAATGAATAAAAAAAAGTATCCTAAAAAAGAACACACATTTGCAACAGCATAATGATTTTTAAAATTAGGTTTATAAATCTGTATCACCTTCCATTTGGAAATTATTAAAGTAACCCCACTCACACACTTTTACAGAGCACAGGTTTGGTCCATTAATCCTTATTTTAAATAATGCAGCTGTTTCATGAGTGCTTTTAAATGGCTAATTGAAGCTTCTCTCATAGCTAGGAGTTATTTCAGAACAGAGCAATAATGAAAAGATTCATACACAAAAATATATCAGTGGATTTGAAAAGAATTAATGTTAACTGCTTTCAGAATTTAACATGTTTCATCTCCTAAGTATCTCTACCCTACTAACTTTGCATTATAAATAAGCCTCAGAAAGCATAAAACACTGCCAGTGTCTGGAACGGACTTACACAAAAACAGTGTCTGGTACAGTCACCTGAAGTACAGGCTAAGTCCTGTTTACAAAAACATTTTCACTGATTATCAGTAGGTTTGGTGTAGAAATTTAAAAATAGAGACGTGATAATTTCATCTTAAACAATACTGTCTGGCTGATGTTATATTAAGGCAATCCAAAGGAAAATATGGTTATGTTGAAAGGTATTTTGCAACACGGTTATCTTTCAACTTTTTAGGGAATTTTTTTCCTCTCTGGTAGGGCTAAGCCGTTAAGTTCCTTCCACAGAAAATGAAAGGTGAGGAGACACTTTCCATACAATAATTCAGAGACCTTTAAGTTGAACTCCTATGCTAAGTTGTCCTCTAAAAAAGCCTTTCTTGCTCTCTCTGTCCACTGAATACAGAAGATTCTTGTTTCTAGAACACCTCTAGGGGAAAAAAAAAAAATCAGAAAAAAAAAAACCCAAACAAAAGAGCCCTGTGAATTCTCCCATAAGTATGCACTAGACAAAAAAGTCTGCATTTTTCTCTTGTAAAATACCATTTTAATGACTTCAAATAATTTATTTTCTAAACACAACCTTAATCACAATTGACAGTTTTAAATGATGGTCTTATTCAGTATTTATCCAAGAACACTTCCTAAATCATGTTTTCCACAATATATTTTTCTAACTTATCATTAAAAGAAAGATTTTCAAAGTATTGTTTGCCCATTTATTAAATATACAGCCATAAAAAAACCAAACCCAAACTCATCCCAGTATTTACCCAAATAGAAGTCACATATTACCTCTTTCTCCAGATATGACAGCACAGACTCTGTCTCATTCAGAAGTGCAACACTGCATTTTCCCCTACACAAACATAAAAGAAGAATTGTTACTTTTTACAAAGTTCAAGGTTTTATTAAGTCAAAAACTTACTTGCAAGGAAATGATCTAGACATACTTCATACACTTCTTGTGTATGAAGCCTACAATGCACTTTGCCATACTTTTAAGATATCAAAATTAACATCAAAAGGAATGGCTGTACTGACCCAAGCACTCAAATATTAAGAATTCTGCAGAATGGGGAAACAGTTTCTGAACTAGAGAAGCAATGAAGGAACACGAGGTACTAACGCAAGTAATAAATACACATACGATTAATAAAACGTCCTGGACAAATGAAACTTCACCTCCAAGTGACTCACCTACAGTAAGTTCAGTGCTTAATGTGAAAATAAACAACCCAAACTAGCAACAATATAAGGTTTTTACCAATGGCTTGTAAAAGTTAAGTACCTTTTTTAATGGAATTATTGCTAATGATTAGTCATGGAATTCTATTCATTTTTTTCTGTGGCCACCTTAAAATGCTAACTACTACATTTTTGTGCAGGCTGCCGATGGAAAACGCCCCCTTATTCAGCAGTGATACACATCTGCTCAGGTAGATAACACAATGGGATTTTGACCCCACTACCCCCACAGCCCTTTTCTCTCCCTCTCATCCCCTTCTCCTCCAACATTCCTTTGGCCTCAAATTCCTCTGCTTCCTACTTCTCTGCAAATAATCTGCAGAATTTTTTTTAACAAATGGTATTCTAGAGAAACACACATAAATGTGGATGAAAAACATTAAGTGTGCTGAATCATCTTGATAGCAACCAGCATTTTTATGTTATCATTTTCAACACCACCATTTTCTAATAATATATACTTTTTACCACTTAAATACATCACCTTGTATTTCATCCACCTAAGTTTTATTCAACTTCTAGCAGTTTAGTCAGTATTTACCAGGAGGTTCCACTGGTCTTACATATATGGCTATAGGAACCCTGCCCAGAACACCCTTCTCCCACAAAAAAAGACCAGTACACAAATATAGGAAAGATAATTGTTTGCAGAAATGTCTTTTAAGATAACACCAAAGAAGTTATTGTAACGTTCATTTCAATGAATGCTGACTGTTAAGTTCAACTATAAGCATTAGATGCCAATCCTTAATGGCTGATCATCAAGCAAACATACCCAGCTAGTATCTTACTCGTTACCATAGCACACCACAGGAAATGGGGTTAAACCACACATTAAGACTGCAGTGTGTAATCTCCTGAATTTCTCTCTCTCTGTATTTGCCAGGAGAACCACCCTAAAGAGAAATGGTGGGAAGGTGACTGAGAAAAATCTGAGCACAATACACAACAGCAGAAGACAAGAATCCTGCAGTAGAGAAGTTGGAAACCTTCTCCTATACACCACAGTGTCTCTGAATGCAGTTTTTAAGCTTTTGGACTTGACAATTCCACAACATTCACTTCTAAAAATTAACTGTATGTTGTATCATGAAGTCAGTTTATCAACTTGAACAGTGTTTTGTTTGGTTAGGGGTTTTGTCAACTGTTAAAGGGTAAACAGTTTACCTTTCCAGTTTGCTTTTATTCCATATACCTCTAGTATGCTCTCTCCATTACAGCCTACTCGTATTTAACTCCAGTTACTGCAGAGGCATTCCTTCACTGTCCCTGGGACTGCAAGAGTATTCTACTGAGTGGCCTTGTATCTTATTGCTAGTAATTAAAAATATCATTTTATTTTATTTAGAGACAAGATTAATCCCCCGAGCAAGTCTTCTAAATGAGTGGATTTGTTATTGGATGTTACATTTCTCTGTACAGCATTTTAACCGTCTGATGGCTGGAGTCACGCACACGCGTAACATGCTACGATCTCTCACATGCATAGACTAATGTCTCAAAAAAGACGATGCTGCACATACAGTAGTAGATACCACACTTAAAATGCAAAACCGACCAATTTAAAGCCAGGCAAATTAAACAGAGTCAAAATTAGAAAGTTATCTGTATTACAATTACCAGTTTCTATAATCTAGAAACCTGCAATACTTCTTACAAATTACCTGAATCTTTACCCAACTCATAAAAGCCTGCCCTTTATACATCTGCTCTTTCTCCTTTTTTTTCCTTCCCAAATCAGAGGAAAATCCTCTCAGCCTATTGCAAATGGTCTGTTGGTTTGAACCAATCATCTAGCTCATTATATTGTCTCTAGCATCTCCCAATCATGGATGCCTGGGAAATAAGTGAATAAAGATTTGCAGTGATACATCCCTAAATACTATCCAGCCACCACTACACTCTTCATCCTTTCTTCCAATACTAATAAGCAAAATACCCTGGAGAGAAAGTTAATGTGGTTTAAATCACATTACAACAAGACTTGGAGTTCTTTCTCCAAGGCATGTATCAAAAAACCCTGAGCTCCTCCAGATTTAAATATATTTTCCTCAGTGTTCTGAAACTTCATTCATTAATGTTTTTAAACAATTTCAGATAATTGGGACAGATGGAGCTATATCAAAAAAAAGAATCAATACTACAGGATAAAATCTGACTTTTCTATGTAGACAGAGGAAAAAAAAAAATGGGGGTAGAGGGAGCTAGTGACCTACACAAGCAAATACAGTGAAAGAGACTCTACACTGCATTTACCAGACCGTAAAATCACTTACACACCAAAATAAAATGGTTCTCTTTGCAAAGATATTAGCATTTCTGAAAGACGTATTATTTAGACTGGTACAGTATAATGCCATAGTTACATTGTTCTATTGGTGGGGTCTCCCGCCTGGAACGTGACAAAAACTAACCAAACTAAAAGGTAAAAATTACAAATAAAATGAAAAAAAAAAAAATTGGAGAGTAGTCTAATACTTATTCAGATATGAAACCTTCTTCCTCTTACTTGACTCTGATTTAAGCTATATTCTTCCAGCAAGCAGCAGTCTTGACTTAACTGGTATCAACAGGGTGAATTAATAGTGAATAGCATCAGAAAGTCTCAATGATGTTAAGATTACATACCTGGTTTTGACCTTTTTCTCAAATTAAGAATATTCAGAAAAATTATTTTTACTTCTTACAGAATTAGGCAAAAATCTGTCTTGTATGAATATTCAAGGAAAAGTTTCAGCTATCTCAGCAATGTACGAATAACAGCAAACAAAAAAATAAGTTAGCTTCTACAGCTTTGCTTACGATTTAATTTTGATGAGACTAAATTCTTCCTTCAGAATTCTTTCTGCTCATAGATACACTTTGATTTAAACTGGTCACAAATAAAAAGTCCTACCACTGAGCTGACAACAATACAAACAGAACTTGTTATATTATTAAACCAGTCAAAAATCAGAAGTAATTTAGAGGTTTCGCAGTAAAAGAGGACAAAAAAGCTTGCATATATATATAGATAGATATGTGTATATGCTCATGGTTTTACCAGCCTCTGTCATATAAACAACTCCAGATTCAATTGCCTCCCCAGTCCTAGGAAGCAGAGCTACAACTCCTAACTTTTTTCTTTCTTGTGTTTCAGGTGACTCGAGCAGTAGGCTGACAATTGATCATTCACGCTCATCAGCTAAGGGACGCCTAACAACCCCTTTCTCCAGCCTACAACCTACATCCACAGTTCAGTGAAGCCCTTCTGTTACAATATAGAAATGGGACTCACAAACTTACCGCAAGTATACTCTAAAACAATACTTCAGAAAAAATGCTTTAATGATTTTGTAGAAAAGGATTTCTTTCAACAGTCCTAGCAGAAAACCAAGACCATGTAGTCCCAAACCCAAAAAGCTAACCATCCACAAATGCAACAGCCAAGCACAGAGACGCTCATGACTATTGTAAGGAAATGCCAAGACATACTAGCCCTCATGGTACTTAGAAGTCTCAGTGCAGTGAACATAAGGATTTTCCCCTCTCCCTGACCTGTGTTTTGGAAGCTATTTTTCAGGTTTGTGCTTTTGGGGTTTGCTTGGGTTTTTCTTTTTTTGTTGGTTGGTTTGTTTTGGGGTTTTTTTGGTTTCTGTGTTTTGGGGGGTGTGGAGAGGGAGGTATGGTGGTGTTTTGTTTTGGGGTTTTTTTGGGGAGTGGTGGGTGGTTTTGTTTGCTTTATTTTTGGGGTTTTTTTACTGTGGAACAAAAACAAATATAAAAATATAGAAAATAAAATGGCAGCTGAGACACTCACACAAGACTCTCTTGGACAACTCAATAAGGAGCTGATGAAAATTAACACTCTATGTCAGTTAGCATACGAGTCCTGAAGGAGAGATTTTGAAGAGTAAGCAGAGATAGGACCTAATAGGACTTGAAAACTGAAACCAAAAAGCACCATGTTTGAGTGAGACCCAATGGAGGAATGAAAACCATACAGAAACATAATTCAGACAAGACCATGACACCCACCAATATTTAAAAGAGAAAAGTACAGTAAGACTACAGTGAGGACACAAGACGATGATAACCAGCTCAAGAACTTAACCTGTACGAAAAAAGTCGTACTAGGGCTATTTATACACTACAGTGTTATGAGAAGATTTAAATATATACTGGTTAAACAACCTAGAGCAAAACACCAAATTTTCCAGAAGATACACTTAATGTGTACCCATGGCAAGATACGAAATCAACAGCAACTGTTTTGATCTTTTAAAGTCCTTGTTTGTTTTGGCACAGACATTTTTCCACTTTTAAACCAGTGGAAAGCTCTACAATTCCTGTTCTGCCACTCTCGCAGGCTACATCTTCATATTTTCACCAGACGAGTAAGAGAGTCCACAAGTTACAAACTCTATTTTAAGAAGCATTTCTTGGGACAGAAGGTATGCAAACAAAAATTACAGAAAGAAATGACAAAGGAAACAGAACACTTAGTGCTTGTTAACCAGGTCAAAGCAAAGGAGCAGAAAAGGCAACCTCACTGGTACGGTATCACACCATGTTAAGTTTCTGCCATAACACAGATGCAGACTGGGCGAGACGGATGTGGTGTAAGAATCCTCAGAACTTGCTGCTCTGGGTTCCAACCAAGTCACTGAAACTTGATATTCATTGGTCATTCAGACACAAGTTGAAGGAATAAAATAATATATGCAGGCATGACCCCACAGACCCTGAAATTCTGCTATTAACAATTATTAATTGCCCTCCTGTATATGACAGAATGATGCCGGGTACTTCTGTACAGATATATCAATTGTCTCCTGCTGACCATCATCAAGAAATGTTGGTGTCTCAGCAGAGATTCGCAACACAGATGGTGCGTCACCAGCTAGACAGTCTGAGAACAAAACAACAGGAGAGAATATTAGGAAATATTATGCTTGTGAGGAAAACCTGATTTTATTTTAACATACACTGTTACTTCAATGACAACCAGAGGTTAAACTAAAAGCAAGGTGCATAATGAAAAGGGGTAGAAACGTTTTGTGCTGGAGTAGAACTCGGGAGCAATCTTTCCCGTATTTGGCATAAAGAAGGTGGGGAAAAAGGTACAGATATTGAATAGAGAAGGAGAGCTACCGTAAATAAAAAAGGTGTTTCCTGAACTGGCTTAAATGGGAAAGGGTTTTGAGGATTTCAAAGCAAATGACCGCTTCGAGCCAAGTCTTGATCCCTTACAAGCAGTCTAAATTGCAATGATGATCACCAAACCACAGAGTAGGAACCATGGAGTCCAAAGAACTTCTGTTAATTATATGAAATTGATTCCCCATTTATGGGAACCAATACTAAGAGTACACAAGTATTTTACTTTTAAGAGCAAATTAAGGGGCACAGAATGATACCGACAGACATGTACCAAAGTCCGTATAGCAAATTTCAAGCTCTCCAGACTGCAAAGGTATTTACAACTGGAGCACAAGCTACTGTACAACACTAAAACCAAGAAAATGAATGCATCATCACAGTGGTTTGAATCTGCAGACCCCACAACTAGTTTGACTTCTAAAACGTTCAATCAATATCTAGAATTAACAGAAGAACAATCTGCATTATACTGATTCATACTTAATTATCTTGAGTTTGGCTCTGCTCATTTACAGAGCCATCTCAAACATGAGGAAAAAAATAAAACAAACAACAACATGATGGGTGAATACTACTGGGATCTGTCTCTCCAACAAAATTATACCAATCTTCCAAACAGTAGAAGATTTTGTACCTGTGGCCAAAAGAGACCAATAAACTTGGTGTTACCTGATTAACACACTCCTGATCAAATTAAATTAAAACCAGAATGCACAGTGAATTGATTTATGTACATCTAAATGAAACAGTAAATGCCTGGCATCTAAACACATGCACAGACCATATGGATGGCCCGGGCTTTTTATGCTGCATGTGGCTTTTAGTCAAAAAATTCAGAGTTTTAATCTTAATTAGAGCTGGAGTGCTGATTTTGAGCACTCTGAATTGCTAAGATTTAAATGCAGTGTCTTGGAGCAATCATGGACAACTGACATGGATTTCAAAGCAATATGTAGATAATGTTCTTTTTTTTTTTTGCGTATTCTTCAGGTTCCAACTTTTACACAGCTCTCACCACCGTTGTCTAGCCACAATCTAATCAGGAAAAAGCATTCCCAACGTGAAACAAATTTACAAAAGATAAAATTAAAGGAGACTTTGCATTCAGTAACAATTTACTGTTTATCTCTTTAAACTACTATATTGTTAGCTGAAGAGCCAAAGCATTCAACAATTCTCCCAGAAAACCTTACCTTAATAGTTGTAGAAAATGTTAAGAGATAAATCTATAAATGTACACACATTTGAAACAAGCTTTAACACATTATCACTGAAAGCTCAATTTGCACTAATATTGTTCCAGCCTACACTAGTGCTGAATCTTGTCTTCTGTAGCTGAGAAGGGTCTGCAAGGAAACCCTGAGTAGAAAGAACAATGCACTGAGTGCCACGGAGAGAGGTAAATGTTTTCTTGGTCTGGGCACAGTAAATCTACACATTTTGATATTTCAAAATAAGCATAACCATATGTATACTTTCTATAAACTGTTGTAGGAAACTCAAGTCATTGATATCTTTCCTCTAGGGATTAATTTTTGCTGAAGAGTAACAAAATCGCTACCTTTTAGCACAGCAGGAGCAACGCACATGTACTGAACAAAAACACAGGAGGCTGGTTAAGAATGATTTTTCAGTGTGACATTACATAAGAGGTCGCCCGGCTCGGAAGCAATGCACACCACTCCATGCAACTGAACTTAAAAGTATTGCACCATATGAAAGACTCCTCTTTTGTAATGATGTCACTGTAGAGAAATATGTATCGATTTTCAGGTTTTTAAGTTGAAACCATCCACCTATAAATATACTTTTTCTTATACTGTTACTAGTCCTGGCTATCGACCACACCTGAAAACAAATTCTGGCCTAGACCGAATGATTTGAATTCGTGTAAGAATTCTCCAAATTCCACTGGAGAGAGAATTGAAAAAAAAAAAAAAAAAAACCAAACCCCACAACCACACACCAAAAAAACCTGAACAACCAACCAAAAAAAACCCACACTCCATGACACACCAACACACCAGACAGGCTTCAAAAATCCCTTTGCTCTAAATAAATTCAATCCAGAAAGGAAGAATGCCTTTCTTAATCCAAATCATCAGGTAAGCACACGCCTATGCAAAGCAGATTCACTCCTTACCCAGTCTGATTTATGCCAGAAAATAAATGAGGCTTATAAGGCTCACAGTATGGCTGTAAAAATTCATTAAAATTTGTATCTCATATATATACACCACACGTGCACATATATATGATGTATATAAATGCATACGCACACTCCACTCCACACACCAGAAACTTCTAGTTTGCCAGGAATGCCAAAACTAGAAATCTTGAGGCAATACCACTAAATCTAAAGGTGCCATGTCTTAAAAAGGTCACATTTTTTCTGTAAAATGACCTGTCCTATTTGTTTTGAGCTTCAGATCATTGGATGTGTTTTAAATGAAGCAATCCCACATTCAGAAAAATTATTTCTCTACACCTCAGTCGTCTGAAGTAGCAATACTAGAGAGTCCTGATGAGATCGTGAAGAAAGCACAGCATAAAGAAACCTGTATGATAAACCAGACATTCATTATGCATCTAAAATGCATCACACACATAGGGAGCTTTTTTTTTTTATAAACTGCACATACTTTTATGTCTACATAGTGGTATCAAAGTTACTTTAGTCTACTCAGGAGCTAGAGGATAATTTAACAAAAAAAACCCCAAAAAACTTAAGAGACTGCTCTGGACTGCATTGCTGATCAGGAGGATGTCAAAACATAGAGGAAAGAAGTGTAAAAATGTATTAAACTAATACAGGGAAAGTTTTCAGAACCTGGGGAAACCAAGATTCTTTACAGCTTGATACTTCAGGAGTTTAAGTACTCTTTTTTGGTATGCTTACATGTAAAAATATGCAGAGGCTCCAAATTTCTTGGTAAAATTTAAAGAACTCTTCTCACGATCAGACAATCTGGAAGCCTTTTAATGTCACATATGCACAGCCATTCCGCAAGAACATGCACTTTGTCACCAAGCATATTAATCAGCTTTTAGAAAAACAATCACATGCAATCCAATCCCTGTCTTTAAAAGGCTCATGAAGTCTTTTCTGTGTCGAAATGGAAGAAATAAGCCAAGCCAAGAACATATAAAGTTAGCTTAGGGTTTGGTTGTTTAGGGGTTGGTTGTTTGGTGTTTTTTGTGGGGTTTTCTGTTTGTTTGCTTTTTTAATAAAAGGTATGTATGAGAAGGATTCCTAAGTTAGAAAGAACTGAAGGTTTCAGAATCAGAGTTCAGAAACTTTTTCTGAATTAAGGCCATAGGTATATAGAAAGCTTGAACTTGCTGCTTATGCCAAGAAACAAATATGATTCTATAAGAAATTTAAGAAACATTCAGTTCATCCAATGACAGATTAAATAAATACTCCCCAATAAAGATTAGAGTGTATATTTGTCGTGGATACCAACATAATATTTATTACAGATATCTGAATAATCTCCATAATGACAAGCATAAACATAATGCACAGGTATCATACACAGCCATGATGAGTCCAGAAATCAAGCTCAGCAGGAATTGCAGCATCTCAAAATAGTGTCCAAGCAAAAAGTACTTGGTGAAAACTGTCTCCAGACATTAAAAAAAATATATACGATAGATATACACTATCTGACCAGAATCCCTGCACTTATGAAAAAGTGGCACAAACACACGTAATTAGCAACCGGTAAAACTGTGAAGAATATGGTAAATTATCCACCACTTGTAAATTTTTCAACCAAGCATGGATGTTCAAGCATTGAAATATACCATTTAATTCAAGCGCAAACAACTGGGATCACGTCAACAGTCACTGCACAGAACTCTGGCCTGAATCAGGTAAAAGCACAACTAAACAACAATCCCGTGCTGCTCTTCAGTCCCAGGGAAGAACTCTTAAAAAGTTGTATTCAATCTCTAACTAACCAAAAAGATTGTTGAAGTAATTTGGCAGATACTGTTTTTATTTATTCAAGACAAGTATTTGTCACACCGCTGTAACTCAGAAAGAATTTTGACAAAAATAGTATTTATTTTTTAACCCTAACAAAACCCCACACAACGGTATCAACCAACTAAATCACCAACGCTAACAACCAAATATAATTATGCATTTGAAACCCTCTTTCCCCTTCACATATGGCCACCAGTCTCTGAAATTCTTCTCCTTCTCAAGATGTTTTGATTTTAGTCATAGTTTGTACTCAAGCCTCTTTTTACTCGAGCCTCTTTTTACTTTGCATAAATGAGGGTTGGTTGGTTGTTTTTTTTTAAGGGGGGGGAGGGGTGGTGGTGTTATTGCAGTAGAGGGCAACCCAAAAGATACACACCTGATTTTAATACATCTGAGAATGCTTGGCTTATATATGCCTTTCAAACACTTAAAATAACAAAATAGTAAGAAAAAAAACCCCACAACCCAAGACAGAAACACAGTTGTAACAACCAAGAACTAAGCAACGATAATGAAATGAACCCTGATGGATAAATAAATTCTTCCACACAACGAAGAAGTATTAAATTTAAAAGCAATTACACATGATCTTTGAAGTTAATGCAATCTTTTACAGCAATCTAAATATGTTTATCACCTATTAACTCTTGAGACCTTAAGACTGAAAAATAAATTTAAGGCCCAAGTCAGATAACCCAGTGCATCTCTCCAACAACATAACCATCTGCAGATTTTTATACAAGGGCCCCATTTCACCACGTTCTACGTTTTATGGTGTGCTTTACAGCACTGGCAAACAATTTCACCTTTATGACAACTTTCAACCCTAACCCTAATGGCTGCCCACCCCTCTGAAAGCCTTTTCAAAATGCTTCATTTGTTAATGCCCAAATCTCTGAAAAGCCATGTTGAAGTACTTCGGCTCAACTCAGCCCCTCTCTGGGGCCAGCGCTGCTTACAGGAGTTATTTGCAAGGGTTCTGGGTGCATTCACTGTGTGACATTAATGAAGGAGCGTGTTCGGCGACTCTGGCTAAGTGTACTCTGTTACAAGGACACCTGGGGATTACAGTGCCTGGCAAAACTGCATTTGTAACTTACAGGAGTAGGAAGGAAGATGATTCACTGGAGGGCTGCTACTGACCTTACATATTTGAGCAGATAGGGGAGGGAACAGTTTCACTTGTAACTTGACAAGTGGGCATCAACTAGGATAATAAACTTATCTTTGAGACCCAAACTAACATATCAGCTTGTACTGTACCACATGCCATCACTCCAGAATGGTGCTGGCCTGGGGTGTTTTTTTATACCACTTCCTAAAGCTACTAGAATGGTATAGTGATACCTAATGTAAAGGAAACAAGATGAAGTCTAAAGAAGTCCCAATATTTGTAACAAAACAAATTATATCTCGAGAGTTACATTTAACACATATAGCAAAATAAAAAGCATGAGAATAAGGTATGAAACTATTTCAGTAATTCAAAAGCAAACAAATTACATACGAATTATTTAAAACTCAACATTACAGACCAAAGAGCTTCAGAATTAGACTTGCATATCAAATAAATCTAACCTGCTAGAATAACTGCCAGATAACCATAAAGCAGTAGCACCAGGTGTATAAACAAGACTAATTCACAATTACAAACACAATCTCAGTCATAGAAGTTTTGGGGAGGAAGGGGAAGGAACCTGTAATTTTCTCTGCCATTCATTAAAAAGAAAAACATAGAAAGAGAAGAAGAAAGCTGAAACAAAAGCAGTAAAAGTATATTAGTAAAAATGAAATAAAAACATACTACATCAGGTAAAATTATTTTATTCCTTTAAATTACAAGCAGTAAGGCAAGTAAACGCAGCTGCTTTTCTTGGCTGATGTCAGCAAAAGTTCAAGACCTGCAGCTGCCAAAAGCAACTATAGATGGCTCAGCCTCCTCCATTCTCTTAAAATCACTTTCAGCTTTCTCCTGAAAGCTTTTATGGACTAGGTAAGTAGACAGTAAGGTTGGAAAACTAGCTGGATCACCAGGCTAAAAAGGTTGTAGTGAGTGGCACTAAGTCCAGCTGGTGGCTAATACTGGGGGTATCCCCCAAGTGGTGATACTGGGGCCAACAGTTTAACATCTTTAATAACAATCTGAAAAAGTTAACGGAATACACTTTCAGGTCAGGTAATTAAGATGGAGCCAGCCTCCTTTCCGAGAAGCACAGTGATAGGACAAGAGGCAGTGGACAGTAAGTTTCAACATGGGAAATTCCAATTAGATGACAAAAAAAAAAATTCCCTGTGACAGAGGTCAAACACAAACACAGAGAGACTGTGGAATCTCCATCCTTGGATATTCTGGAGTACTGATAGGACAAAGTTGGAGGAGTACCATCTTCCCATTATTTCTATCAGCTTTACAGGGCAAGCAAATTAATAAAAGTTATGAAAACTACTGAGAATCACAGAATATGAACACTAATAAGTTAAAAGGCGAAATAAGGAATATTTCGCAGCATGTTTTCCTTCTTGTTTCTTTTAAAAATAAAGATTTTTTGAAAGTCATTAGACAACATAAAGCTTGTTCCAGAATTCAACTGGTAAAGGTAACACGTGATAGCACAACCCTACAGCATTCATCTGCCCTGAAAAGTAGCTGCAAGTCATCACTCTGCATGTGCCTCCCGCACAGTGCTGCATGTACTATGCATTCATGTGTTTTTTCTGGCTTCTTTGTGAAGTATGTACCCGAGAACCTCTATTGTATTTGCTCCCTGAGTTGTGAGGTGAGAAGACATTTACAGTACTTCTACGTAATCTTCTCTCCATGAAGAGAATACCGTATTTCGGTATCTAAATGTCAAAGTAAGTAAAAGAAAGTGTGCGGGATTATTATCCCTATGCTATCGTTGGAGAAGCACAGACTTGACAGTTAAATTACTTTCTCAAAGGCAGAGAACAAGTAGTTGTATCAAGCACAGGTAAGTAATACAAAAATCCCCAACTTTCAGTTTTTGTGTTGGCAGTGAGAAAGATAAGCCACACTTTTGCCAGTAAGAGAAAATACACATGCACATAGGAAGTGTTTCTCTGATTAGAGCATATACACTTCTTTTCGGTAGCATCTAGTCATTTATGGTCTGAAACAGCTAAGGAGAGCTGGATGCAATGACAAAAAAATTCCTTCAGAATGCAACGTAAGAGAACCTTGGTTTATACTTAATACACTCCCCCTTGTCACTGTGCTCTCTCTTTTCCATTTCCAGGTATATCATCCTCCCCAAACCCCCAACACAAAAAAAATTTGCTTCACTGCTAAATAGGAGATGACATAAGCGCTTACATCATTTACAGAAAGAAAGCAACAAACCCAAAACCTCTTCCCACATTAGCATTAGGGCAATTTAAACAATACTTGAAGTGCTTTTGCAACATTTAGCCAAACTCAATCACGACTTCTTCACATTCATTGAAGTAAGTCAGGGCAATTTTATTTTTAAATGCATGCAGCCCTAAACTGCAGATCTGATCACTGAGCCACTGTCTTCTTTCCAAATCCATCTGTGGTTTCCCTGGGCAGACAAAATGGTCAAAGTCCCTCTGGCACACAGAAGAATAATTAAAATATCAACTCTTCACAAGTAGGAACAAACTGACCTTATATTACATCATCAACTGATGCTCTAATTGGCAAGACAGCAGCTCCAAGATTCTTGTCCCTTCCAAGGCTCAAATATGAGGTGACAGAAGGAAAAATCAAAGGACAACCTGGCACAACTCAGCTGCAGTCAATCACACCCTTTTGCAAGATAAAGGCCCAGGCATTCAAGCAGCTGGGCCACTGGCAGGCCAACAACCCCAACGACATACACAGATAAAACCACCTCAACAGAACACACAGATAAAAGGTATTTACTTTTTCTTACCTGATATGTGTTGCCGGAAGGGACTCATACTGTCGAGAAAGAAAGAGCTCTCTGTGCTTCAACTGATGTTTCTGTTTATCAGTCAAATCAACCTCAATTGTAGTTTCAGACTCTTCTTCAACTTCTTCTGCAGAAAAGCAGAGCGTAGGTCGAAATTAACTCTGTTGCATAACAGGATTGCAGCCATCCCACCTGACATCCCCTCCACCCCTTAGAACCTCCCTTAGCATTTCAAAGAAAAGATGCGTTTAACAAGACTACAGTTTATGTAACTTGACAGAATATGAATATTTTGAATTGTACACCTTCTACTTAAACTCCTGCTCTTCTACTGTACTACGGGTTGATGTCTTTCACACAGCTGTAAGAACAATCCTGACAACATTACTCATTCTTTTTTCATCTCTCTTTTTTTTCTCTGGGGTGCCTCTTGCTTGCTGACCAATTCTGGTTTAGATTTTCTATCCCTGATATTGTTATTACTGAAACTTTCATGGAAGACATGGGGATTCTTCTATCAACAGAAATTTACCAAACACAACTGCAGTCTAAGACTGCCAAATCACAGTCTGAGAAAACTGTCAAAGCTTAATGCCTTCCATTATGTTAACCCTATTAAATACCAACAACAAATATAGCTTATTTTAATATTTAAATAAGATTTAAAATTATTTATGTGCTAAGGAAGAGAGCACTACTTAATCTGTAAGACAGCATCTGTAACAGCAAATTGTAAATTAGACAGTTCTTTTGGAAGGATATTTTCAGTTGAAAACTATCTTTCCTAGTTATTCTCATCTGAAATTCTCTAGTATTACTTCACATACAATAAAACCAAGGAAATCATTGCTTTTTAAAGATTTAAACCAACCGTAAGCTGGCAGCATAAAGGAAGACATACAAGCAGATAGTAGAAAGCATCACGTACAGAGTTAAAGAGAATGTTCGCAGTGGTTGCTAAAATGTCAGATGACAACAGGCCCTCCAAAATGGTGACCCTGGGATCTCCATGGCTGAAATCTGCCTTCCCAGTGGATCCCTGGGACACGCAGAACTTGAATCTATACTTCCTCTAGCTTCCCAGAAAGGACAAGAAGTCCGCTTATATACCGTATCCAAAAATACAGGCACTTTAACAACTTCTCTAATATTTGGCAATTTTATACCTGCTAAATCATCCATCAGCTACAAAAAAAACCAAGTGTACTTCATAAAATATGTCTCAGAAATTAAACGAGACCTCAGCATTAGGTAGTTTTTCACCTACCTACCTACCACAGACCACCTCATCCACTCTTCCAACAATAACCATTTTTACAAACCTACACTGTATCAAAATGAAGCCTGCCTGCATCCTCATGGCAACCACAGTTCACTCCAAATGCAACACTGCATTATTTTATTCTTTCTAATCATACCTGTGTGTAGCTTATTCCACTTCTAATAATTCTTTCCACAAAATGATGCAACAATACACACTGATATAACCAACTTCTTCAAACCCAGTTACAACCACTGTAAGTCTATCTTGCTGGAGACCCCCCAGTCACCCTTCCTTGTTTTGGCACATTTTGTAGGGAGATAGAATAAGGGGTGGGGGGGGGTGGGGAATAAATAAAGACTCCCCCCAGACTCACCTGACACATGCAGGTTCAAGTCAGACCACAACTCAGTTCAGAACTATTCCGGCCACTATAATACTAACAATAAATAAAGCTTAAAAAAAAAAAAAAATCTGTGCAAAGGCAAACCATTTCCTTCAATTAAGCAATTAAAGAAAATTAGAATTTTCTTTAGAAATTAGTATTAAAAGGTTTATGTTTCAAGCAGTTAATAGCTACGACTGTTTATTAGAGTAAGTGACCACTGCAAGTCACATTTGTATTTCAACATTCAAGCATCAGTACTTCTTAAAATACCAAGACATGCCAGTGGTTGATTTGGGGGGGGGGGGGGGGGGGGCTGTGTGTTTTGGTGGTTGGGATTTTTGGGTTTTTGTTTGGTTGGTTGTTTTTGGTTTTTTTTTTTTAATAAGTGTACTGCTTGTAGTATTCTACAGGTCCAAAGTTCTCAATTGGCTATTTATTTCCACTCCTTCCTGAAAAATAACAAAGCAATGTAACCTTGCGTTATACTATCCAAAAACAGCTGACAAAAAGCATTTCATCAGAAAGCAATTTAGGCATCCGAACACAGGTGTCTGTGTTTTACGTTGCCATATACAAAACATCTGACTGCAGATAGGGCACAAAACACAGTAGAATACATGACATTCTAAATTGTCTGCAGGGAGCCAGAGATTATATTCTGGAGAGTTTTAAATGGCTTTAGACACCTGTAGTCAAGTATCTTAACTCTGTCAGAGTAAGAATTTAAATTAAAAAATAATTTTAAAACACCCTAGAATTTTAATTATTTATTGTACTAATCTTGCATAAGTCAAGAAAAGTGTTGATCCAAAAGCCTGAAGTTCAAATTAAATGTCTCTTACAACACTCCAAAGCTAAATATGAAACAATGTACCTTTTTCTGTCCTATTTTTAGAAATAAAACATAGATCTTTTACTCATCATGATCTGACAAGCTCAGTACTAAGTAGAAAAAACCATGGCCAGACACAGAACAGTTCCAGTCTTAATAAAATATAGTTTATCACCAGGATAATTTTACAATTTTATTCTCCAACCTTATAATATAAAAAAAAAAAAAAATGCTAAGAGAAGGATTAGCATGTAGTGAAACAAGTAATACAAACCTGTAGCAGGGAACAAAACACTGGATAGCACAAAGAACTGAATAAACTAAATTTACTTGACAGCAAATAAGAAGGCAATTTGCTTGATGGCAACACAAAGAATTCTGCATCTGAACAGGTTTTTGTACAATCAGGCCTTAACACCCATTAGAGGAAAAGTAATGACAAACTTCCCGTACTTTTAGAGATCTCTTTACCTTTTTCACTCGAATTTGCAGCACATGTCAAATTTAATTTGCTACCCAAGGACAGATTATTCCTGTCAAGAGAAGTGAAATGGAATGTACCTACAGGAAATCATAAAGTAGCACTAAGCTAAGCACATTTTCAGCACTCAGGTAGCTGATAAAGCAATGGCTCAGAGTGAGCAAATGTTTTAATGAAGCAATATGATGATGACATACACAGGCCTCATCGTTTCAAGATTAGAGAGAAAACAAAAGTCAGCTTAAAAATTTTCAAAATATTTTTAAGCTGAATATCTTAAAAGATGACTACCATCAGTTTTTTGAAAATGACACAATCCCCTTTAGGCCTTGGGCCAAGTTTAAGATAATGCTGTTTTGTAGTACTTTCCCAGGTTTACAAAAAATATTTCATTATTTAAAGGAAAAATCCTTGAGAGCTTCCTGGTGAGCTTTTAAAGCTTTAGGTCCATTTATTATACATGGGCTTTCTGTTGAGCAATTGTAAATACTTACTTTGATCCTGAAAACCAGAGTGATCTGGGGATACTTTCAGTGGCAGTGCTGTAGACTTACTCTTCCCCTTTTCCCTCTCATGTAAATGAGACTTAACTGACACAATCAAGCAATGGATACTGGGAAGACACACTAATCCTCACTCATTTTACATATGCATCACCACTTTTAAAAACATGAACTTTTTATTTCCCCTCTTCCATTTAATTTGTGGGATTCACTGTTACAAAATGGTGGTGTTAGTGAGCATGAGAAGAGACAGCTGTCCACACCACCTAAACTTTGTATACAGTGTCTTTGTTTATAGTTTTGTGATGACTCAAGCTTACCACTAGAAAGAATTGCTTGGTTTTACAACTAAAATCAAAATAAACTGAGAACAAGTCTCTAGAAACACAATACTCCCATTTCATATTAAATGGTATAAAAACTAAATAACCAACTAAATAACCAACTAAATAACCAACTAAATAACCAACTAAATAACCAACTAAATAACCAACTAAATAACCAACTAAATAACCAACTAAATAACCAACTAAATAACCAACTAAATAACCAACTAAATAACCAACTAAATAACCAACTAAATAACCAACTAAATAACCAACTAAATAACCAACTAAATAACCAACTAAATAACCAACTAAATAACCAACTAAATAACCAACTAAATAACCAACTAAATAACCAACTAAATAACAATCCCGAAAGACGCTTAAAGGTTTAAACGCGACTGAAACCACTCTATCATTAACCATCAGCTAGCAAACAAGTTAAATTCCTAACGTATTACTCTTCCTTAAATAAGTCAAAATAACTCACTGTGTGCTCCCCTTGTCCAGTGCAACACAGAGTGTGATTAGTTTAAACACTGAAGGCTATCTTCAAGGAGGAGGAATAAATCTTCAGTTTTAAAAGGTAGAAAAAAGTTCTCCCTCTATTGCCACCAAACTGCTGGCAGCATTACTGTCAGCTAGAGGTTGACTGGATCACAGAACCATGAAAACAAGAGTAATTCAGGCTGGAAGGGGCCTCAGGAGGTCCCTCATGCAACATCCTCCTCAAAGTAGGCTCAGCTGTGAGGTCAGCCGAGGTTACTCAGCATTTTATTCAGCTGGGTCTTGAAAACCTCCAAGGTCAGAGAACACAGAACCTCTCCAATAACCCAGTCACAGTGAAAAAGCTTGTCCTTACATCTAATCACCCCTGCTTCTATTTAGTCACTGCAAAGAGTCCACCTCCATCTTGTCTGTAACCTCCCCATAGGCACTGGGAGTCCCCCTCTTCCTGAAGCTGAAATGGCTCAAATCCTGCAGCCTCTCCCAGCATGGCAAGTACCCACCATGGTGCCCTCTGCTAAACCTGCTCAAATTCATCAGCATCTTTCCTGTACCAGGGACCTAGAACTGAGTGCAGTACCTCAGTGTGATGCAATGAGTGCTGAATAATCAGGGAGGATAATCACTTGCCTCCATCTGCTGGCTATGTGCCTGGTGATACAGTCCAGGATGCTGCTGGCCAACTTCGCTGCCAGGGCAGTTCTGTCTGCCAGCACCCCCAAGGCCCTTCCTGCCCTGCAAAGCTGCTCCCCCAAGTCCCAAATCCCTGCTGCCAGGGGCTCTTCCTTCCCAGGTGCAAGACTTGGCATTTGTCCCTGGCAAATATTTTCAGGTTCTTGACAGACCATTCCTCCCACTTTCTAGGAATCCCTGACTACCAGCCCTTCCCTCAAGCGTATCACCTGCTCTTCCCTATCCCCAGTGTGGTGTCACCTGCAAATGTGAGGAGAGGGCACCACATTGCCTGCTCCACCCAGCAGAGATCCCTGGGGGCCTCCACACGCAGCATGAACCCTTAACCACCACTCTCTTGAGTCACAACACGCAAATAGTTTTTATTCACCTAGCTGTCCCCTAAACAGATCAATTCCAATTCCTTGGCCTGGTGGGCCTACCAAAGATGCTAATGCTGGCACAAAAGACAAAAGCAGGATAAGAGACCTAAACTGGCAAGACACGATGGGAATAACCACAACCATTCCTTTCAACAGCAGCAGGGCCTGATGGTGAATTAAATCAGCAGTGTAATCAAAGACGGAGGTGTATTAACTTCCTACCTCTTAAACTTAATTGCTTCCAATTCTGAAACCATACCTCAGCTTAGCTGCATCCGGCTTACACAGGCTTAGAGAGAGAGATTCAAATCACTACCACAATTTGTGGAGTTACAGCCGTTGCAAAGTTTGTTAAAATACCTTCAAAAGGATATTAGATCAAGTGTAAATTTCAGTTCAAAGAATGCCCCTAAGCCTTGCTTTCAGAATAGTTTCTAAACTTTTTCCTTTCCTGTGCACCGTTTTCTTCCACACTCAGCCTAAAACTCCATCATAGGTATCGCCAACGTATTTTAAAACCTACAGATAAAAGGCTGAGAACACCGAGCAGCAGCAAGTTAACCACACACATGAAAGGGAAGATGGCTGTGCGTAAGTCTCTTCAGCTTAACTGGCTGTGGTGAAAACATCAAGTGCGCATTTGGCAGTTAGATGCTACAGCAGTGAGCTTTATAAATACAGATTTTGGGGGGGAGGGAGTAAATCTATTTACTGCCAAAATGAGTACAAAAGATAAACATTAAGTCTAACCATCTGAACAACTCTATTCAGATTGAGAATGAAGAGCTAGCTGTCTTAGTGTGCCTTGCCACACATCACATTGTACTAACTCAGCTGTGATATTTAACCCCCCCCAGTGCTGTAGTTCAGCAGTTTAATCAACTTTGACATAGACTATACAGTTATATCGTCAATTTGACTGAGAAAGTGTTTATGAAAGCTGAATTCATTAGCTTTACTTACACCACGTCTGTTAGTACAATGTTCAGATGGCTGTTAGAATATATAACATCAATTTGGTATTTGCTGTTACTGTCAGATAGGATTAGAAAGCTGAAGCACAACGTGTATGGATTATGACTCATTTAGATAGCACATTACTATCTGAAGTGTGAAGCTGAGCAATTCTGCAGGTAGCAAATAAGACCAATCAGCTGTGTTTACAAGGAAAAGCTGTACTTTTAATTCCTATTGGATAGCACAGACAGACGCATAGTCTCTTAAGGGGTTATCCAGTTTTCTTAGACAATTTTCCAGGTGATTCTCCCACAATACCTCATCATTATTTTTCTAAACGAGGTCACAAACAAAAAATAATTATACTGCACAACCATTAGGAAATAATATGCCACACCTACTCTTCAATTATAGAAGTTATTTCTAAAATCATGCAAAAGTGATTTTTGAGTACTTCCAACTAGCATGTTACAATAACAATTCCCAGGATGACAGTTAGCTATAAACAACTGGGTAACTACTTCACATTTATCACAGGCCGGTAGCAAATGTATTTCATGAAAACTATCACAGTTTTCACTACCAGAAAACTCCAACTTCCAAAACTTAATGGCTGGAGTGTTTAGGTAACTGGGTTTGGACACTTTTGAGGGCAAGTAGCTTGTGGGTGGAAGGTAAGGAAGGATTACCTTCGTAAGTGGCATGAATCAGAATGTGCTATATTAATAAATATAGCCTAATAAATTGTGACATGACTAAATGCAAGAGTAAGCATGCTAGTTTTGTAATCCTCTTATTCAGCACTGCAAGCTGAGCATGACAACACTACAGAACAGAAGGGTCCCATAGAAACATGGGGACAGTGACATGCAGACAGTGGTGAAAGAGCTACCAATTCTGTATCATACATCTAAACCAGATTTTTCCCTTCTCTCCCTCCTACCTGATTTGTGTCTCACCGATTCAAATGCCAATTCTTCGAAACAAGAAAATATTCTGTTAGAGGGCTCAAAATGTGTTCGGTCATGTGTACATTTGTATGAACTTTAGAACCCGGTTGCAGCATGTGTGGAGCAACAGTCCTGCGCAGTGTTTCTTTAAGCAGCTCATTAGCAGCAGCAAGCAGCAGACTCAAAACTGTGCTACAGACACAGCTACTTGCAACATGATGGGTATTTTCAATGTCCAACTAGTGGTATCAAGCTCATCAGCTGAATCAGAAGCCAATTAGTAATTTTTCCAAAGTTTACAGCTGTAGTGGGAAGGAGAGTGGAAAGTTTTAGTTCTACCCTCAAATCCAGGCTGGCAGACCACCCACAGAGCAAAAGTGCCCATGGGGAATCTGACACTGCCCAAGAAATCTTTTTTTAAATCTATTCATTGACTCAGGAAATACAAAGGTTATCTGAAACAATGCCATGTAATCTGCATAAGTAATTATTAGAACTGATTTTGAGAAAAGGGGGATCTGTATCTTCCGTTTTCATGAGACTGATGCTATTAACAATGTCCCATCACTTGGATTTTCACCATTTCCATACTGATTCCCTGCTCATACCATCTTGTTAAAACAAGGTCTTTTCTGTAGAACAGACAGCAGGTGTGCCAGATCGTGTTTGTTAACATTTTGTATTGTTGCCTCTCCTCAACAAAACACAGTGTAAATGTTTTTTAAAAAAACTCAAACAAAAACATGTACCATGTAGACAACTAACACCAAAAATCTCTCAAGTTTTCTCTAAAAACCCAGAGTCCTCATTTAAGATCTACACTGGCATTTTCTCTCACTGTGTGACAATTGTAACCACAGATCTTCACAGAACTAAACTGATTTTCTAACATGCAATTCACATCCCCAATGGCAGGTGAACAGCTTTTCAAAATTTGCTGGCAGAGACAAAAAGGCACAGATTGTACAAGCACTTTACCACCCCTACTCAGAACGGCATACAATACTCCTTATAAACCCCAAATTATTTATCTTCTAAATTACCTCCTTCCAGAAGGGCTGAATTTTGTTTGATTTTTTGCAGAGAAGTAGGAAAAAAAAGAGAACTATTTGTATATCCTGTTCTTGAGTAAACTTAACCAAGATAAATTAAAGCTCTATGTGCAGGATTTAAAAATGAGAAAAGTGTTCTCCAAGATAATGGCTGCTCAATGCCAGCATGATTAGAAAGCTTTTCTGTTTATACACCTTACAAGACAAACAGGAAGAGGAGTTCATTCACTCTGACGGTCTGTGTAAGACTTAAAAGTTTGGGGTTTTTTATCTTCAGCTATGCTAGAGATTTCTCATGCAGGCTATATTATTTTCTCAGTGCATATATAGAGATTTTAAGATTTTAACTAACATGAACTACACATACAAACTGAGAAAAACAGAGAGATGCAAATATGTGTACCACTTTAAATTACTGAAACATTTTAATTTATTAATTCTGATGCCAGTAGGGAAAACACCCAAATAAAACAGCCGAAGAATAAACATCACATTGTATTAACTAGTCAAATCTTTAATACATATGCTGTTTTCACCTTTTTAAATAAATGGAAATAAAGGTCAAGTAAACCAAGTTTTTCTTCTACTCTAAGTACTTTGCCCTGTAGACAACACATTCAAATATCATATGTTATAGTATCAAGTAAAATATCAAAAATCATAATTAATTCATAGAATGGTTTGGGTTGGAAGGGACCTTAAAGATCATCTAGTTCCAACCCCCCTGCCATGGGCAGGGACACCCTCCACTAGACCAGGTCACTCAAAGCCTCATCCAGCCTGGCCTTGAAGACAGACGGGGACGGGGCATCTACGACTTCTTCGGGCAACCTGTTCCAATGCCTCACCACCCTCTTCATGAAGAGGGTGGTGAAGCACTGGAATTCACTTTATACAATATTCAGGTTCAATGTTCAGTATTCTGAACCTAGCTTTTCCCCCTTATTAAGCAAAATTTTAAAATAGGAAAAAATAGATGAGAGCGTCATGAAAGTATATAAAGCTGGTCTCCTTTTGATGGCAAATATAAAAGCTGTCTACATATCACAGTCCTTTTTCTTATATGACACTTGGCAACTGAGTCTTTGGCCCCTTGAGGCCCTCCTGAGAATAATAGCATCAGGATTTCATTCCTGACAGCAGCATCAGTCAAAGGATCTGGCCTAAAGGAACTGTCACACAGCAAAGGGCCACAGTACTCTGTAGGACTAGCTTACAGGTCACTGACCCTGCCAACACTTAACAATTTCTGCACTGGTTTAAGCCAAAACAAGGCTGCACTTTTAATACAGGAAAACAAAATACTACTATCTTCAGCACCATGTATCACTGTCACAATCCTTCACAGAAACAAGAACAGACAAATGAAAATTTAGATCTATCACTGGGCATATCAAAAAAGGGAGGACTGCTAATTCAGTTGTGCTGGTTTTTGATAGAAGCACAACCTGTTGTACAAGTAGAAAATGCTCCTGCACTTACATAACCTCTGGACGTACGCATACACAGCATGCTATGCACAGCCCAGCAACTACGCCATCTGCACAGAGAAGGCATCTTCGGTGCCGTGATAAATCTGCAAACCAGTTTTGGATTCAGACAGCGGGTGACAGAACGAACTACTTAGTTCCCCAAAGTCTCCTAGGAATTGGGTAATGTAGAACAGGCTTTTACTGAAAAAACTTGCACTTTCTACCACTCAAACTTATTTTGCTCATGGGAGTGATGTATTATATGTTAGTTTGAAATATCTCCCCACAAGAATCCTTGCAGAAGCACTTGTGTAGCACATCAAAATCAGAATCAAAACCAGGTTCTTCCCTTGTTCAGATAGGGTTACTAACAGTAGCTGAGGGGAAAAACAAAGTCAAAGTCTGTCAAACAGATCACATCTCCAAACAGCACAGCCATTCCAGCCACCCGCTCTGATACTCCATGTTCTTTAGGAAATGTCAAACTCAACATACACAGTAACTTTGAGCCCATATCCTGTTATTTGTGCAGACAACATTTAGGAGTAGGAGACTTTACAGACAAACCACAAAAGTACTTCATATATTAATCTTACTTGCGACTACTACCTTTTCCATAATACCTCACGCCACACATAGATAGACAGACAGACAGACAGACAGACAGACAGACAGACAGACAGACAGACAGACAGACAGACAGATAGACAGACAGATAGACAGACAGATAGACAGACAGATAGACAGACAGATAGACAGACAGATAGACAGACAGATAGACAGACAGATAGACAGACAGACAGACAGACAGATAGACAGACAGACAGACAGATAGACAGACAGACAGACAGATAGACAGACAGACAGACAGACAGACAGACAGACAGATAGACAGACAGATAGACAGACAGATAGACATCTCAGAATCATAGAATGATTTGTGTTGGAAGGGACCTTAAAGATCATCTAATCCCAACCCCCCTGCCATGGGCAGGGATACCCTCCACTAGACCAGGTTGCTCAAAGCCTCATCCAGCCTGGCCTTGGACACTTCCAGGGATGGGGCATCCACAACTTTTTGGGCAACCTGTGCCAGTGTATCACCACCTTCTCTGAGAAGGATTTCTTCCTGATATCCAATCTAAATCTCTCCGCTTTCAATTTAAACCCATTACCCCTTATCCTGTCACTACAGGACCTTGTAAAAAGCCCCTCCCCAGTTTCCTTGTAGTACATGAAGGGGGCTTTTTATATATATTATATACATATGTATACACACACACACTACTGTATGAATCAGCTTGGTTAGCAAGCACTACATTCCTTCTCACATAATGCTTTGTCCAAGCTGATAAATTCCACCTCTACCATCCTGTGTGAAGTTACAGGCAGGCATAAGAATTACCAAGGACAACTACTGCACGCTTCATTCCATTACATGATACAGACTTTCAAGAATTACTCCTGGTAAGCCTTTAAAGCATCAGGCCTGATCCCCAATTCATACACTGAACTGCCACTGCAACATAGAAACACAGTATTTCTACATTACTATATTACTAGTGAGTCTATGTCATTCAGATTTGTTAATGATATAAATTACTGATTCAATTAGACTATCAGAAATCTCTTTGAAGATGTTAAATGCATCTCTAATTGGAGCTTTAGAGATATAGATAATCTAGCAATGTTTTTGTGCACTAAAATTTATGCCTCAGGTGCTTTGGTACACTATGGGTGCACTGGGCAGAGAGTGGGAAGAGTCACTTAAAATTATGAACCAAAAAATAGAACCATCTGAGATTATGGAAATCTAGGGGGTGTGAAACATCCTGTTTATCTTCCTGAGACAAAAAAAATATGATCAATAACATCAATTTAGATGTTACAAGTATTTTGGAGGTCACCAAGAAAACAGGGTAGGATCACCGGCCTGCACAATTAACAAATGTTAAGGAGGAAAGATAAAGTCAGCAGCTGAGAGATGACAGTCACATGTTTTCCACAGATGAAAGCAAAACCAGGACAAGTATGGTAATACTGATGCACATATTTCAAGTTGACCATGGCAAAACGAATCCTAAGGAACGCAGAAACAGAGAACACACAATGCCTTGGTCGTGCTCTGTGAATATTGTCTCCTTCCAACAACTCAAATGTGAGAAATTTACTTTGGGAGTAGAGCTCAATAAAGTGTCACCATCTTTTGTACCCCACTGAGCCCCTCCCTACTGAGGAAACATATTAAATATTTTCAGTAATTAAGCAATAAGAACAAAAGCTGATTTGCAGATACCTATTAAAGACTTTTAAGCATAAATACGAACTGCTATTTTGCAGCTTTCCACTCTCTACAGATTCACAAAGTTAATCCAGATTTTGATTTTAGTTTGGTTTTACATTTGCCGAGACTGGCAGCAATGTGTTCCAAATATTTTAAATTATGTGTTCTGAAAGTAACATTTTTGAATTTTAAAAAAAATCTAGGTATGGCTACCCAAAATTATGAATCTATTCTTAAGAGGCTAAGAGATGAAGCTAGTTTGGTAGTTCATAAAAAAAAATAAATCAGATACAGTTAAACTCACTGCACAGAGTGGACAGTATTTATATACGTACAAAATGTGACATATCCAAATGCAGATCACATATACTCAGGTGAAAAAAGATGTATTTATGCAAGCTTGCCATCAGAGCTAAGAACTCCTAAAATTATGAACTTAGTTGGAAATCCATTCACTCCATTAAGAGATCATTAACATTCACAATCTAACAAGTTATTCAGCACCAGAGGAAGAGTCTGAATGGCCACAGCAGCTAATAATTTCAGAAGATACTTAGAGTTGACAGTAAACCTGTTAATGAGACAATATACACTAGAGTTAACTAATTCTAAAATGTCATTCACAAAAAAGACTATTCGGATATTGTCAGAAGCAAAAAGCTCCTCATTACTGCTTCTTTATTGCTTTTACCACTGAGGAGGAAAAAAATTCACAAGTAAGCACTTCTTGCACAAAAAATCAAATGAAGAAGACACGTAATTTATAAGACTACCCAAAGCACCTCTGACAAGGATAATTGGAGCCTTGAGACAAGCTTCTCCTTGGTGACAAGGATGTAATTTTGGACAAGGCTTGCTCTATTTCAGCAAGTTCTGAATTTTTTCCCCCTCTTCAAATAAATTACAACTGAAGGCATTCTCCTGGGTAAATGAAAGAAAACTTCACGTTTCCTTGTCTCAGAAGATCAAAAAGGTCATGTCTTCCTCACAAAAAACTATTCCTCAAGCTAATTTTCAGTGAAAGTGATAGTTACACTAATATAGGAAACACCTTAGCATAAAAGCTACTCTGCCACTGATTAAAGAATTCCTTATCTCTATCATCCTTAAATGGTCCTCCTAGGGTATGTCTCACCCACATCACAGACTTCAGGATACCCAGAAGCAATACAACACACATGAATTTAGCAGTGCTTAGTTTACATGTTTCTATTAGTTGACTGTAAATAAGTATAACATGTAAAATTCCAGTCTCAAGCAAAAAAGTCATTGAAGCCCATTCATCTAAACTCTCCTGGCTTACTGTATTTGTTTCTGTCAGTGTTCACCACCCCATCTTCAAAGCAAACCCAAGAGTCTTCTGATGGCTTGCTCACAGACTTCTGAAACAGTGGTGTGCCCTCTTTTCATTGAGTAAAAGACACGAAGTAAAAAACTGTTTCCTCCCAATTCTTGGGTACTCACTGGGGAAAGGGCAGAAGGAGGGGAACACAGATGACAGAGGCGGGGACACTAAGCTGCAAACAAACACTAGTTTATATTTACAGAAGCCTTGAGATTAAGAAGGTAGTGTATCTCACTGAACCAGTTACACAAGCCTACTCACCCACTCCTTGGGCATATCTAGCAGCCAAACCTTCTTCCTTATAAATTCTCCAAGAGGTTCTATCTTTGTTTCCCAAGTCTGCCTTTCCACTCCTCACCTCCTTTCCCTCCCACTCAACAGCCAGAAAAATTCTATCCTTCAAAACAGGGTAATAACACATCCATTTTCTTAACACCAAGCAGTAAAAAGGCCTTCTCACCAAGAGCAATTAAAAAAAAAAGCAAACTATAACCTAACAGAAAACCTTCCAAAAGGCACTAAATTCCACAGAAGACCCAGTTACACACGACTGTAAGAGACACTAACCAACTGAACTCTTGAGTTCTAAATAGTTAATTTTGTTTACACTCACATGACTATAAAAAAACCAACCAAACAAAAAAACCTTTTGGGTATCAAACCCAAAGCAATACAATGATGAGCTTTTCCTTCGAAGGACCACCTGCTAAACGGGTGGCTCTGTGAACTTCAACTCCCTTGGAAGAGCCATCGACTAAGAACTCCCTATGCCTCTGAGCATCCTTTCCTGGAGGATGGATGTCTGTCTCTACTAGCACAGCAAATAAAATGTCTTAATTCATTCCCTGGAAGTTGTAAGGAGGATACAACAATATAAGCATTCACCATGTTTAAAAAAAATAAAATCAAAGTATAAATTATTTCAACATTTAAAACTATGAAGGTAAACAGATCATATGCTATGGAAGAATGAACATTTGTCCCACATTCATTTGATCAAAGGTGCTTCTAACTAAACATGGGTTGTGGAGACAACAGGTGTTCAAGGGAACTAATGGGGACAGGGGAGGGGGAAGCCAATTTTAAGGTTTCAAATAAAATCTCCATACAAAAATACTTTATGTGCTAAGACATTATATGATTTGAATTAAGTAACAGGAGAATTTTCTTAAAGCAATTTCTGATAAAAGGGATTGTGATTACAGAAACATCATATCTTTCTGAATAACAGCTTTTTGGTTTGACGTACAAGAACTCCTATGATGAAAAAGAACCACGACAAAAAAAAACATCACACCCCGATGTTATGGTTGTGCTATCATCGGGACAAAAATACCCCAGTAATACTAGATTCTAAATGCTTTGCATTATACTGAGTCAAACAGGCAACTAAGAGAACACTGAACAACACAAAGCACTTTTGGCATTTTACTCCAGAGTTTTTCACTGAACCCCCAATGTCTCCACATACACACTTGTTTTTCTTATAGGCTGAATATCTGAATTGCCTTATTCCTGGTTTAGTTCTACAATCACTTGAAGAAAATACTGAAAAACGAAACTTTCTAAGTTGCATTTCTTCGATTGTTGGAGAGGACAGGAAAAATTTAAAAACAACTTGATGACGTATCAAAGAATTCACATTCCAGTTACGTGTATCTTAGGGAATATTAAGTAACCTGCATTACAATTATGTATTATACAATATTTCTCTAGTTAAGCACATTTTCTTGCCATCTTCTCTGCCACCTGCTTGCCTGCTGCTGTACTGAAATAATGCTTCCCAAAAATCAGATGGAATATGAACAGCTTCGTTCTCTTGGATGCATATGGAATGTTTAGCTATTATTATGATGCTAATGCAGACTGATGATAATGCAAAATAATTGGTTACTTGGGTTTGGTTTTGGGTTTTTTTCCCCACAAATACAAAGCATCCTTACACAAAAGTAAGAGCTGAACAGCAGCAAAACTGCTGTGTAAGATCACTCCATTTCCAGGACTGTTGGAACCTTCTGGGCTTTAACATACAAAATCAACTCTTAGTTTTAATTTGTAAGGTGCTTTGAGGTTTTTTTAACAGGAGCTATAAAACTGTATTGGTACATTAAATATTTTTCACCAACCTTAAGAACTTCTAAGCATTACTTTACAGATAAAGAAACTGAAGTACAGAGAGAATATGTGATTTGTTTCTGATGACAATACATCAGTGTCACACCAAGGTCAGAATTGAGTACAGACTCCCAACTGTTCAACAGGAATTACTAGATCACTATCAGGAACCTTCCTTTCTTCCTAGAAATCTATCATGTACGAAAATTCTGTAGAAGAAACATCATTTTGCAAAGCATTGTGAAATGAAACAGGACTGGTCAAGAGCTGAAGGCTAAGGAAAAGTCCTAAAAAATGTGCATCTATGAGAAGTAACGCCAGTAAATGATCACTACAAAGAGCAATTGAGATTGAAAAAAGGAGATTTTTTACTACAACTTCTGTAATGTAGAAACATCCCAGTTTTACCTTTGATCTCTCAGCCAATGAAATCAATACCCCTCAGATTTTTTTTTTTTTTTAACTGACTCCTGTCTCATTCACAAGGGCATCCATTTTGTTAATGAGGAAATAACCCCACAGTATGTGGGCTTTATCATACAACCAGAAAAATTCTGGACAAAACAAGGAATTAATTCACCACTTCCCACTGTCTGGCAGGTGTTCAGCCATCTCCAGGAAAGCAGGACTCCATCACCCATAACAGTTACTTGGGAAGACAAACGCCATCACCCTGAACGTTGCTCCCTTCCTCCTCCTTCTTTCCTCAGATTTATATGCTGAACATGTCATATAGTATGGAATACCTCTTTGGTAAGTGAGGCTCAGCTGTCCCAGCTGTTTCCCTCCCAACTTCTTGCGCTCCCTCAGCCTATTTGCTGGTGGGGCAGTGTGAGAGGCAGAAATGGGCCTGACTCTGTGTAAGCACTGCTCAGCAGCAACAAAAACATCCCTGTGTTATCAACAGTTTCCAGCACGAATCCAAAACAGCCCCACACCAGCTACTGTGAAGAAAATTAACTGTCCCAGCCAAAACCAGCACACTTAGGTACTTCATCTCTCACAACAGCTCCTGTACTGCCTTCTACTCAACCCTTTTCCTTGTTTTCCCCATAATGTAACCCTTACTCTGCAGCACGAATAAGGGAATGATGCCCTCACGGTGTCCCTATGGTAATGGCTACACGCTAAGAGCTGGTGGGTGCCACACTGCACAGAACTCAGCTACTCAGTTTAGGAGGCTGCGTAGGGTCAAGAAGCTCATCTTGGCCAGTATTTTGTTTTGGCTTTCAAGCTGGCCTTATCACACACTCTGGTTTATAGTAACAGAAATCAAAGAGGGGAAATAGTAATGTCTTCAATTGCCTATAAAACACTCAAAATCCCTGAATTTCAGTGTCTAGTCAGCTTATAGAACTAACTATCCCCTGATCTAGGCTGACACAATGCTGGTAGACAAATAAAAATGCTTGTTAATTAACATCCACCAGAAACACCAGAGAAAAAAACAGGAAATGCAATTTCCTCACAGATTAGTGTCAGATCCTTTGAAATCAAGGGAACTCCTCTATACCTGAGTATTTTAGAATAGACAAAGGAAAACTCGATCCACACCCAGCCCAGTTTTTTTATATCCTAAAGCTTTTTTGCAGACATCTTAAAAAAACCACCACCCCCAGAAAACCCACTCAAAACCCTGTATAATGACCCCTTACCAGTGACAGTGTCACAGAACTACTTCACTCCATTTTTCCTAAACATTCTTTAAAATAGTTCTGAAACTTTTTCAAGTTATTGAAGTTGTTGCTCTTAAAAGTTCCAAAATATTTTCTTATAAAGCTATTTTCTTTTTTTTTAAATGGGACCATACCTACATCACAAAATGCAACCTTCAGAAATTGAGAAGTGTCACCCCAAAAAAACCCGAACAACCCCACCTACAAAAATCCTTAAAGATGCATTACTGGGGACAGTTTTCTCCATCAGAAAGGAAAAAAAATATATACATATATATGACATTTTATATTGCTAGGAATGATATAGACTGGATCAAGCAGATCTTATGCTTAAGACTTCTCTAGACACGTACACTGTAATAACCAGTGACTGAGCTACAATTTCCATTCCATAAGAAACTCCTATCTTTTAGCTTGCAATTTACAACAAACCAGGTAGAAGTGTTGAAGCATCAACATGTTTAGTGATAGAAAACATTAAATTCATAAATATACAAACATTTTGTTTACATACATTGTATTTTTAAACAGAACACTGTGGTCTCCCAGAATCATAACATAGAAACTGCTTTGACATTTAACCACATCTGCTGTATGAGCTGTATGAAGATCCAGGCGAGCAATCCTTCACTATGTGCTGTCCTCTAACTGTAACATATATCGTGTAGGATAACTCAGCTGTACAGATTCCACAGATTGGTCAGAAAGAAAACATTATGTACAGAGAAAACATCCACAGAGAAACCTAATCCACAAGAATGCTGGATCAGAAGATTTACGACCTGTGAGACAGAGGCATTCTAAAGATGCTTGTTGAATCAGATAGGAATTACATTTCTATTTTCTCGCTAGAAAACAGCAAGAGAATCTCAATAGAGAAAACATGATGGAAGATTCCATGGTACTTCTACTGACACCAACAAACCCCTAGTATGCTATAGAGAAAAGCCACAGACCGTCAACAAGTCCTTTATATCAAAGTGCTGACAAAATGGCAATGTAAAGCTCACAAAGGAAACCGAAAAATCTTATTCACTTTCCCTGATTGAATAATGCCCGCAGAACTAACACACCCTGTCCTACAAAATTAGCCAACCCCCCAAAAATTTACAAGATTCATGTTTTAAAAATCAAATTTAAAAAAAAAATCCAGTGAAATGATTATCCTTTTCATCCTTCCCTGCCCCCCTCCATTAGAAAAGAGAAACAAAAGCATGCTGGAAAGCTTAGTGACACTGACTAAAATTTCTATGTTTCTATATATTTAATATGGAAGAACTCAAAAGACTATAATGATTGTGGGCACAGAGTACCATAAAATAGGTCATCTGTAACTATGAAGTGAACCCAACTATATTAGAAAAACATTTAAATAAATCGTCCCTTAGAACACAAGCAAGATGTATCTTCTTTCTTCAAAAACCAAGCTAGTACTTCACACTTCATACTCAAATCACCTCCTCTTCTCCAGGACCAATGAAAGAATAAACCCCAAAAGCTGGCTGTTTCTCTTCACTAACAGTACTTGTATGAGTAAAAATTATCAGAATCTTATGTTAAACAAATTGTAAGGTATTTATTTAAGCACCGAATTACTCCATCATACATCTGCACACAAAATATGGCATTAGGCAATGTCTTTAAAGGATTCATCTTGATAAACTAGAGAACAGATTTATAATCCCTATGTCATTTATCCACATATTAATTTTGAAAAGTCAAGGATCATTTCTCATTAAAGTGTTATTTAACAGTGTATGGCAAGAAATTTACTGGATGTTGACATTTTTAACACTTCAGTTATTTACAAATGTAAGCGTAATATTTTGCAAATAACTATTTTCTCAAACATCTCAGGTTTTTAGGTTCTGCTTTTGTCTTCAGGATTATAAAGTTATGGAAAAATATCTGTATTGGATTTGTGCAGCAAGATTTTGGTAGCTGGGAGTGCTACAGGGGTGGCTTCCCTGAGGAGCTGCTAGAAGCTTCCCTATGTCTGACTCCAGCTCCAAGATGGACCCGCCACTGGCCAAGGCCAAGCCACCCACAGTCATAACGCTTCTGTGATAACAGGTTTAAGGAGGGGAAAAAAAACCAGAAGAGCAGAGATTTTTTTTTTTCACAAACAGAGAGAATGCTGCAGACCCCAAGGTCAGTGGAGAAGGAGGAGGAGGTGCCCAGGCTCCAGAGCAGAGATTCCCTGGCAGCCTGTGGTGCAGCCCATGGTGAGGCTGGCTGTGCCCCTGCACCCACAGAGGGTCACAGGGGAGCACAGACCCACCTGCAGTCCATGGGGGACCCCATGCCAGAGCAGGGGGACGACTGAAGGAGGCTGTGACCCTGTGGGAAAATCATGCTGGAGCAGGCTCCTGGCAGAACCTGTGGGCCCTGGAGAGGAGCCCAGGCTGGAGCAGCTTTGCTGGCAGGACCTGTGACCCCACAAGAGACCCAGGCTGGAGCAGGATGCTGGTGTGATGAACTGACCACAACCTCCATTCCCCTACACTGCCTCTGGGGGAGGATGTAGAAAAAAAACAAGAGTGAATTTGAGCCTGGGAAAAAGGGAAGAATGGGGGGAAAGGTGTTTTAAGATTTGGGTTTAATTCTTTTTTTTTTAACTCTGATTTTGATTGATAATAATTTTTTTTTTCACAAGCTGAATCTGTTTTGCCCATGACAGTAATTGCTGAATGATCTCTCCCTGTCCTTATCTCGGGCCTTCAGCTTTTAGTCTTATTTTCTCTCCCCTGTCCAGCTGAGGAGGGGGAGCGGTAGAGCAGCTTGGTGGGCATCTGGCCTCCAGACAAGGTTAACCCACCACAGTATCACGTCAGTTGTAGACCAACGGCAGCTACCAAAAAATTTAAGTTCATGACAAAAAATGGGACTTTCTCCCTATTACCACTTGTTGCTTTTCTGAAAAAACAATGAGACAATGCTTGCTGCTATTTTACTGATTAACACCTACATTCAGCATAACTGCACATAGCAGCTATTTTACCATCTCCAGTGATTTTCATTCTCCGGCGATATGTGTCACTCTTTACAGTAAGCAACACACATTTATGTCTAACTCATCAAATGATATCCTCACAAACACACTTAAGCTTAAATCAACATACACCCAAGATTTACTCAGACATAAAAAATAAATGCAGCTGTGTCTTACAGATGAAAAAAAAAATGGGGTGGGGTTTTTTTCCCCCTCAAATGGAGACTTTCAATCCATTTAACACAGCTTAACTTAAGTCCCAGAAGCAATGACTAGGAGCAGGGCCAGTATCAGATAATGCTAAGCATCTAACTTGATATTAATTAATGCCTAATATAAATTATTCCACATGCCAAAGAAATGCAATTTTAAGTAGCTGCAGAAACTGAACAGGCTGCAATAGAAAGAAAAAAATGTCCTTTACAATCCACTTACTAGCATGCTTATCTGCAAGCATTATAAGGCTGTTGGAAATATCTCTTCGCCTGTAAAAACACACCACTTTTGCTTCCACGTTTCCATTGGCAGTCTAGAAAATAAAGATAAATCAAGTCAGAATGTATCTTTCCTCAGCTGAGCAATACAAGTGAAATACCCTCTGCTTGCAATTTTCCTTCATATTAGTAGTTCCTCACATGATCAGTCAGGCCAAAATCAGCATGATCATTCAAGTAAGTAAAAACTCCCTGACACAGGCCAATATCAATTTCAGATCAGATAACAGTATTGAGTATAATTATTTAGTCCTAAGAATTTCAGTATTATTCAGCTGTTTAGAGACATAATGCCAGTATTATGTTAACTAAGAACTTTTAAGAAATACTGGAAGGTTGCAAACATTTCTTTGCAACCCAGCATTAGACAGAAATGTGTATTTCAAAGTGCTCCAGCATTTTTTTCCAGAAACATATTTAATATAATATGGTTTATCTGAAAATTCACTCCAGCACATAAGACAAAAAAAACTAGTTAGTTCAAAGTTCTTTTCGTGACTCATTACAGGGATCATGCTCTTTAGCATGATAATGTAAAGAATCTACTAATATTTGAAGAAATGTACCCTCTTTCTTGTTATGAAAAGTACTAAATTAGTTTGTTACCTTGAATTTACTTATTTAAAACTCAAGGTGTGACACTAAAAAGTACCATGTTTTAATTACGTTTATTACAAAGAAAATAAAGCATCTTATCTCCAGTAAAACAATAACCAAAGCATTTCATTTGTGTATTTGTGTAACATCTCCACGTTTGCTCAATGCCTTTAACATATGAAAGCACACCATTCACAATTAAGATACAGTCCAGATTTCCTTCCCACAGCAAGATTGAATTACAGCAATGCAATTTAAAGATAATAAATATTACATTCAGAAGTTGATTGGAATCACTTCAATTACTATAAATAAAAAATACTTTTCTCCAATAAAAGTCCAAAATGATTTGCCATGCACAAAATTCAGTGGATGTTGTGTCGGACAGCACTAGCAGGTAACGTGGCTGATGTCTGTTATGGAGTAGCGCTATGTTCCGTTACCAAGAAGAAAACAGTTTGCAGGTCACCAATTTTTTACTTTACTTTGTAATCACAGGAAAAAAAAAATCTTTATCATTATTTACATCACTAATTTTGACAGAATTTATCAGTAAGTTTTAATACCACTTGATGGAATATTAAAAATACGCCACACAAAAAAAAAAATCCCACACCATTCTTAGTACTACAAGAATGAAGAAAAGTAATCATGCCTTCCCTAAAATGACACTCTGAAAAGCCTCCATTCTTTATAAAAAATACACTCAGTATAAAGTTAGGGAATAGAGTCCCTATTTCTGTTCAAAAGCCCATCCCTCGTTCGCAGCTCCCAATAAGCAGCCACAGAAACCACATATTCTGTTACTTGATCACTGCCAAGCCTCACCGACACCTACTAGCTCTTTACACATACATCCAAAGCACACACATTACATGTTCGCCATCACTCCACATGGATTCAGTGTCATCACCACACAGAGAATTAAATTTGTTCATTTCCTTAAGCATTCATAGGATTGGTTTGGAAATTTTTACAGCAAAGTACTCCTGTTGACCAGGAATGATCAACTGGGTTTTTCCTTAGATAAGGGGGCAGAATTAACAGGATATCACAAAATTGCAGTAACTGAAACATACACAAAATACATGGCAAATCTCAAGAAAGCACAAAAAAACCCACCCACCACACCAGAAAATCCTACCAGAATAGAAAACCTATGGGATGGAAATCATTGTCAGTTTTTGAAAAGTGCACCGACTGATGTCAAGGGTTAAGCAAGAATCTTAGATACTTGTGTACCTTGTTAAGTTCTTCAATTCTCCTAATGAGATATGGATTGCTGGAAGAATTTTCAAAATAAACATAATCTGCAATGAAAAAAAAAAAAGGAAAGATATTGAAATACCAAAAAATAATGCATACAAGCATGTCATTATTAGTGCAAAAACTTTTCTTCTAAAACCCACAAGTTGTTAAAAAAGCTGAGATTTCTCAGTAAACGTTAAGACAGTGAAATATTTCTATTCTGAGATTTAACATAATTTGTTCCTAAATTCTGGCTCTAACTGCACTACACATGCTGTAGCAGTCATGCTGAAATAAAGCTAAACGCCTTGCGTTGGAGCTTACATTGTAATTCAGTAATCCACACACTTGATAAATCTTGATACAAAAGCCATGGTTTCTCACACTCGATTATGGAAGATTTAAGAATCGAACACTTTAGGGAATTGCTATATTATGGACATATATGTTTCTGTAAGATACGCTACCTCACATTTATTATCAGGTACTGTGGCAGTACCATTTTTCCAAATGAGTAATGTATGTTTTATACTTGCTTTTGCTGTCATCTGTTCAGAAACATGCAAGCTACATCCAGCAGCAACGGTCATGAGGTTTGTGATGTTCTTCCAGGAGAGTATCTCTTACAGTATGATTAACATTAAAAGATTCTCATAGATTATATGCAAGTTTACTCATATCCTGAAAGCTGCTCCCATGTAACATACAAAGAATTGACACGCAGCGCGTTGCCTTCCATAGTTTGCTCAAAACTTGTTTTCGTCAAATAAGAGTACCAGTCACACGCTAACAACACTACACATTCGATATTTGACTTCTGCACCACGCACCTTGCACCCATTATTTTAAAAAGTTGGGTGGGGGGACCATAATGATGCAAAAGACTCTTGTGCAATGCTGTGACACAACATGACAGCGGAACAGAGCCTCAGGTAGGTCGTTTAGCTCTAAAGAAAGAGTATGAGCTCTGGATACTGGTCGTCATTGCTGAAGATTACGACGAAAAAATGAGAACTGATGACCTAAGAAACAAACCCTACAGAGATTGCAACACCTCTGCTCAGAGAAGGATTATTTTCGTGAGTAGAGGCTGATGAGATTACCATCTAAATGCCCTAATGGAGGAGTACGCAGATGGACCTTTATGGGCATCAGCAGATCTCAAAAACAGCAGGAGGAGAGTCAGAGTGACTACTCTCACCCCTCATTCCCTCTCACCTCCGGCTGCTGAGGAGGGAGCAGGACACAAGCCATTTCTGAGCACCAAGTACCGAAAACCCAGCTCAGGGTGCACCTGAGCCAGGGCGCCAGGAACGCTGCCATGTTCGCTCCCCGCAGGAGGGCAGCGGAAAGTTATCAGTGTCCATTTCGCCAGGATGGGAGCGGGAAGAGAACCGCTTGCCGGTTTTCACCGCCCAGGTGCCCCCCCTTCCCCCAGCAGCCGCGATACCGGCGCATCCCTCAGGGGTCACGCCGGTGGGCAGGAGAGCTGGCAGAAATCCCCCCGCTACGCATCCAGATTTACTCTTTATCCCCGGAAGATGAAGGAATGCGCGGAGAGACTCGGCCAGCAGAGAGCAGGGCAGGGGAACGGCACGGAGGGGAAGGGCACGGGGGGTCGGGCGCCGGCTGCCCGCGCCACGACGGCCGGGCCCCGACAGGCCGCAGCGGCGGCCGGGCCGAGTCAGGCGCCCGGGCCGGGGGCGCACGGCCCCGGTAAGCCGTCCATGTATCGCCTCGCAGGAAGGCCAGCCCGCTGCGCTGGCTCGGGGGTGCCGGGCGGCCCCGTCGCCACTGTGCCGGGGAAGAAGGCGAGGCGTGAAGGGAGGCCATGCCCGGCCCGCACCGCGACGAGAGGGCTTGAAGGCGGCGGCGGCGCCGCTCCCCCCTCTTCCCTGCGGAGGGCGGCGCTGCCCTTCTCCTCCTCGGCGGTGGGGGCCGGCCTCCCACCCGGCGCACAGGGCTGGCGGGGGAGGAACCTGCGTCCTCCGCCCCGCGGAGGGCCCGGCGGCCCCTTCACCGGGACCGGCTGCCGCCTCCCGCCGCCCGCCCAGGCCTGGCCGCCCCGCTCGGGGCCGCGGCAGGCGAAGGGGCCCCCCTTACGCCTCTCATTACCCCGGCGCGGCGCGCACAGCCCGCGGCTCGGCGGAGTCCCGCGGCCAGGCCCTGTCCCCTCTACCGGGCGCAGGGTCCCTCCCGGCGCCGGGTGAGCGCTGCCGCGTCCCCACATACCTCCCACTCGATACATGTTGGCCGCCATGTCTGCGCTCTGCGCCCTCCTCCTCCTCCTCCCGCCGCCTCTGCCGGGCCGGGCTGGGCCAGGAGGGAGCGGCTCCCGCGGCCCCCCCGCCCCACGCTCGCCCCCACCCTGCGCCACCCCTCCCCGCCCGGGCACAGGACACAGCGCCGCGCCCTCACGGGGCCGTCGCTTCGGCCGTTTCCGGAGCCGCCCGGCGGGGAAGGGGTTAAACAACCGCCCCTACCGTTTCCCTCCCCCCCCTCCCCCTCCCGCGCACCGGCCCCGGGGCGGGTCGGGAGGCAGGGGCCGGCGGCCCGGCCGCAGGTGGGGCGGCCCGAAGAGGGGGTGGGGGCCGCGGCCGGGCGCTCCCGGGGGAGGTGCCTTACCTCGGGGCGAGGGCCGCTCGCCGAGCCCGCCGCTTTGTCCCAGCACCCGGGAGCCTCGCTCCCCGGCCCCTCCGGGTTGTTCCGGTGGTTGCCTGCGTCCCGGCGCCGCTTTGTCCCCCGCAGCCGAGGGATCTCTCCCTCGCAATAAGCCAGAGAAAGTTTCTCAGGCCGGGGGGTGCGCAGCAGCACCTGTTGGCGACGGGTTCGCCGGCTCCTTTGTTCGCCTCCGGAGCGGGGGGTGCGGGCGGCATCAGCCCGGCGCCGGGGCACGCCGTGCGCGGTGGCTCCCCGAGCCGCCCGCGGAAACCGGCTTACCCGCACCGGGCAGCACCTACGGCGGAATAAAGATAAATCCAGCGGCTCGTCTCGGAGTCAGGAAGCGTTGTAGATGCTCACAACATCATCTCATGAGAGGGGTTCTTCAGAAACATCAATATTTGATGTAACACGAGACCATCTCCACGTGCCGATACAAAGTTCACAGCATCACAAACAATCCATACGCGTTACAAACAAATGGATCCTGCTGTGGAATGCTTCCTTGGGAGAAAAAGGCTTTGCATCATTTTCTTGCAAGGAAGGTGATGCTTTATTACTTGTTTCGTGTCCTGGATTTTTGTGCTTTTAGCTTGAGCATTACCAAGTGCACATTTTACTTCACGCTGAGGTGCAGGGAAACTGATGAGAAGGAGGATGAGCTTCCCTGGTGTTTCAAATGATCCTATGTTGCATTCCCTTCCCACCTTTAAGTGAACCTGGGAACATTAGGTTAAGATTTTCCTCTACTTTTAGGGCACTTTTGATTTCCTGAGCGATTACTTTGTGCCAAACAGACAACCCAATACCAAATTCCTGAAACGCGAAGTCAGAATATGATACCCACACTGATTTAGTCTTATTTACTAAACTGCAACACATTCATGCATTGAAAAGAAAACTCAGAATTACTCTTCCGTTTTGTCTCCCGACGAACAACTGCGGGAGCTGAAAAGAAAGTCTGCAGAAACTCCCTGGGAAGTAGCTCTATCCAGCTGGTTATTTCTTACAGGCACAGTAACACTACCTTAGCAGAGACCTAAAGACAAGTAGCTCGAAGTTAAATGGAGTGTTGTTTATACTCTCGTGGTTTACTGCTTAGTAAATGAAACAGGTTAAATTTTCAAGGCAAGAGAACAGTTAATTAAAATAGTTGGCTTGTCGCAGTCATTATCAATTAAACAAAATGCCTCCAAGGTCTTTTCCTCAGCTTAAGTCTGCACTGCGACATCAGAGGAATTTCTTACACTTTGAAGCTTACACTGTACCCTGATACAGCAAGGGGTGGATTTTGACAGAAACAGGCTCTCGCTTCCATCATCTAAAGGCATGGCCTATGGAAAAGGAAGGCAGCTTCTGAGGATACAGAATTGGCCTCTCAAACGTGAGAGTGCAGCCCAGGACAGCCCATGGTCCCAGCCTGCCCTTGTTGATAGCCTGAAAATAGTAAGAAAAATCCCTTTATTTACAGTTGCCTAAGGCATGCATCACAGACCAGATAAAGAATGATGTTTATACACGTTAGTACTGAATCACCAGGCCTTATTATTCACACTAATAGTTCGTGTAGCCACCAACAGCATAACCTGATACTGTACGGTGTCATGCTGCTGTATGGGCATGGTTTAAAGTCACTTCTGCAAGTTGAGGGAGGTATGGGCACAGCTGGCTGAGCTTGAGTTGCAGGACTGGCAGTACAGTTTACTTTGGGGTAAAGTATACAAAAGCCTAGATACAGTTTGTTTTCTGTGCTATCGCAGTGCACGGAATGGGAAAAATTAAAGTTATGTAAACATCTTCATTTTTCTCGATTAAAGATAATGGAAAACTCTAGTTTCAACCACAACACTGTTGAGAAAAAAAATTCAGATAAGAGCTTTGTCTTAACCTGGTAAATAAAAGTATGCAGCTGCAGACTGAGATTACTTGTGCTGTCCAAAAGAAAACACATTTCTGTGGCAATTTAAAGTTGCAAGACACATTATTCCTGTTAGAGGCACAGATTATCCGAAAACTTCTTTTCACAACTTTTTTTGTTGTGCCATCCTGAGCAGCCATCGTTCATCCTCATAGTCCTCCAAATAGCCAAAAATAGCGTGTAAAGGATCGTTTAAAACATGGATCACTCCTCTGGTCCAGGTTCATCAACTGCCCCTGCAGTGAGCTAGATGGGCAGCACTGAAGGAGATGGAGATGAGGTGCCCAGAGCAGGGCTACCTGAGGACCTTACTAGTATGGGGCCTATTGATTTGTCCAGGCTGTGCTCTCTTTAGTGTTTGGGGTGGGGTTTTTTCACCTTAGCATCAGCAGCTGCATCTAAATCATGTATGTTATATATATATCCTCATTCAGATGACTGGAGCTATACAATTTTTTTACTGTGTTTAAAAAAATGCAGTGATGAAATAATTTGTCTTTCATTAGGGATAATACAAAACCTTTTTCTTCATAGACAATTTAAGGTTTCTTTCTCATGTATGGAATTGGTTGGACAAAGGGAATGGGAATGTGCTATCATATAATTTTATTCCTGAATTTTCAGTTTTAATTCCCCTATAGCTTTTCAGAGACCAAAAGTTGTGTTCAGCCAGCGGCAGCACTCTGGCAGAACACAGAACAAAAAACAAAACAAAACAAAAAACCCAACGCAAAACACCCCCACAAACTTGCTCACAAAACACACCAGTAGTGCAGACAAATCTTCCTGGATTACTTGCTTAAGGGTTAAACTGACAGTTCAGGGGTCTAAAATAAAACACATTGATAGAAGTGTGCTGTAAGAATGGGATACTTTGGGATCTTTCAGGTAGAAACACCATACTGAAATCAACAAAAGCACTGGAGGAGAAGAGAGTAACTTAAACCTTAACAAAAGGAGCTCAGCTCCTTGTAGAGCTTTCATAGAGACTCACCCTCATGCTGATGCAACAGAAAGGAAAAAGCATTTAGACGTTTCCCATCCTCGGACCATACTTACAGGACCCGCATAACTCCAAGCGGCTGAGCTTCGGGTTTCTTTTTGGCATGGGTAATCTGGAAGCACAGGAAACATTCGGCAGTTGGAGTTCACAGCAAGGGAACGTGGCTCCCTTGCTAGTGAAACATTTCTACAACGAATTCGCAGGCTGCATACACGTAACTCATGCAAAAGGTTAAAAAACTACACAGGACTTTACAAATTATTGGTTTTTATCAGCCTAACTCCTGCTTACATCGAGAGTAATTCATCGTCACAGAGGACTTTGGTAGTTCAGAGACTTGTCCTGTGGCTCAAAAATAATACGTGGTCTGTACAAAGCCACTTTCATCTAGTGGGAACAAACGTGCCAGCATTGATCACGCTGGCTTACAGCCAACTAAAATTACACGCACCTTTATTTTTTATTATCAGTGCAAAGATACACCATAGCTTGCAAAACCTCATTGACAGCAAGAAGAATTTTGTTTCTGCTATAACATCATTAATTAATCACCAAAGAAAAACTTTTTTCCATGTCAATGCTCATATTTATTCAAACTTCCATCAGATATGTAACAGACACTGTGTAAGATTTTCTAAGTTTAATTTACAAGAATACAAAATTCAGTGTTTCTTATTGTAAGCAATAGAAAATTTTAGCTGCCTTTACTGGAACAGAAGCTATAGATGCTTCCATATCAACTTCTTTATACATCCAAAAAAAAAAAATTCCCAACCCTCTCACAAGAGAAAATCATCTTCACTTGGCATCAGAAATAACGTTGGCTTTTTTATTGGGTCTGTGAGTCAGATCTCTCAAGAGACTCTTAGCTAAATATGTTACTATTTTCATTAAATATTATTTAAACAATAGCTTGTTAAAGTTAATTGGTGAATTATCAGTAGTCTGCAGATTTAGATGTTCAATCCAAATCTTAAAGTTGTAAGAATGCCACTAAATCAATGTGAAGAGAAAAACGGTGCCTATGGTTGGCAACAAGTTACTATTTGAGTGGGTAGTGAAAAAGAGGTATTTGGTAATGGTTTTTCAATAACTATCATACTATTACATTGATAGATGCTATAGCCTACCATATGGCACTGCTTCGACTCCATACACAATTTCATTTTCCATAAATCATACAATTGAATTAAGGACTATTTTTTGTGCAAAATAAGTCAGATCTGGACCTGTACATACCTGTTATCTTCTTCTGGCTGAATTTGCTGTAATGAAAACCATTCTATTGCAAATGGAAATAGTACTATAGGTTTGATGGAGAGAGGGAAGGATGGTAAAGTAGGGTTTAATATTAAACTACTACTAAAGACTAGATATGCAAGAAATGCATTTCTTTCCCTCCACAGGCATAATTGTCACAGTTTTTGATAATGCTCTTGGTAACAGAATAAAGATCTTATTTTCTTATCAAATGTTTAAAAATTTGCCCCTCTACAGCTTTTGTTATAGCTACCAATTGATTTTGCAGTTCACGTCCTAATGGAGAAAAGCCTATAGCTCTGGCATTCAGTTTTGTACCTGTGGTGGGCTGACCTTGACTAGAGGGCAGGTACCCACCAAGCCACTCTACCAGTCCCCTCCTGCAGTGGTGCATTTCTTCCCCTCTTAACTCCTGGAAAGTTTTATGGCCTTGGAGATTCCTGTCAAACCTTGGCCATTGTGCAGGGAGTTTGGTGGTTAAGCACCTCTTATCATATCAAAACACTCTTGCACTGCCAAGGTAAGGAATGGCCATACTAGGGGTCAGTTGCCTGGTTACAGTGGGGGATAAGAGTGAAATAATTCATCCCCTGCCAGCCTTGAACCTTATCACAGTCTGGGTAGATCGGTACCAGCTGGGCATGCCAATGACCACCTGCCCCAATTAAGGCCAGGATGCAACATTATTTATGCCTAAAGTCAATTATCTCGCAACTCCATAAATAATGGTTCCAAGGATGACCCTTTGAGCTCTCCTGGACTACAGTGGGCTGTGCCAGCATCTCCCTCTGAGTGGGACGTCTCTCAGAGTTCGCAAACTCTCAAGTTTGTGAAATCAGAGAACAGTCGACACAAACTGGGCTGAAAAACCTCCTTGAGACTCAACTCTTCGCCCGTTAAGAGATGCACTGACATCCTACCGAACTCAAGAGGAAATTTTAACAGTTACCTTCATACAAATATCTATGTCTATTTCTGTATCTGTCTGTGTGAGTGTATGCATGCAACTTTATGTTGATAACGTTGGTAAGTCTTTGATTAAGTTACTGTATTGATTTGTTGAAAGTTAAGTCTTGCTGAGGAATTGTATGATCTAATTGTGTGACATATATGAATAGTTTTCAGGAACTTTGAATTATTGCTGCCCCACATTGTTGCTATCCCCAAGTTTCACACCAAGCACAAAACTTCACACATTCTGATCCTTTCCACAATTCCTTAGGCATAAACCGTTGACCAGGTCTGGGACTAGGGGTGGATTCAGGCACACCTAGACTTCTCTTTCGAGGAGTTTAGAAAGCAAGGGGGTCCACTCTGAACCTCGTGACCGAACGGGAGGAAGTTCCCTTACCCTCTCTCCTTAAATCATTCCCCTTTTCCCTGACTCCCTAGATATAAACTGTTTCCCAGGTCTGGGACTAGAACTTGGAATTGATGCTATTCCAGATTGTTGCTGTCCCAAAGTTTTGCACAAAGCACAAACTCCACACACTGTGATCCTTTCCCTAATTCCTTAGGCATAAACCCTTGACCAGGTCTGGGACTAGGGGTGGATTCAGCCACACCTAGACTTCTCTTTCGAGGAGTTTGGAAAGCAACGGGGTTCACTCTGAACCTCGTGACCAAACAGGAAGAATTTCCTTGCCCCTTTTCCCTAGTCCATATCACAACAATCCAATCCTGCCTTGATTTCCCTGCTTCTGTAAATAATTCTTTTAATTCATGTACAAACTATTTTAATCTGTTGCTAATTTGATTTTGCCTTTGTGTGCTTTTCCATGTCGGATAAGTAGTAGAGGGGACCTTGCCATCGAATTCTGTTAAGTCACGTTTTTCACATTTCATATCAAAAATATCAGCTTTTCCCCTAATATTTGTGACGCTGATCTTTTAAGTGGCCTAAACCACTCAGCATAGTGCCCCTTTCGTGACACCTCCTCAGCAGGACAAGGTGGGGAAAGTAAGATGGAAAAATCCTCATGGATCAAGATAAAGGCACTTCAATAAAGCAAAAACAATGACCGTGCACAGAAGCAAAGGAAAAGAGCAGATTTATTCTCTACTTCCTATCAGCAGGCAACGTCCAGCCACTTCCCGGGAAGCAGGACTTTAGTACATGCAGTGGTTGTTCCGGAAGACAAATGTCATAAATAACGAATGCCTCCCCTTCCTCCTCCTTTCTCTTAGCATTTACTGCTGAGCAGACATCATATGGTATGGAATATCCCTTTGGTCAGTTTGGATCAGCTGTCCTTGCTGTGCCCCCTTCCCAAGATCTTGCCAATCCCCAGTTTACTGGGCGGGGGGTGGGAGGGGGCAGCAGTGGGGGAAAATTGAGGAGACAGCCTTCATGCTGTGAGAGCACTGCTCAGCAGCAGGCAAACACTGGTGTGCTACCGACACCCCTGGAGGTACCAGTACAAGGCACAGCACTAGGAGGGCTGCTACGGGGAAAATTAACTCCATCTCAGCCAGACCCAACACAGTACCCCATTCTGTGTGCCAGTTTTAGAGAAAGCTTATGTTCACACCCATCATGGTTTAGGCCCAGCTGGCCACAAAGCCCCACGCAGCCGCTCACCTCACTCCTCCCCTCGGGTGGGATGTGGAGGAGAAAATATCAGGAAAGGCCGCTGAGTCAAGAAAAGGACAGGGAGGGATCACTCACCTGTTACGGTCACAGGCAGAACAGACTCAGCTTGGGAAAGAAAAATCAATTTCGTTTGTTACTAGTCAGATCACAATAGGACAATGAGAAATAAACCCCAGATCTTAAAAACACCTTTGCCCCACCCTCCCTTCTTCCCAGGCTCAGCTTGGTTCCCCATTTCTCTACCTCCTCCCACGAGCAGTACAGAAGGACAGGGAATGGGGGCTGTGGTCAGTCCATCACACAGTGTCTCTGCTGCTCCTTCCTCCTCAGGGGAGGACTCCTCACACTCTGCCCCTGCTCCAGCCTGGGGTCCCTCCCACAGTAGATCATCCTCCACCAACTTCTCCAACATGAGCCCTTCCCACAGGCTGCAGTTCTTCATGAACTGCTCCGGCATGGGTCCCTTCCATGGGGTGCATTCCTTCAGGAGCAGCCTGCTCCAGTGTGGGCTTCCCACAGAGTCACAGGCTCCTTCGGGCACATGCCTCTGCTCCGGTGTGGGACCCTCCCTGGGCTGCAGGGGGGTCTCTGCTCGCCCATGACCCTCCATGGCTGCAGGGAACACCCTGACCTCTCACCATGGGCTACAGGGAAACCTCTGCTCCGGCCACCTCCTCCCTGCCTTTCCTCATTGACCCAGGTGTCTGCCTGGTGGACTCTCTTATCAACCCACTCTCTGCTGCGGTTCCCCAGCAGGTTTTAGGGTTTTTTCCTCTCCTCTTAAATAAATTAATCCCAGAGGCACTGACTGCCTCAGCTGTGGCCAGAGGCGTGTCCACCTTGGAACCAGGGAAGTTTCTAGCAGCTTCTCACAGCTAGAGAGAGCTACCAAAGCCCTGCCACACAAAGCCAATACAACATCTTGCTTCTGTTGAAGTCAATGCGAGTTTTGTGGTTGACTCCAGTAAGACTAAGATGAGACCATTGTATACCTTTATCATCTTTGACGTAAGCAAGCTGTCAGAAGCACGCTGGAGCATCGCACACATCTGCAGCGCTCCTAAGTGAATCCATTTTGGGCTTGAACACAGCAATACTAGACAGACATTAAACACACCACACTGGATTTACTCTTTCTCTCTCCCTTTCTCTCAACTGATCTATTTTTCGTGCTAAACACCTGCTAAAAAGCTGTCAAAGGTGCTTAATGACGCATATTTAAGTGGAGTACAGTACATTCATCTGAGCAGAATTAATTTAAATCAAGGATTCAGCATCTGTTCAGTTTTTCTGGGGATTGAATGATTACAGGCAAGCAACACCAAAGCGCAGCTTATTGATCAAATGTACCCTCGGTCCCTTACCACGCCTCTAACCACTGCCTGGTGTTTCCATTACACACTGGACTTGAAAATTTCAAGTACTGCTTTTACTTTTAGCTTTGAAAATCAGAACAATTTCTTTATGCAGGCAGGTAGCAAGTCTCCAGGTCAGTGCACTGATGAGTGCTTGTTCTCCTGTTGGTAGGAGGAACTTCCCTTCTGAAATGGTTGGGCGAACGTCAGGGATATGATACACACGCACCTCACTCAACATCAGGGAAACCGTGCCTGCTTACACACAGTGAATTTAACTCAGTGCCCATGCTCATTTCTGACAACAGGCAGCACCGTGGAGGAGGTCAGTTTGCCTGCCTGATTAACAAGCGGATGACTTGTTTCTGAAATCAGTCTGGGTACCGGCGAGGAAGAACAGCAGCACCCTGCAGAATGGTAGGACACCGTTATTTTGGAAGGTATTGGCAATCACTGTTAACAGAGTCTTTTACCTAGAGTCCATTACATACCTGGCTGAAGCCAGTGAAGTGCATGAAGTATGTTCTCAGGATGTGTGAAAGGAACAAGTAACGTTTCTTTAGCAGCCAGATTACTGCAGGTAGGTAGTTACCGCACCAGGCTATAGGGGATGACACAAGAAGTATTGTAAGAAAGAGAGGCTCCCTACTTGAAAAGCTGGCTTTTTTGTTGTTGTTGTCTGGATTTTTTGTTTGTATGTTTGTTTTAAAACAGCTATTTGTCATCCCTGGCAAGAAGAAATAAAGAGTTTGAAAACCCTCTTCCCCCATAGCACGCAATGGGCTGACAGAGAACACTTGTGCTCTCCTAACACCCTGGGTATTCCCCCTGTATTCAAGAGAACAGGAGATTTTATAAATTTCCTAAACAGGACTACAGCATGGAGCCTAACTTTGGATACGAGCCAATACATCCTCCAAGTTCTTTAATAATGGCAGTTTGCGCCAAAACAGACAGAAGACCAGGCAAATTTGTGCCAAATTTGGCTCTTTGCATCAAATAGCACAAACAAGAAAACTAAACATATTACTTGCCTCTGAAACATCCATATTCAGTAAAAATCTCCCCACTATTGCAGTTAAGTCTCCCGTCTTTGTAGGGAAGGCAGATGCCAATTGTACTGTCTAGTAAGTATGCCATGTCCATGCTTGGTCTGTCAAGTTTTGCTCCTTTTCCTGGCAGAGTGAAGATTTTTGGCTCTACAGTCTTCAGGCCCATTTATCAGATGAGCCTCTCACTATTCTTTAACCTCTGCAACTAGACCCTTTTGCAGCTTGGGTCTTGGTTACAGCTAGGAATGGGAACTTGTATAATCTTGGATATCTAGATTTACAGTCTGCAAGTATCTGAGTTTTAATATTCTACAATATTGTCTAGAATTCCAAGGAATATTTTATGTACTTACAAGAAAGTTGTTTTTATCATTTATATTTAAATATAAACAGAAAAGCAGGGTGCATCAGCCCTCTTCACCTTATGAGGCTCCAATGGGAGGCAAGAGTACAGCATATAGCTGACACGAACGTAGAACCAAAACTTAATGTTCCCTGTCTTCCTCAAAGCCATCCAACCAACTACTCTGAACTAGAGAATTGGTAATGAGGAGAACTGCTAGGGAAAAAAATCACAAATTCTTGCTCTTCAGGAAGAATATGACCAAAGAAGTGGCTTTTAAAATAGGCTCTTTGAAATAACCTAGATGTCTTGATCCAGTGGCTCTGCAACACAACTCAAAATATTTCATGGTCCATAGAAAGAAGGAATGAGTCTTGAGTTCACATGCATACAGTATCCTTATTTTCCTACTGTTCTAAACACAAGAATATACTGGAATAACCCCCTTTCATAATGTTACCACTACGTTCCATTTAGGGATCTGTAACAGTTTTTAAACTAATGCCTATTAACAGTAATGGGGAAAAAACCACAACAAAACCCCAACCCAAAATCCACACACACAACCAAAAAAAAAACCCACAAAAAAATAGGCAGCAAGTTATTCAGGACTATTACCACTGAAGCTAGAGTTCTTGAATTTCACCAGAATAACAACCATCAGCCAGGTCAAAGTACTGAACATCTGTGTACATAAAATGCCCAGAAAACATCAGAGAGAAGATAAACACAGATCATACTGCTAAATCACATCTACTCTGAGGCAGAAGAGGCCTGCTGATGCATGTTTCTCAGATCTGTTTCCAGAAGTTCTGGTCTTTTTCCCAAATGAAGACTCATATCCCTCTGAGGACTGGCTGGGTCTGCGATTAAGAGTGGTCAACATCCCCAGCCATCACCGCAGGCATCAGTTCTAACAAGTGCTGAATGCCATCTGCTTTCATGGACATCAACTGGAAGATACCTAATGGACAATACAGGCAGAAGGCCCACCCATTTTGCAGTGCCAGACAGTATGGTGTAAGTTTTCTGCTAATTATTCATAACATCAGTTCCCTACAGACTTCTCCATGAAAATAGTCGAAAATAATACACCATAACAGGGAGGGGGAAATGGCAATAAAAATATCCTGGCCATAGTGACTGTCAACGCCTTCAGAAAACAACATTTTTAATGAATATTTTAAGCAGATTTCATGCCTTGATTGGGTTCCTCTGTGGTAGTTGCCCAGCATTTTGGGATGAGGAAGGTTATTTATGATTGTTTGATGAATAGTTTCTTCTGAGCATGAGTCATTGTGTGTTTGGCTATCAACCTCTTCTGTTTAGAAAAGGAAATAACAACAGGATAGTGATCCGTTGTGACGAGAAAAGCAGGAGGAGAAGGTCTTTGGGCAGGGGTGTAGTGTTGCCTTCTACAGGACGGCATCTGGACTCCACGGAGTTTACACTGCTTGACCTGACATTTTACCTGAGTTCTTTAGCAAGCTTAAGACAATCTATAAAGCATACACTATGTTAAGTTTGTTACTGCTATCTTTAACACTTACAGGTACACTGCAATCATGACTTCAAGGTGACCAGTCATTTGTAAAGGCCTTTTACAGATTTTCTCATACAGCAAAATGTAAAAATGAAAGTATGGACTTGTAGTTTAAGCCTCCTTTTTTTTTTATGGGACAAACTGTGCTGCTGAGCAGCTTTCTTACTCACCTACAGATTTCTATGATGGATGTATCACAAGGACTGAAAGCAATATTTGCTGCTGCTGTGTTAGAGCTTAACAAATTCAAATACATTCCTGAATGCAGCGCACAGGTCAAGAACTTCATTGTTCAGGGATGAGCTGTTCCCTACAAACACCGGGAAACCCCATTACACTTTCATCAAAATTATTTCCCCACCAAAGAAGATAAAAGTAACTTCAGGTCTTCATGATCTTTCTGGAACTGTATTAAATTGAAGTATTCACATTCTGGGGGAGCCTGCTGTTCTGAACAGCAGAAGGTAATGCTGCTGTTTCAGACACACCAGTCTTGCAATCCCTGCCGAATGCAAAACTTCGGGGCACAGAGAATCCATCATGTCACCATCCATAACTCTAAAATTTCTCCCATCACTATTTCCATTACCAGACTCTGTTCCAAAGCTTGTAACTTGGCAGTAAAAGTTCATGCTAGGCTGACATTTGTCCTGTGAGGTTTAAGGAACCCAAGAGCTATTTCCTTTTTTTACTACAGAATTATTTCTCCAGTTGTAAGAGACAGAGAGGACTGCCTTTACGTCAACAAAACAGGCAAAGAATCCAGTGCCTGCAAACAGTTATACTAAGCAATTTGTCTATGAGAAATGATTTTTCTGTTACGTGGAATATCCCTCTTGAGACAGTTGACCTAAATGGTCACAGTTTCTGCAATGCAGATTCCTTTCAGTGGAATTTATTATCTAAAACTCCTTAAACACAGCTAATACTGGAATACTAGACAGACCATCACTATTAGCGATGAAAATATATTATTTTATTTGCCTACTGAGACTCAGAAATACTAGGCCGTAATTAACTCTCAGTCACGCCACCATAAATTCAGAATAACTCTGTTGATACTGTTGAGTTAATCCACAGGCATCGCAATCTCGGGGAAAGCAAGAGAATTTGGTTACGTGATTACAAAATTCAGCATTAGATTGGATCGTTATGGCCCAACGCCATGAAAGGAAGACTGCGCATCTATCTGCTGTACTCCCAGTGTAGGATGGGAAAGGGTATTCTTCAGCTGCTAACTGGTCTGCCAGGAGGAGGGATACTGGTACACTTCAACAGGCTCCTGCCCACAAAGCTGCCAAGCAGCGCAGAGTTAGGAATCACAGCCCCACAAGCTTGTCTTCCTGCCTGCTTTCAGGGACCACTCCTCTGGGAATAACGGAAATGTAGAAGACTGTCGACTCGTGCAGCTGACTTTTACAATCTCACTACGTTTGGCAGTGCTCGAGTATTTTCCATGTTCCATTAAGTCATTGAAAAGTTGAATTTGAGAGATGATTGTAAGGAATATTTTCCAACTAATCTCTGGAAATAAGGCTCTGGAACATCCCTAATTTCTGCTGGGACCCAAACAACTTCTTCTCCAACTGTACACACCTTTGAATGGGTGACCACAGCCCTCCAACACACTCCCCAGGCTGAATGGGGAACTCCTCACCACCCTCTTTGTAGAAAGAGGCACAAGATGCTTGGGGCTAAGAAGAGAGAGGACAGACCTATGACTTATTGAGTAGGAAACAGGAAAGCAAGACTCCCAGTACAGCTCCTGGAAAACAGAACACAGGATTTCAATACTATGTTTTAATCAGTACTTGGGAGTTGGGTGCTTTTTGGGTTGATTTTTGGGCTTTTTTTGTGGGGGACTTTTCAAGCTTCTTTTCTGCATTCTTCTTTTTTGAAGAAGAAAGAATTTTTGATATATGAATTACAAAAAAAAAAAAAAAAGTGTTAGGTAGACGAGACAGCAAACCAGTGATACAAATTGGTGAATTAAAGACAGATCTCAGAATTAAAGATATAACTATAGAAGGAAAGAAATCAAACAAACAAGGCACCACAAACATGAGATGTCTGTTCTCCGCGTGAAGTCTGTTTGGCAGCACAAATGTTTAAACAGATGAAACTTCTAAAAAAGAGAGAAGAAAGAGTCACATTTAAACCTGCTGAAGGAAAAACGTGTTGATGATCTGATAACAATATTCTTCAGAAAACTAAGGAAGCAACATGATCCTAAGGTCATGTTTTGTGGTCTTCAACACAAGACCACAACACACACGAAGTCCAAACCCCCAAACAGGGAGAAGCTCCTCCGCCCTCTGTGGCATACCAGAACACTGCAGTCTATGGGCAGAGACTTTCTGCTAAGGGCAGCAGCCTTCTGAATCAAGCTTCTCTCATTACTGTAATTTCCCACCTTCAAGAACCAGGGCAATATCATATTCACTGAAGTGCAACACAATGGCATGTGTCTCATTAAGTGATGCTTTTTAGAAGAGACGTGCAAATTTCTTATTATTACACCTTTGACATTACTGATGTCTCCTGCCTTGTTTGTGCAATAGTTTAAAAAAAAAAAAAACAAAAAGCAAACTCCTATGGATCACAGGAAAACATGATTTAGAATCTGAAATGAGCAATCTACTTTATTCTGTCTCTTGCAATTGAAAGGCACATCTATAAACCCGCCTGGGCAGCTGAACATGCGAGAACCCAGTCATACTGAAAATTTACCGAAGATCTTTATCAGAATAAATTTGCATAGCTCTGCAGACAGCATTAACAACTTGTTTCTTAGCCATGATTTCCAGGAAATATCTGGTTTGTCACCAAGACAGTGACATTTTGCCTTTCTGCTCTAGCCAGGCTAGACTCAGTCCTGACTTGATGGCAAATTTTTGCGGAAGTAGCTCCATCCTCAGCAGTTCATTTCCATAGTTTATGGCAGTGGGAAGCAGGGAAATCAGGGGATGTCTAAGTGGGTAACACGGGTGGATTCGCTTTACATCCTGCGCCTACGTCAGCAGCTGAGGCAGAGGGGCAGTGGCCATTACAGCAATGCCGGTGGCCCTCTGGCCCTTGACGGTTCAGCAAGGCACAACCGGTTCTGAGCTTTGCAGAGTCCCACCACCAGCACTTTCTAACATGCCCCGTGATGCAAAGGAATACATCCTTTTCCAACTGCAGTTTCATTACGGATTTGATACACATTATAGAGGAACACCCCTGGCAAACAGCTCCTCCTCCAAATCCCTCTCCTCCGTCCCCAAGGGGTGAGTGGGGAGTCCACCTTCCCCTCCTGTAATTAGCAGGAAAAGAACAATTGGTGAACATATTGCAGCTTTCCAAGAAGTGACTCAGGAACTGTGACTTTAGTGACACTTGACTTAAAATGTGGGGGCAGGTCTGCATGTAGGTAGGAACTGCAGATGCCAGCAGAGAACGTGTTGAAATACAAAAAAAAAAAAAAAAAAAAAGTGTTACCAAAAAAACCCATGAAGTCAGTAATTTGCACAAAATGAAGCTCTAGTAACTTATACCAGAGAACAACACAGCGTGAAAACAGTAAACAAATGTGCATTTTTTACAGTGTGACAGAAAGAAATACATTTCCTCACGCAGTTATTTAATCTCAGGAACTCGACGCTCAGATATTTTGCTGAGACGTGATCCACCTACAGGATCATTCTGGTGGCTTTTGTTGCAAGTATTTGTCCCTGATCCAGACCATCAGTGGTTACATCTTGAAGTCATCCTGAAAAATATTATACCTTTGCACAACGAAGGCAGAGAAAGGCGGACTCATTCTGGCTGTAAGAGTATTTCTAGCAGCGTAATGGAGATAATGGCGTGATCACTGTAACTTCCAATTTCGGGGACGTGATTCGGTCTCCTGTGTAATTCAGGAAGGAATCATCTGACGTAAGGTGGGACACGTTACCGCTCCTGGAAGCGGATACCACTTGCGCCAGCGGTACAGCAGCGATACCGGGGAAGGAACACCCGTGTAATTTGCCTGGATGTCGGCAGCGATTACGCAGGCACCGGGGGAGACCTGTCTACGGAAACCTGTCTACAGCTGCTTACACGCAACCCAGTTTAATATAACCCGTTTGCTAGGAGCCAGAGCCCTCTCCAGGGTATCGCAGACCAGCTCCAGAACGTGCCGAGGGATCTTTAGCTTATTTCTGCACAGCCACGGGCGGTGAGCTGCCATTTAACATCCTGTGTGGGAAATTAAGGCTGGAGCAGCTTTATTGCCTTCCGTGTAGCTGTAAAGGAGCTACGCTTCAGTTGTTCCTGAAGCTCCGATAATGGCAAGGTTTTACCGTCTCATTGCACGGCAGAACCAGGCCTGCCGATGTCCTAAGGACACCAGCGCGCTGCGCTTTCCAGTGCTGCGGGAGGCTCGGGAGTAGAGAGTTTTTACAGAACAGTCTGATCGCCTCCTCACCCGGAATCAAAGGGGTTCTTTATGAACAGAACACAAGGCACTACTAGTTTATTAATTTTAACTAATTAATTTAATGAAAACATTTAATTAAGTACTAATGGCTATTTGACTTCAGTTTTAGTCTTTTAAGAACCTGAGCACCATAGTTAATTTTTAAATAGTTATGCAAATGTTTATCTAAGTTAGCAAGCTCCATCATTTTTATAAACCAATACAGGGAAGTTTTTGGGACTTCTGGAAAAACATGTAGGATTAGACTAAAAAAAATGAATAACTCCTTTTAGAAATAAAAATCTGAATCTAAGGGGTCAAAGTGACCGAACTTTGTACGCTCAAGTGTTACATAAGACCTGATCCTGCATCATTTATTGTAGTTCAGTACAATCGAGTGGACAGTAGTTAACAATGCAGCATTTGAGAAGAGCAGTATTTAAGAAGGAAATAATCCCCTATTCATCAGGAATCAAGTGAAAGGGTTTTCAAAAATGCCTTATTGAACTTTATTTCCTCTAAAGAGTCAATTCTAGAGCAGTGCAATAGCAATACAGATTTTCTAACTCTCCTTCCCCTGACAGCTTAGATGCATAAAACGGAAAAGTATACTATTACTCACAAACGAATGAAAGAAATTAACTGATATTTCTAGAATTTTCTCTGTAGAGCATTTTCTCCACAAGTCCAGTAAAACCTCAGTTGTGGGACACTAACTCACTGCGGTTAAGTCTCACCTAATTAGACCTTCAGTCTTAATCGCCTCTTCTAAACGAGCAGGCAGGGCAGCATGTGCTGCCTTCAAGGGCTCTGCAGAAGTCCTCAGCAATGGGATTTCAGAGTCCCAGCTGTCTGAATTCCCTTCCCAGAGACCGTGGGTGACTCACCAGGGCATCTGACCCAAGTCCCAACCAACAGGATTTCCAAGTTTCCAGTCTTGTTCCTCAAGGAGGCATTACAGATGCCTAGGGCTCAATTCAGTTGCGCCAACAGACGCATGCAGTGTCACCTATATGGCATCCAGGATACCCGTGAGGGGCTGGTGGACAGGGCATGGGCGGCTCAGGCACTACTGGAGGAGCAGGTGGAGAACAGGGAAAATTGGTGGCATCCCAAGTGGGGGATGTATGTTTAGCAAATGAACAGAGCTCAGGCTTGGCGGAGGATGCAAGGGCAAAAATATAAAATAAAAACCCCAACATGACTAAAAAGTCACAACAGTTAGCTAATGCAAAAAAAAAAAAAAAAAAAAGTAAGATTGTGACAAAATAGTGTTTGTATGCATTTATCTGGCCCAGTTTTCTTCCTCTTCTGAGAGCATACTTTGGATTCCCCCCCACACATGGATTCCCCCGAGCACAGTATTTCTCTCCATCTTCCCTGCAGACAGTTTCCCTTCCCCTTGGTCAGCATTTAAACAGGATCTCACTGGTGTGAAAACACATTCCTGTGTTGTGCTCTCCCGTTAGAATATGTTAATGCCTTTGAATCCTCCATTAGCAAGTCTCCTTCTAATCACCTTCCCCAGGGAAGCAGTGTCCTCTGTGCTTTGTGTCTGCCTGCCTGGAGTTCAGCTGTAACAAGCTGCTTCCCCCCAGCTGGTAACCATCTCTGTCCAAGAAGGCTTCATTTGATTCAACGATCATTGCAATTTAACAGCCTTCAATAATTAGCCCAGCATCAGGTACAAGAAGTTTTGCTGGGATGTTCTCATCAATATGGAGGCGAAGAACAACAGAGAATGCAGTTGTCCCTCACCTTAAAAAAAAAAAAAGGCAGCTCACAGTCTGACCTACAGATACACCAGTTCTCAAGTATCACATCTTAATTGTTCACAGCCAAATTTCCCAAATTGTTCTAGCATGTTTCATCAAATAAGTTAGTCTAATTCTAAATGTCAACTGCAGATTGTATTCTGTGCGCACATATATATATATGAATACCCAGCTCTCTACTAAATGTCATTCACCCACTTTTAGAAACAATCATATTCAAAATTATTCAGATTTTTCTAAGTGCCTCAGTGACAAGGGAACTTGTACTCTTATGTCAGGTGCCACTGACAATCCAAACTGCATCTGTCATTAGCCCGTTTGTTTGGTAATTACATGTGGTAATAGGCTTATCTCCCAAAAGGTTTTCTACGTAGCCCACAAGTCACATTGAAGTAGAAGGGCTTTGGTGCAGAGAAGTTTGATTAAAGAGAAAACCCCATCTATTGGAACCTATTATTCCCCCAAACCTAAACTACAGATAAATGCAAACCACAGTCCACCTGTGCACGCAGACCCTTTTCAAGCGTTTGTCCTAATCTCTATGTATTGCCTTGTCAAGTCATTAAGACAGATGTGGCCAAGTGCAGTATGTTCAATACCAAAAAGCACTGGGTTTTTCCCCCCACAATTTTACATGTTACATACTGCCTACTCCCTGGCCAGGAAGATCTTTCTGTTCTGTATGTACAAGTCTATCTTCATGGCAACCTGCTCCACAGCTAGAGTTCCTACGTGCTGTGGTCATAAAAATAACCGAGATTCCTGACAGAAGACACTCCACCAAAGCCAATTTTACTTGCATTAGTCAACAGCACCCAGTAACTCCCTCAGTAGGAACAGAATCTCATCCCGAGTTATGAAAAATGTCCACCATCAAAACATACCACTTTCCTCACATACAAAATGCAAGTAAAGAACCTTTCTTCCAAAAGCAAGCACAGAGCTGCACTCAAAACACAGCGCAATGGTCTCAGCGCGGGGCCAGAAGGATTTGGAAACTGTAGAAAATATTTCAAGTTCACTAAATACCCCCAGGATGCAACAGCAGGGTACAAGCCATGAAAACAAATGGTGACACAAAGAAAGCTATTTTTACATAATGACTATTAATTGTGTAGCTCCTCCTGGGCAGCAAATAACAACTCTAACACCAGGAAAAGGGTAATTGCTTTGATTCAACATGCCAGCGTGTATCATAAAACCCCAACCCAAGCCCCCAGTCACCCTAACTCAACTACTTGAGAAAGGTCTTTATTATATTATAGATTATTAGCCAGCTCAGTCCTTCTAAAGATTCATTTTACGCCTCATACTTTACCATTTAACACGTAGGTTGAATACTCTTTACTAATTTCTGTGTTGACCTATTCAAATGGATTTATTGGCTCACTTGTTTTCTACTAATTAGGTACTATCTCTCAAATCAGGACAGCTGGAACTTTCAAACACACTTCCCCCCCCCCCCCCCAGTAGCCCTTAAAAAGGTCTTTTTCTTAATATATTATTAAAGTGGGGTTTTTTACGGTCACACTGAGCCTCAAGCGTTTTGTCTCTTTCAGGGTCTCCATCCTATTCATTTTTTTCCCCAACTTTCTTAAGACTTTCAGTCACGAAATTCAACACCAACAATAAAAGGTTACACTCACTGAGGTTTCCTGGAAAATAAGACAGATATACCAGGACAAACAACTGAACTGACACTTGCGAATTCTGAGTAGTTCCCATGAAACAACGTGAATTACCACACATTTACTAGAAACCAGCTTTTTCACAACCGTAATGGGGTGACCAATCTCAAAATGCCCAAAATCAGAACATTTACTGGGGAATTACAAATCCTGTCTGAAATTCGAGGGTTTGTGCCTGGTAAATTGCTGCTCCCAGTGCGAGAAGGTGCTGTTTACAGTTACTGACACCAGCTCTCTAGAACAAATCTCCTCGGTTGAAAGTCAGTAATTATAACAAAAATATCTAAACTTGAACATGCCAGACTACAGAGGAAGAGAAGACATCACTGCTGTCAGGTTAGCTCCGCTTACACGGAACGCCTGACAAGGTTACTCTGAAGGAGGAAACCGTCGCGTTCTATATTTAAAACAAACTGAGAACCAGAAATAGGCATCAAATCAACCTGCAACGCTCCATCGAGCGACGCACTGTAAAGCCTCGTCAGCCCAGCGCTTTACCTGCTCTGCCACCGCTTCACAGCACGCAAAGCTTTGTTCTTCTCGAGATGATTTCCAGAACACACGCTCCAACCCACGTTTTTATACACTCGGTAAAGCGCGTGTCTTCAGGCCACGCTATTTGCACTCTCCTCCCTTGGGAAGCTCCCTAGGAGGAAGGAAGGGGGTTAAAACATGCAGAGCAGGAAGGATGCCAGAAGCACCTGGGTCACTCGTTAGCCGTGTCAGGGGTCGTCAACGTCTGCTGTTTCCTCGTTTGTAACTGATATTCTAGTAATTGCTGCTGAGAGAACGAAATACAGAAGCATACGCGTCGCGGGATGGCGAGGAGGTTTAAAGCTGTGTTTGTTACCAGGCAGCCAAGATGCGCGAACCTCTCGGCTGTGCGAGAACACACCGGAGTGACTGAACAGGGATGGGAATGCCCTTCCTGGGGAACACCGTGGTGACTCTGCCACGTTCTATGACTGGAGTTTTGGGTGGGTTTCTCGTCTGCTCGGTAAAGGAACAGAGAAAAATGACCAATCGTGACCTCTAGTGGGCACGGTGCGCAGTCACCGCGGCCGGGTTCTCATCGCGGCAGCGTGCACGCTTGGTCTGATCTTAATTTCTTCTTAGAATGACGACAAATACGGTTAAAATAATAGTGCTTCATCGCATTCTCCTCCAGTTTTTACTACACCATCAGACGACTATCCGTTTATTTTGATGCACCGAAACGCGCCGTGCAAATCTCAGCTGGAAAAGTAACGTGGCAGCAGCAACAACAAACCCCTAAAGCCAAGTACCCGTAGGCAGAGCCACAGCGAACGGGGACGGTAAATCACTGCCTTAACCTGGATGTCCTTTTTCCAGGCACAGCGCTCGAGCGATGACCCTTTGGCGTGAGTTTCCAAAGGATATACCCCCCGGCCCTTTCTCCTGGCAGTCGGAGGCACACTGGCACCTGGAAGCGGCTCACTGAAAGGGAGAGCTGTACCTTGGGTGATTTTACCCCACGGTGCTCCAGATGGTAATTAGCCCAGAAGGCACCTCAGGCCGGAGAATGGCAGTGTTAGGGTAAAAACCACATGAATTTTAAAAACCAGTAGGGGAAATGAAGAATTCTCTGTACACGGTGCGACCAAATGAAATGAAAGCTTTGGAAGGCAGACAGGGTGGTAGCAGCCGATGGGTGTTTGAACGGTGTAGGGCACCAGGAGGTAGGCAGCAGAACAGACACGAGCCTGGGGTGGGCAGACGCAGGGAAGAAGGCTCCATCTGAGGCATCTCACTCTTCCTCCTGGCCACACACTATCTGAGGAGGAAAAAGAGAAAGGTCTCCTTATCCAGATTTGCAGGGAGGAAGGGGGCACACGACGGGCTCTGGAAAGAAACCCGCGGTTGGCAGGAGCCGGCCGCTGCAGCCAAGCGCTGCCCCCGCCGCCCGGCCGGGCTGGCTCCCGCAGGAGGGACCGCGGCGAAAGGGATGGGAGCGCGGGGCGCTGGCAGCCGGCTGCCGGGAACAGGAGCGGGTGGTGCCGTGCTCAACCGCTTCCCTTCCAGCTCTCTTTTTTTGGGAAAAAGCCGCCCCCGATGTGTTACTCGGGTTTGGCGGACAACTTCGCCCGAGCGCCGCTTCGCGAAGCGGGCGGCGGCGAGGGCGAGCTCTGCCCCGCTGCCCTGCGGGTTCCCCGAGGGGCCGGGCCCTGGGCGGGGGGAGCCCCCACGGCACCCCCAGCGCCGCGCTCCGCCATGTGCGCGGGCGGGGGAGGAGGCGTGTCCCCACCCCGCCGCCGCACCGCCTCCCGCTCGCCTGCCAGCCGGCACCGCCGGAGCGGAGCGGCGCCGGGCGCGGAGCTCCCCCGGCCCCGCCATGCCCGCGCCCCCGCCCCGGCGGGGCTCCGCGGGGCCGCCCGCCCGCCGGCGCTGAGGCCGCGGCCGCACCTGCGAGCGGCACCGCCGGGGGAGGGTCGGGGAGAGCAGCCTCCGCCGCGCCCCGTCCCCTGCGCGGCCGCTGGTGGCCCGCAGCGGCGCCTCTCCCGCCTTCTCTCCCTCCCTCCCCGCCCGCTCGCCCGCCCCGTCGCCAAGCGGGAGCCGCCAGCGGAGCCTCCGCCGCGGCAGCCTCCGCCGCCCTGCCCTGCCCTGCGCCGCCCTTCCCCTCCTCCGTCCCGCCCAAGCCATGAACTTTGGTCGCGGCCCCTCGGTGGTGTTGAACGTCGGGGGCACCCGGTACTCCTTCTCCCGGGAGGTGCTGAAGGATTTCCCGCTGCGGCGGGTGAGCCGCCTGCACGGCTGCCTCTCGGAGCAGGACGTGCTGGAGGTGTGCGACGACTACGACCGGGAGCGCAACGAGTACTTCTTCGACCGGCACTCAGAGGCCTTCGGCTTCATCATGCTCTACGTGCGGCACGGCCACCTGCGCTTCGTGCCGCACATGTGCGAGCTCTCCTTCTACAACGAGATGATCTACTGGGGGCTGGAGGGCTCCCACCTCGACTACTGCTGCCAGCGCCGCCTCGACGACCGCATGTCCGAGACGTGCACCTACTACGCGGCGGAGGAGCCGCCGGGGGAGCCGGCCGGCGGCCCCGAGGGCCAGCGGCCGCCGGGAGCCGAGGGCGGGAAGTGGCTGGAGAGGATGAGGAGGACTTTCGAGGAGCCCACGTCTTCCGTGGCCGCGCAGATCCTGGCCACCGTCTCCATCCTCTTCGTCATCGTGTCCATGGTGGTGCTGTGCGCCAGCACCCTGCCCGAGTGGCGGGCGCCGGAGAACCGCAGCGTGGAGGAGCAGAGCAGGTACACAGCAGAGTCAGTGAGGGAGCCCTCAGGGTAGGAGGATCCTTTATTTTCCCGCTGTCCGGTCCCCGTGTGTCCCGTCCAGTGTGTCCTGCCCCTCGTCCTGCCGGTCCGTCGCTGTAGCCGCCGCCGGCGGAGGTCGCCTGCGCGCCTGACCTGGGGAGCCGGGAGGGGTGTCTCGGGGGCGCCGCGCCGCAGCTCCGGCTCCCGGCGGCATCAGCCGGGCGGCCGGCGGCTCCGGGAGCGCAGCCCGGGGCGTGCGGGCAGCCCGGGGTCGCGGGCAGGCTGCCAGCCGAGCAGGTGCCGTCGGCGTACGCCTCCTGTTCGCTGTAGGGGTGCCCCCTCCTCTGCAGGACCTTGGAGCTCTTATTTCCACCCCCCCCCGCCCCTTACAGGAGCCCGGGACGCCTTACCCACAGAGAGAAGTTCGAACACTCGGAAAATCATATTAGGCCTCACGATTGTGAGGGGACAAAAAGGAAATCCCTACAAGAAAATAAAGCGATTCCCTTCTCTTTTCCTTTGGGAAAAGCACAATCCTGTATGTACTCCGAGTGTGTTTGCACAGGTCCTTCTGCTGGAGCAGACCCAGCACCTGCTAAGGTTCCGCTCGTGTAAAATCTCGTGCGTGGGAACGGCCGTACCCCTGTTCCCTTTGCATCTCGTATTTTCCATGTGAGGAACTCAGGAGGTGATCAGACAGAGCACTAAGCTCTTGCAAATGCATGGTCTAAGCGCCCCAGTGTACCAGCGTAACAGATGTTTGCATTTCCTTTAGGTTAAATGTGTGTGAGAGCGCTGAACGTTGCAAAACGGTGGCAGAAACCAGGGCATGGGGTACGAGGCGCAATCCCGAGCCTTAGTGGTAACAACCTCCCCTTTTTCATCTCTCTGTGACCTCAGCTTGGGGTTACATCCATGCAGCTCTGCTGACTTCGGTATGGTTGCACTCTCTCTTTCCTCTTCGTGCCCTAGAGAGCAGAATCGCAGCAGTAGGATTTCTCCCGTAAATAAGCCTGACATAGGAAGAAAGAAGTGAATGTTTCTTGTGTTTGCTACCTTCTCCCTGCTTTTAAAACAGACAGGACATTCAACCAAAAGTTCTCGACTTCGGCTCTGCTAGAGGTGCCTGGCGGTGAAATCACAGCCTTGTCATTACGAAATCATCATCTTTTACCATAGAGTTAATTGGAATGTGATATATTATATCTGAGTAGCCAAATTAATTCCTTGGAAAGTATTTTCATACTTTCCATTAGCTTAATGGAAAACTGAACCTGTGTTTCTCATTGTAGCTGAGCCAAAGAATTAACTGTATGAACAAAAAGGAGATACAGATTGAGAAGCTGTTGATTCCTGCTTAGATTCAGCTACGTCAAAAGTTGCTCTTACAGGTTCTTCCTGTTAAAAAGCCTTCCTTAAGCTTTGCAAGGTTACTTCAGAGGGTGGATGCTCTGGGTGATCCTTCTGTACGGCAGCAAATTGCTTGGATACCCCCGATACAAAGGGGGAAGATAGATGCAACGCTACCACAGCATTAACGACATCAGCAATATCTTTGTTCGCATCCTCACGGTGTGGGAGTCGACAACAATTCTTCTCTTACTGAAATAGTTCAACTCGCAGAGGAGCGAGGCACATGACGTGTAATTTTTCTTTCATAATGCCTTTGTCTTCAAGAACACGTGTGTGTTACACTCATCGTGTTACTCTCCTGAACATACTATATACTGAGTGTTTGAAGGATAAGGTGCCAAATACTTGTAAGGTACAGCGTAGCCAAGCACTTCCCAGGGCGGTGAAGGCTGCTTTTACAACCAGAAGGGCCACTATCCACGGTGAGTTCTTCACTACTGGTTGTAGTACCCCATGGAACTGCAACAAAAAGAGAGAGATAACTCTAGAAGTTGCAGCTGAAGAGTGTCTCACCATCTTCTTGCCAGTCTGTCGCATGTAAACAGTGCTGCAGGCTGGTGCATTTCAGGTGTGACTTCACCTGCGGGCTCTCGCTGCACAGGGACTGACAGCACTTTACTGGGAACATGGAAAAACGTACAGAAGTGTTCCTTTCTGTCTGCAGCTGGTCACCTGCCGAGGTGGCCTTGGTCTCTATGGAAGCCGCTCCTTTATTGTGTAAGCTGCAGGACTAAAAAGCCTGTTAGATTTGGAAAAAAAGGTGTGAGCCTCAGTTGCTTCTGAGTGAGGGATCCAGGTTAGTTACAACTGCTTGCACGTGCCGTAGGATTTGAGCTAACACGCCCTGTCCTCATCTGACTTTATCTCACTTTATTTGTTTATATTTTCTTTTCTTTTCTTTGTTTGTAGCTATTTCATTTAAAATCAGTTTGGTTTTCAAAACCCAAGTAGCTAAGTGGTTTATTGGAAAGTCTGACCACAGAACTGGCGCGGGAGTGTCTGGAATTGCGTACTCTGGCAATACTGGCCACCTTAAGAGAGGAGAGAGGCTTTTGAAAATCTGGCCACTAGGTTCTGATATCTTTAAAAGTTTGAAGCCAAATTCTGTCTTTTGTTTATTAACTAGGGGTCCTCATCAAAATAAACAAGTTCTGTATAACGTGACTATACAGTAATTTATTTTGTCAGAAATTTGGACATCAGTGCTGTATGCAAGTGAGTTTTGATTCATGGCCCTGTAATAACTAGTATGAAGAATTTACATTAGTCTTAAAAGCATATTTTGAAAACTTTTAGAAATGAGGAGTCCTTAGGCTGTAGATTTTGGCTGTACCTGACTATTCAGATCAGCAGAAGTCACTGCGTACAAGAGGTGAGAACTACCTCATGAAATTCAGCAACTTTAAATTCAGGTATTTTTAGCCTCTCACATCTTCGCTAGTAAAACCCCCTCGTCCTTTCCTTGGTGTTGTGTTACTTACGGCTCAGAAAGGTTAATGGGCAATTTCTGTGGCTGAAGTGTGGTAACCACAAAGCTGCTTTGGGTGACTGTGGTGAAAACAGCTCTATGAGTGTGTCTCCAGCTCCTCTGGATGTCATCTCACAGCCCGGGGGTCGGTCACTCTGTGATTTACAAAACCAGCCTCTGCAGTGAGGTTTGCAATGAGGTTACTACAGCTGCCAGCTAACGCCAGCTGTGTTTATTTTTCTTATATGAACACCTCTTCACCAGAAGAGGAATTGGGTCCACCAAACCGTTCTCAGAAACCAGTACGTCGTTATGAATTTTCATGGTGACCACACTCTCAGAGGGTGAGCCGCCTATGGCTATTTCCAAGCCTTTGGGAGTAACAACACCCCTTAGAGGGCAACAGAGAACTCCACATGCATTTTTAAGGAGAGAGGGATGTGGTATCTGACCTCTGAATTTCACAGATCATACAGACACTGGCAAGATAATTCCCTGATTTGCAGAGAGATTGCCTTCCCCGGGTCCGTTCTCAGGATGAGGGATGGATGAGTTATTAAATTCCTTGCATTTTAAGATTTTTGCTCTCTTCCCTGCCTTGGCACGTTTCACTTATCAGAGCTGAAGATTTGCATCAGATTTGCACAGTTTAGGAGCAGACAGCAGGGACACCTGTCTCCCCTTCTGTTGCTTCTGGCAATTTGGAGTCATCTTTGCTCTCCTCTGAACTGTGCCAGCAGATGCATACTGCGCGTCTCTGGTTGGCGACCCGTCCAGGCGCTGATCGTAAGCGTGATCTTTTGGGGAGAGCTTCTCGAGCCTGTAATAGGAAGTCATTTGAAGCTGCTTGACTTACTGCCAGCACAGTTTTATCTACCTGACTTTAAATACGAGTGGCTTGTTAGCACGAGGGAGAGACTCTTGCCCCCTTTTCCACTTACTGATCGTTATTAAATTTGTATTGAAAGAACTCCTTTGTTACCAAGCCTGTGTGACTGCTGTTTTCTTGAGCAAAAGCAAATAAACACAGTAACTTCTCCAAAGAGCAGCTCTCAACAGATGCCAGTGAGCTTATTTTTAATCTCTGCAAAACATCAGTTTAAAAAGTTGCATTTGAATTTCAGACAGACAAAAAAATCAGGATTCCTTTATGGTTGTGGAACTTCAGGATACCTGAATGCTCACATCCAACATCTGTTCGAAAAAAATAACAGCTTGCCTGGGTAAGACCTAAACACCGCATTTTTGGCTAAATTCAGACGCTAGGCTGAAGGTAAAGAATGGAACGACAGACCTGATTTAAAAACACGGACGTAGGTTCTTCTGACGAATGTAAGAGCTTTTGAAAACGAGAGATAACACAAAGAACAGAAGTGTATCACTGCCTGGCTCCAGGAGAGCCTTAATGAACTCACCAGGGCTAGGTGCCTCTCTTGTTCAAAGCCTACGGAAAAGATGCTGGGGGACCCCAGGGCTCGAGATGTTCACGTCCAGGTATCCTCCGAGAGCTGTGAAAGGCGTTTGCCCCTTCCCCGGGGAGTGCTGGGTCATTACAGCCTCCCACACAAGGCACCGGAGTTCAGTGCATCAAGACCTGTTACTGCTACCGAAGCAGGGACAGAATGGGAAAAAGCCAGCAAGGTTTTTAATACAGGGAAACTAGCTGTTCTGCGGCCCCTACTCTACGGCCTGTAGCGAGACAGAAGCCCCGTTGATTTCAAAAGGATTAAAGAAACAGACATTTGCTGAAATGACTAGGAGCCTTCCTGAGCTGGAATTTGATCATTCTGGCTACTGCTTGGGCGTTTTTCAGGTTTAATGTGCTTTACATGGAAATAGGCTTTAGCAACAAATCAGTGCTGACAGACTTAAATCTTTAATCCTGTCATATACTGTCTTTAATCATATCATCTGTTTTCCTCGTGTGTCCCGTTGATGTGTATGTTTTATTTACAAGCTTAATAGATAATAGTGCCACTAACGAATATTTTGGCTAGATTTCAACCGACTCACCAGGGGATATTGAAAGTATACAGATTGGCATGCTGGTAACGCTAAATTGAAATATTCTAAGACGTTCACAATATGACTTTTTTTAGGAATAACAAACTAGTCTTTTTAGTGATTGAAAAAATAATTTCTGAAGTGGTTTAACTCACTGTACATAAAATAGCTTATTCTAAAAGGAAGTTATCAGATGGAACAGAAAATTGAACGGTGACGGAATTACAGTAGAAACGAGGCTCACAAAGACTTGATTTTCTGTTTGTGGACAAAAGACTCATTAGAGCAATCTTGAAAGACTGTTAAGTACCCAGAGGCTTAAAATTTTAGGAGAAAAAACCTCTTTCATGTGCTTAGGTCTGGGACAATGAACAGTTAAGTTTGAGCAGAAGTAACCTGTCACTGAATAAAAACTAGGGCTTAGTATTTCCTCTGATTCTTTATAAATTTTGTGGGGAATCTTCAAGGAAACACTTCATGAGTTTGTTTTCAATTTCCCCTCTCCTTTCTGAATACCAGCTATTTTACTGATTTACACTGATGGGGTAAAAAAACCCCCAACCCAAAAACTCTGATGGAAGTTTATAAAACAGGTACTACATTTTACCAAATAAAGCTAATGATTTAACTACATATTTATACATTTTAAAACAGCATCATTCCAGGAATAGGTAATAAAAGGCAGTCTGTCCTGTGACTTTGCAGCAAATATTTTAAAAATTATGGAAGGTGGAGTAACTTTAGTCTTCTGAGTGCATGCATTTTAGTTGGCTTTAACTTCATACTCAGTTAAGTTCTCTTGAGGACTAAATTTGCCTTCCTTAGGAGATGGTACTTATCCGTTCGCAAGGTTAGCTATAACGGTAAGTCACTACAAGGAGAGGGAGACTTGATCTGAAAGTGGAAACGGAGTATGTAGCACTCCAGATTTCCCAACAGGCCAGAGGTTTCTAGTTCCTCTCACCAAAGCACTTACGTCTATGAGATTCACTAGGACTGCCGAAATCCAGCTGCACCGGCTAAAAGGAGTGACTAGAGGAAAAATGAAAATGTTTCAGTGGTGGCTAAGAGGTAAGGAGAGGAAAGCAAAAATAAGGGACACTCCTCTTCTTCATCTTCTCATTAGCCAGGATGCACATAATTGATGAGAATGAAGGATAGATGTAGAATGGAGAAATGGAAGTGCAATATACAGCGGAGTGGCCGTAATGCGTCTCCCACTGTCTAGATCTTGCTTTGTCATTTTTGCATCAGTGATGTTGCTCAGCTCTCTTCAAGCCTGTTATACGACAAAAGGCTCTCTAGCCCTTCCTACTGAAGTATAACTGATTTACAGTATCTCTTGTGATGCCACAACTGCCAGACTAAAACAATGGATTGCTCACATTTCATGGAGTTCTACTTGCACAGTCATTCCCCAACAATTATACTGGACCACTGAATCAATGCAGATTCATAAAGACAGCTTCTACTGCATCACAACGATCAGGATCTAACTTCCTTAAAGCTCAGCTCGGAGATAGCCTGCCTAATTTGTGACAAAATGGGGGAATCACATCTCCAACATTATCAGGGCATCAAGAGGAAATACCGAGCAAAAAAGCTTTAAGTTGTAAAATTACGAATTGCTTTTTCATTTAAACGTTCCATGTCATAGGATACAGGCAGCACTACCAGAGAAATCTCATACAATGTAATGAAACAGAGATCTGTTGGAATTCTTGGATATTCCTGGCTGCAAATTTCTATCCAGATACAATTTTAATCCCTACATGGGATCTCACCTAGCCAACATACATACATTCAGACTTTATTGGTGCGTCCAATACCAAAATCTTGACTAGGGAAATGTCTTAGGTGGTTGGGGTTTTTTTTTTGCTGTTTACTAGGGAAAGTCTTAGGTATTTCTCCATCATGTCTAAAAAGTATTTAAGAGAACTTACCCGTTATGATTTTTTTCAACATAAAGGAACGATAATCCACATTCATACAATAACTTTCATACATTCTGTACATGACTCTTGTTTAGAAGACATTATGATCTGAGCATATTTTAAAAGAAATTAAGTATGTATCTGAGGTAGTTGTCACTCACTGTCATTATTAAAAGAAGCACTAGTATTTTCAAAAGCTTAATTTTTAAGAGAACGCATAATTTTGAAGTGCAAGCTATTTTTGAAATCCACAGGTGTTTCCATCAAAAGGCGATAACATGAATAAATGTTTTATAAACCCTTTATGAAGAAAGACCACGTGCTTACAGATCATTGTTATTCATGAAACGAGTAAAACAAGGTCTGATTTTATGTGAATAACTATTTCTTTAAGTAATTAACTTCTGTTCATTTAAATTTGCTGTGGCTGCAATTACAGCATTCCTTAAAACTTCACATCAACTGACTTTTTCCTCCATTTTTTAGCATAAAACTAAAGTGAATGAATGAATAAAAATGAAATGAATAAAAAAAATATGAAACTTTCATCAAAGTTAGTTGTTAGAGAAGAATATTGTCTTTCTAAGAGGCCGTTGTCTTTAAAATGACAATAGACTTCAGAACTGGTAAAAAATTATGCAGATATATTAGGGAAGCAAAATTTTAGGTTTGAAATGACAGTTGGATTATTACTTGCAAATTGTTACATTTCTACAAATTCTACATTTGTAACACTACCTTGTTAGCATCCCTGCAGTAGCAGAAAAGCTCTGGTTGTATGTAATATTTTCAAATCTCCAGTCTCGTGTCCATTTGGTTTCAGAACTGTTGGTATGAGATGGCACTGGTGATTGGCTTTTTCTTCGCTCGAACTGTTGGTGAAACAGATAAAGGAAAGAGCGTAAGATTAGCTGTGTCTCCTGTATTAAAACAAGCGAGCACGGTCTGAATTCTTAAGAAAATGGTTATTTTCAGATGGGAGATTTGAGGCTACATGCACAACAGTTACTAAATAATCTTAGAGCAATATTTTCATGTGCTGTTTCTACCTTCTACTGGTTTCAAGTTGAGATGTTCTCAAGTCATTCACTGCACCGGGACTTGAAAATATTTAAGAACATACTGAAATCACCTTCCAGGATTTCTTTTCTTAAGGCTGTTATTTGTATTTGGCAAGAAGATGATCTTGCCTATTGCTTTGGTTACCTTGACGTTTTTGCTGCAACACAGTTTAGTTGGAGTTACATGTAAAACAGAATAAAAATATCAGTAATGCAGAGCATAGTGGTAAATGGGGAGACACAAGCTTATTAGTTTGTGTAGCTGACGGTGAAAAATCTCATCTGTGTTTAGTGGCAATACCTGTAAAGTTCTGAATATAGTTCTAGGTAAGCCCCTGTTTGGGATGCAAATCAGACTGGTTTAGGTGGGCTCCTGAAGAGACAATCTACAAGAATTATCCAATGCAAAAGCTGATTTCTGCCTACTCCTTCTTCACTTTCATTTTAGTTTAGCAGACTGGTTCTGTGTGTTGCTGTTCATAACCCGCGAGTTCACTGATCCAGAGTTTTTGGCATTCCCATGTGGATCAGCCTCACACATTTAAAACAAACCAAAAATTGAACAAAATCCCCCCAAACCCAACCAACCAACAACAACAACAACAAAAAAGGTGTTCTAGCCACAGTTACACATTGGCAGTGGTGGCATACCATTCCCTGTAGGGTTCCAGTTTTTGTAGGCGTATTTGCCCAGTATTAGGACCAGTAGCAATCTGTAAGTCAAAGAAAATGATCAGTTTAAACTCCTCACTAGATCCTCAAGTTAATTGCTGAAATCTGGCGTTATGTGCGTAGAATAAGAGTAGCCGTGGCATTCTGTTGGTCGTTTGTGAAGGTCTGAGCGTCAATTTGGTAATGTCTGTGAACACACCAAGCATCCACTAAAGCTTTTGCACAGAACATAAATACTGTACTTTGTTTCTTTTGACAGGATAATTGAAGCTATCTGCATAGGCTGGTTCACTGCAGAGTGCATTGTGAGGTTCATCGTCTCCAAAAACAAGTGTGAGTTTGTCAGAAGACCTCTCAACATCATTGATTTACTGGCAATTACTCCTTACTACATTTCTGTTCTAATGACAGTTTTTACTGGGGAAAATTCGCAGCTTCAGAGGGCTGGAGTCACCTTGAGGGTCTTAAGAATGATGAGGATTTTTTGGGTGATTAAACTGGCTCGTCATTTCATTGGCCTTCAAACACTTGGTCTGACACTGAAGCGCTGTTACAGAGAGATGGTGATGCTGCTTGTCTTTATCTGTGTTGCTATGGCAATTTTCAGTGCACTTTCCCAGCTTCTTGAAAATGGGCTGGACTTGGGAACAAAGAATAAGGATTATGCCAGCATTCCTGCTGCTTGTTGGTGGGTGATCATCTCGATGACCACGGTTGGTTATGGTGACATGTGTCCCATCACTGTACCAGGAAGGATTCTTGGAGGAATTTGTGTGGTTAGTGGCATCGTTTTACTAGCCTTGCCGATCACTTTCATTTATCACAGCTTTGTGCAATGTTACCATGAGCTCAAGTTCCGATCCGCTAGGTACAGTAGAAGCCTCTCTGCTGAATTCTTAAATTGATCAAACTCGCATTCCGTTGTAGTTACTTGCTAAGCTTTGTCTTAGAAGAGAATGGCGGAAGGTCCCTTCGCGTGTCCTCCTTGACTGGATGGCCCTATGGAACGACATTCTCGCCAGCCTGGAGAAAGCCCGTCACCATTCAGGCAGGAAGAATGGCCATCTGCCTTGGGCACCTTGCAGGGAGAGGGAGTGATGTTTCGAATTTGAGAGAACAAAATTAACAAAAGAGGATTCAGAAGTCCTCAGCCAGACACATTTAGTCTTCAGTTTGCCTTTCTACACAAAAGCAGAACCAAAAATGGGCTTAACACTGAGATCTGTCATTCCATAACTGCATCCTATAGCATTATAAGCAACGTGTAGCGGAAGCTTTTCAAAGATTTCAATATCTAAGTGCTCCATAGAGGCACCGATAACTTCTTGCCTGAAGTATCTCCACTTTTAACGCAGATAACCAAATTAGAAGGAGAATCACTCATACTTTTGAGCTTCACAACAGGGTAGAGCTGGTTCTGTAACTCGGGAAAGATGAAGAATATGGGGCTGTAGGGCAAAAAATCTTGAGGCCTGATTCTGATCTTTGATGAAGCACACAAATCATCCATAAAAGCAGTGAAATTTGTGGCATTGCTCTGAATTTGATAATTCAAAGAAGTGCACACAGTGCACCTCTGAACGTTGTAGCAAGGATTTCCTTAGCCACAATGAATTTCTTCTCTACAACCAAATCGTTGGTAGAAGCAAGTGGTGTACTTTGTAAAGATCAGCACAAAAAAAATCAGGCATTGATAGAAATATATTTTCTGGTAGCTTAGTGGGGAAGCTATCTAAATTTTATGTACATTCAGTTCAACTCCATCACCTGAAGTTACATACTCATAAACATATATTTGTTTTCCCCCCATTTAATTAAACTATGATAAATATATATCATAGTGAAATTTCTCCAAGACAAATTACAAGATTACCTCACTTGAAACAGTCTGGAGAAAGTACTGGAAGACAAGAATGGCTGCTCCCTGTCAGATGACACTCTTCATCATCTTTAAATTCTGCAATCCTTCCTGAAGGATATGCTTACTAGAAGTTTTAAAAACAACTGTAAAAAGCCCAGACCATACCAAAGAAAGTGAAATAGAGAAGTGTGAGTTGGCACTTGGCAAAACGGTATATTCTGCAATGTAACTAGAGAATTAAAATGGATCAAGGTAGGTTCTGAAATGTTGTTCACTACCTTTCTTGTGTAGTACTGCTTAACAGCATCGTTCGGTATCATTCTGAAAGGCTGCTACGTAGAACTGTGCAGTTAGATACTAAAACACCTTAAGGTACAGCTTTTTGAATTTGGGTACCAATAAACGCCAACAGGGAGCTTTCTTATCAACATGGAAGTTCAGAGTCATCGGCATAGTTGAATTTGGTGTGCTTGCCTGAAAATACCGCCTTTACTATTGCTGTGCTGTAGAAGCAACTTTTATACGCGTATTTGTTAAAAGCTGTAGAAGTAAAATGAGTACCACCTGGAAAACACATCTCTGGAATCGCTCACTCAAAGGAAAGTACCACATTGATCAGTAATTAGTACATCGAAGGCTCTACCCTGAGACCGGAAAAAATCATTACCATTTTAAGTGGTCTTAGTCTTAAGTAGTCTTAAAGAATAACACTGCAAATACAATTTTTCTGTAAAGAATTTTAGTAGACTTCTTACACACAAGCTTGACTTTTCCTTCAGTAGCTTTTCAAGACTACATTGTTAACGGCCATACCCCTGTTTCTTGCCACTGACGCGTTCTGGTGTTCAGAAGGTGAGCTCTGCAGTTCCCCGTACTACTATATTTATGCCTTTGATACCAGAATCGTGTTGTTCAGAAACCGGCTCCAGCATTCCACAGAGAGGTGAATATGAGATAAGTAAAAATTTCTTTCTTAGGTGAGATTCACAGCTGATGTTAGTTAGGCAAGTTGTGACTTCAGAGACACTTGGATGTTTTACACCAGCGGAGATGCTGGCTCTGTATTCCTGCATGTGCACTTATATATATATCCTGCATATATTATATATTACAGTCAGTCGAAATGTGGGTTTTTCTCCTCACAAAAAATTTCCTCCTTGACAAAACTGAAATTTCAGACTTTAATCCAAACATAGCTTTTGAAGAAAATGACATTTTCATCCTCTAATTGAAAAGTTTATTTTGACAATATCAAAACCATTTGCAAGAAGAAAATCACTATTTTTTGGTATTCTGTTCCAATTTTTTCCCCCATTAAAAAGAGGTAAACCCCACATAAGAACTTAGCCCCACAGATTTTCATATACTGTTTGTAACGCTTGGGAAAAATACTGGTTTTCATAAAACTCCTTAAAACTTACTTTGTCTTTTGTCCATGTATTGTGTTTAACCAAACAGATACTCTGAGATACAGCCCTCCTCCCACAAAACACCCAAACTGTCATCACAATGACAATAGTTTGGAATCTGTACAGAATGCAACCATGAAGTATGTTGCAAGCTTGATTTCAAGACAAAATGCATTTCAGCACTACCTATAAATCTGATCTTTAGATGCTCATACAAAGGAAAAAATATAAACTAATGCACATAATAACTTGTGAATACCAATTTGCATCATGAATCATTTTTGTATAAGCTTCGTATAAGCAATTAAGGACAGGAAGCTTTCGAAGATCCAGGCTATATGTGGTATACAAACAAAATGTTTGATCCCTTATAAAGTATTTTCCAGCTAAAGAATCCTTTCCCAGTGTAAAAAGATTATCTAATGAAAATAATTGTGTACAGGAACAAGTCTGTGGAGATTATCTTAAGTTGTACTTTTTTTAACAGCTAGTGTTCACTTTTTATAAGGCAAAATGCAAACAGAATGACCTTCTGTGTTTTTTATTTTGAGTTCTAATAAAATATTATTTGAAACTGCTGTCTATAGCAGCCCACTAAGGAGAGATACTGGGGTGGTTTTTTGTTTGTGTTTTTCTTTTTTCTTTTTTATTGTTGTGTATTTATCGATGTGTAGACTATAGTTTCCTCAGAAACCAAGCTGAAGTAACGTCACCTCAGTGGTAGTCTGAAAACAGAATTTTGTAGTAAGTAAATAGGGTTCCTGATTTCTAGTAATATATGTAATCTTATTTTCAATGGACCAGTGTTTTTTTAGTGAAACTTAAAGAAAATGAAGTATGTGTGTAGTCAAAAATAAGCGTACCTTTAAACAGATGAAACAGTTTTACCAGACGTTTACTTGAGACCATCTTTGATGCAGATGTGGGGTGTAGCGCTCTGTTTTGAAATACAGCATTTCAAAGCCAAACAAAGACAAAATGGCTCATTTCTAATCATTGCCAGCTTGAACCCTATGCAATAAAATATTTCATGGGCAGTATCTCTTTCAGTATTTGAAAGATTTACATTTGGAACAAATTAGATTAACTGCAAATATAATAAAACTGGGAATAAATGAAGACAGCTTACACAATCGTGATCCAGCCTTTTTGTTCCTCTACAACTAAAATCAATGCCAATGAGTTTTGAACTGTCATTGTGTGTTTTGATGACAAAAAAGGTTAATCATACATTACAAAGTAGGTTCAGTCCTCAGGACTGACCTGTTGGGAACTATCTGTTGGCTGCAATCCTTCAAGGTACTGTGTGCCACTTAAAAGCATTTGATCGTTAATGAAATCACTGGAATGGAAAGCTGTCTAGGGTACATTTTCCTTCTAGGGTTCCATATGAAGCACCAGCCCCAAAATCACAAAGAATGGAGGATTATCATTTCCCTTGATGTAAGACTTGGAAGCAGTATTGTCTTGATGAATACTCACTAACAACAACAACAAAAAAAATTGATTGATGACTTTAAACAGTTTTATCAGCATAGTATCAGCCATTTAAAAATGTCACATTCATTCTTACTGTACAGTGGCTTATCCTGGCGTGCACAGCAGCAAGTTTGAGGAAGACAAAAATCCTGTTCATGTAAAATTCAGATCTTGATACCCATGTATTTAAAGGAAAAGTTACTGGGGTTTCATATCATGTATGCAATTTGTGCCCATAAAGGAATCGGTCGTCAGCTTTTGTAGCATTCAACACTCATGTTTCCAAAATAAACCTGAAGTCCTTATGGGTTCAAAACACTTGTCTCTTTCCCCTCTGGGTAACAACCACCAAGATCTTACCAGATCTGAACATCTGCCAGGAAGTGGTCATACGCCCACACCAGCCAGCTCAATTCAGCTGCCAAACCAGCCAGTTTTCTGGGAACCAGCACAACAAAGGTGGTCAGCTGTGCTCTGAATTTTCTGCCACCTAAGAGGTTCAGGATAAAACTACTGATTAAGGTTTGATTATTTGAAGTACCCTGAAATTTTAGAATTATCATTTCAAATGAGCTTCTGCAGAGACATTTGCTGGAAAATTAATTAAGCTCTGCATAGCAGAAAAGATTGTACAGCTTAGTGAAAAAAATTGTTCACTGTGGTTTAAAAAAGGGAAACTAATTTTCTGTCATCTGTTTGTAAAAGCAAACATGCAGGTCAGGATGCTAGTCAGAGCTGCACATAAACCAGATCCCTGTTTAAAATAAGCAGACTTGGTGAGAAAGGTTTTCCAGCTTTGCTAGAGCTGTAACGGTTTGCGCTAGCTGAAGAGCTGCCTCAGCCCATATGGAAGAACAACAAAACGCTGGTTTCGTCATGAAAAGCAGGATATGATGTGTGGCCTGTAAGGAGTATCTTTTGCAAGTGACTGGATAGGTTAAGCATCAAGAAGGCTGCACAGTGAGCAACCAAGACTGACAGTCTGCTTGACAAGAAATTTTAAGAGCCACAGAAGAAGAATATAAATATTTGGTAAAATTAGTAAAATGTGAATGCTTACAACTACACGTTAGACTCCTCTATTCTTTACAAATGCAAAAGTTTATAATTTTGTAGAACATTCATTTTCTATATTGTTTGCTTATCTGTAAAGAAATATGTATACTCTAATTTGAAAAGGTAATAAATGTGTTTTTTTGATGTGAATACAGAATTATATGCATAAAATCACATAATAAAAATTGCTGGTCTTGCTATATTTCATGAACTAGTGGTTAAAACACAAATGTTTATAAAATGCATTCTTTTTAACAAATCAGTTCTGTGGCTATTCATATGGACACTGTACTTTGGCAAAAGCTTTTTTCCTTTAACAATTTTTGGCTACTGAGAAGTCTGCCATTTAGAACCTAGGAGTTTTACTCAACAGAAAATCGGGATATTTGACCCAGAAGTCAGTCTGAGCCAAAAAATAAAGTTAAACCTACACAGGGTTATTCTTCCGCAACTGCGTATCTATTACAATTACGGACAACAGAACTCTCAAAACAAAACGAAGCAGCAGCCATGTAACACATATGTTATTCCTCAGGGCTTATTTAGAAGAACAAATGTGAAAAAATTGGTTGAATTTGGCTTTAAGTTCACAGAACTGTATTGATATTACGAAAAACCCCGTCAACACGGTGTTAATTCTGTTTCATCAGTGCAATGCTTGCATTACTGTGAACAGATCTGAGGCACTCTGGTGATTCTTTAAACGCAGCCATTTCAAAAGTACTTCCAAAAATATTCACAACTTGTGGTTGGTTTTTTTTTAAAGTTTGAATATTTTAAGAGATCACTGAATTATGAACTATTCTGGCACCAGCCCACTACATTATTATGAAAATGAACAGACTCTTCGTTTAGAAATCGTGAGCGTTTTTAATTCTCATATTTTATTTATTAGTTTTAAAAGTTTTACATAAAATCAATCAGTGAAGAAATGCAGCAGGTGTCCATATATATAAGTATATTTTAGAAGTGTTTTTCTAAAAGAACTTATAAAATATTTTGGAAGCAGAAGGGGTTTTTAATGTTTTAACACTGTTATTATTTTACAGATATGCTCAGCACTTGCACCTCCTAGCAATCTGAGATGCAACTGTAAATACATAGATCTCCTGCAAAATAAGATCAATTCTTGCTGCCTTGGGGAACATTTTATACATTTGTTTGCCATAAGAATTTAAAAAAGAAAACAGTAAAGAGGTTCATTAAAACCTAGGAATTCTAGAAGTTCAAAATTGCAATTCTTTCCCTTGTACCTCAGAAATCCTCCACTTTAGTTTTTATATTTGTTTTCACTGTTCTTTTACCAATATTTAAGTAGCAACTAGGAGCTGCAGTGAGGACCGGGCTTCTGTTGTACCAGGTGCTCTACAGCCACGGATCAGAATTACCATGCTGCTCCCGACAACCATATAATCCAAAACTGAAACACAAATCAAAAGCTGTATGCAAACAACATGGCCTTTCTCTATAGCATGTGTAGCTCATCTGTTGAGTCTGATATACTTCTAAGTGTTCAATTTCTTTTTTTCCCCTTCCATTTAGAGAAGCTCCCAGAGAACACAGCACTTACAATACAGTCTTTTCTACATTGCTAAGGGCACTGTCAGATGTACTGGCTGTGCCAGGACAGAATAGCCTCTAACCATGACTTCTGTTCTTAGGGTTTAATATTTGAACATTTGATGGGATGCTATGAATGAGTTAAACTCGGGCCATTTACTAGAATAGCGTCTTGAATCCTTGATGCTATACAAGGATGCTGTTATACAGATGCCACGTAAAGGAGAAAACCAATCCCAACGGTGTTTTCAGTAAGTATAGTTTATGCAGAGGCTCACTGAAAAACACCACTAACAAAATTACTTCAATTAAAACAAATTAATCTAAAAGTATGGATTCCTGCCAGAGATTCTTGTTTACAGTGCTGAAATTTATATGCATTCATTGAGTATCCCTGCCTTTGAGTCCAGCGTCTTTGGGCTGCTGGGTCCTTTGATACAAACTAAGCCTATAGGTCCCAGCAGCTTTTTGGTCTCCACTGACTCGAGGCTAAAAACCAGATATGTCTGAAGAGAAAAGTCTTCTTCAAGGGAGTCAGGCAACTAGCAGTGAATAAAAGCTAGCTAAGATGAATTTTGCTTTGTTTTAGGTTATCTGTGTATCATTAGGTTATGGAAGACAAAGTCTTGGATGTAGATGCCAGGATACCCTTGACACAAGACCAGGGAGCATGAAGTTCATCTGCTTCCCTCTTTATAGCAGACTCCAGCACCTCTATCTTGGTTTCTTAGACCTTTCTCCTTTCACACGATCCTCACTCAAGGAGCATTAAGGTTAAACATTAACATCCGGGGACTGAGGCTGCTGTTACCTTTGCCTTCTCTTCATACAGACTGTCCCATTCACATCTGAAATGCAGTTCAAATTAGATAGCTGAGAAGAAATATCCATAAATTTCTGTGTCTCAGTTTAGGACAAGAAGATCTCTCCTCCCCCACAATAGATGTCATATGTAATGGGAAGAAACAGTCATGCAAAGCAGAGCTTTTACAAAGCAATACAAAGTAGCCTGAATCATCCACATCCCACCCTTCATCTACAGTCTTATCCTGGCACCCTGCATCCCGCACCCCATTCAAATCCACGCACAACTGTGCAGTAGAGATCAGCTGTCTGCCTTTGGCCACCTACTCCTGCCAAGATGAGTAGACCTGACAGCTGAATTGCCAGTGGGATGTCAAAGTTACAGATTTATACTTCTTTACTTTTCAGGTGATTACGCCAAATTGCTACTTCTATCAAGAAACTGTAAAGCCATGACAGTACGTTTCCATTGGCTGGTCCACTTCCACCAGCCGATGCTAGAGTCATGCTAGGAGCAACTAACAGCCTCAGAAACTGGTAGGCTTTCACTCTGCTATTAAAGATGCCAGTTTTAGATCAGTAACAGGAATAACTATGTTTTTGTTCCCTGCTTTGGAGAAATCCCTACTTAGAGTCCAGGATTGTCATGTAAACTGAAAGAACACTGCAGAGGGCAGGTGGAAGACTAATTAATGAAAAAAAGAAATGGGGTAGAGGGACAAGGAGACGTTAAAATTACTAAATCCAACTATGCACAAGGCTCTGAGACAGCAGTGAAGTCCTTTCTAAGTACTCACCAAAAACTAAGAACGTGCAGCTAACTCCTGGATGTTAAACACAGTAAGACTTCAGTGTGCTTTTCAACCCTCTTGCCCACAACTGCTGCTGTCCTGCCATACCCTCCCTGAAAACACATCTCTGCTCTCTTCCTTTGCCAGACTTTTTCCATGTAACTCCTTTCCTCTTTGGTTTTCACCCTTTTCCTAGCTGCCCCATCCTCTTTCTGCCGCTAGCCACACTGGCAGGCTTCTGTGCTGGCACCACATATTTCTGAAATCGCACTGCCAGACCGCTGTCTGCCATCCCATCCTGCCCATTCTTTTCTGCCCTACTATCATTTCTGTGGGTACATGTTTATATAAACTGAGCATCCTGCCCTTTGAGAATCTGTGCTAAAAAGCAGTTACCCAGCCCACTCATCCCTGGTATGTGTAACCCAACTGATAACCTGCCTACTTTTGTAAAGAGAAAAGTTTTCCCTCACTTCTTTGGGTTACACACTGTGATGATAATTTGTCTTGCCAACGTTTGTGATGTACTGTTTCCCTCTAAATGTTTTCTGAATGTGTCTGTGAGCAGACGCAGCCTCTCAGATCAGGAGAATAAAAGAATCTGGCACTGTCTCATCCCATTCAGCAGTCGCTTCCCTTTCCACCGCGTGTTAACAACTACCAAAAAGCGTAAGGCATCTGCAGTAGGGACTGCCAGCTAGAACTCAAAATACACACTAAAGCAGAGGGCTTTGTCTTAAAACCTCCCCATCCTCTCTGCAAGTCACATCCTTTCCTTTCAGAAATGACCACTGGCAACTTCCACGAAAATGTGCCATCTCGACATGGAGGATCCCTAACCCTGCCTTTAACCGCGATAGCTGGAACACTAAACACAACCTTTTGCTGCCTATGCAGGCTAAAGTCGTGGTCAGCACCACGTCACCAGCTCCTCGCGCCCTAAGGCTGACAATAACTATGCAGCAAATGCTGCTGTGTTTAGCTCTGTCACTTGGGCCCCCAAGCCACATCTTTATCCATCTCTCCTACTATTTTAAAGCAGGATATACTGCAAACCATACTTTGCTTTTAAGGAGTATGGAACAAAAGCTCAGCTAAAGCACTGTAAATTCTCTTGGAGACTACAGCAAGAAGATAAGCACTAGGGTACTTGATCAGGCATTTTCACTGCTCAGAGGAGAGATACAGATCTCCTGAATCAAAAGATGTTCAGCTTGAGTGTCAGATTTCAGAGGGAAAATGGGGTAAGTCCACGGTAGAAACCTGCAGTTATTTACCAGCATTCATAAATAATCTATAAACTCTCTACAAGGTCTTTTATTTCCTTCTCATCCATCAAATGTGCAAATCATATTGTATGATTTTTTTTTTTTTTTTGTAACCGGTTTTAAGAAGGCATTTTAAGCTTTAAGACTGCAATCACCCAAAAAAGAACAAAACGGAACACACACAGGTATTGTTCCAAAGTTCAAGTTCGTTTATGTGTGAATCAAAGTCAGCTCTTAGATTACATTGAAAATATACGGAACCTTAAGTAAAATCTTTTTAATAGCGTTTGGAGAATGTTTCCCTTGTCTCTACCCATAAAATTTTCCTGGAAGGCAAGCAGTTAGATCTCACTCCCAATTCATTTCTCCCTGAAGCACTACAAACATGATGCTATAATTCAATAGCCTAGTGAAAGCAAAGAAAGAACTGGAGTAATTTGGTTCCCATTACTTTAGTGTAATCTCTACACTCAAGTGTTTAGACAGTGCTAAGAAGCTTGAGTTTGTAGGTTCAAATTATATTAATCTGATACAATCTGTTTGGTGGCAACTGGATCTGGGACAAGCAATTTAATGGGGTCAAACTGGTGCCTCCAGCAATTCTGAGGATGCACAGAACCAAGTTTCCATTCTGCCTTTGAACAGTAAGCAACAAATACTACAGCCTAAAGGAGATGGGGAATCCTTCAGGAAACCATAATCACACAAGCTCCACATGCCAAAATCTATAAAAAAGACAAATAACAAAAAACCCCACACCCAACTATATTGGGGAGGGGAAACAATCAAGAGTACACAAACTAAAAAGCAAGTAAAATCATGTTGCCAAATCTCTGTTTCTACATCTCCTCACCACCCCTCTTCAGTCACTTCAGGCTGCGGAGTAAGATACAGCACTCTTAAATGAACATGCCTGCACTGCCTATGGTACTGCAAGCTCTGATACTCCCCGGGAAAACAGAACTCAGATTTTCCCATTAAAAAACCCCAGACTCCTATATATTAAGCCAAATGAAGCTCTCCATTAGCAAGTGGCATCACAGAACCTACCCAAGACAAGGGAACCACATAGGGGTCAGCAAAATTTACTGGGAAAAATCTTTAGGAGGGAGGATGTGGTCAAAAGACGTTTTCAACAAAAAATCTATATTCAGATGTTAAGTGTGGTCAGCAACTGAATCACACTGCTTCCACCCACGTACACATACCTGCACTCACACAGGTCATCTCTTGCTTGGGAGGAAACTATAAGTAGAGATGCAGAGCGCAGTACGAAAACCCCAAGGCTTTGTAAGGCTCTGTATGCTCTGCCAAGGACAAGTTCCTGCACAATGCAGAGGCAGATGTTGCAGGCAGCATTTACTTGGAGGGCTCCCTATTTCTGCAACTATCCAACCCTTCAGTGTGTGCAAGGACTTGGCTCAGGAACAGTTCCTTTCAGCTTTCCCTGCTGCTACTCCACTCACTCCAGCACCCTTCAGTCGTCTCTTCTGCAGAGCTGCTACTGAGCTTCCCTCTTCCCCTCACTCTGGACTTTTACCAGTGTTCTCCCACACTGTTACCTAATCTTGTGAACTTCTTTCTCCTGTGCAGGGAAATGCTGTGATAAGGAGGTAGGTAGTTCTTTCATCTGCTTCTACTCCCAGTTTTACAGCATCACTATTCGGACACAAGTTAAGAAAGCACAGAAAGGTGTACAATAGCTGACAGTATTTTAAAAGGAAAAATAAAAATTGGTTATAATGGGGCAAAAGGGAAGTGCATTAAAAATGCCCATTTTACAAGGGCTTGTAGTGACAGGACAAGGGGTAACAGGTCTGAATTGAAAGCAGGGAGATTTAGGTTAGATATCAGGAAGAAGTTCTGCATGGAGAGGGTGGTGAGGCACTGGCACAGGCTGCCCAGAGAAGCTGTGGGTGCCCCATCCCTGGAAGTGTCCAAGGCCAGGCTGGATGAGGCTCTGAGCAACCTGGTCTAGTGGAGGGTGTCCCTGCCCATGGCAGGGGGGCTGGAACTAGATGGTCTTTAAGGTCCCTTCCAACCCAAACCAGTCTGTGATTCTATGAAAAAATGTGCAAGACTTTCTGAAACAGATCTGAGTTACACTACCATATGAAGAGACAAAACCATAATAGTTATGTGTTGTCATGGTTTAACCCCAGTCAGCAACTAAGCACCACACAGATGATTGCTCACTTCCCCCTTCCCCCCTTGGGATGGGGAAGAGAATTGGAGGAAAAGGTAGGAAAACTCATGGGTTTAGATAAGAACAGTTTCATAACTGAAAATAAATGAAAGAAAATAATGATATTAATGATACTAACATAACATGTAATGAAAATATTACAACTACTACAGTCCCCAAGCAGCAAAAGCCAGAGAGAAAGCAAGGCAGATTCCCCCCCAGGCAAATCTCCCCAGCTTACATACTGAGCATGATGCCTTATTGCATGGAATATTCCTTTGGTCAGTTTGGGTCAGCTGTCCTGGCTGTGTCCCCTCCCAGCCTCTTGTAGAGAAGAAGCTGGGAACACAGAGGCAGTATCAGAAACTGAAAAAGTCCTGGGCTTAATGTAAACATTGCTTGGCAACGACTAAAACATCAGTGTTGTCAACATTCTTCTCAGCACAAATCCAAAACATTGCTTGATACTAGCTACTGTGAAGAGAAGTCAGTCTGTCCCAACCAAAACCATCACACGTGCTTATAGAATGTCAGTGAGGCTATAGGATGCTGCAGAAAAGATTATTAGGAGACTGTCAGTTGTAAAGGAATTACAGGGTAATGGCTCCTGCTGCTGGAAAAATAAAATCCTCAAAAATAAATTTAGTTGAAACTATGCATTATTTTCAATGCAGGAGACACTGATCTCATAGCAGCAATCTATTTTTATGTTACCCCTGATGTGCTAAATGATTCATAAAACAAGAATATTTTTTATGAGAAAGATTTCTCTAGTAACCAGACAGTTGACATTAGTATTACTAAATTTAAGTATGGTTGGATTTTTTTTTTTTAATCAGTGAAATAGAAACCCCTTAGAGTACAGCCTGCTGACAAATAATCTGGGCAAAGCTGGGCCTTCTGAGTGAGCATGGTGAGAGTTCAGCCAGCTCTGAATGGCTTTATCCCATGGCAGTACGTGGGAGAAAGGCTTGGAGGTAGTAGCTGTGAGTAGGATTCTAGGCAGGAATTAGGACCTCACACCCCATCTTCCACAAGTTACCAGGTTGTGCCTGCTGTGGGAAGCAGTGCATACAAGAGGAGCGATGTGCAGAATGAAACAGCTGATGCTAAGGACCCGACACCCACACCATACACATTTCAAGGGAGGTTACGTCAGAGTAGTTCTAGCCTGGTCCTATTGTCTGAGTGCTCATTAGCAATGGAAGCACATTAGGAGTGTTCCTTAAGGGCTTCTTATAGTTGACCAGGAAGCCCAGCTTCATTCAAAAAGATACCCCGTCTGTGGGCTCCAAGCCTGCTCAGTGATACAAACCAAAGCACAGGAGGTTCACTTCAAAAATGTATTTCTGATTAAAAGCTGCCCAGTTGAATACATCTGGAGGAAAGTTCTCTTTTTGCTCCTTATATTTCAGTTTCTCCTCTGTAACATATTGGAGATCTGTTGTTTCCAACCTCTGTGGATCCACAGAACTGCAGACATTTCACTGGACCTGCTGGACTTGCAGGTCCAGTCTTAGTCTGCATCTTGGTGGAGTGGCCATAGCTCACACTGCATGGTGCCGATTTCCTATCCACCCAGCCTAGAGACTCAGCCAAAGGCTGCAGTATTTTCCTTCCCATGGAAATGTGTGTCCAGGAGCAAATTGGCAGATGAGTCTTTGGCTCTGCATCCTAGACATATCCTTAGCTAAAACACAACCAGAAGATTTTACAGGATGTGTAGTGCTCTCACAAGGATGCTTAGATGTAAAGTACTGCTACTTGATGGCACCACCATAAGAATTATTAGCAAACCGTAACCCTCTGGTGGAAGCATTGCTGTTATTCTTGCTCTTGTCCTGAGCAGCATGGATTCAATGCACTATCTATCTGCTTCATACTATATAAATGGACAGAGCATTCCCTCTAACACGTGTGCAGAGGAAGGTTTTTATGTCTATAGATGTTCTCGCCTTATTCAGGGAAGCTGGTTACAATATTGCACGAAGAACGTGGCTGTCTCTGAACTCCTCTGTGTGGATCTGCGTAAGAACAGGCTGGCAAGAAGAAATGAACTACAAAGACAATGTATCATCCTCCCAGAATCTGCAGACGATCTGAGAAAAATAAACTTTTGCTGTGGACTACTGACTGTCTGATAAACACTTCTAACCTAGGAAGGGAGAAGGAAGAGATGAAGACTTTGGCAGTAGTGTGAAAACATAAAACCTTGCAGGCATATTTTACCTCTCCGCATCCAGAGGTACTGCTCGCTTACTTGGGAACTTATTTCACTACCTGTATAATGTTTAAAGGAAAATTTCAAAAAGAATAAGATCCTGCCATCCTGAGATTTCCTTCTGGTTGTAAAGGAAAAAATACGTCTCAGCAGAAAGCACACAGACAGAAACGTCAAGTTATGGTTGTCTGTATCACTGTCAACAGCAAGAGGTAAAGTATCCAACCTTCCAGTACAGCACTTCGAAAGTGGGAGGTGTTACAAGCCATACAGATAGGGCCTGGGGATTTCAAGATTGCATTCTCTAAGATAGAATACAGAGGGCTTTTAGGTAATCGTTATTTTGCTGTCAGCCAACACTGATGTCTCAATCAGGTGAAAAATTTACCTTAATTTCTGCAATTCTGAAAATAAAGGGAGGAAAAAGCAAAGGCAACAAAGATGAAAAGTAGTGAAAACAGTATTTACTGCAGGTTGCTATAATGTTTTTCACATCTGGAGACTGGAGGATAAAAGAATATCTCATTGCTAACCTGGAATAAACCATTGCTTTCGCAATTTCCATTCTGCTTTTATACAGATAGGACGTAACTGCAGAGCAACTGTTTATAATGTACGTAACTTACTGCCCCAGAAGCAGTACTCAGTCATTAGACTTTACAACAGTTATATCATCAAGTTTTCAATTTCTTAATTTACTTTGTCAGAGAAGTTCTGCCTGAGAACCTGGAAAGAATACTACACATGTTTAACAAGAGGTAGATACTCCCAAATAAAATTCAACACCTTTGAAAAGATTCCCAATCCCCGTCGCACCAGAGTCAACACAATGCCCTTACTGCCAAAATTGCTATTAAGTAAATATTGCTGTGATGGAACTATTGCTATCGAGTACTTCACATGTAGAAGACTTACATCAAGAAAAGAAGTGCCCATGAAACAGAAGTGGAATATGGAATTATTTATAAATTCATAGAGAAGACGTGAATGTCCACCTCTTTAATCCCACCTCCCTCAGAAAAAAAGCAAGACTTTTCTTGTGAGAAGAATACATAGTAAAAACTTCAGTTAAATTTAGATTAATATTGTAACTGTATGAACAGTTTTAAAATTAGAAACCATTTTTATTAATTTTCTGTATTGTTAAGTCTATCAAAGAGAAATCTCTCAGTTGACAATAGCAGTCTATTTCCAAGAGTCATCAGTGCAGTAGTCAGTACATATGGGCAATAAAGCACCAATACATTCAGGTACGGGTTTTAGAAGTAACTACTGCCTTATTCTGTGCACAGCCTTGCTTTCTTTCTTTCAGCTGATAACATGACTCAAATGGAAAACGTCTACAATGTCACAGTCTCTTACGTTAATAGAGCTTACGCTTGGTAATCATCTCCTAGTTTGGGGGTTTGTATATGTTAGGTATACACACAGACAGAGACACACAAAGCAAATATTAAGCAAATTCAATCTAGTACTCTTAAAACGAGTACTGCATAAACAAAACATAAGCGCACACAGCAATTTCATGTTCTAAATCCACCCACACAGTTGTTCTCAGCAATTCAAGAACAGAGCTGCCTGGGCAGATTCACAGAATTTGAGTTACAGACATCTGTGCTGAAATAATGATCAGTATATGAAGGTTTTGTTCATTAAGCAACAGAATAAGGTCTTGTTTTTTTATTTATTTTATTCTCAAAAAGAAAATAAATACACAAAAATCTTAACACCAACAAAAAAAAAAAAAAGCAGAATAAGCTCAAGATATCCTGCTTCTTTCATTCCCTCCCAGAAATGCACTCATTCTGAAACATAATCTCAGTGCTGTTCCAGGGAAGAGCCATGATAAACTAACATGTATGAAATCAGTTACCTTGAAAGTCTGGAAAAACAGATTAAACTGCAGTGTGGCCTGTAGGATGGTACTGTCTTCAGCTGCTGCCAATACCACACTGCAGGTGAAGGTATAAAAGCCCTACCAAACCAGATGTAGCACTGCCAGTCCCCACGAATTACCCAGCATCTATAAGTCAGAGCTCTGCCTTAAGTCCAATGCAGGAAGCCTTTTCCTTCTGGGACACTCTGTTTACATTAACTGTACATAGTTTTATGGTCCACAAAGATGCCTAGTCCTTCTTTGAACCCTGCCCGGGTGAGTGGCCTCATTTTGCCCCAATGACTTCCTATGGCTGCAAGTTTTACAGTCTAATTACCCATTATGTCAGCAAGTCTGATAAGCAAAGCAATCCTGGCAAAATTCTAGAGACTAAAGCAAAAGATGGATTAAGAGCCTAAAACAAAACCAAGTTTCTTCCTTTAAAGGGAGGACTTTATGCTATTCTGATTTTACTTTCCTTTTCACTGAATGTCCCCATGCTCCTGTGTTACAAAAACAACAGCAGAAGCTCCATTTGTAACTGCAATTTTATTCATGTCATCCTCCCAAGCATCTCTCTTGCATGGTAAACAATTCCCCTTCTTCAGTTTTTCTGAGCTAAAACAACCAAGAGACAGCACCTAGGTTTTGTTTCAACAACTTGCAGCAGCAAAGTTTCACAGCTTACTTTTAAGTCTCATGACTCAAACTGATTAACTGAAAAAGGGGATATATTAGAACATTTTACACAGCCTCCTTGGAGCTCCAGGGCAAGAACCTTTCCTTTCTGCAGCTTTCAGTCAATACTGAATAACTTTCCAAGAACTTGATTCAAGAGCATCAATAAAGCAAGAACTAGTTATACAATGGCATTATCTGCATGACCTGCCACAAAGCCTGTGCTCCCCTGGGATCATAGCATGTTGGGAAAAAGATGCAGAAGAGCAAGATATCAAACAACCTTAGTAAGTTGGCTTGCCAGGCACACCCAATTCTTCTGGAAAATGCTGAAATCGCTGGAAAGAAGTATCTATAGTGTATCTGCAGACAGATATGCCCCAGGAAGGTTCCAAAGCAGTTACAATACAAGCCAGATCTCATGGATTTCAATAGGTCAGGACTGTTACCACACCAACCCAACCATGATTCACAGCATTCTACTCCAAGAGAATATGTATCCCCCATCTTTGGGGTCCTCTGCTCCTTTACAGGCAGATTTGTAATGAAACAACTTCTAATTTAGTTTTCTCATAAATAGAATCCTGATCAGCAAATTCTTTTCTACCATAAATTATGCAGCACATGTTCCAGTTCATTAATGCTGCCTAGTCTTGAAAGCTACAGGGATTTCACAATTCCTCCTGTAACATTTACAAAATATTTCCATAAATTTCCTACTTACTGAGCAAATAACATATCCTCTCCAGTTAATGTTCCTTACACAGAGTCAGAACATCAACTGAGGGCATCACGTATGGAGCATCCAGATGGTTCTCTTGGTGAGAGGACAGCAGACACAAAGTCTGTGGAACTGAAGCCTTAAGAAGAAAACCTGCCCCCAGGACAACGAGCACAGACAAGAACTGTCGCAGCAAGGACCTATGCTTCTGGTTCATAGCCCTGCACTCACAAGTAAATGGATGCATCGGGCTCACAGGGGCTCTCCTTGTTACTGAGCAGTGGTTATCCTGTATAGAATCACAGAATGGTTTGGGGTGGAAGGGACCTTAAAGATCATCTAGTTCCAACCCCCCTGCCATGGGCAGGGACACCTTCCCTAGACCAGGTTGCTCAAAGCCTCATCCAGCCTGGCCTTGGACACCTCCAGGGATGGGGCATCCACAGCTTCTCTGGGCAACCAGAATTGCCCTGACCCATGTGCCGGACCTTGCACTTGGCCTTGTTGAACTCCATGAGGTTGGCAGTGGCCCACCTCTCCAGCCTGTCCAGGTGCCTCTGGACAGCATCCCTTCCCTCCAGCGTGTCGACCGCACCACACAGCTTGGTGTTGTCAGCAAACTTGCTGAGGGTGCACTCGATGCCATCGTCCATGTCACTTACAAAGATGTTAAACAGCATCGGTCCCAGTACTGACCCCTGAGGAACGCTGCTCGTCACTGGTCTCCCCTCAGAGACTGAGCTGTTGACCACCACTCTCTGAGTGTGGCTATCAAGCCAGTTCCTTATCCACCGAGCAGTCCATCCATCAAATCCATGCCTCTCCAGTTTAGAAACAAGGATGTCATGCAGGACGGTATCGAACGCTTTGCACAAGTCCAGGTAGATGATGTCAGTTGGCTGTCCTCTGTCCACCAAGGTCATGACCCCATAGAAGACCACCATATTCATCAGGCACGATCTGCCCTTGGTGAAGCCATGTTGGCTGTCACCAATCACTTCCTTTTTTTCCATGTGCCTTAGCATGTTTTCCAGGAGCATCTGCTCCATGATCTTGCCAGGCACAGAGGCGAGACTGACTGGCCTGTAATTCCCTGGATCCTCCTTTTTTCCCTTTTTAAAGATGGGGGTTATGTTTCCCCTTTTCCAGTCAGTGGAAACTTCACCACACCACCACTTCTCGAATATGATGGACAGAGGTTTAGCAACCTCATCTGCCAGTTCTTTCAGGACCCACAGATGTAATTCATCAGATCCCATGGACTTGTGCACCTTCAGGTTTCTCAGGTGCTTCCGAACCTGATCCTCTCCAGCCATGGGCAGCTCTCCATTCTCCTAGTCCCTGCCCTTGCCTTCCGTGACTCAGGAGGGGAAGGCTTGTGCCCTTGACAGTGAAGACCGAGGCAAAAAATCATTGAGCACCTCAGCTGTCTCCATATCTTGGGAAACCAGCTCTCCCATTTCCTTCCACAGAGAACATGTCCGTATAGGACACGTCTGTTCCAAAGGGGATAAATCCAAGAAGACTCAAGGCTTCATTCTGCTGACACCAAACTGAAATTCTAAAAACTAAGTAGAAGGCGTTACACGGGTGGGTAACAAAATCACATGATACATATTTTTATATGGGTATTTTACTTTCAAAACATCTCCTACAAATAGATCTTCCCTCAGTTTATAAGCAAAGCATATTTTAATAGTTTTCACTCAGTACATGGCCACAGATATTTTCATAGCAAGCGCAGCTGCAAAACTGTATGTGAGACTCCTAACAGGCAACACTAACTGGTGCGGGTCACTAATGATTAAACATTACCAACATACGGTATATTTTTAGTAAGATCTTCGTACATTTAATCTTAACCAACAGTAGGCAATTCACAGGGTGAACTCAAACACTGAATTTGCACTGCCAGACACCGGAAACAGCAGGATGCTCTGGGTTACTAACAAGACTATCTCAGCTGGCAACCGCCTATGACCCAAGGCGTGCACTGAAGCCAAACGACCCCTCCACGCTCTGCTCGCAGGGCTGTAACCATGGCAAAACCCAACAGCGTTGGGCCTTCAGCCTTAGGGTTCCTGGACCTACCAGGGGGATGAAATTCACCACAGACGCAGCATTGTATCACATTCCCCTCGCTCCTGATGCTGATCTCATTTCGTGAAAGCCTTATTTAATGAAACAAGTTATAGATTTCAGATGTTTTTGAAAGACGGCGGGAGAGAAGGGAATGAGTTGACTGAGCTGAGACACAGAGAACAAGTTCCAGGAAACAAACCCGCTGCTGCCCCTTTTCAGCTTCCATCACAAACCAAACACTCCAAAACAAACCGCCAGCGCTGCCCCAAACCGCCAGCGCCCCGAGCTGGTCAGGGGAAGGCGGCCGTGGCTACCTCGGCGGCGGCCTGAGGGAGAGCCGGGGCCGCCAGCCCCTCAGCAGGGGCAAGGCGGGCTGGGCCAGCGCGCGGGGACCACCACGCACACGAGCCCCGTTTTACCCGCGTGCCCTGGCAGCGCACGAACCGCCGCAGCGCCTACAGCCTTGCGGGGTCAGCACGGGCCGTAACACCGGCCCCCAGAGCCCACTGAGCCCCCTATCCCCCCGTCCACGACCCCCGCCCGCCCCCACCCCTCAGTCCCGTCCCGCAGTGGGAGGGCAGGGCCTCGCCTCTCGTTCGCCCTGATTGGCTGATGGCAACCCCGCCCCGTCCGCATCCCGCTACCGCCGCCCTTCGGCAGGCAGTACTGCGCACGCGCAGTATAGCGCCGTCCGTTAGGCGCCCAGCGCGTTGCCTGACTGAAAATCGCCGCCAGCCTCAATTTGAGGCCACCGTACGCCCCAGGGCAAACCCCCCTCCTCCTGCTTTAGTAACGACTCTTGTATTTCGCCGGATTCCTTTGGCGGCTTCCCGGGCTCACCGCTCGCAGCGCGTTCGTGGCGGTGGTCGGCGAGCCGGCGGGCCCTTGCGCGTTAAGGCGTCGCAGAAAGCTGGGGTCTTTTCGCGCAAGGCGTCGCAGCCGGTGGGCCGTGGGGAGCGCGTGTGCCGGTGGCCCCCACCATGTACTACAAGTTCGACGGCTTCACGCAGAGGCTGGTCGGGGCAGTGGCGTCCGCCGCCTACAATCCCCAGGTAACGGGACGGCCGCCCTGGGCGCCCCCGCCGCGGTGACCTTCGTCGTCCTCTTCCTTGGTTGGGCGCCGCTGACTCTCTCCCTCCAGAGCCGCTGGGGGAGCCGGGCCTGCCGCCCCTCCAGAGCGAGCGGCTCCGGCCGCCCGGAGAAGCTCCAGCCGGCGGAGGTAGCAGGGCTCGGGCCGAGCCCCGCGCGGAGTCCAGGCCCTCCCCGGTGGCGTTTATTTCGCTGGAGAGGGGTCCTCCGCGTCCCCCGGGCACCTAGCGAATCCGGCCTCTCGCCTGACCTTGGGCAAGACGGGACGCTTCGTGCTGCGGTGCAGCTCGGGGCTCAGTGTCGGCATGTGCTGGCTGATCTAGCAAGAAAGTAACGCGCTTGCACCACGTAGGACTGCCTCTGAGCTAGAGCGGTGGCTGGCGGCGTTTTGAGGTGGCAGCTGGCAACTCTGAACAGCACTGGCAGCTAGTCCTCCTCCCTTGTCTGTGCATGCTGAAAAACTAATTACTGAAATCAAACCCCCTTATTAGAGAGGACACGCATCTGCAGAAGTTTGTCTGGAGCTAAACGAAAAACGGCCTTTCCTCTCCATGATGCTGACTTATTTGCTAAGTGTGTACCAGTTAGAAGCTGCGTTAAATAGGCTTACCCTTTCCGTACTTTATAGGTACAGTACATGGCTATCTCTGCAGGGGGGGAGGGGAGGGGAGGATGGATCCTGATCACATCAGCTATTTCAAGACACTGAAGGGTTGCATAATGATGAAAAACAAAAATCACAGATTTCTAAGTAACGCTAGGAAGATTTGTGGTGCGATTCTGTCATGGGGCAAACGCAGCATGGTTGCTCTACTGTGTTCAAGTTTCTGAGTAAACTTCGAAAAACTTAAGTTCTTAAAGTTTAGTAATAAAACCCCCCCCAAAACCAAAATTGGAGGTTAAGGATTGGAAGAGTGATTTTTAAAAAGCCAGCCTTCCAAAAAAACTGCCTTGAGAGAGTAAACATACCTGCTGATATGATTTGAGGTTTTTAAGGAAAGTAAAAAAGTGCATACATGTGTATGCTCAGAAGTGAAATCAAAGTTATGATTTGTCTTTTTCCTGATAAACTCATTAGTAGAAGGTAATTTGAAGACACTACATTCTTGTAGACTAATGTGTATTGTGATCCAAAAATAACTGTTTAATTCTTAGCCTAATTCTGTTAGCAACCTACTTTACAGTTCTGCTTTCCCTGGATATCCTTGACTCTACAATTGACTGGGAAAAGCCAGTCATCGGCTGCAAGCAGGAATATTGTATTATACTTCTGTAACGTCTCAAATTGTTTTAAAGGGCCCAGATCAACTACAAAACTTCAAAAAATTTCAAAATGGAAAGCTAAGGTGTTACAGTTTAGATGGACAGACAATTAGAAAGGTTAAGAGAACTGGATGATCACGTTTAGCATAGTGGTTAATTCTGCTGGGGTGCTTATAACAGAGGGAATACTGCAGTTACTGCAGTACTTTATCCCTGGAACAGGCCATAGAGCGCACTCTTGTAAAGTTTACAGAGGACATCAGAGCAGTGGCTCCAAAATGTTTGAAGTCAGGCTGCCATTCAGAGGGACCTCTCTGGAGTGGAGGAATAAGCTGACAGGAATGCTATGGATTTCCATGACGAAAACAGGCGAAGTTTTGCCAGGGGGAAGGAAGAGCCCCTGGCAGGGATGCAAGCTAGGAACTGACAGGCGGGTGGGAGCAGCTCTGGTGATAGAGGCCCCGGAGGTACGGGCAGACAGCAAGCTGGATGTGAACTAGCAGCGTCCTGGGCACTGTCACAATGGGCACTGTCACAATGGGCACTGTCACAATGGGCACTGTCACAATGGGCACAGCCAGCAGATAAAGGGAAATGACAGTCTTCCTCTGCTTGGCACTTGCTGCATCCAGTTTTGGGCCCCCCAGCATGGGAATGATTTTGATCAACAGGAGCAAGTTCAGCAGAGGTCATCAAGATAGTCAGGGGGGCTGGAGCACTTCCCCTCTGAGGGGAAGTGCGGAAATGGGTCTTGTTCCACCTGGAGAAGAAAAGGTTTAGGGGGAGGGGTGCAGGTGCAGACCTAAGACTAGCCAGCCAGCACCTACAGAGAGGTTATCAAGGTGGTAAAGCAAGGCTCTACAGAGTAGTGCATTGTGGGAGGGGAAAAAGACAACAGGCATAAGCTACAACAGGAGGGGTTCAAACTGGGTGTAAGGAAAGACATTTTCACACTGAGAAGAGTCAGGCAGTGGAGCTGGTGCCCAGGGAAGTTGTGCAGTCACTGTCCATGGAGGCTTTCAAGGCCAGACCAGACAAAACCTGGTCTTGTCTCAGGACAGCCTGCTTTGAAGAAGAGTTTGGACTGAAGCGCGCTAGAGAGCCCTTCTATCCTGAATTACGCTATTATCTTAAGCAACCTTTGAGGTACCAGTGACTTTCTGATACAGCAATTTCTGTCCCAGTAAGATTTTTTATCCTCTTTCCCTGTCACTCTTTGGAAGGTTTCCTGGGTAGCTACTGGAGGCCCGGGTGCAGGGCACAAGGAAGACAGCAGATAGTATGTTCTAGTCTAAAAGTACGTCTGTCCATTAAGAATCTGTCTGTCAGGCATCTGTGCTAGGAAACACTCTTGCCATATTGCAGTGTTTGGGCAACTTCTTACCTCTTTCACACAGAAACGTTCAAAGAATAAACATTAACTGACACTTCATTTGTGTAGAGGAAAGCAAAGGCTGGGACTGCCATTGTGGGTGTCTGGGGGGACGGGGAAAGGGCTTCAAGCCCAAGCAGTAAAGTACCTCCTCCCGAAAAGAGTGTAGCTTAGAACACTGCGTATTAGTCTCTATGTCACTGTGAATATTTTTCTGCAAATAATGCGTCCTTTTAGGGATCCTAAGAGAAAAGCATCAGTGCAGAAATAGAGAAAGCTCTGATAACCATGTGGAGTAAAGTTGTTCCGAAGACAACACGGAAGGCCTCTGGAGCATTGCTTACCTTTCTGTTCAGCAGGCTCCCTCCATCCCATTAGAACAATTATCCCATTTTAAGTACCTCTTTCTTTTTAAGGGATTAAAAAGGCAGAAGCAAGATAAGAGGGGAATACAGGATTCTCTGTTACCCCACATTCTGTTCTGTTAATGAATATCTGGTGTGTACGAATAGCATTGCTTTGGAAACAGACACAACACATTTCAAATTATTGACATCTTTTAGACTAAAATGCTGTAGTATCATAAATCAAAACTGGTTCATAAAGGGTCTATGCAGAACTAGCTTCACACGTAGGTATCATTGCAGACAGGGAAAAAAGATGTCTAGATCTCACTACTCTGCAAGGTAGGAAAAAGAATGTCCAAGGAATAGAAATATTTCTAGAACACTGTAATGATTTCTTTTTAGGTCATCTTAAGGCATTGTGTTTCATTTCAGTATCATCACTGAAATGCTAAAAACTAATTTTTGAGAGAATATAGTTGAGAAGATGAGATTGTATCCAGGCAGGAGCATTTCACATAAGTCTTACAAATACTGTCTTGCTTTTATAAACGTGTTTTTTTCATATTCATCAAAGAAACACTATTTTTCATATTGGCTCACCATTCACACAGCTTAGTCCTTCACAAAGACATGCAAATGTGCTATGCAATAGAATAGCTACATTTAAAAAAGTTACCTTCAAGCCCCTTTCAAAATGTTCTTAGGCCAGCTTTTTAGTAATTTTTTTTTTTTTTGACTCTACTCCTAGGTGACACCTTCAGGCGCATCAGTCTGATAGAATTGTTTGTAATAAATAGAGATTAAAATATGAAAGGAGTCACATGAATAAGTAGATGTTAAGTCCAAACCAATTTTTTTTCCTATTGATTTGATTGCTGTATTTAACAAACTCATAGCTCAGCATGTAAAATGGTTTGCCTTTCATGCTTCTATTTATCTTCATGTTTCTGGAAAAACAAAGACATCCTGTGATTCAAATTCTGCTTGGTCAAGTATGCAGTATAATACTACACTCTATTCTGTACTATTACATTCTGATGTTTCCCAATGGAGTATTGTTCCGATGCAGGCTTAATCTTATTGTGGGCCTGCAAAATACCAGTCAAAACGTACTTCAAACATTCTTTTGCTGAGAGTAACGTAACTAACAGCTTATACTAACAAAAAGAATTCTCTTAGTTTGAAACAAGTATTGTTCTTTCCATCTCAGTTGTAGCAATCTTAGAAGACTTAATTTTACATTTAACAAAGTTATGTTAAGTAGTATGAACAGTTTGGCCTGTTTGAATAAACAGGAACTTTCTCAGCTAGTGCAGGAGAGGAGTCAAATAGATTAAAAGCTACTACTCATTTAGGAGAATAATAACTGCCCTTACAAATACTATAAAAACTGTTAGTTCAAGGAGCTGACTTATGTTTAAAGTACAAATAGAGGGACCAGTTTCAGGTGCCATCAGGTGAAGATGATTATATGAACTTTTCCCTAGTTCTTCAAGGCTGACCAGATCCTAGTAGAAATGTAGTCATGTTGCTAGATCTTCACATGATACAACTTATTTTGCTTATAGCTATTTAACCCCCGCCCCCCCCAGCCCACAGATCTTTTGATTTTAGCTGTTACAAATTGACTGGAGTTTGCTGAGGAAGTATAATGGTTAACTCTTTATGCTCTAGATGATACTTAAAACGTACACAAATTCACTTCTATGTAGGTGTGTCATCCCAACACAAAGCCTCACATGATCCTACCTAAAAGCATCCTTGTGTTAGTGGTAACGAATATATTCAACCTCATACAGCGAGGTGTGATCCGTGATGAAGGACCTGCTATTTAGGTTAGAAGTGTCTAGGTTCAGCAGATTCATAAAAGTTGCTTCAATATGTCTTCTGCAATAATAATTATCAGCTTAACTTTCTTTCCTGTTTCCCCTTTCCATTTTGGTCCTTACCCCAGTTTTCTCTGATCTGTTTGAGCAATTCCCCTAGCATTTAAAAACTTAAGCGTGGTACAGTCTTCATTAAATTGTGCTCCAAATCCTTAACCGTTTTGTGCTGTCAGGAAAATGTACATCTAGCTTAGGAATTCATGCTAGCAAGGCATGTTGGCCAACCAACAGATAGACTGAGTCCTAAGACTTCAGACCTGACAGAAAAACAAACACGCTTTACAGAGGGGTAAGCAGGGAATTTTGTTTGTTTTCGGATTAGCTACATGTCCTGACCTTCCACTGAGGACTTCAGCGTTTGACAAAGTCATTGCTGTAGTGTGCTGATGAAATCAGCCGATGTTGACTCTCCTGCACGAGTAGACCTGCTGTACTTTGTCCAGGAATAGGAACAAATTCCTGTTAATGTGATAGGAATAAAAGGTGTCACACCTTAATATCAGAAGATGAATTACCAATGTGAAACATTTTCTTATGAAGCATAGGTCACAGCTCTGGAGGCATTCATTCCTCACTACTGTCTCGAGTGTAATGAGAAACATGTTATTTAATAATCCTGCAGTTTTAGTCATGTTGAATACAAGTGACAATTAAGGCTCATTTAAGGTGTCTTAATGACTTCCTTAAAAATTGATCTGTACTGAAATTCTTAGGTGTAATACTGAGGGTTTCTCTTCAGCCACGCTGAGTTTAGCAAGCAGCTGGGTGAGAGATAAGCACTTGCCCTCAATAAACACAGCCAAGCATCCAGTTAGAGCAGCCACATGGTTACATTATTTTAGCTGAGCTTGTTTGGAGCTGACCACAGGATTCACAGGTTATGGATAGAATTCAAGTGGATTTTGTGTCTGGGGGAGGGACCCTTATTATTGCAGTGTCTGTGTTAGGTAAACTGAACTGTTGCTCTTCTGCAGCATATATTCTGGCGTACTCTTTCCTGAAGCCAATGAACCATGTCAATGGTCTTTATTTAAATTGCTGTGTGATGTTCTGAACTGGTGCCATGCTGCTTTGGAAGTAAATTGCAACGGAACACTGATGAGGATATGAGTTTTCTGAAATGGTTTCTTATGATTTCATGATGAAGTTAGTCACTTGAGCCAGCTTTGACTCTCCTATTGCTCCAGCAGAAGGGGATCTTGTAACTATCTGCACAGGAGTGTATTGCTAAAGCCTGAAAATGTATGTGATAACTTACAGTTGTTAACATGACTGATTTCACTATTCTAATAGTAATCCGTAGAGTGTGTCTCTGCCATCCAGGTGGTATCCTATAGAGGCAGGAGTTGTAATGTTAATAACAAATGGTGGAGGTTGTTAATCACATTTTTAAGCCCTCTATCCGTGAGTTTAGGAATAATGAAAGAAGGATCTTTATTATGGACCTGTTTGAAGCAGTTTGCAGCTTACTCCAAATCTCAGTATTACAGTTTTTAGACACTACAGATAGCTTATGAGATAAAGGAGACATGATCACAAGAAGTAGGAATTGCAATGATCTGTTGCAATAAACGGTTGAAGCGATCTCAAAAACTTCTTCTGAAAAAATTGGGCCCTTAGGTAGGCAAAAGCGAGATTCAGAAATGGAAACTTAAAGATGAAAGATGTACATTGCTGTTGATACTAACAATCAAGAAGGCAAGAAAAGTTTTGGAGAATAAGTCACCTGCACATTTGGTAAAAATATCTGTTCTACAGTTCTTTCTGTCAAATCACCAACCTTTTAAAGATAAATTTAATGAAGTACTTAAAGTACTTATGGACAAAAATACTGGTCCAAAATTGCTTTCTTCAAGTATTTTCATGTAGCTGGTAATTAGCCTTGAATATAGTAATTTCTCTTGGCTAATAGTTTCTTAGATGATTCCTTACTCATGTGACCAGAACTGCTTAGTCTTAACCAATTCAGTACTTACCTTGTGTGCAAGACTGTTCAGTAGGAAGGCACTGCTTACTGAATGTGTCAGAGTCCAGTTTTGCTGTCTTTCAAAAACATAACCAAGAAGGTCACGAAGGGATTCTAGTACTCATTCAGGCACTAGAAAAGTGGGAAGCTGGACCAGTGTCTTCAGGATGGAGCCCTAATGACCACTCCATATGCTATTCTGGGATGTTAAGAAATCTGGTCTTTCTGTTGAAAATGCCTGTTGTGGCAAAAAATTTGCATGTGGAAAAAAAAGTCTGGTTTATGGCAGGCACAAGAGAAAAAGTGCCAGTCTGTTTCCAGCTCCAAATATTGTTCAGGCAGTTCTCAAATACAAAATGCATCAACTAGTCCTTTGAACAGAATCTAGGATTTCAGTGCAGTCTTAACTTGACCCATGGAGAGCAAATGCTGCTTCTGTTTGTAATGAAAACCTGTTGCATTAACCAACTTGTGTAATGCTTTTAACTTCTGTGGCATGTTAGAAAAAAAATTTACAGCTATTTCAGGAGCCAAAATGTAAAATATCACTGCCATGTGCCCAGACATGACTGTTAGATGTAACTATAATAACAAAAGCAAGGAGGCTGCCTCGTGATGGCTGTGACTTTATGCACTTAATGTTATCCATAGATCTGGATTGTGTAGTTTTTGATCATGGCAGATTTATCACAGAATGGTTTAGGTTGGAAGGGACCCTAAAGACCATCTAGTTCCAACCCCCCTGCCATGGGTAGGGACACCCTCCACTAGACCAGGTTGCTCAAAGTCCCATCCATCAAATGTAGAGCACAGCCATCTGAATGGAAAGGAAATTAAGTTATGGTGCTCATGGGGAGTACACTGAGGGGTGGAAGGTTGCAGCAACATATGAACTGTAGGGTGTAGTTACACCTGCATAAAGTGTCCACGATGCCAGGGCTTCTGGAGTGTTCTTGAGCACCACTTAGTACCTTTGCATGGAACAAGTGGTCCTAACTTTTTTTTTTCTCCTTTCTCAAACTATACATCCAAGTTATTTAAGGCCCAGTTACTTATGGCTACTGCTTGCAGCATTCAGAAATCAGAGTTCACTGAAGTTTCCTCACTCTGACCCAAGCATCAGGCATACCCTGCTTCTAGTCCTACTACTTGGATAGAGCCCTATGTAGTCTGACTGTGCAAAAAACAAGCAGCAATTTGGACCAAGTAGCAGCACAGAAAAACTTACGATAGCTATAAATTTATGTTGTGAAAAAATCAGAAAGGAGACTTCTATTCTCCATGCTAAGCCCTACCCAGAGCTGTACCTGAGAAATGAGTGGGCCAGCAAATGTGTCTTTAGCTCATTGTCACAAGTCTTTGTACCAGATAAACAATCTTTGTGATATATCCTTGTAATGGCTGGCATTGTGCCTGCCTAATGTGACAATTGGTACATTTGCAAGTGTTACATTCTTTGATATTTTAATCTTTATTTATGCAGGGACTCAAACCAATAGTTTCCACTGAATCCCCAGCTCAGATTTTTGGGACAACAACTAAACTTTCTTCAGATTTACCAGCCACTGATTCTTTCTTGGGTAAAAACAAGGTGCCAGACCTACAGAAACTTTTTCAGGTAATGACAACTTTGAGAGTAACTTACAACTGGAGAGTGGGACATATCTTTCCGTGTTTTAATGTAGTAACTACTTTTGGCATTCTACAATACCAAAATTTGGTAAAGTCTAGTTAAGGAAGTGTTAAGTATACATAATACATATATATATATACATATATATAACCTGTATACTTGTACTGTACTACCAGGTGTGCCATGTATAGGAGGAATACAGGAAGTGAAGAGTCTAGTAACATTGCCTGACTCTTCACTGGCTTCACAAGATGCTTATTGTATTATTTACTATTGGAAGCACTTTCTGGAAATCCAAGCATATGCCTTAAAGCAGATCATTACTGTTTTGCGTATAATAATTTGAATATTACTGAGGTTGTTTATAGTTGAGTGTAAGAGCAGCACAGTAAAGTTTTCAAAGCCAGTTTATTAGCTATGCAACTTCTAAGTGTACTAGGACTTTTCATAAAACAAATTACTTAAACTTTTTTTTTTAAACATCAAGAATGTGCTTTAGATAATCTACCGTTTTCTCTCTTACATGCCACTTGCATTTGGAATGTGTCAGTCTGACTTGGTGAATAACCTTTTATACATATCTTCATGTTCTTTTGTTAATGACACTTTCCCATCCAAGTCCTCTTTTGAAATATTTCAAGATACATTCTTTCTGCCTGCACTTAACAGCTTTGACTAATAAAATTAACTTGTCTTTGCATTTGTCTTGCTGAATGAAAGCACATAATACACTTGGTTGTAGATAGCCTATATGTCAGGAGGTTTCCCTCATGGAATTCTCCTAATTTACCTGAGACAGCTTGTTCCTTGTGGCCTTGGTATTGGTGTTCATTTCTTTTGTTTTTCTTTTTAAACTTTTCCTACAGAAAGCAGATGGGCTGCCAGTACACCTGAAACGAGGAGTTCCAGATAAGCTGCTTTATCGGACCACTATGGCTCTAACAATAGGCGGGACTATCTACTGCCTAATAGCGCTGTACATGGCCTCACAACCAAGAAACCAAAAGTAAACGAACCACAACTCATGGGACTCGTGACACTTCTCTGAAGGACCTCCTGCATGTATCTCTGCACTTGCTTTAATTCTGTCATCATACAGGGTTCATTACTCAGATCAAATTTCTTGGAGAAAGTGTTTTTAAATTGGTTGCCTTATGTGTTCTAGAAATCAACATAAACAGACTTAAAAACATCATCTTAACATCCGGTTGTAGCTTTGCATTTGTTCCCTTGCAGGAGCCCAGGGAGAAAGTTAAGCTTTTCATTCTTTTTCTCCCTCAGCTTAACCAATGTTACAGATAGCACAGGATGCAAATACTTCGGGGGACTATGCTCCACATTCCTTAGTGGGAGGATGCTGCTGGCTTCCAAAACAGTAGAAGCAAATAATTATTATAACATACTGGGAACCTGTTCCCGTCATACACAGCTCTTTTTACATAAGGAGGTGGCAGTGGAACTCTTCAGTTGCTGGGATATTATTAAATGCTTGTACCTCTGGTGATAGGACAAAGGGTTCATCTCCTTGGAACATTCAAAGTACATTTATTCCGTGATATAGCATCACTGTGTGCAGCAGAGTGCACCAGTATTGTAGCATCAGTTATACCAGGTTTTGGACTTTGATTTGTCAAAGTATCTTACTGTGCAATAAAGATAACTACATGAATAATAAACCAGGCAAGTCTTGAAAGTTTCCGACCACTTCAGCTGGCCTGGTAATGAAATAAACCTATCTATACATTTTTGTGTACGTTCAACTTGTAGATTTCAAATCAGACAATTGATTCAGCTACCTTACCATAATCTTTTTTGAGATGGTGGTAGTCTTAAAACCCCCTCTCAGAACTCACTGGGTGTTTAACTATAATTTTTGATGAAAAAGGTCACTGTCATAGCTCAGCTGCATCTGATTTTCAGTGCATGCACCTATCTGTGTACACACATGCACACACACATTTCCTTTGCTGTGTTGGTGGGAGAGAGAGAAGCGCCCTTTATTCATTATCTTTCCCTTGTGATATCATAGCCTTGAACTGCAAGTTTCACACAGGTCTTCACAGAAAGCATCCTCTAATTTGATAGATACTCTTCTGTCTACGAACATCGAGGAGTCATTCTTGGTCACCCAGGCTCTGGATAAGCATGGATTCGCTGCCCTCTGTAAAGACCCATCTTTCCGAGGCCTGTGCAGAAACGGTCCTCCATGTACATAGGGAAAACAGTTGATGAAGGAACCTAAAATACCCATTTCTTCAATCTTATACTAAAAACATAACTTGACTGGAAAAAAATCAGAATATCGAAGCCTTACTACTTTGCATAGGAAAGAACATAGCACTGCCTACAAGAATCTTCTAATAAAGAATACATACTTTGTACATAAACTTGACAGGTAGATTTTCGTGAGGATGAGTTTTGCTGAGAGAATTTCTATGCTTTTAGCATTTTATTTATAAAAACAACTAATTTAAAGTTCACGTAGGGGATAACTTTCTGCTTGTTGGTAAGGCAGGTGTGAATAAAGTAACTAAACTGTTACAGCACAGTTCATTAACCAGGAGAAGTACTCTGCCAAGTACTTGTGGAAAGAACAACAACAGAGACTTATCACTCAGGTCCAGTTTTCTTAAAGGGAACTCAACTAGGATATGGGGTTCATGTATTGCTCTAGAGGTCATAGTTGGAGCTGTGGATATCAGAGTTGTCTCCCTAGTGCCCTGAGTTCAGCTTTTTCCAGCTCTTTGTCAGCAGCTAAACCCACGCATGCTAGAGGGAAAACACCCATCAAATTTTGCAAGTAACCAGATACTAGATAATCCATTGTTTTCTTTATTTTCACAGTGTTTGGATTCTGAAAAACTGTTTTCATTTTGCCCTTCTTGAAAAAGCTGACCCAGTTGAAGCAGGATGAGAACCCTGCTTCAGCCTGTCAGGTTCACATCCCTGCTTCAGTGTGGAGGTTAAAGAACAAAGAGGCACTGCTTGTCTGCAGCCACTGGGCAGGGCTCCAGCCGTGAGAGAAAGAGGAGATGGCATTTCTGTATTCCCACAGAACAGGAAAGCTTGTGAGCTGTAACCAGAAGGTTGAGCTGCGGCAACAAAATCTTGTCCTTTTCCTCTATTAATTTTGAGATCATCATAAAGAAATTACAGCATGGTAAATCCTTTTTCTTCTTAGGCAGAAACCCCCTCTGTTAAATGTCTGTTTAAAATATTTCTGATGCTGGACTTCCACGAGGGTTCAGGAGGCTTTCAGTGTTTTGAATTATCGTTTGTGATAGAGACACCTAATCTTCTTAAGCCTTCAAGAACACCCTTACCTTTAAAAGGAATGGTCTGCCCCTGACATGATGTTAAATACGGTTTTAAGTAAGGAGAACCAGGAGTGAATTGCAGGGTCAAGAAGGCTACTTCAAAATTTTGAGTTGTCATCCCCAGATGTAGGAATCTGACTTGGGTACCACAACTTCATCATGTGTTTATGTTATGTTCTGCCTTTTTTAAAGGCCGCCTCAGTCTTCTAGAAGTTATGCAGCCTGCCAGCACCGAGAACTGAGAAAACAAGATGCATTTTTAAGTGATAGCTTATGTTCTAGTGTTTTGGCTTTGAATGCACAGTAGAGAATAAATTCTAATAAGCTCTCATACCCCAGGGTGCTGGGTTTGGAAGGGAAAGCAGCTGAGATTCACAATACTCAGGGACAAAATTATCTCATGGATAATCATCTATCCCTCATGGCATTATCTTATTGTTGAGAGATGGTGGTTTTCCCTCTTAATGATCTCTGGCAGCCTGAATTCAATAATTATATCTTTGTAATGGTTTTTAAATAAGATCTCCCTACCTACTTTTCACGTGGGAGTAGCAGAGTAAATGCACTTGAGAAGATAGTATGCACTTACTCTTCCAGCTGCTTTAAACATGAAAGTGTGTTAAGGAGAGGATTCCTCCGCAGTATTTCAATATGACCATATCATCTCAAGAGGTTTTTACCTTAACATTTTAAGTTGTCAGCAGACTGATTATTTCAATATGAACATTAATTGATCGATCTTGCCTTAAAGTAAAGCTTGTCAAATTAAAAAGCACTGTAAGGAATAAACCCAAAAGAAACTAGGAAAATGGGAATCTAATCTTACTGACATCAAAAAGCTGAGTGTTTTAAGGGCTGTTTCCTCACATATGTATATATATAGTACTTACTCCCTCTTTATCCTTCTTCCTCTAAATTCAAGCATTCCAAGAGGCTTTGGAAGAGTCACAGATCAAGTTTTGCACTCCTGTCACAAACCATCACCCCTGCAAATCTTAAAATTTCAAAAAATCCAAATGCTTTTACACAAAGCGAAAAAAGTTCATGTGTTGTGGAAGTTACATGTAAAATCATGCTAAACTGTTAAAAAAAATTAACAAGCTATCTGCATTTTAGAATATAGTATACTAACTTTTTTCCCCTTTCCAGCCCTTAACCTCAGTCAGAAGTTCACAGGAAGCCAAAGTTTGATCTGTTTTAAAATGGAAAGTGGGAAGAGCATTCCTGTAATCTAAGCATTAATTTTAGCAATAGGCATGAAAAACAACCTTTTAAATATTTTTCATATTCAGTACTAATTACATCTTCATTTAGGAAAGATTATTAATTTGAATCAATTCCAGTTAGCTGCAGTGCAAGTGATGCCCAGATTGCTAAGAAATAGAAGCGTATTTGCTGTGAAAGGCAGTGCAGGCACGTCTGTGGATCAGGAAACAGGGTATACACTATCAAGTATCAGTTTGGCATGTCACTAGTACCAGATCTTATCTCCTGGTGCTTCTTATGATCCCAAACTGCGTTTGGATATGGCACTAGACAGAAGGAGCCATTTTATTTGTACATCCCAAAATACAGGAAAGTAAAATTCAAGGTTCTGTTTTCTCCCCACCCAGAGTGCTGCAAGCAACCCCTATCTGGCACACAACAAGGCGTTCGTCATCCTTTGACTCCAAGGAGAGATGATACTCCACGCTAAAACATTTTTCTAAGTGACGTTTCCCACTGGATCCAGTACTGCAAAACTGGGGGGGGGGGGGGGGGGGGGGGGGGGAGGGAAGGAAAAGTATTTTGCCTCACTTCACGTCAGCTTCATACCACCATCACTTTTCTCCCTTCCTCACTCCCACAGTTTTATTGAAGACCATGAAAAGGTTCCTAGTTCATTTCTTTCCACAGCACTTTAAAAATACTACGTGCCACAAAAGGAATGAAATAGTTACTAAGTACTTAAAGAGAACTTCTGAAATATTCATATCAAAGCATTCATTTGTCACATGTATTTTTACTCTGCAAGTCGGAACAAGCCCTGGAAGTCTCCTTTGTGAAGTCCATGATCTGTCAACCCGGCAGCTCATATCCGCTCCAGGTACAGCAGTGAACCCCTTACTACAGTGGCAAGTCTTTGAAGCAGCTGTTATACAGGTGGGCAAACGTAGGGGCATCAGAAGGCTTGCTACTGCCAAGCATTCAACTGTATTTTAGTGAAATATAGGAAATACTTCTTCCCTGCATCCTTCTTACCATGGGTATTATACCCATTCTTATATCTCCCTTGCAATTCAGTCACGTGCATCAATCCTGCTATTAATTACTTACGGTGTGGTGCTGCCTCAAACAGCTTCAATTCCTTTTCTGATTCCATTGCTGAGCTCTTAATTTTGAGCACCCAGAATTAGAAATGTAGGCATTAGTTATGTGTCTCTGTTAGAAAACTTTCACTTGAGGCACAGAGCAGACAGCTGACAGCGCCCATAGCGGAGTTCAGTGCATCCTGCTACCGTAAACCCAATGTTCTTCCCCCCTCAGCGTTTTGCATAGTTCTTGTTACATGTAAGGAAGATCCTCTGTGTAATCTGTATTTGCAAACCTGCTCACAAGAGAAGACTGAGCACTGTCTAATCCACGATACTGCACAAGTGTAAATTGTCTTCCCTTAAACTAAACCAGCACTTCTTTGGAAGGAGGTGAGGAGACCATGTCTGAACCAGGAGAGGTTATCAGCGTCAGTTCCACCAACTTGATCCTGACTTGTAGCCAAGAGCAAAACTAATGAAATTCAGGTTTTCCTGCATAAAGAGCAAGTGCTGCTTGTTAAACCTTATTCTTGCATAAACCTAAGGAAAATGTATTAGTCTTCTAATTGGAACTGATTAAGCAAGTCTGCTCATCTGCATAACAGAGAACACTTGAGCATACCTATTGTTAGCAGCATGACCCTGCAGAATTAACAGGAGTCAAGATTCCAGGCACTGGTAGAACAGCAGCAAAACAAAACCCTAGGTTGCAATAAAGGGGACTGGAGTCCACATAGGTTCACCAAAGCGTGGAGAAAGCCATCAAACAGCTTGTAGCACTGTGCCCTTCTCACACTCTCAGAAAAGCATACTTTAAAAGCAGACTGAAAGGGTGATTTTCTGGCAATCTCAGAGACTTGCTGGTTTCCCAGAATTTCACTTAGAGGCCTTTCTAAAGCTCTGTAACAGCTTTCCACAGCCACTATAGAACGGCCTGCTAGACGAAGGTCCAAACTGTTGGTTAGACGTGCTCCAAGCTCTGCAGAGCTAATGCCTATTGGGTCCGCCCGCAGAGAAGCTGTGCATTTGATCCTTCTGTACTACAGCACGTAGAAAATGTAATCACAGTAAAAGACCCAAGCGTGACAATATTAAAATGCTTGAATAATTCAGAGGCACGTGCCCTTCAAGAAATTTTGTCTGTGGCATATTTTTTTACTTTCACTGACCAACGGGTTGCGAGAAAAACCTACGTAATACGGATTTCCTGGATTACAGACTCAAATCCCGTGTTCTTTATTTAAATTGTATGGGATAAACTGAACCAAGTAAGGGTAGAAAAATCTGTCTATAGCAGTATTAACCACAGTCACCCCTCCTCCCTGATTTGCAGCCCCTCCTTTCCAGGAGCGGATGCCAGTGCCTGTGCTTTTCCTGCCACTGTTTCTGGGAAGAGGAAGCAACAAGCAATTGTGCACCTATTCACAGTGTGAGTTTTCTTGCTTCTAGAAAAAGGGAGATTGGGTGGCCATAGAGTAACCAACTTGTTTCCATGACACCCAGTCCTTTCTTTGTGGCCGCATCTCGAATCCTGTGTTCAGTTTTGGGCCCCTCACTACAGGAAAGACATTGAGGTGCTGGAACGTGTCCAGAGAAGGGCAACAGAGCTGGGGAAGGGTCTGGAGCACAAGTCCTGTGAGGAGTGGCTGAGGGAGCTGTGGGTGTTTAGCCCAGAGGAGCCTCAGGGGAGACCTGATTGCCCTCTACAACTACCTGAAGGGAGGTTGCTGAGAGGTGGGGGTTGGTTCTCTTCTCCCAAGTGACAGGACAGGAGGAAGCAGCCTCAAGTTGTGCCAAGGGAGTTTTAGATTGGTTATTAGGAAAAATTTCTTCACTGAAAGGATTGTCAGGTACTGGAATGGGCTGCCCATGTGGGTGGTTGAGTCACCATCCCTGAAGGTATTTAAGAGACATTGGGATGATGTGCTGAAGGACATGGTTTAGTGGTGGTATTAGTGTTAATGGTTGGATTCAAGTATCTTAAAGGTCTTTTCCAACCTAAAAGATTCTATGATGCAACCAAACAGCTAGATTCTGTAATTTTCTCTGAAACTATAGCACCTCACATGCCTGTCTGACCTAAGGATGGGACGTCTTCATGAATACTCTGTCTGGCCAACAGACAGGCCAAGCTACCATGACTGGTACTTAGGTACAAGCACCAGGAGAAAAGGGAAAGTCAAACTCACACGGGACTGATGGCTTTGTTTCCAGAGACATTGAAGCCTCTAAAGAGCACCATCAAATGCCAGCAGGTCTACTAGGAATACCACTTGTCACCATATGTCAGATACGGATTCCATAGATGTGTGTGTACACTATTTCAGCTATAAGTTTTGGGTTCCATGTTTTCAAAATTCAGCAGTTTTCACTAGGCTAGATGACAATCTGTTGTGTGAACCCTTGTATGTGCCCATCAGTTTTTACATACTGTAAACTCAAGTGACCATCAGATACACACATTTCATCTGGACCACTGATATGTCTTTATCTTTTTATCTCTACAAATTTTAACTGGCTGCATAAGAGTCTTCAAATGAGAGATGAAGCCCGAGCTGCTCTTTGAACTGCCATTGCCTTTATTCAGTATTTCTAGGAGGCGTTTTCTGGATGGAGCTATAAGGTATCTTGTCTTGTATGAACAGTTCTGCTCCTGATAGCTGAGCCTGAAAGTTGCTGAACTCAGCACGTGAATGAGCAGCTATGTGCTTTATTTCTTAGGAACTAACATGCAGATATGCATACATGAGGCCTGCTGGTTGAATTCTGTTTTTCAGTTGCACTTCAGGAAAAATATATTTCCAGGAGCAGCAATAAATATGCAAAGAGAAGCTGCTATCTGTAACAAACATATTTTGCCTGGTTTGCACCACTGGCTTGAGGAAATCAAACTACACAAAGCTCCAATGAAACTCATCTTCACAAGGCAAATGAGAAATTTATTTAAAAAGTATTCTTATCTACCCTGTTGAAATCCACTCTAGACAACTTAGAATTTAACTATTACTGCACTAACTTTTAACATACATTAGACAAAAACCATACTACTACTCCTTTTACTCATTAAATAGTTGTTTTCAGTTTTACAATAGCTCAATCACAAGTGTGCTGGAGACCCTCACTGTGGGTTGGTGCATGGCTGCTCTCCTAGAGCTGTGAACTCTGGAGATAGGATGGTCTCCAACTCCAAGCCAGCCTCCACTGGAAGGCGGCCCATAGATCCTCCACAGCTTGTGCAAAGTTTCAAATGAGAGTTTTTCTATTCATGGGTGTTTGTATGAAAAATTGCAAGGATCCTATATGCTATAATTTTTAGAGTCAGCTTGGCTAGTACTCCTGGCCCAATGCTCTGCGTACAAGAGCCCTGCCCAGTTGCCATGTATCAAACAGACCCTCTCTCGTGGGCTGAATCAGAACAAGTCTTGTTTCTGCAAGGTATAAACTCAGCTTCAGGTTGTATTTCTATACTCTTCACCATTTTATCAGCACAACTTCTCCTTTTTCTCTTTGTTTAATTCTTACTGGCAAAATCCAGGCCAAAGTTGGTGTGGTACATGTGAAATAAGTCCTTTGTGTTTCTATTGCAGGGGTCTGTTAGACAAACATCCAAGGTTAGGGTAAAAGGACATTAGAAAAAAACCCCAGAAAACCAAAAACCCACAAAAGAGAAGGCCTGGCAGAGTTTTTGTTCTCTTTTACAGATTATGACAGGAAATCCCTACAGATTTTTCCCCTCTCACGGCTGCTTTCACATTTCATCTCTCCCAGTCAAAATGATCAAGTAGCAGAGAGCAATTTCTTTCTAATGAAGCAGTTTGTAACAGGCCACATCTCTTCAGCTCCAGACACAGGACTTGTGCTGACGTCAATAGGAGTGCAAATTGTGAATTTGTGACGGTATATGTGACCCAGTTTGATGCTCTTTTGGGACTGAAAAGTTAACGGGACACAGAGTATAGATCAAATTACAGAGTAATTATACTAACATGGTCTTTTTGCCATCCGAGGTATCCCACACCAACCTTTTTTTCCAGGCTTGCCTACCGAAACAAATACAGTTCTGATTGTTTTGCCTGCAGAGACGATATAACCTAGAGGCTGCAAGGTGGGTAACATTGGTGGGCATTAGATCTTTCCCTTGTTTTCTGTGATGAGAACAGAGCATTTAATAAAAGCACTGTGTTACAGTAGCCACCAAAAGTATATATATTTTTTTAATATATAAAGTTACAGGATTTTTCACTGAGGACCAAATCATTTATGAACATACGATGCTGATTTGACTTCCTCTACAAGGGCAAACTTGCTTTGGCTGGTCCTGGTGCTACAGCCTTGTTCTAGTTTGTTTTATTTTCAGGCTTGATTCTCCCTGTTAGAGTAAAACTAAAGAGTGCAAGAGTGATATGAAAAAAAAAAATACCACTGCTTAAGTGTGCAGGAGGAGCAAGAACTAGCCTTGTACAATTCATCCTCACAGTTATTTCATAATGTATTTCTATAGATACAAAACTCCTTGAATTTTGTATACAACAACATTCACAGGTTTTTTAATTTTGATCAAAGCCCTTTCAGTTTACTGATAGCACACACTGCAGTACACCCACTATCACTGAAGCCAAATATTACAGTCCATGTGAATTTTGGCTAGAGTTTCACCTGAAAGAGGGTTGCAGAACCTGACACAGAAGTGACTGCATATTTGCTGTAATTTTTGCCATAAAGAACAATTTGTGATTGCACACACTAGAATAAATCTAACTAACTTTCTTAGGTTTATTCTGAAACCACATATATCTCACACAAAGTTAGTTATCTGTTATAAGATACAGCAGCTTTTTTAAAACAGCAATGGCACTAACAATTACAAGCAACCTCATATTTGTGTTGGTGATGAGCAGCTGGGTTCTGTGAGCCGGAACAGACCATCAGATCTGGCAGCCTGAATGGCCGTGGAGCATCATCTTGTGACTATAAATTTTATTTTTGTAGAATATAGGACAAGCTCTAGTATTAATCGCAGTAGCTCCATTTTTAGAATGAACAAATGCAAACCAGTCTTCTATTTCTCTATTGTTATAATTTTTGTTACAGATCAAGTATAATTTACTCTATTAATTCTTCATTAATAACATTTTGTTAGGAATGAATTACGCAGGATACCCATTTCAAGACAGCAATAAAAAGCTTGAGATGTATTTCATGGCATGGAATTTTGGGGGGGAGGGGGTGGGGGGGGGGTGGCGCGAAGCTGGTTCTCACTTATTTTAGCTGCTGCAACTGTTAAATCCGTTCAAGATAAACTAAGGATAATGAAATTCTAATTAATTGTCCAGCTAGGAGTAAGAAAAATTCTGGAGCATATCTATTTCAAGTTGATCTTAAAGAAATCCATTCAATTGGAAACAAAATGTTCTGACCTCAGGTAATCTAACCTTCAGAAGTTGTAAACTTCAAAATAAAAGAAAGCACATACTATTTCTGAAGCTTTAAATTACACTCCTCACCTCCCCAAATCCACTAGAATTTCTGGAATAAAACCATCAGACATGCACTATTTCTTACTGTTTTTTCCTCCTTGTGCAGATGAAACTACTCACTGACTTTAACCCAAGCTTGGGCATCATTTAGCTTCCACAGAAACTGATTCCCTTAACAGAAGGTTTTTAAGAAAACAGAATAAAATTCATCTGGCTCTAGCGTAAATGGCTGGATGATGTTCTAACTAGTGCATTTAACCTTCACACGACTAAATTACTACAGTGAACACGCTAGACTAGAGTGTACAAAGAAGAGGGAGTCAGGACAGAGACTAATCTTAAAGGTTAATATAGAATAATAAGGACTGTAAGAAAAAAATTGATGTTTTACAGTAAACTAATACAGATTTTAATAAAACTAGACTAGTATAAATTAGCTGAAACACAGACTCTGCTTCATAAATTGAAAGTGGCATCCAACAGAACAGAAATTGTATAAATTCTGACAGTGAATTTCCCTGCGTTTCCCTAGAATGTCCAAACTACTATGCAAAGTCATCATTCAAATAGTTTTACTTCTTACTGTTCTATTAGGGCTAATACAAATAATTACATTTACAATGGAGACATTGGTGTAGGAGTGGATGGCACAGAAGGCAGACCTTCCACTACAGGCCACTAAGAGTTCCATGTGAGCAGGAGCTTATTTCTTTTGGAAGTCAACAAGGGTATTCAGACATCTCAGTGAAGAGGGTCATTTGTTTACAAGTGTTTCTCAGTCAAACATATGCTGAGACCATAGACCTCAAGATGAAGAGGTCTGAGGATGAACACTTAAAAATTATTTGATTTCTACTAGTGGAACTTTGATGATGCAGAACACTCAAGAGCTTAATAACAAAGCAATGATTTTTGTCTGGTGCTTAAGGTTCAGTTATTAAAGTGACTATACTGCTTGGTCTAGCTACAGTGATTTGAAAATAATTTCTGATTCACTGACCTCTGTGTTTTACTCTATTGAACTTTGAAGTTGTAATGTTTTATGTAAATACAGTTTTCTCTTCCTTGTCAATGGTCTGTCCTTTTTCATTCCAAAAAGATAGAAAACTTAAGATAATCATGTCTTCAAAATATTTTCATTTGAATTTGATAAATACTCAATATTAATGCAACATAAGATTATGCCAAGACTGACCAACACTTTGAAATGAATGCACAGCTTCAGAAAACATTTCTGAGCATCCAAAGAGGACATGAGTCATTAAGAACGAAAAGGAAATGAAAGTCTATTTTATAAAGGGCTGTATGAAAGGGAAACACGAAAGGTTGACAATACAGAATATTCAAATGATAAGAACTGACTTGTTCCAACACACAGTTGTACAGATGGTGCCTATCTGCCTATGATGTGCCTGTGCCCAGCATTTTGTTTTCTCAGGGTCCTTCTTATGTCAAAACCAAATCCATGTGACGTATTTGAATAAATCTTCATTAACTAACCACTTAGGAGAAAATATTTCTAGGCAAAGGTGAAAAGGCACCACATTTTCATGGTTTAACCCCCACAGAAACTAAGCACCACACAGCCACTCACTCACTCCCCCCCAGCGTGGGACGGGGAAAGAATCAGAAGGGTAAAAAAGAGAAAACTTAGGCTGAGGTAAAGACAGTTTAATAGGTAAAGCAAAAGCCATGCACACAAGCAAAGCAAACCAAGGAATTCATTCACCACTTCCAATTGGCAGGCGTTCAGCCGTCTCCGGACAAGCAGGGCTCCATCATGCATAGCAGTTACTTGGGAAGACAAATGCCATAACTTCAAGCCTCCCCCACTTCCTTCTTCCTCCAGCTTTATATGCTGGGCATGATGTCATATAGAATCTTTTAGGTTGGAAAACACCTAAGATCATCCAGTCCAACTGTTAACCCAGCACTGCCAAGTCCACCACTAAACCATGTCCATAATCACCTCATCTACATGTCCTTTAAGTATCTCCGTAGTATTACTATTAAAGACTGAGGCAAAGAAGGCATTAAGTACCTCAGCCTTTTCCTCACCCTTGTCACTATGTTTCCCCCTGCACCCAATAAAGGATGGAGATTCTCCTTAACCCTCCTTTTGTTGCTAATGTATTTACAGAAACATTTTTTATTATTTTTTACAGCAGTAGCCAGATTACGTTCAGGTTGGGCTTTGGCCCTTCTAATTTTCTCACTGCACAGCCTCACAACATCCTTATGGTCCTCCTGAGTTGCCCACCTATTCTTCCAAAGGTCATAAACTCTAACTTTTTTTCCCCTGAGATCCAGCTGAAGCTCTCTCTTCAGCCAAGCTGGTCTTCCCTGCCAGCTTGTCTGGTGGCTCATGGGAATGGCCTGCTCCCTCACCTTTAAGATTTCATTCTTGAAGAACGTCCAGCCTTCTGGGACTGATGAGTCCCTTCAGGACTGTCTCCCGATCTCCTAAACAGGCCAAAGTCTGCCCTCCAAAAGTTCCAGGGAGCAGTTCTGCTCACCACCCTCCTTACTTCTCCTATTGTAAGAGCTGCAAATGGCCCCTTTGGCCAAAACAGAGGAGAGATGGAAGGGGATCAAGACACAAATACTCTGTAGGAGTGAGAATGCTAGCTAGGATAACTTGTGATGGCCCACAGGATGCAAACAATGTGTCCAAGTTGTTTTGTGAGCATGACTGTCCTCTTCGGGGTGCTCTGACCGCATGATGTCAGAGGTACTGCGTCGCTATTCTCATCTGTCATAGTACTGTAATTCAGCTGTACCTTCTGCCAGGCACAGTAGTACTACAAGGTCTACTTTTTTTAAAAAATGAGGCATTGTAGTCAATCTACAGTTCTATACCGCACTGTAAATGTGCATTTCTGACAACAATATCAAATATCTGGAAGAAAAAATTGCCACAGATCTGCAAATTGAGATTTTCCCCCGCTAACTATGGGAATCCTGGATACTAAGCAATATAAAAGGGAGCGAGAAATGGGCTTTGCCATCAAATACTTGCTGGTGAGCCTTATCTTTGTAGACAAAGGTACAAGGAGGTACAGTTCACTGAAGCATGTAGTAGGTTAGTGGCAGACGACAGCCAGGGTGTTGGAGAACCCTACTCACTGCATGCTACTGCATCTAGAGTACCATCATCATCAACCAATATTGCAAACACCTGTGCTGCAGTAAAGTGCTGTTTAACTAATCACTTAATCAGGATGAGCAACATTAACAAACACTGTAAACCACATTCAACTTTGTGGGTAATCAACAGTATCTATTTTCAATAAAATAAAGATTTAGCAAGTTGCCATTGTGCCGTAGGCATATCCTCTCCATACAGCATTCACCATGTACCATGCAGCACCATTCCCTAGCAACACGAAGCATTATTATTAGCAACTGAAGTCCCAAGGTTATTTGTGAGCTATGAACTCACAATACTTAGAAGATAAAAACCTCTAATACTTTTATTGCTCTCATTCAGCAGCTGGTATTTTAATCATAATATGTTCTCTCATTAAAAATCATTACATTAGTTCTGTATATGATTAGAATCTGTACAGCCTGTTGCACAGTGCCCTAAAAAAAAAAAAATCCCACAAACTTTCAGGTTTATGTAAAGCCTTTCCTGAGAAAAGAGTGAGAAGGAACAGCTGTACACACTAGGGTTTTCCTCTAAGGTAGAAACAAAGCCTGTGAAAACAAAGGTCTAAGCAATTAAAGTGGGCTGTGTGCTGAAACTGCTTTTGTGAAGTCATAGGTGAAAGGCAGGCAGACTGCGTGAGGTTTGGCTTTCACCACCACGCTCTGACCTACCAACAGCAAAGTGTTTCCCCCCACCTCTATTTCCCCAGCACAGCAATGCCTCAATCTTACACTCAGAAGCACTTGTTGGTGGGTTGGTATTTGCTATATAGGATCTACGTGTCCACCGGGAAGGTTTTAGAATCTCATGAGTTTTATATATTAAAAAAAAAAATTAATAGCATTACTGTAGAATCTTCCAGTCCATCTGCTCTACAAGTGAGGGTAAGGAAAGACTTTGATCACCATTGTGTTCTACATTTTGCTGGGTCAACTACAAACCAGGCTTCTCCTACATGAAACTTCTGCTTCATCTTGTTTTGTTCTTTACCCTCCTTATTAGCCTGTTTCTGCTCTTATGCAATGTACTTCTGAATCAATCTACAGGGACTCAGGTTTGGGAAGAACTAGTTTTGCTGAGAAATTGCCTTTTCTCCCCTTCAAGACCTGCTTTCATTCAGAGCGCTGCTCTTGACTGATGTGGCTGCTGCACACAGCATGGGGTGAGCAAGGAGGCCTCATTCCTTCAAGTTTGCAGATTCAGACACACAGGATGTCCATAATTTCTGCTTTCAAGCTGTTGAGCGCCACAGCCCTACTCGTGCAGCCTTGCCCTCAGCCATGGTGCCAATTAGATATCCTTACCCCCACCACAGGGCTGCTAACTCGCATCTCAACAGGGAGCACTGAGTCGCTTTTTTAAAAAAAAAGTAACGAGACAAGTCAGGACAAGAGAGGATACATGTTCAGAAGCCATGCAGTTAGTACTTCTCTTTAATACACAGGGCAACCGTTAGCAGATACAGCCCAGACGGTTTTCAAGGGGATGCTCATCCTGAAGGAGAAGGCAAGCCTGCGGTCTGACCTTCTCCTAATTCCAGTTATAGACAATATACACAATTCCCAGTTTGTTCCATCTAATGGCAGGATTGCAGATTCCACTAAGCACTTCTCTTTTTTAGTGAATGGGAACTGAGACTGCAAGGGCCTTATGTTACTCCCCCTCCCATCAGTCAGCCTTCAACAGGAAGCACCATGTCCTCCTCCAGGAACCCTGAGCAGGGCCACGAGGCAGATAAGGGTTCCTCCAAGACTCAGGTCAGGCAGGAAGAGGAGCTAATCTCAACTCATCCCATCATCTGGGAACCATTTGCCCTGAGAGATCAGTGGGTACATGAGTCGTCTCAGTCCCACCATCCCACTTCCCTGGGCATGCTCCCGTTCCAGTGACAAGGTGGGACAGTAGCTGGCAGACTGGTTTATGGCCAGCCTGGTAAATTCACACAAACTCCCACTTGTTGGCATAGATCAAGCAGTTGAAATACCACATCACAGTACTGCCAGATCCCTCCCTGCCAATACAGTATCACCAAATGGTGCCGATGGCATTTGTTTGCATATAGAGACATTCTGAATCCTCTCAGCCTGAACCATAGCATTTCTCACTACCAACCCTTCCTCTCCACTCCTGACATTTAACACTGCATTTTGTCTTCTTGAGGCAGCAAAAGTATTCGCTAGGCAGAGATGTCTTTGGGTTTGCAGCTCTTCTTTCAGAGGCTTGAAGACTCTGTTTCACCATCAATCCCTCAGCACAAGCTATAGTATTCCTGTGCAAATGGGGGATGGCTGTCCACTGGGATGAGGGGAGTTCCTAGGGCCAGCACCAGGAGGTGCTCTCCGTTTACTTCAGGCTAATTCTGTGTTTACAGGGTGTCAGAAAAAGAAGATTCTGGCTCACCTTCAATGCCAGTCTCATCCTCATGTCCCTTCTTTTCTGTCGTTGAGCCTTAAGCAGAAATCTTCTGAGGATATTTCCAAATTAGTTCGCCAGTCATCGTCTTATTCAGCATGCAGCAACAACTTTCCAATTAGCAGCTATTCTTTCACTCCAAGACTCATTATTCTAAATTTATCTACAAATTGAGCAGCCCTCTTCCCATCTGTAATGAGGCCAGGTACTAGCATGTTCTAAATTCTTCCTCATCTGACTACATTACTGCTCATTAATTTTCTTCCTTAGCGTTATTGCAGCTTGACGGTACTGGCTTCTTGCTGCCTATTGACACAAACACCTTCAGCTAAACAACTCAACTCCTGTGTGTCTAGTCTTTAGTATCAGTAAAACAGGCACATTTAGGTTCACATCTGTTTGTAAAGCTGAGTCCTGTTCATAAGGGTATTGTGTACCACTGTTTAAGAACATCGGCAGAGAGGATTGTACAAACACTGCCAGTCTAAGAATAGTTTCAGTTTTTAGGAATTTGTCATGAATGAAAAAGTAATTAACTGAGGCTGCATTTAAAAAATCTGAGTGCTAGATAATGAAGATAAGAACTGAAAGACAAAGGAGGAAAATACACCTTCTCCTAACAGGAGAATATTGAAATGACAAGAAACACAAAGTCCAAAAATATTCCAATGTGAAATGTGATAGACTGATGGAAATCTGAAAAGACGGAGACGCCCAGGGTAGCATCTCTCTTCACTGTGTGGTGAAAATTAGTTGACATTTGTGAAATTTAAAGTTAAAGAAACTGTACCCCAAAACATAAGGAACATACTCAGAGATCAACAGAATCCAGATCTGCAGACAACCTGGCTTCCTCTTAGTCTGCTTTTCTTTCTGCTTTGGCACACCTCACACGCCCTTTTTATGAACAGTCTGTGACTCCCCTCCCAGCCCTTCCGCTACTTGTGTGTCTGCACCAGTCCTGTGCGAGCAGAGGCACAGAGGCATAGTCAGACCTGCCCAGCAACTACACTGTTCTCAGACACATCTTTCCCTCGCGGCACCTCCATGTTACCCTTGCCGTGTAAACAGCATGCGTGTACAAATATCCGAATGCAGTGACGAGCTGCACAGCTACCCCAGTTAACACGCAGATACGGCTTCACCTTACCTCGCCAACCATTTTTCTCACCACCCTCCCCGGTTTAAGATGTGAATACCGTATCCAGATCCAGAGCTCAGAAAAGCCCCGCCATCTGCAGTTTTCTCACAAAGTCACTCTATGAAACAGAGGATGGGACCCTGCTCTGTTCCTTGCCCAGCTACCCCCTGGACCTGGCATTTGGTCACCTACACAAGGAAACCAAACTGAGCCACTTCAGGCAGCAATAATTTAATCTCCCCAGATGATGAGAGCAAGCAGGAAAACACTCCGTCCATCTACCATTCTCAAAGGCATCAAAAACCTTGTATGAAGGTATAATTTTTCTTTCTGAAAGCTAAATAACACCACGAACAGACACTGTAACGCTCAGAGGTTTCTTCAGGCTGACAATTTTAAATACTCTTTCCTTCAATCTTCATAGACTTCAAGTTGAACACTTGTTTACGCTTCCTGTGAGATACCATCATTTTAACTGCCTTAAAATGCTTCTTCCAGTTTTCATACTAAAATTTTCCAGCTCTTATACTCTGAACCATATAATCTATTGTAGCTTTTATCTTCACACTAACCACTTCAGGAGCAATCTGTGGATATCCTAATCCTTCCATTTCTTACACCATAATCTCCTGATCTTTAATCAAAAAAAAAAAAAAAGAAAGATTTGCAAAGCTGTTCTGTGCCTCCTGTTCCATGTTAGCAGTTGCTAAGTCACTTTGCAAAATTATTAGGCAGCCGAGCCTTTCAGCTTTATTTGATGTTTTCTTTTAGTTGTGCTCCCTCTGTTAACCTTCCTCTGTTGCTTCATTATGCATAATTTGTTTCTTCAATTCCTAGATTGGTTTCACAGTTCTTTATTACTCCTCGGCTTAGCTTGCAACACCTTCCCTCAGTGCCACATTTCCAAATGGCAGATGATGCGTTATTGAACTAGACCGATGTAATGTGAATGCAGATGTATTTTCCAACACTTTCTAAATCTTTTTGCTTTGTAAAAATGGCAGATTAGAGAGAGTCCTATTATACCAGATGGGACACTTGCAGGAAGCAATCTTATTTAACACTGAAGTGAGCCCTGCTCAGAGAATGAAGGTAGACGACATGATCTCCAGAGGTCCCTTCCAACCTACAATTTTCTATTAATCTAACTCTCATCTGCCCCTTGCCCAGTTCTGTGCAACTTACTTTTTCCTTGCACCCTTTTCCTGCCTTGCCACTGAGTCTTTCTTTCACTACAGGTAATAGCAAGTCCTTCTCAATAAGGGTATGTGCCCACATATTGACGAAGGGCTACACTCACAACACAGCAATCCAGGTTCAAGTCTTCCCTGCCTACAAACTCACTCTGTTCTCTCATGTTCCAGAGAAATACTTTAAACACCTGCCATAGGCTACTTGGTGGCTTGGTTTTGATTTCTTGATGCCCTTTCACACAGCAGGAGCCAAAATGGAGGTCTACCCTCTCCCAGACGAGTGCTCTCACTACAAAATCATGCATCGTGTTCTCACCCTCTTGTTTGCTTTTCATCCTCTTCTAGGTGAATACTTGACTACTTCACTGTGGTATATAATAAATTGGAAGGGAAGGAATTTTGTTGTCACCTTTCCTCTGTTTTTAATGAGTTACTGCCATTACTGGGTTTGAATGGTGCACACACACTACAGTCTGTTTAAAGTGGGCAAAAAAACCCCTCAAAAAACAACTACTCCCTCCCTTCCTTGTCTTCCTCCTAGTTGTTCAGATGAAGCCATAACTTGTTTCCACAGCCCCAGCAGAGTACACACTGGTAATTTCTCTTGCGTGGTTCCAAGCTAGTGGAACAGCACTGGTAACTGCTTTTAAACTTCATTACTGGCACAGAGAATAAAACTTGGATTATTCGTCACTTAGAAACTAGTTATAAATAAAAACTTACTTCTGTGTCCAGTCAAACAGGAAAAGCTGTGACTAAAGCAGAGAGGCCACCATTTTTAGACCTATGAGAAAATACCACATAGGAATAGCAAGTGTTTGTACATAAATGCTTCCTCAGGACCACTTCTAAGGAGAGACAGAAGGCCACAGTATCAGTTGTTTCTGTGCTGCTTACTAGGCCAAGTACAAACATCAGTTTGTGTGGGACAAATAAGGATATCATACAAGTTTGTGGCTTCTGCTGCATCACATAATTCAAAGCTTTCACCTATCCAAGAAGAGCTCATAATAAGGCAGGGGGTAACCTCCCTCCACCTCTGCAGATGCCACCCAACACTTATTCCATGCTCTTCAGAAGGGCTGTCTTGCCCAACATGCAGGTATAAGGGCACAGGACTGTGTTACGGCCTTAGGACACTACTGCCAGAGAAATAGCTGACAGCTGAGGTCATGATGTGACACAGCTATGGCCTGAAATCTTCATAAATATCTGAAACAAGTATTAAAGACATCTTTTTTTGGTGGATGAATTCCTTCAGTACAAACTGCCAAATGAAGACTTCGAAGGAGTGTGCAAGAATGTAAGTGGGAAGTTAACGAGTGAGCAGGGTGGTATTACTATGCCCCAAAGTGAATTTTATCTCTACACTACGAAAGAAGATAAAAATGATACCGGCCAACTATGGAACTTTTGCTGTTTGAAGGAATAAGAGATTAAGTAGCTTCATGAAATGCCAGAAAAGATGAGTAATTATTCAGTGCGGCAGCTAGATCAGTTTAACTACAGCTGGGAAAAAGAAGTCTTGGTAGGGATGTTTCTGTAAGTCAGCAGTACCTTGTGTGGAGTCCAGGAGAGATGAAGAATACGAGTCCTTAGAGATTTTAGAGGAAAAGTGTTTTCATTCCTGCCTCCCCATTTCCTTTCCATAAGGTATAAAGAGATGTTAAAGAAGCTGACTTCTCTTCTGCTGGGGAGAAATCCTCTGTACCATGACAGGCTTTCTGTCCAGAGTTGTAAAGATTACTTGGAGACAATTGCACAAACCTAAACTGCAGTGACTGACAATTACAGTAACAGAAGCCCTACATTACCATGGATTTTACTAAAGAAAACGTCATACACTACAAGAGCACATGACTACCAGACTCCTGCCCTGTCAAAATTAGGCATCCAGAGTTTTCATGAGCTTTTTGGTCTTATACAGGTAATATCTAATTGCATCATGATGTTTTCTTTCAGAATGAGCTCAACAAACTTTTGCTTGTAATGAAAATAAATATTAAATTCAAGAAGCAACCCAATTTACTGACATTCTAATTAATTGAAGCCCTCTGATCAACTGTCAGCAATTAACTTTTTCTAGCAGCACTATATCACACAGTATGAATATCTTAAAGCAAATGCAATTTTAATACCTTTACTCATAGAGATATAAAATTTGCTTTGGCTCATCTGCAAATTCCTCCCTATACTCAGCCTCTAGACAAAATTCAGCTTTTCATTTATCCAAGTCTAGATTCAGGCGACTTATATACAGCATATCTTCTGCTGCAATGCTTTCAGAATTGTTTAGATCTGATCCTACAGACACATCATGCCCTACCTTAGGGATTTCACATAGTTTCAAACTCTCCTTTATGAGTGAGCACTGGCAGGTCCAGGCATCCCATACGCAACCATATTCACCCAAGGGCCTCCTCTTGGGCTTTGAGGTGTAGCTGGTCACCACCATCACCCCATGGAAACTACCAAACACAACCCAGAAGGTCTTCCCTTACCTCTAAGAACAGTTGAGCTGCTCCAGGACTGCCATTCCTGAGCTGAGGAAAGACTTGTAGAAGGAAACCAAACCAGGAAAAATTTCCTGTAGGAGTAAGGGCAGGAGCAACAGCAGAAACAATCTCCAAACATCTACTGAGGGCAAGACCCAGCTGATACTCTCCACCCTCTGTTGATTGGGCATTTATTGCCTTGCAATCTGGCTCCTTCTGGTGTAATCCCTTCATCCCAGTATTACTCCACCTGCCCTTACACTCTTCTCCCGCCCTGTTAGAAAGTCCTCAAAGTCTTACCTTAAAAATCAGAAAAAAACCTCTGAAAGCCCAGTGAAATTATCCTTTTTCAAGGGAAGAGAAAAGCTAAGTGGTCGTCAGAAGAACAAGCTTACCACTGCTGCAGTCCCCCTGATTGCTTTACTTAAACCTTATGTGTGATTTTCTATCCTTCCTTCAAGTCGTTGCTCTTTTGAAGAAAAAAATTTCTAGCTGCTCTGTGTTTGCAAAGTCTTTAGCATACATGGGCTTTGTTCCTGTCTGATCCTTAAGCTAAACACTGAAAATATCACAAAAATAACAATTAGACAGAGGAATGAATATTAGGATACAAAAACAGTTGGTTTAAGATGCAAGCTGTTTTAGAGACTGATTTTCTTACCCTTGGGCAAGCTGTGAAAATCTAGACTTCTCACTTTGGGTATGAGAACTGCCAATGTTCTTGAGAGCAGTCTGGGAGATAACCTAGGATGCAACAGACATGGGCTTGGAAGGACAAGTTGACTAAACCTAGTTTTCCTTTTGAGGGCTGAAACAATCATTTGTGCTCACTTAATGATCTTCCCTTGTAAAAGAAAACTTAAAATGTTTAGTTATGAAAAAGGAAAGAACATGTGTTAAAGGACACGCTGACATGACTGACTAATAGGTCAAGAGAATTAATAGATCTTTACCTTTTTCAAGTGAGAAAACAAACAAAACCCAAAGAAAAATCACCAAGTTAATTTTTATATAAAGTTAGAAACAATGAGCAACCAGGTCTGAAACTGACCCACAGGAATTCCATAGTTTGAGTTTCTTTCTAGGTTTATTTCAAACAGATTTTTCTTCCTTTTCTCTCAGAAGTTTTTTTTTTCTGCTTAGAGATCTGTAGAGAAAATCATCTATTATAATTGAACATATTCCATCTTTTCTTCCAGTTAAAAAATTAACTATTAGTTCAAATGAAGATTTTTGCAGAAAATGTTTGACCTCCTTAGGTACTATTAAAATCTTAAGGGGAGAAATTGCTAATGGTTTAAAAAAAACCCCAGACTCCAACTCCCTTCCAAGCACATAACATTAAAAATCCCCATATTCACAGTCCATTTTTTTGTTCAAGGACTTTCTAATTCCAGCATGTTTTGTATTTGTTTGCCATTTCAAAATCATGTTTATGGAAATGAACCACATTCTGTAGTCCACATTCAAAGAAAATCTGTAAAGAAGGTCTCATCATGGTCTGACACCCATTTTCAGCTGCTTTTTCTGCCTTTCTGTGCCTGTCTAGGTAAGTGGATTTTTGCTTTCAGCCAATTCTGCCTAGTGATAGCAATTAGTTGGTCAAGTAGCTGTGGGCATACTCACAGCTTTGTCAGTTAAACTGACATTGAAAGAGGGATGACCTCAAGTCAAAGGTTTGTTCGCCAGTCACTTTAGTATTTTCATTAGTTTAAAAGAAACATCTTTTGTTGTTTATAGGGATCATTAGGGTAATTTTAGGAAGAAATGGAAGATCTTCAGAGCTATTGTACTGTGGTGTGAGAATTATCTTCAGGCACAAGCTAACAGCTTTGGGGAATACTATAGGCAGTTTAATTGCTGGTCATAGGATACGAATTTGTTTGGTAGTCTCCAATAACCACTTCCAGCTGAGAAGTCTAACAGGGATTTGCCTGAGTGCTAACCAGTCAGCACGTATCTAATGTGAACCTCTGAATAACACACTGAACTGTTCTAAATGGCCCAGGCTGCATCCTCTTTGAGGTGCTATACCCACATTTTCCTTTTCTCAGCCAAACATATTAACAAGAATTAACAATCAATAAGAACCTCATACAACATTTCAAATGCAAGTAATGACTGACTGACTCAGCTAGCAAAATCTGTTTGTCTTTGTTATTCTGCGCTGCTGCATGGCCACATTGCTCTCCTGAAGTGTTGATGCTGTGTGGGCAGGTGCTAACAAACATGAATCTCTTGCGATTTCCTTTGAATCAACTGAAAATGATAAAACGAATACAATGGAAAAAAAAAAAAGTAAGTACTAAAGTAACAGCTATATTTGGCAATAAATCTACCCTTGATTATACTTATTTGCTAGTGCTCACTGACTGAAGGCAGTGAGCTGTCTCTGCTTCGTATTTCTAGAAAGTTTCAAGCTCAGTAAGGCTTTTCAATGGTACAAGCTTTGCAATAAATCTACCCTTGATTATACTTTTTTGCTAGTGCTCACTGACTGAAGGCAGTGAGCTGTCTCTACTTCGTAATTCTAGAAAGTTTCAAGCCTAGTAAGGCTTTTCAACAGTACAAGCTTTTCTATTAAGGCTTCTCCTTAAGCAGTTTTATTTCTGTTATCAAGTACAATCCAGAAATCCAGCAGACTGGTAAACATTTCGTTCATTCAGTCCTACATGACTAGTTTTGTGTGAAGAAAATCTGTACAACACGTCTAGTGCCACAGACTCCATCAAAAAAAAGCTCTTGCAAGTGCAAGCATAGTCTGGGCGTGAGCACGTACTCCAAAGCCACACTTGAATTACTAGAGCTACATTGAGGCTGTGCTTCTTTGGTTGCCAGAATCTCTGGAGAAATATCTTACTGTTATTAGCGCTGCTCTAAGCCACTTGGAGATTGTTTTGTTGAAAAGATAAAACTTCAAATCCCCCTTTGGGAGACTGTGGCCAAAATCATCTCCATTGTCATTTTTCTCAGCACTCCATGAGGTAGAAAATAACTCATTTTTAAAAATCCTTTTAGGATATATTTTTTTTCTGATGATATTCTGGAGGGTAAAATGTTGTTGTTTCCTTGAAGAAATACCATTGATGTTTTTGCAATAATAATCTGTTCCTTTTTGGTCATTTTATTTCCTTTTGTTACAAATTAAATTGATTTGCAGAGACAGAACTCTTCAAAGATATTCCCATAAGATCTCTGGTTAGATTAAACCAGTACTTCAAACAATAATGAATCTGTTTCTGAAAAACAAATGTTTGTCTCTTCCAAATTGTGCCTGGGGTTCCCTTGAGCTTTACAATTCAGTGAGCATTAATGTTACATAGCACAAATGATGGGACTTCTCTGAGAAGACAGGATGCAGCTGCTTATGCTTAATTAAAACTTATAAGATTTGGTGTGCTGCTTTGATCTCTTGCTTTTTTGTTTCTCCACCTTTTGAGCAAAGCATCTATCAAAGTCTAAACACATGCTGCATGTTTGTCTCAGTGAAAGTCATGCATAGGACCCGTCTCTGAAGTTTTCAGAAGAAAAGAGCAATTCTTGTCAAGGTGATAACACTGACATGTTTAACCGTGTTTGCATTAAAATTTTTAAATCCACATCAACAATATACATAGTTTATATATTCAGATGACTGCAAGCAGACGACAGTGACATAGTTTGCATACACCAGCAAATATATGTGCCAAAAGGCACAGAGAAGGTGTATATACCTAATTTTAGAGAACATAATTTATGCAAAAAGACCATACCATGTAATACACAATATGCATCACCCTACAGAAACCTGATACAGAGGCTGGGACAGGACCAGAATGAGTCAGAGGCAGCACAAGATGCTGCTGGAATGGATGAGAGTTCATACTGCTGCATGAGCTATAGCAAAAAGGATCTCACTGCTTTCCTATCTGCCCAGGGAACTCCTAACAGGAGGAGGACATTGCTTAGCATCAGTTGAGGACAAGAGGCTGCGCTATACCAAGTCAAAAGCAGAGACACCTGCAGTTCTCCCCCTCCCTTTCCATATTTTGCAAAAGGCATAGCTAGGCTGTGCACTGGAGTGTGGGGCAGAGCATCTGAGCTAGCAAAGAATAGTGGGAGGATGAGGTGTCTGTACTCAGGCGCTGGCAGCGGACATAGCAATGCAACTTTATCCATCTCTCCATCCAATTGTACGTTGTATTACACGGATGCAGCTGCCTGGAAATAGCTTGAGAATCTCTGCACTCTGCATTATGCACACTGGATAAGCCCTTACTTTAACCCCTGCAAGTACTGGGGCTGGTCTATGGCCTAGGAAACAAAGAAACCTGAATGATGTCTCCTCAGTCTCTGCACAGAATGTACTACTCACTAAAATTAAATTTGCCTGAGGGTGGCTCTCATCAGCTACTGGGATTAATTTCCCTCATCTTCTCAATTGTGTCCTGGGAACCTTTCTAGTAAAAACTAAACCAACATAATCATAATTCACTCTTTCAACTCAGTGGTTAGATTGTCATGTTGCTGTTTCAGGCAAATACAGTCCAAAAATAGACCTGTTTTGAACATGACTTTGTGCAGAATAAAATGCTCAGTGGGTTGCCTTGATCAGGCCACCTGGGATGAAGAAAAAGAAAGAATTCCTTGTCATTCTAGCAGGATTTGTCCAACAACTGTCTTTAAAAGATCAAATGTTCCGTTACCATAATCTTCAGTCACTGTTGTTGCCATGAAATATTTAATGAAAAGATTACCCAGCTCAGTAACTCAGTGTTTTTAAATGAGCAATTATGACACAGAATAAAATTTCACTTGCTGTTGATTTAGAACATTAGTGATTTCCTAAGTCAATGCAAATAGAACACAGCCATGGAAAAATTATCTAAAGAAAGGGGGAAATCACCTCTGAAAGAATAACTTGAAAACATATGACCATTTTAAGGATCTTGATATATTGATAGAAATATTTTATCAAAACCTGATCTGTGTGATCCATAGCCCTTTGAAGCCACTGGGAAAATGTATACTTACCCTGAAATTTTGATTGGACTCCATTATATACAAAAAGATCTTTGAGGTTACATTTTCACAAGTGCCCACATGGTTAAGGAAGTTAAATCACACGGTACTTTGAAAGCATTCCTCTTGGCAATGGTTTCTGACTTGAAACCTCTCTATGTAAGAAGACCTGTTTGACTTGTGAGCTGGATCACAAGTTTGTAGGCGAGACACATGAAGCTGTGTGAGAAATGCTCACCCTACTCCTGGCTGGGGTGGTGGGATGCAGGAGAAGCCCTGACTGCCAGGCTCTGCCCTGCCCCCTGGGCAGGGCTACCAAACCCCTGGCCCAGGGAGCCATCAGCTCCCGCTGCACTCCGATGAGGAGAACCCTGATGTGCAGGGGTGCTTCCTTAAAGACTGGGCTTCAGCACCTGATTCTCTCTCTGTAAGTGGCAGGAAGCACAAAAAAGCTTTTCCTAGGCAGAGGCTGATGGCTAGCTTTGGTCAGAGTTGGTCAGTGTGCAGGGGAGCTTCAGGGTCAAACCCGGAGCCACGAACCCACTTGTAATATTAGGCATAAAAAGATGCACAGCCCTGCTAGTGAATGAGATCTTTAGGCCACCACTGTAGTCCTGCAGAAAAGCGGGGTATGAAAAAATTCACTGAGGGAAGCACAGAGGAAAAATCAATTTAGGGTGAAAACACCATTGCACAGAGTCTGCAGGAATTCTCTGGCATTGCCTGCTGCCAGGATTTCATCCTCACTGTTCTTGGAAAACAAAAACCATCTTGTAACTACTTCTAATGATTTTGTATCAATAATCCTTACAAACGTGACCTCACCATGCCCCATATGTTTCGGTCCCATGGCATTTGCCTGTACTCCAGTGGCGGTGCGGTCAGTCTGTAACATCAGTCACGGACACTCAGAAATAGCTTTATGTAGCCTTCATACCTTACTGAAAACTGTTATATAAGAGTTTATCTTTCAAGATTTACATGGCTTAATTTTGAACATTCACCACTTAATTTAAATACCAAACAGATTACTTTTCTCTCTGTCAGATCAAAAATATTCAGGGTCACAACCTAAGAAGAGGATTGAAGAGTAATAGAGAAAGCTTAACCGTACATACAGTGGTATTAGTGATATTTATTGCTTAAAGCTCTTATGGTAAAAGACAAAAGTCACTCAGCACCCACAATCATGCCATCCAAGGTAGCATCCAGGTACTCTATGAGTAACACTAATATTTCTTTACTGGTGGATAACAAGACTCTTGGCATTAGTGTCAGCACGCTAATGTGGATTTTTAAACCCAGTCCTTTTGTTCTTCTGAAAGAAAATACGACATATACAAACAGAATTTGTGTTTCTTTTGTTGCTATCCACAAAAAAATGCAAAGGCATGCCTTAGACAGCCTTAAAGGCTGCCTTTGCTAGGACCTGGGCAGCCATGCTGGCTGCTGCTGCTGTGCAAAGAGATGACTGGTCATACGAGATGGTGGCTGCTGCCAGAGTAACAAGTGGTACGAAACCAAATGACTTTCCTGGATTCGGCTGTCCCTTACCTGCTCTCAGCCAGCTCCTCCTTGGGATGGCAAAATTCAGTATTACCTGTAGCGCAGGCAAGCCTTGAACCAACAGCTATGAAATCAGAGCAGAAATGGATTGTACCCTTTGCTCCACATAAGCAGCTGTAAGCTTCTAGAAGTTGGAAGGTCGTTAGCTGTCTTAGCAATAAATAATGCAGAAGACAGAATTTTTAGAGAGGCTATAATTTGCCCAAGAGCGGCTACCAGGCTCGTTACTGATTTCTACCAAAATTTAGAGCGTGTCTTCATGGACAGATGCAGTCAAAGCCCAGATCTTGAGCTCCTGCTTTGAACTGTCATAATTTTAGTTGGTATGTCCAGTCTGAAAATTGCACAGATGTGTTACAACTTATGACTGGCAGGTTGCAACGGGAGCTCATCTACTCATCTCTCCGTTTGGATTTAGCTTACCCTGCCATGGAATCTGACTCTCCTTTTCTGGATTACTTGCCATACAACGTCAGATTTGATTTAACCTCTATTTCAGATAATCCTCAGAAAGCTTTGAGAAATATAAATTCACCAAAACTTTGTATGTAAATTATTACATTCCCCACCCCTCTTTTCCCTCAAATCCTGCTCATCCATCAGCTCTTTTGACTTAACATGCACAGTCCCTTCTCCTGAGTAACCTGTGCCGCAATACAAGAGCTCCTTGTTTTATAATGAACAACTTTTAATTACAAATTGCAAACATTGTGTTAAAGGACATGTCCTCAGCCTGCCACACTTTAGCTCCTTGTTTTAAATTCTCTTCTTCCTTGACACATGAATTCTCAGGAGATTTCTGACATTACATTTTTAAATGAAAGTTTCTGGGGTTAAAATTAGTTTTGTATTTTGACACAAACTTGATGGGGGGAAGGTGACTGTGCAGAGAAGACTGCTGCATGGATGTGTTATGAAAGATATTAACATGTACGTAAAAAGATTGATCATTTTGTAGGTCAAGCCTAGAGTTAGGATGCTAATTTGCTAAGCGAGGTAACAGCATTTTAGTAAATGAAATAATTTAAATGTTACTTTGTCACAGAAAGCTAGATGTCCAGGTGCAAGGTGTGTCTATCACAATATAGTAGGCTGGGCTTCTGATAGGTGGAAGCTTACAGAAATCCAGCACCATCTAATGTTTCCCTTGTAGTTTGAGCTGCTATGTCATTTTTCCAAGTTACAGATATAAAAATAAAAACCCTTGGACACCCTGATTTTGTTGAAACACAGCATGGAGAGAGCTTAAGAATGTAAAAAAAAATAATAATAAAAAAAAAATTCAAGGGGTTGTGTTATTCAAGAAAAATCTGTCTTCTCTGCTGAGTGAAGCAGACGTGCTATCTAGCAAACCATTTAAAAGTATGGGTTAGGGACTTCTTGTGCTAAATGAAAGCTGTTCAACTTTCACTTTCTGCCAAAACTACTTCATTCTGATATTTTTACAGCCTTGGTACTTGTTGTTCAAATTTTTTTCATATTACAAACATCCTTCAAAACACAGTGGTTACACCTTTCAGACACCTGAGGAGATGCCTTCACGTTTTGAGTTTCACTTTGTTTACTGTGAACGGGGAAAACTATCAAAGCAAGTGAGCACATTTTTTTTTTTTTCCATTTAAAAGAGAAGAAAGAGAGAAGCTTTTTCAGGAAAAAAAGTCAACCTTTTACATCAAAACTCAGTGTCTTGTAACAATTAAGTATAAATGCACGTGCTAGGCCACTCAGAAATTTGCATAGCATTGTGTGCTAATTGTGTAGGTATGTAAATGTATGGATAGATCTTGGCATTCTCTGCTTTTCCAAATTTCAGACTGAAGAAACAAAACCACAGAAGCAAACCAGACCAGCACTTGGAAAGAGTCAAGAGAAGCTTGTGGACTGAGAGCACAATCAGATAGGCTGCAAGCTGTGGTCAGAGAAAGAGATCTGCTGATGGTTTATTTGACTGACTGTAGGGAAACAAACCCTTGTACATTCTTTTCAAAGAAATATGATTTTATCAGAGAAACCTCTGCTTTCATCAGGTTTGCTTCCTAAAAAGAACAAAAACAATGTTCGTTTCATCTTTCCTGTTAATGGTGTGGAAGTGCAACATTATTCAATCCTTTACTAACTGTATTCCTATTTTAGACCTCTTTAGTAAGCTCTCTATCAGATTTGGATTCAGTCATTGCACAAAAGAGCAAAAAAGAATATAGTAGGTAGAAGAGCACTCAATAATATTGATAAAATGTTCAAAAATACAATTAATATCTTTTAGTTCATGGGATTCACTTAGAAGTATCCTTAAACCAGTTTGAAACTTGGTTCATAAATGAGGGAGGAGATGTTCTGCTTGTCTCATAACTCGTGGACCTGGAGTTTATAGAGGATGCTGAAACTGCAAGATTTGCAATAAAAGTCTAAGAGCTGTCATCAGTACGTCACATCACCCGATTTCACAAACAAGCAGCTGAACCAGAATTTTGCAGACCGGATTCTTAAGATTTCAGGGCTGCCTATTCAGATGTCCGATGCTTCAATTAGGGTTAAGTTTTCCTGACCACCTAAGCTACTAGGTGAGACACAGATTTCTAACAGCACTCATCTACTGGTACTAACTGATCGCACCTTCAGGTGATTTTAACATTCCAAATGTTTTTTTTTGAAAATGCACTTTCAATATTGGTGCTGAAGTGGAAACTGATAGCAGGTGCACGTATATTAATATCTGGATCACACTGGGAGAGTGCTTTTGCAGTAAATGTCCAATCCACACCCGTTTCTCATGCTGTGGCCCGCTTTGTGAAGCTGTCTCGGACCACACAAGCCCATCTCCTTCCAGATCCACGCTCAGCTGAAAGACATGCCCAGGGAGCATCTCTACGGTGATTCAACCACTCAGAGGCAGCCAGCCCACAGGACCAGGCAAGAGCTGGTCTGAGCTACCCTTCCCACCCCACCGCCTCCACAAATACATGTAGTGTGGGTGTTGCATCCGCAGCGCCAACTGTTTTGTTCTGTAGATCTGCTCCTATTGCACCGTACTACTTGCTAATATAGACATAGCCGTCTTTAGAAGAATTGGCACTATGCTCTTGAAAACATGATTTAGTGGCATATTGACAGTGCGCAATGGGGAATGGGGCAGAAACACAAGTCGGAGATGTTTTAGCACTGGGAATAATGTGGATAAAGGTTCCGCCAGTGGGGTGCGTAACACCACGCGTATCTAGTCTTATTGCCTTCATCATGACCTCAGTTTCAGTGCATATTGCTGCACTGTGTCGTGAGATTGTACCAAGGTGAGGTTGAGGATGACATCTCTGCATGTTCATGCTCCTTTGTGTGTCACACTGTCCTTTCTTACTACACATCACAATAATTTCCTAGGATCAAGCTCAGAAGTAGCCAGAGAAACCACCTTTTTTATCCCCAGTGCCTCCTGAAGTTAAGGTAGCAGTCATCACAGAAGGGTTTATTCCAGCTAAAAGAGCACTGTAGAATATAGAATTCAAAGGGAAAGGCAGCAGTTTCCAGTGGAGGAGAGAGGGGAGAAACCAAGAAGAATGTAAAATAAAGAAAGAAAGCAGTTCAGATTTCTGTGTGCAATATACACTGATAATAACTGATAGTTGCAGATGGGGCTGAGGGCAAAATATCACAAACAAAATAAATTTCCCTGACCTTGTGCACATTTCTTTCTTATGGACTAGATCTTTATGTTCTTGCTTTCAAAGGCACAAGGGAAGCATAGAATATTCAGTAAACCTATTGTATAAAAACAGTATATAGGACAGACTTTCCCTTCCTGCAAGATGCTAAAACACTTGCACAAAGATGAATAAATTAGTTTTGTGCAAAACAGCGCTCTATTAGTTTGAGGAGAGCATGTGGGAAATATGAGAGAAAACCTAACAAGGTTTTTGTTCTGTGACTATCACCGTGGCATTTGAACACATTCTATAGCTAATAGGACAGTTTTGGGGCTAGCGGTGACTCTGAAACTTACTCGTATGGAATTAATGAAGTATATGAAGAATGCATCTGCATACATACAAGGGATTATGAATCCTGCACATGAAGGGAAAAAACTCTTAACAGCTCTGGAGTTGTACTCCAAGCATTAACATTTAATCTTATTGCCTGCCTTCCTTCCTGGAAAAATAATTATAATATGAATCCAGTTCAAAGCCCAAGGAAGTTGGTGTTATTGCCCAAATATATTAACTTCTGACTAGAATGAGTGGCTTCAACCTCCTTTTCTGTGGAATAAAAACATTTGACCATCAGGGCAAGTTTGTTCTTAATATACTACCAGTTCAGGGCAAACTGGGACAAGTTTTAACAGAACCTGTCCTATACAGGATGGGTTCCTATCCACTCTAACTCCTTTTTTCATTTTTTTAAAAAAATTATTTCTGCATTACCAAAGCAACATGTGCATGAATGATTATATAGGGAGCCTAAATACCTGCATCATATGCTGTAGTTTTCTGAGTGACTGCAGGTAGACATGTGGTTAAGAGCTTGGAAAATTCTACCCAGAATGCCATCTCTCTTTAGTCCTTGGCTTTGTTCTTATTTTATCTAAACTGGAAAACCTATTAAAACTTGAAATGAGTAGAATGTGTAAAAGAAGAAAACCACCAAACAGCCAAGAAAGAGTCAAAATTAGTTTCAGCATTTTAATGCAGAACAAATTAACAAAGGTATCCAGAAAGCTATCTAGTGTCTGTTCAACATCACAGACATCTAAATCATTAAAATCCTCATTAAATTGGCTAATGCATTTTTCCAAGCATTTTTGAATATATATTAAGAGAACACATCACACAAGATTTTAAAAAAGCCAAAGCCAAACCTAACCAAACCACCCAGGCACACACCAAAGGGAGAAAGCTGCAGAAAATCTATTCCAAATCAAATGACTTGTGCTTTTAAATCCCTTTGCTACTTTTGGATGTTTTTAAAAAGTACATTAAAGAATTTCCCTCCCTTTTACTAAATTGATCCAAACTATTATTTAAAAATATGGTAAGTAGAATTGTCATTTTCCAATACAATGGTAGTGCTTAATATCTGAGTTAAATTAACTACAAAAGTTAAAAAACAGTTACATAAAAACATGTCAAATTTAAAAATTTAAGGCAAGAAAAACAAATCTCAAAAAACATACATATCTAGAAATGTGCACAGCATGTAGATTAAACACTGTATTCTAAGGAAGTCTATAAAATGGCTGAGAACTGAAAACAGGCAAAAAGATACTTTTGGAAGAGAAGAAAGATCAAAAGAAAAGAATTTTTTTTTCCTGAATTGCACTGACATTGCAGGCTCTATTGAAAATGCATACAAGGGGCTAACTCAGCACTGTTTGTTCAGTTGAGGCCATGGAGCAATGATTATACTTTCCCTTTTCTGCTTTGTATTTCCCTGGTTGAACATTCTCTCTATTCTCAGTTCTTCTTTGGCACTTTCTGATGGCTGAAAGCAAAAGAACCACCTGTCAAGCCAGACCTGCTCATTGTTAGCTCCAGCTGAGGAAAAGTAACCACTTGAAGCCTGGCAGTAGGCATTACCACCTATCCTGACACTTTGCCCATCGCTAAACGCAATACCAAATCCAATGCAATGCTAGGCAGCTCTGGCAGTAACTCTTGACCCCTCAGCATAAAGATATCAGCTGGTTGGAGTGAGTCCAGAGGAGGCCACAAAGATGCTCAGAGGGCTGGAGCACCTCTGCTATGAAAATAGGCTGAGAGAGTTGGGCTTGTTCAGCCTGGAGAAGAGAAGGCTCTGGGGAGACCTTATAGCACCTTCCAGTACCTGAAGGGGCTACAAGGAAGCTGGGGGGGACTTTTTACAAGGGCCTGTAGTGACAGGACAAGGAGTAACAGGTTTAAATTGAAAGCAGGGAGATTTAGATTGGATATCAGGAAGAAATTCTTCCTGGAGAAGGTGGTGAGGCACTGGACCAGGTTGCCCAGAGAAGCTGTGGATGCCCCATCCCTGGCTGTCTTCAAGGCCAGGCTGGATGAAGCTTTGACCAACCTGGTCTAGTGGAGGGTGTCCCTGCCCACGGCAGGGGGGGTGGAACTAGATGATCTTTAAAGTCCCTTCCAACCCAAACCATTCTGTGATTCTATGATTCTAATTAAGCCTTTTAGTTCCAGAGCTGCTGGCTTTAGTGACCATCCAGAATTTGTTCCTTGTGTTTTGCTGAATTTGACTACTCCTTTGTACCTAGAAATACGGGAATTGCATAAAAGACACATGTAAGCATGCACACAGAGGATATCATACTTTAAAAAGTTCAGGGATAGCTTACAGAACTGTGAAACTACCAGAAGTCACGGCAAGAGATCCAGCTGAACTGCTGGAACTAGACTGCCACCTATACCACAGCTAAGAACTCTGTCGGGCTTAGATGTATGTGTGCGCTACACTTTTCACAGCTCAGTTCTCACAATGGCAAAGTTTCCTTAAACTGCCAGGTCACTTGAGAGGACTTGTCTGGGAACTTTCTTTCTGCTCTTCCTTGACTTTGTTTTTTCCTTCAGCCAGATATTATTTCAATGAGCAAAGCTTGATGGCAAAGGTGGTATAACACAGCAGAGCTTGGAGGAAGAATAGAGCACTCAAAGGAAGTGGTTAATGATTAAATTATCAAAGGTTTCCATTTGCTGGAAGGGGGAGGATTTGCACTGCAGCTTCACAGAAACTAGAAAGTTCAGATGATCCAGAAATAAGCGACAGATAAAAATTTTTAAAAAGAATCTGTTCCAACACCCATGGGGAAATGACCTCTTCTGTACTTTACAGAGTCTCCACATTAAACAGAGAAAATACAGTGAAGGGTTTTAAAAAAGTGCTTCTGTTCCCCCCCCCTTTTATTTTTTTTAACATGGACTTCTTCAAATGGCTTGTTTTCAAGATATTGCTAAGAGGAAGCTGATTTGTCTGAGAAGGTGGCGGGCATGTTTTTGTGTGAGCCAGACAACAATGCCACGAGTCATGTGCAATTCAATTCTTCAAGGGAAGTTCCCTCTAACATAAGGCCTATTCATGCAGTTTCATTTCAGATATATTCTGGGAAGCATGCACCATCATCCAGTAGTAAACAAAGTAATATGTATGTAATAAATTATGTGGAGGAAAACTGTAATGCTCAAGAAAACTGCATTCTGACTTCCTGTTTCAAATGCATATCAGCATAAAAGACCAGGATAAGGAGCCAATTCATATGCTTTTCTTTTGTGCCTTACTCAAAATGAAGTTTTCTTTGCTTCCTGTGCATCACTGATTTCCCTTAAGGCAAACTCAGTTTGGCACAATGACCCTGATTTTTGTTGCTTTGAAATGCTTTAGGTCACAAGTACTCATAAGTGTTTTGAGTTCTACAGGTGTCTTGAACAAAGACTAACCAGTAAACCCCAATCAAAGCTGTACTTATGTTTTCTCTAAGCACATGTTTGAGTTAGCTTTAGTTAAGTTTACTCCAGCAGTGGTTTTTATTTATTTTCATTAGGGAAGCGCTGTCTTTTAAGCTTAGCACCTTCGCACCATACTTGTGTATCACCTACATGGATATAAAGCCAAAGTAAAACCACTAGAGTGACTCTTGCATTTCACTGTTGCAATTTACAGAAAACTTTTCACTTACTCTACATCTGTTGGTAATGATTCATAGATCTGAACAGTATTAGAAACATACTGACACCTCATCTTCAACTTCTCTCTTCCAACTTGTCTTAGACTTGTCATAGAACATGATGATGTTCCAAGCAAAGGACATTTTGTGCCTTAGCAGATTTCGTTGCTTGGATTTGAGTACAACAATGGAAAAAGCAGTGTGCCTGTCTTCCTTCTGAGGGCTATTGTGCTGACATTAAAGTCCTCCTCTCCTTTACTGATGTTAAAGAGCAAAGTCTTAGTTCTTCCTTCATTAGTCAGCTAACCCAGACAGAGCAGAAATCATCCTACCGTACTCCTGTTGCTCCTAGCTCTAATGGTTGTGCTGACATTTTCAAAGCATAATTGTGTTATATCTTGAAATCTTTTTAATTGTGATTTTTACATCTGACAAGCACACTGTTCCTTACGCTGATGGTACATTATGCAACACTCCTTTAATTTCTGATGTGTTTGCCAATTCCAAGATGGTATGGGCTCTTCCCATCAAGCACAGAGGTAAGAATTTTTGTTAAGGAATAAAGCAAATAATACATTATTTGAATTCAGTTGCCCCAAGCTCAATCTCACCTCAAAACAGTGAGTCACCCAGTTTTCTGCATTTGAATGAGCGCCAGTAATGACCTACATGCATCAATTGTATTTACATTTTTATATCAGAGCAGTTGGTGGTTACATATGAATACAAAATATAAGCTTCATATGGAAAAAAATTCTCAATGAGATTTTCACACTTTCTCATTCACAAGTTAACAATTTCCTAATAATTCAGTCATGTACAAGAGACCACAACTGTTCTGCTGAAGGCACGTGAGCATTTTCAGAAGGTGGAAAGGCAGAAGAGCAAAATTTCTTCCAGAGAAGTTAAAGATTACTAATCTTTGAGAAAAAGAAGAGCCGAAGTTGAACGGAACTCCAAGTAAGGGCTTTAAGATAAAAGACTGTGTGTTTTGACAGCACATTTACTGAGTGTGCAGACTGTGTGAGAGAGCTGAGTCCCTGTCAGCCTGGGTTAGGTACAGACTGCCAGTAGCACAGTGAGGCAGCTCAGATTTAACCTCCACACAAGTAGAGTTTATCATTATACGGTTTAGATTTTTCCATGGAAAAGATAACGTATTTCCACATCACCATTTGGGAATGTGTACAAGCTGTAAGAAAGAAGGTGTAACATGGTGGAAAGTTCAGGTTTGGGAAAAATTCAGAGTTGTCAGACACTCTTCATAACTTTCCCCACCTTTTCGCACTTTTGAAAAAAGTGGATCTGCTTGCTGCCATGGCAGACTGTAAAAACATTCAGTATTTCTCTGAAAAGCCCACAGAACTTTTCTTGCATTTAGGAAGGCTTCAAGAACATCCATAGCATGACTGTGTGATAGTCCATGCCCTTAGCTACTTTTGCCAGAGAAACTTTCTCTATAAGTTAAAAACTCCGATGTAGCCAAGGACAAAAGCACAAATATTGAAACTTACCCAGTCTTAATCCAAGCAGCATAGGGGTACCTACTCCTTACATATGGAAGTTTAACCATTTTTTAGTTACTTAATCTGCATATGTAGTAGTATCACAAGTATTTCCACCTTTTCCTCCAGGATGGGAACGGTGTGGCAGAGGAAAGAATAGACAGAGAGGAAAAGGTCTTCTAACCAATTGCCTTCTGCTTTCATTACAGATCTAAAAAAACCACTGAAATAGCTTGGTCATTAAATGGTCTGCTTAGCATTTTGAGAGGAGAAAATATGGTAAAAGACTGTGTTTGACTAATCATTATTATTTACAAAGGAACCTGAAAAATTCAGTCTCAAGTATTCTGAAATTTGTTAAAACCCCAGTAAGATAGAATTAAATGAGCTATGAATGGTTTTGTTGTTTTGTTTTGGTTTTTTTTTTTTTTTTTTACTACTATTTTCAATTTTGTTTTTGCATGAACCCTTTCTTACATGCAGCTATCCCCAGCCCTTTCACTGCCTTGCTCTGGCAGACATAAACATCTCTGCTTTCAAACCACACTTCCTTTCCCTCTAATGAGTTGCAACATGTTCTTTTGTACGAGGTGCCTGAGTGATGTGCAACACATACGTACATACACACACTGCTCTTATGCTTACTGACTCCTTGTATCTTCAAGAGAGTCATCAAGGGGATGTTAAGCAGCTCCTGGGCTTTGGTGATTAAGCCAGCAAGGGAGAAAGTAAACGCCAATGTTTTATTTATTACCTCTATTATAAATCCTCATACTGTCTAGTGGGCTATACTATGCCACTGAGTTTTAAATGTGCACATTATGCTTAAGAGAAACTGCCTAGAAACCAATTACCTTACCTTTCTAGTCCTGATTTAGACCATATCCCTGCGAGATACGCAAGGATCCAAGACTTTAATGCTGATTTACATAGTGTATGGTTAAAGCATTTCACTACCATTGCTTTTACAAAAAGGTATGCTGCTAAGTCCACATGTTAATAGGAAACGCTCGTAAAACTATTGATCTTTTTTTTAAAGTGGAATCAACCGATGCTGTTTTTTCCTTAATGTTTACTCCCTCTTTTTCAAAGATATGGATACACATGAAACCTTTCTACACAATCTGTGGTTAATTCTTTTTTTAATTGCTTGTCTTTTTTTTTTTTAAAGTTACTTCCAACTTCAAGATCACCTGTAGTTAGAACTTTCAAGGGAAAAAAAAAAATGCCAAACAGAAAAAAACCCCAACAAAACCTGATTCAAGGAAGACTTGTGATAAAATCTCAAGAATTAGTAACATGACAAATACATCCATTTAAAATACAAACGGCATATAAAAACATTTGAACAGGATATAAAAATAAACGTATGGGTTTATGCAGTACAGAAAAGATGACTGAGGTTGTCTGTGTTTCACTTACAGATTTAAAATTGCATCCCATCCTAGACAGTGTCAGACATTTATAAGAAGAGTATGTGGAACCAGAGCAGGCATACAGTGCTTTTCCTTATGGCCAGCCCAACTGGCACCTGAGAGTCAGAAGCTCAGGTCCTTTCTGGGGCTTGCAAAGAGACTGTTGTATTTAGTAGCTGTCAACAGAGCTGTATTCTATCAGTTTAATTCTTTCTGGAGGCTGTTTATACCTCCAACCTTTCACGATAATGAGGGTATAGAACATCTCTTACTCCTGATATGAAAAATGGGAATAATTCCTATTTGCCTTCTTCCTACCTTTTTTGATATGATATACTTCCAGGATACTGTCTTCTATCTGCCTCTTTTTCAGGCTGGCCTGTTCTCTTGTATTTCCATTTCTGGTTTTGACTCTGATTTAATCTCTTCTCAGGTGGAAGCTGTTCCATATCTCTATGGTTCTTCTCAGTCTTTAAAACAGAGGGACTATAACCATAGAATCATAGAATGGTTTGGATTGGAAGGGATCTTAAAGATCATCTAGTTCCAAAATCTCAAAAGTATTGCATACGTGGGCACATTATTTCTTTTTTATTCTATTATTTTTTTAATTGTTTCAAACATTTAGCTTACCTTTTCTGCCACTTCAGATATTTTTGGAGAATGAACACCAGGATCACTGTGACTCCAGGGTCTTTCCCTGACAAGTAAGAGCTAGTACAGAATCCAATACTGCATTGCCTTATTTTAGCTCAGGTACACTACTTTGCATTTACCAATACTGAAGCCTACCTACTGTTTCATCACTCAGCCAGTTTCACAGCATCAGGAGAGCCTACCACGGTTCCTCAGGCAGCTTCGTTTTGACTATACTGACAATTCCAGTGGCAGTTGCTGGTGGTGGCACCCTGCAATTGCCAGCTTTCTCAGCCCACACGCTGGCAGTGCCCAGTGGCACAAGTCCTCAGCCACTTCCCTCCTCATCCTGCTCCCCTCTAAGAAGTGGCTGCTCATTCCCACTCCTGCTCCCTGCCTTTTCAAAAGGCACACTCTTTCCTAAATCCTGATCAAATCAGAATGAGGACTGAAAAATACTGCAATCCAAATATCTTCTTGTCCACTAGAGGGAAGTGCCTCCGCAATTAGGATTTGATGCATGACCGTACAGATCAAGGAAAATAATCCTTGCGTTTCTAAATTGCGAGGTAACACTGTAGGAGTAATAATTAAATGAACAAACGAACAACTAATTTTTGTAAGGACATTGACACATTAGGTAATAAATAACCTTTTAAATTGAATTGTGTGAGGCTTACCTTAATGTGGACTTCTCTCTTCAATAAAAGCTTGCTTATGGCTTAATAGATTCACAGGAAATTGCTCTAGAAGAACAATTAAAGAAAATGAAGGTTAGATTTGTATTTCTAGCAAAATCTGTATTGTATTCAACTCACTTAAAGTAGAAATACCATTAACCTTTCATGAAACGATGTTAAATTACTTTCAAATAATTGTCACTAGCTGAAGATGAGTCAGAAAGAGAAGTCACCTGAATGATGTTATATTTATCTCTGCACTGACACATGTAAACCCATCCTTTGTCATTCTTCTGCTATTTATACAGTACTATCAAAGAAAAAACTGGTAAAGGTAGAGGTACCGATCTACTGAAACATTTAAGCTTATCAGTTATTTAATAAATTTGAACAGAGTATGCTCACAGCTTGACACCCACTGCACATGAATACTTTATTCCCACAAAGTTTAGGAACTGAAGCATGAGAAGACTAGATCATATACAGACACAGCATGACCACATTACAGATTCACAGAGTGTTAGAGGTTGGAAGGGACCTCTAGAGACCATCTAGTCCAGCCCCCCTGCCAGAGCAGGATCACCTAGAGTAGATTTTTTGAAAGTCTCCAGGGAAGGAGACTCCACCACCTCCCTGGGCAGCCTGTTCCAGTGCCCTGTCACCCTCACAGGGAAGAAGGGTTTCCTAATTTTTTCTTATTAAACTCTGACAGAGACCCTAGCATTTTTAGTGCATTTTAGAAATGCATCAAGTGTAGTACTTCAATGTCTTCAAAGACTGATCATTAAAATCATCCAACAGACTTATCAGCTTATAAGATTTCAGATATTAAACCCTTGTCCAATGTCTCTCTACTCAAGCTGAACGAGGTTTGAACTCCTACTTCACTGAAACTCTCCTCTATCACTATCTTGGATTTTCATGATCAAATAAGAGGAATTTAATGGGAAAGCAAATATAACAGGGAGCTAAACTCACTATTTTGAACAAAACTGGTTTAGAAAAGGTTGCACATATCCAACACAAATACCTTATAACACTGTCACTTAACTGTCTCCTGGGCAAAGGAATTCTGATTTGGCTATGCAACAGAATTGTTTTATTCTGAGAATAAAAAAGTAAGTAAGGCAGAAGCAGGTGACAAGATGCCATGACTGGGACTCTCATTCCTCTCTGCCAGAGCTCTGTAGTCTCTTTCATGCAGAATCAGCCCACCAAATTTTTCATGGCGTCAGTACTTGACTTCATTTGAACCTTCCATGCCTTCAGCAAGCCTTCCTACTATTTGCTTGTACCAGTTAAAACACTAGTATGCTGCCAGGAAAGGACAGCTTCTCTTACGTCACTGCATTGCATCCTTTGTGGTGTAGGATGCTATTACATGGGAATTGCCAGCAAAATGGAAAACAATGTTTCCAGACTGTTTGACCAATTTTCCCTTTAGGTTTCCTAAGGAGAAAGCAGGATTGTATTTGTCCTGTGCTTCATTATATTTTCCTCCCCTCTGTGATTGCTTCATACCTTAGGAGGAATCCAGATGAGAGGCAGGCAGCAGCCCTTGCCCCAGTCTGCTCTGCTTTCCTATCCTGGGGAAAGCAGAGCCTCTTGACGGCACTTCCCAAGCTGCCAGTGCTGAGGCTGCCCTGGGAGCCACTCTGGGAAGGTGGGAGGACTTTCCTGCCCGAGCACACCAGGCAAGAAGATACATCTGTTTTGCAAACACAGCCCCTCTTCGGAGCAGTTCTGGAAGGAGGTTGGGTGGGAGAGGCCATTCACTCTGCAATTCCCTCCCTCCTTCTCGGGGGTCAGAACCCCCTTTGTGCAAACAGGAGTACCCAGGCCTTAGCTGGTGCATGCACAACAGACCAAACAGACCATAAAAATGTAAACGTGTGGTATCAAGGGTTTTACAGACAATTTCATTCAACTTCATGGTAGAAATGATTAAAAAAATAGCATATCCTTGTGTTTGTGTTTTGGTTGTTTTTTTTTTTTTTAAGCTTAATACAAAATGACAGTTGACTGAACAGGTTTACATAAAATTTCCATTTCCATTTGAAAGGCTTACATTTTCAATAAGCATCCCTTCCAGGCTCCCCTCCCAAAGTCAGGCTTTGCTCTGGAGAAACCTTCAAACACTGCAATAAACACTATTTCCAAACTGCCTCCTCCACCTCGCTTTGTCCTTCACAGCTCTCTCTTTCAGATAACATTACAAGCTTCAACTTTAAAAGGTGTTTTCCACTCCACACCAGCAAGATGTTAAACAAATGACTCGCCTGCAGAGCGAACTCTGCTTAATGAGGTTTTTGCTTTAGGTTCTGTTCTGGGCACAGACTGACAAAGAAGAGGTTCACTTACCACAGAAGAGTCGCTGCTCAGTTTTGAGCAGCAGAACTGTGAATGAATGGTGCACAGAAGATAGCATTTAAACGACATAGCTTTACATTGAAGAGACAAAGAATTTTGACCCAGCTTTCTTTAGTCTAAAAACTGTAATTAATGTTGACTAGACTGCTTAAAGCAAATGGATTCCTTATGTAGCCAGTCTATCGTTTTATTTAAACTATAATGGAAGCGAAATGCTCCCTCTGTAATCAGGTTGTGGCAGCAGAGCAGAAATGAGCACAGAGAATAGGTGGGAGATCTTTTGCTGGGTATCAAAACCTTGTTGCAGGAAACCGTTTTCTTTGTAAGAATACAATGGAGATGGTGAAAAGAACAATAATGGATTTAAAAAAATAGAGTGCAAGAACAATGTTCCACACTGAGGAGGTCAGAAAGGGGTCCCCTGCTGTCTGAAGACACACAAAGCTATACCTGGCTTATTTCTTTGCTGCACGATGCTTTCATACTGCTTCAGACATACGCACAGGTTACCCAGTGCAGAGTTGGATAGGTGACGTGTTAGATTGCGTTGGGCTGGCTTACCACTCAATCCTTGTCTGTCTTTGTCAAGCGTCCTCCTACAGAATAAATGAAAGGTAAAATTTCCAGGAGAGGCCACTAATTTGGAGTCCTTCAAGTGCTTTTGTGCATACACCTAGAAAATATAACTGGTGAAGAGAGAGGTCTGAGCAATTTGGTTCACTGGTTTCCAGGGGAAAGCATTCCTGCATGATTTGGAAGAGCATGACATCAAACAAATCCAACCTCTCTTTCTTGTTTTAATAACATCATGCTTGACAACCTTTCCAGGTCATGGTTTCCACACCTATAGTAATGCTTCTTCTATAGTAATACCATTAGCCATCTCTTCCATGTAGGTATTTAGACATACGGACAAATAATATTACATTGAAATTATTAAATACAAAGAATTAAGGTTGACTGGTAGTAGAGGTGACAGATATTTTTAAAAGTCCATTAACGGTAGACCTATTCCTTGACCTTTAACCCCCCCCCCCCCCCCCCAACCCACCCCATACTCAGTTTATCTCAGGTGACTAGACATAAGCAGAATGGGTGAACATCTGCTAACACTGCGATAATTCAGGCTACAGCATCATTTCCATTATAACTATCTTTCCCTGCTGATTTTCAGCCATTCATAACTTCCTGAAATATTAATAAGTGCTGAAATTTATGATGCACTTAGGGCTCAGTCTTGCGACATATGTAGCTCTGTGGCCCTAAGTTGGCACTACTGTTTGTATTCACATGCTTTTCTAGCACATAATCAAAGCAGCAGAAAACAGGGCTGGAAGACACCTTACAGGATTGTCAAATTCATTCCCTGGAATTTCCACCCCGTGGGTGGATAACCATTCACTTTTCTAATTTGTTCTTAACAGCCTTCATTGGCAGAGGAAGTTATTGACATCCCCATTCTCAGGCCTCTCCATGTTCGCTACTGAAGCTTCTTCTGTTGAACCTAAGCCTCCCGCTGGCAACCCATTGTTTTTTTTTGTTTGTTTGGTGGTGGGTTTTATTTTTTTTTTGTCTTGGCTGGGGAGAGTAGCTGGCTCAGGCTTAAAAGGAACTTAATAGCAGCCTTTGAAGATCTACGGGAAGGCTACTGAGAAAGAGCCAAGCTCTATGCTGAGGTTCATGGCAGGGGACAGAGGTCATAAATTGGAGAGAGACAGTGGTCACAAATTGGAACAGGGGAGTTTCTGACTGAACATCAGGACAAAATTTTCACTAAGAGGATCATTACGGACTTGGAAGTGGTTTCAAACTCTGCCCCTTTGGAGGTTTTCAAGACCTGACTGTTCAAAATGCTGGGCAACCTGGCCTGAATTCAGCCTTGACCCTGCCTTGAGGAAGAGGTTGGACTACAGACCTCCTGAGAGCCCTCCCAACCTGAATTATTCTGTGATTCTAATTCTCTCTCCCTACAGAATACTCTTACAATTAACCTAATTTTACTTTTGTCCAGATTAAATAATAGCAATGAATTCTGCCTCCCTTCAGCAGCTGTGTTTTCCACAAACCTGGCCATTGTTATTTCTCCGCTCTGGACTGCCTCTGGGTTTCTCCCATCTCTCCTGAAGGGCACTGAGCCTGTGGCTTGGTGTGGTTTGAACGCTTTTCCAGACTGAGGCCAGAGATGATATCAGGTGGCAGGATGGAGATCCTCAGTTGCTACGTAAGTGCTGAACCTATGTTTGAGATGGCTGCTTAAAAGGCACAGCATGGGACAGCGTATACAGCAGGGCATTTTGAAACACGTATATTCAATAAGCTGTCAGAAGCTACTTCCTCAGCCATGCAAGACTAAAATGTAAAGATTAGTGCTACCCTGGAATTCAGCTTTTCATGCTTTTCCTTCTTCGAATGGTGAGGTCATTTTTCTTACTTGCAGTATTTGTGCTTTTTTCCACGGTAGTTTCAAATACATCATTTTCCCCCAGAAACCTTCAGGTTGGCACCAACTGTTAATGTTGTGCCCAAAGATGAATGTACTTGGAATTTGACTCTTGAACAGAACAGAAATGGGTTTTCAGCTTTGACTAATGGGTAATGCCTTGACAGCAGTATTTTTTACTTTTAATTCTTGTAAACAACCATATCCCAATAGAATTAAAAAATGTCCTGCAATAAGTCCTCTTCAAGAAAATACTGAGCAAACAGTGCCTTTCAGTTCTTCATGTGAAAGAAAGGGCCAAAACTGTCAATTTTGTTCCTGAATCTTTTTCTCTGAAGACTCAGAAGGACCATATAGCTACATTTGAATAATAACCACCAGAACACATACAGTGATTTCCAGGCACCATCTAAAACTCTTTCAGCAGTTTGCATCACGCTTTGCTTTTCAAAACCCTATATGGCCTCAAAGCCCAAAACAGTACCTCACAGTCCCTATCCTATTGTTCCCTTCTCCCCTGTGCTTTCCTCACTAACATATCCACTTTGCCACAGTCTGAAAGAAAGAAAAAGAGAGAAAAAGGATTTTCTCTTATGCAAGGAGTTTTCCCCAGCGTCTATTTTGATGCCTTTGGTGTTTTTAGGACAATGTAAAGTTTCTGAAGCACCATGGCTCACTTGTTCCCAGACTGGCACACTAGTTGCTGATCTTGGCAGAACTGAAGTGAATTTAGACAGACAGACAAATACTTTTTTTTTTTTTTTTTTTTTTTTTTACTGTTTTTCTTGATCTTATTCCTTTACTACTTTCAAGGTACTGGAATAGTCAAAAGAATGTCAGGTTCAGCTCAGGTTGAGGACAGGAAGTTTGCAGATTTCTTCTTTCCTTCCAAATTACTCAATGTATCATCATTATAAATGCCCGTATCAATGTAAGATTAAAAAATCACTACTTACAAGTGGAGGCATAGTGAGAGTCTTTATTTTAGTACTTGTCCTTTTGATTACTTATACATAGTTACAAGTAATCAAACCTCAGGCCCTTTAATATCATGCTTGGATCTTAATAATTTCATTTATCATTTATGGTTTTTATCATCTTATGTTTTTTGAGAGGTGATAAACTGGCAAAATGCATATTTAATCTGTATTTGCTATAAGTAAAACTGCCTCTGAAGTACTGGACATTTATTTCTACAGCTGGTTCTGAATTCAAATGCACTGATTATAAATAATTCCTGAGGCCCATGTAATATTTATGCAGGAAATCTGAAACTTCATGTCATGTTTGGAAAAATGAAACACAGAGGGGAAGAGGTTACTTTTCCACTGAACCAGTGAAGGCTGAAATATCTGTGGTGGTACTACCAGTGCACCTCGAAGAACCTGGGATTAGTGGTTGTTGCACTGCCATTGCTGAGGGACCTGAAATTCTTTCCCTGACAATGCACACCATCTGCATAATATCTCTTCAGTCCATCCCCCTCATCCAAGCCCTGCACAAGACTGCTGGCTCTTATGTAAAAAACAAATTGCATCTTCGTAGATCTATCCAAGTGCTTGCCTCCACTTGACGGAATATAGAAAATCAAATGACTTTGATGGTTGCTTTTTTGCTTTATTATTTTTTGGCAGGGATTGTTAGGTATGCATTTACTACACTGACTTTCTCAGTAATTACTGTACCCTTAGTTACTCCTGTGTGTGTTAAATTTAACTGTCCATCTTTCAGGTGCGAATTACCTTACCTGACTTCAGGCATCTCCAATTTGGACAGCTATGGCTGAGCTAGGTTCCCCTAAGAGTCAACAGGAAGAAATAGATACAAAAAAGATAACAAATCTGATGACAAAGCCAGGAAGGACTAAGGTGATGCTGAAAGACAAAATTGTAACTCAAAACAACCATGAAAAGCTGTGATAAATGCAAGCTTTTGCAATTAAATGGATCTGATTGGTTGTGAAACCGTAAGCTAGGCATAGGTCTCCTATGGGTGACACTGGATTACAAGCTGAACATGAGCCCACATTCAGGTCAACAGGATCAAGTTCTCAAGGAAAAGGCCTGGGAGTATTAAAACTAAGAGATCCTTCCCACTGCTGTGTCCTGTTTCAGGAACAGTAATTCCCCTTGCAGTCAAGGGTGGAGTACGTACATAGGGTAAATACCCCAAGCATGATGAGAAAACATGACCAAAGAAAGCAGTGGGATCATTTCTTCTCAAGAGAAGATTGAGGAGGACTATGCTAACAGTCTTCAAAAAGGAACAGAGCAGCCTATTATCCATATTTATAGCAGGGAGGACAAGAAATTATTGACCTGAGGTGAAAAAAAAAAAAGCTAATTGAATTGCCAAAAGACTTTTGAATGCTAAGAATACTAAAGAAATGGAATAAATGGCTTTGACCAGATCAGGATCTCCATCTCAGGAACCCTTTAAGAGACAGTCAGGAATGTTGTGGGAGAACAACAGACTCTATAACTTGCCAAGCTATTTTTTCAGCTTTATTTTCCTACAGTTTTGTGCGTAAGCAGCTGATGCAGAAGGAAATAAATGCTTGTGTGGCACACCACAAACAGCAGGTGATCTAAGCACTAAATGGCTTGCAGTTTCATGGACCTCGGGTTTATCCAGACAGCTAGAACATCACACAGCACTAAAACCAAAAGCAGCAGGCTATGTTAAACTGAGCAAGAGTTTCAGGTGCTTTTATTGCAGGACTCTAAAAACCAGCTTAAATGTCAAATGAGGTTCCAGTAAATGGAATGTTAGAAAATAACCATTCCTTATCACTAAGGTCCACAAACCTCCTCACATTATTGAAACTTATAGTTGGGTTATTTTAGAGAAGACTATGGCCAGAAACTCCCAATGTTTTAATTGACAGAAAAGAGTATGGGGGTGGCAATGGCCATTTTGAACCAGCAGCCTAAATCTGCACCAAAGGAATATTTAGGAGCAAATGATATTGCTCAGGTCATTAAGTTAGAACAGCAGTAGGAAAGGAAACATATTATATCCCTACTCCTTTCCAATAGGACAGGGAGCATTTATATTCTACCCTTCCCCTTCCTTTAATCTTATTGCCCAAGTCTGATTACTTTGGAAGACTAATACTAATGCTAAAGCAGGTGAACCTCGACTAAACAACTAGGATGTAGGAAACCAACATCACGAAAGGCAAGCTGCAAATGAATGTGTTGGAAAAGGTGCACAATTGGAGTTGATTATTTAGGGCAACAATAAATACAATAGAAAGTCTCATTAAGGCAAACCAGAAACTGAAAAGGTAGAGAAGAACAGTGGTTTAAAGCTTTGGCTAATGCAAAGAAGACAGTTATGGAAAGCAAGGACTTTGAAAGCTGACAAGGAAAGAAGAAAAGAATCACTAATCCAATTTTGACTGACAAGTGAAAATTATGCTACCTGACAAGAAACGTGAATGAAAAGATCTAGACTCATCTTTTTGATCCAGACATTTTCTGATGGCAAGATTACCAGAAGAAAAATCCTACAGCAATATTTGGAAACCATTGGGGCAGTTTGCATTTAACACACTAGCCTCTTAAGAATAAATGGGTTCTTTTTCTGAGAAAAGGCATTTTAAAAAGATGACAGTGTTACAGATGCTGATCTTTAGGGAATTAACTGTTGAAGCGCACTGTAACATAAGGGACTTACAGCAAATGTAATTCTCATTCTGGTTAGCAGGGCAAAGACATTGAAGAAGAGTAGCTCAGGTAGGAGGGACAAGCTAGAGCTTAGGTAAATGGCTAGAAACCAGAAGCAACGTCTTACTACATTAATGCTATGCCCATATGTTAATGACTTGAAGCACTAAAAGGCCTAAAAACTTCCAAGCTAAACTGTATTGAGTAGTGCATCCAAATAAAATCGAAGACCCTAGCTGAGCACCTAGCATTCCTGTTTAAGACAAGAAAATACAGGTTTCCAAAAGACAGGGATACAAGAAGGCCATTGAGCAGGAAACTCCCTGAATCCAGGCAACATAGAAACACAGAATGGTTTGGGTTAGAAGGGACCTTATGGTTTGGGTTGGAAGGGACCTTACAGACCATCTAGTTCCAACCCCCTGCCATGGGCAGGGACACCCTCCACTAGACCAGGTTGCTCAAAGCCTCATCCAGCCTGGCCTTGGAGACAGCCAGGGATGGGGCACCCACAGCTTCTCTGGGCAACCTGTTCCAGTGCCTCACCACCCTCTCTGTGAAGAACTTCTTCCTGGTATCCAATCTAAACCTCCCCGCTTTCAATTTAAACCTATTACCCCTTGTCCCATTACTACTTGCCCTTGTAAAAAGTCCCCTCCCAGCTTTCTTGTAGTCTCCTTCAGGTACTGGAAGGTGCAATAAAGTCTGTCTGGAGCCTTCTATACATCATGAAACACAGGACTGTATATAAGCTTCTCACCCCTCCAGAGGTTTCATGTCCAACCAAGCACTCCTTTCCCTAGTCTGGAACAAGAAATTACAGCAACTCTTATAACAATGGAAAAGCCTAGGAAAGTTGTCTTGGAAAAGTGATCATCTTGCCCATGGTAGGGGGGTTGGAACTAGATGATCTTGAAGGTCCCTTCCAACCCAAACCCTTCTGTGATTCTATGACCATTCCTGTTCAAATTCAGCTGAGGAAACATAATTAATTTTTTTTTTCAGCCTATAACAAAGCAGAGCCATATGGGACTTTAAGCCAATCCCCAAAGAACTGCTATAACCTTGGCCTACAGAAACAGATTCTATCTTGCTATCTTTAAGTCCTGAATTTTATGTTCCTGTCCATGTGGTGAGAGTTTCAAAAATAAATGCTACATCAAGAACGAAAGTCAGTAAGAACAATGCTTACCCTGGCATGAGGGTATTTCTGTAGGAAGAGAAGGTTGAGACTGGTGGAAGTGAACACAGTTCTCCCATATGCACAAGCAAGTGTTCTTAGCTGCTACTGGGCTACCATGGAAGATTAAAGTTGTAGTCCACAACTGCTCCAGCTCAAACCTTGAGCAGAAAATGTGCAACCGCTGTTTGTGAGAATCTAAACATCTATTCCTATACAGCTAAACAGAGCAGCTCAAAAATATTTTTCTTGATCTAAAGTCAAGTGCATAGCTTCGTTTATATCCACTGAATTCTCTTCAGTGCAAAACTGCGAGCCTCCAAGCATTAGACAAGTGCCTGACATGCTATCCCCCATACCCTTTCTGTCTCTTCTTTCAGAAGCAGCAGACTACCAGAGGCCAAAACTGAGACAGGGAAAATGCTAACAGTTAAACAGGATGGATGATCCTGGACCTGAAAAATCCCTTTGGGGAGCCAGGGATGCCACTCTGTTTAGTTTACAGAGCCTAGCTTTTCAGGTGGAGGCCACGAGGGACACTTACACAGCCTACAGCATTCCTGTAATTGCAGACAGAACATGGAGGCCTCCAGTGAATTTAGGTGGTGTCAGGAACCGGCTGCTGCTGGGAGAGAACAGGCAAAGAGATTTGGATCACGACTCTGGGCTTGAGCGTGTTAATCCCTCTTTGAATCTGGCCGCTCAGTTCTCTGCTGGTTAAATGAGGCTATTATTTCTTGCCCGCTTCCTGAGGCAGTTGCAAGACTAACTGCAGAACTGCGAGGCAATCGGATACTTCGATATGTTGCTATCAGCACCCCTGGGGACCTTCTGCCTCTGGTAAGCAGAAATCCTGCAGGAGCTGCCAGCACGCAGAGCTCTTCCTCAGACTTCCCATAACGGGCCGTTGCTTAGCCACAGCGCAGTCCTGGGAGGTTGTATGACTCCAGATGTCAGCGTGTGGTTAATCTTTGCGTGGGCAAGGTGCCAGAGGTACAAATGTCCGTGTGTAATTACCGTTCTCTCATGACTAAACACCAGCCCGTGCTCAGTGCCTGGCTATACGAGAAACTCTTTACAGCTTGGAATCCTCCCCGCTTCCTGCTTGATCAAGAGCTAGTTGATCTGGTGACAGTATTTTAATGACTGATTTTGTATGAAAAAGCGAAGCATGACGTTACTGTGCTAGCACCACATTTTAAATGGTATTTACTTGCAAGAAGAGTATGCCCTGTGAACCAGGGCAGTATGCCCAATATTCTTGTTACGGGAATATGAATTTGTATTTTCCCCCCCTCCCTGTAGTTTTCACAGTTTCTACTAATACATTTCTTCAAGTGAAGAACAGGAGAGCCCTCCTGTGGCTAATTTAACACCTGTGATATAGCACAGATGCTGTGTATGGCAGTAAAAAAATATATCATATGTAAGTTTTCTTTTGTCCTTACCTTTGGTCTGACCCCCTTTAAATATGGGTGATTTAATGAACCTCAAATTTGTTTTCCAGGCAGTTATATCTCAGGGTTTTTTCCCCTCTACTTAAAATGAACAAGCCATTCCTCATACCATATCTGTGCTTCATTTCCCAGTTTTGACAATAGGAATGTAAATTATAAAGTAACCTTCTCTGAAATGTTTCTTTTGTGGGCTGTAGGGCAGAAGAGAAGCATATGGGGGATTTATTATGCACAATGACCTCATTCTTTCCAAGTTTCCTCCCTCTCAGAAGACATATTTGCAATTCACATACACAGTTCAAAACTAGTAGGCTACAAGTCTATTGTATGTAGACACACACGGGGCTTTTTACACCCCCGGAAGACAACAGGTGACAAATCGGTGGGAGCGTTCACATTATTTTTGCATTAAGGCTCTCTCTGCAACCAAATGAAGCTAACAAGCATCTTAAGTAACCCCTGGTTTCTGTGTGAGCTTCTCAAAGGCACTGCACAGATAAGACAGTCAGGCCGTCGACGGGCCATTTTTAAGAAAAAAATTACTCATGCCTTATATGCTTTTGGTGCCAAATGGATAAGTTTGAGGTCAAAAAAGGGAATCAACTGAGCTCTAATGTTCCCTTCTTTCTACTTACTATCTAATGCAGGGATAGATTAATCTAAGTCTTGTACTGACATCAAGTGAGCTTAACCCTTTAGGGGTTTAACCCTTAGGATTCACTCATTACTATGAGTGTTTAACCCTTAGGAATCACTCATTACTATGCAGGTAAGACCTCAAAGGAATCAATCTTTAAGCCTCTCAAAGACACCCCTGTTCTACTCTGTCTGTAATGCACACATCACTTTCATCTCCTCTTCCTCCACATCTATTCAGTGGTGTTTTTGTTCCCTTCCTCATTACACCTTTTTAACTAGCGTGAACAAATGCTGCAGAGCAGATGCTGCTGGCCCAGTAGCTGCGGGATACTGGATCTTGAGAAAGATTAGGGTGGAAAGCAAATATTTTCGTTTGATTACTACATTTGTCTTTTTCTGCACACGAATTATTTTTCACATAACATAAATGTGTTGTGACTGAGAAACACAACTTGCCAAAACACCAGTCAATAATACAATTTTTGGTGTTCATAGCTGTCCAGTCAGTCAGTAATAACACTGCAGAATATTTTATGACTAAAGGATGAATACTTTGGGAAACTTCTGATCAAGGTACAATCTATTACCACAACCCACCAGATATGTGTATCTGACATATAGTTATCACAAATTTTACTCTTAAACAGAACAGAAAAAGAATGTTGATACCACAGATCTAGAGGCTTCATGTGCAGCAGCTCTCTGAACCAGCTCAGATAAAGCATCATGAAAGCTTGACCAAATTGATAGATGAGATGATAAAAACATAGGAAAACTTAACCTCTGTTTTCAGAAGATAAGACTTTTCCCAAAGCTAGGAGGACTGGAATTAAGAACACTAGATTGCCTTCTACAGGGGTGACCTAGGCCAATTGTGTTTAGCAGTATTGGATGTTAGGATTTTCCTAGAAGTAAAATAACTGATTTAGGTACCTATCTTTCAGTCCTAGCCTTGCACTCTTTTCTTCACAATGACCTGAATTCAACAGAGTAAGTGGAGAATGTTCTCAACCCAGATGAGAGATTAAACTTTCTATCTGCATATTATCAAGTGGTTTGAGCCTCCTTAGGCTGATAGATCTCTGGACAACAGATAAGAACCTCTCTAGAAGAACTTGCACCAGTCTGACCACCTTCAGCCCTGTCTTAAAAAAGTAACATGCGGACCAAACTGATGGCTTCTAAAGATGTGGCACTGCTTCACGTAGTGCACTGATACAGCCACCTAATGACCAGCCTGTTAAATCAATGCTTAAGATATTAAACTATTTTTAATTTTTGAAAATAAATTCTATTTATCTCTTAGTTTCTCTAGACAAAGACACATTCTTTAGCTAGGTGTCAATGGATTTGAAGCCAGACTATTTTCCCAATTTGTTATTCTATCTTCATTAGTTCACTCAGTCAGAGGTGATAGATGAGTTGAAAATTTGCAAGAGACAAATCAAACCCATTTGAGAAAGATCAGCAGTTCATCTGAGTGCCTGGAGTCTGAAAGGTTGGGTCATTTCAGTAAATCTGCTTTAAAAAAAAAAAAAAAAAGGTAGAGAAATGCCTTCACCTTACACTACCAATGTGCTCAGTAGGCAGAAAGTTGCCATTTAACTCAGATATGGTACAATGACATTCTTTTAAAGTGGGTTTATTTTTATTTTTTTTAATAACAGGCTTGTTCCACAGTGAAGAGCCGGACTTATTTACAAATATTACATTTTTTTCTGGTCTCCGGTTAGATATGTACGAGTTCTCACTGTGTTCTGGCTGCAGTACACAAGTACACTCTCATTCGTGTGTATACACACACACGTATATTGTATATTTAGGAACATGAATAATTTGCCTTAGAAGAATAGCAACAATGATTTTAATAGGCCATCCTTAAGCATAAAATTGTAATCAAAATGAGAGCGAAGGTTGTGTCTCTATTTTGTTTGCTGAACAAATGCCTGAAAATCTAGAGCCATGAAGTCTAGAGCTGAAAAAATTAGACTGAAAGTGTTCTTTGAGATAAAATACAATTAATCTCAGGGACATAGGATTAGAAGGAATTTCCCACTGGTGTATAGGGATCCCTGTTAGGTATGGAAAGTTATTTTGCTTCCTCAGGTTACAAGAGCAAGGCCTGAAAATCTAAGAACCTCCTTCTGTTCCATGCATTTTGTGCCACAGAGCATAATTACAAATGGTTTGATATAGAGGTGTTTTGAAATACTGGTAGTTCTTGCCAGTTGCTTAAAAATCACATACCTCTTCATTTTAATTCATCCATTTAATTTTTAAAATCAAATTAACTTTGATGTTTTTATTATTTTGCTGTCATTTTAGTAATTCAGATCTTCAAAGGTAAGAACACATTAGCCATTCAAAGTAAAAAAATCAAATAAAGCTACACTCCCTGCTTTCTAATCAGAGCTTTCATCTGCACATTTATGATCTCAGGAAGAAGCCAAATTAGTCCTAATTGCCTCTAATTTAACTTGGCCACTCAAATAGGATATGAGCTCACATTTTATCATACTGTAGATATTTTAATCGTTAGCGTACACAGACTGGAGAGTTTGCTGTACACTGCAAAAAGGCTATCTTATCATAGAGAGGTTAAACCATGTAGAAACAGACGTGATTCTAATTTCTTTTAAAACTACAGATTTTAGCCAAAACGTGTTCTCCATTTGATGCTGACTGAAAATTGTGTGCTTGAAATGATTCTTTAACATTCAGGTTTTTTTTAACCTTCAAGTGGCCTAAAGTAATTTAAATTGTTTCAATATCATGCAGTTTTACATGAGGAGAAGATTTTTAGCTTTAAGACTTTATGGAAAGGCAGGTGCTGCCAGAAGAGCCCTGTCAGCTTCTTGGGCAGACCTGTGCTGCTGGCTGCTCCTGCCTGGCTGGCTGGGGGCTGCAGCCCCACAGCCTGCACAGCGGCAGCTGTTCAGGTCCAGCTGCAAGGCAGGCTAGTCCTGCCTTTAGCTCCCACCTAAGTAGCTGCTGAAGTTCTGTAGGAGAACTTGGAAATACTCAAGGACAGTCAAAGGGCTCAAGCACGGGTGTTTGCATCAGTGTGCTGGATCAGCATGAATCAGAATTTCTCTAATTTTGCTTAGCATATGTTAATTTTGATTTTCTACTCCAAGTAAAATACCTAATTATCACTTTAGCTGTCTTTTCCTCTTGCTTAATTATCTACCAGCTTACATCTCCTGATAGTATCTTGCATTTGAAGTGAGATGATCAAATGTAGTTAAACACTTTATAAGAATAATCTTTCAGAATGTTTAAAGCTTTTTGCTCTGCAATGCTGATACTCCTTAGAGAGCCCGTGAAGGCAGTGGCAAGTCGGGAATATTCCTGACTACAAACTAGAGAGGGAGCAAATGTTACACATTTACTTCAAAGCAGAAGCGCTGGGCAAGATAAATTTTGTAATCAGAAACCCTTGAACTGGCAGCCTATTCCAAAAAGTTATGTGTAACTGGAGAATGTGAATGCCACGCAAACTCTGTATTTAATAAATGTTCAAAATTGGAGTGCTTTTATTACTGGAAATTATTGGAAAATCTACAGACCAAGCATTATTCATAGCAGTTATTTGGCAAGTAAATTTGGATAATGGAAGAGTCGAGAAGCAAAGGAATCACAGTTGTTAGTTACTAACTATAAGCTATTTTCCTCCCTGTCGTGCTTTAACCCCAGCTGGCAACTAAGCACCACACAGCCGCTTGCTCACTCCCCCATGGCAGGATGCGGGAGAGAATCAGAAGGGTAGAAGTGAAAAAACCTGTGGGTTGAGATAAAGACAGTTTATTAGGTAAAGCAAAAGAAGGAATTCATTCACCACTTCCCACTGTCAGGCAGGCGTTCAGACATCTCCAGGAAAGCAGGGCTCCATCACCCATAATGGTTACTTGGGAAGACAAATGCCATCATTCCAAAGGTTCCCCCTTTCTTCCTTCCCCCAGCTTTATATGATAAGCATAACATTATAGGGTATGGAATGTCCCTGTGGTCAGTTGGGGTCAGCTGTTCCAGCTGTGTCCCCTCCCAGCTTCTTGTTCACCCCCAGACTATGCCCTGGTGGGGTGGTGTGAGAAGCAGAAAAATCCTTGACTCTACATCAGCACTGCTCATCAATAACTGAAACATCCATGTGTCATTACACTCTTTTCAGTACAAACCCCAGACATCCCCATACCAGCTACTGTGAAGAAAATTAACTCTATCCCAGCCAAAACCAGCACACTCCCCTACACGGAGAAGCTCACACTACTTCACTTGTTATTTTCATTTGTTAAGGAGGATGTTTTCAGCAATATAACATTGCAGTTTATAACTCTACTATGTAGAAACTTAATTCTCTCCTGCTTTTGGAGGAGTGTCCCTAAATCAGCCCACGCCTCTACTGGGCACTTAAACTGCTCTGGGACTGGGAAAGAGGGCAGTGCATGTAAGCGTAAGCAGAAAACTCTCTTCCATCTGTCACCTGGAATGATGACTGGTAATTCACCTGCACAGCGAGATGGAAACCCGAACACATGGGCATGCTGGGTGGTTTTCCTTAAATAAATCAAAGAAATTTCTTCCCTCCCCACAGAGCAGAGAAATCATCTAGAACAAGACTGCTTTTACCCCCCCCCCCCCCCCCCCCTTTTTTTTTGTTCCCCAGGAAGTGGGGAGATAAAGTGACAAGAACTACAAAATAATATCTACAAAAGTGTTTCTTAGATGGGATTGAACATAGCAGCATTTTCCACCAGAGGCCTCTGTACCCCCTGGCTCTCCAAGCATGAAAACAGCTCCCACCTCAGTGCTGCGTTTCCAGGTTCACTAACGCATGTGGCACCAGCGGTGGGCATCTTCAGGTATAAATATAGCGTATTCCAGCACTGCATTCTCCCACCTTCGCCTGTGCTGTCTCAGCTTTTATTTTGAACATCATCATTCTAGACGGAGCAAAATACCCCTGACTTTACACTAGAGGTAATAAATAAGACAATCCAGCATTGTAAAAGCCATTCTTTCAGAAAACTGCCAAAGCTCACTGTGTCATCTGATGGACACTTCCAAGAGCCTCGTGGAGGGAGGAGGCCACGAAGATGCCAAGTTAATGTGATGGGAGAACATTAAATAGGTATTCATGAGAACTTTTGAGACATGAGGTGAAACATCAGAAGTCAGTCACTGAGTTATAGATTATCTGGATTAATATTTTGCAAGCGTGCTCCATCACAGTATTTTTAAAAATATATATATTTTCTCTATGCTTTTTGGATTCCTTATTCATATGCACTAGGAGTTAACTGGTTGTAGTTTTGCAAACAGAGGAGATTTTTCAATGTTACAGGTAGCAACACCAGCAAGAATAACGAAAGGACTATTCTTTAATAAAGACTAATAAAATTGCTAGGGAAATAAATAAGTGTCTAGTATTACAGCCTTGAACGGGCCAAGCCAGAGTTTTAGCTGTGGATGGATAACTCGAGGATGAAGACAAGTCAGCTCAGTCAAATCAGCACATTTTTGATGGCACATCTGTCAGAGGGAATATATCACAAGAGAAAGATGTGTCCAGGATACAGAACAATTGGAGAACTGGTTCTCCCTCCCCCAGCATTCAAGTGAATAGCCAGGTGCAGGTTTCCACTCTGAGATCAGAGAATTCTTGGCTCGCGAAAAAACAGCGATCTCAGGATGATTAACTAATAGTTTCCCTGGAGAGGTTAATGCTGGGGAAAGGGTCAAGAGAAATAGCAATCACAGGGCTTGCAGCCCAACTTCTCCCATTTGGGGCCTACTGGATCACAGATGGGAAGCAAAGGCAGTTGTCAGAACTCTTTCCAACTGCTGTTCCTCATCTTGTAGAATAACCCAAAAATATTCAGTGACACTAAGGTCTGCTAGCACTAAGGACAAACTAAGCATCTTAGGTTTCCAAATTTTAGAGTAATTTGGATTTTGTTTTAAAAAGCAATTTACTAAGAAGAGTTTGGATGTTTCTTTATAGCTGAGGGAGAAATATGATCTGATTCCAAATTATCCTGAAAACATTGGGTGTTTTGGAAGCAGAAAATATTCTTGCTGAACTCCTTCAGAGAAGTGGCTTTAAATCAGAATTAACCCCAAAGTTTCCAATTCCTCATAACCAAGAAGAGTTAAGATTCAGCATTTCTACTAATGAACTAAGGCTTCAGTTTGCATTGTTGTATGATTTCCCTTGTGCTGGCCATTTAAATATATTAAATGTAATTTAGTTACAGTTCTGCTATCACTTTTTTTTTTTTTTTTTTTTTTTTTTTTTTACAGTTCTCACTGGTATATGCTGCCATCATTGCTCTGTTGCAGAGGACGTGTTACTACTTGACAGGTTGTGTTGTTGCAAGTCAGAGAGTGTTTTCCCCTTATTATTTTGTTTACTTGCTTGTGTGGGAAGACAATCAAGGACCAAGTATGGAGACATGTCATGCATGGAGGACTGGCATAGAATAAGAGCAACAAGACTCCTATCATCCTGATCACAAGTCTCTCTCTTCCTTGCTTGAGATTTCAGCACACTTAATGCTTTTCTCAGGTGGCATTTGCTGAGCCTCTCCACCATATATTTTGTTTTCTAATTGCTAGTTACTGACTGAAGGCATTACAGCTAATGCCTGCAGCAACTTGGCAAATTTCACCTCCTTACTGCTCAGGGCATCAATGAACAGATTGTTGACACCAGTTAGTTGTTTGCATTTTGTTGCATGATATACAACTTCCTCCTGATCTGCAGCTAATGCCCTCCACAGCATGCCTACAAGGTGACACTACTGACATCCTTGCTTTTCCCATAGGGACTCAAGGTATAAAGACCTGAAGGGCACCAAGTGAGATCCTGCCAGTTGGATAATTGCATACCTTTGCCTGTGTTTAAGCTGAGATCCTAAGTACTCACAGGTGGGAAGGAAGACCAACTGGAACACTGTCATGACATTCATGTCATCTGAATGCTCATCAACATTGGCAACATTTGGTTTTTAAGTTATTCAGAAAGAATATACAGAAGAGCAAAGAATACAGCACTTGACACACTGGCACATTAGCGCCCCCATTCTTAAGGCTGTACTCGTTTTGTTCAGAAGAGGTTTGTTTTCCTAGTGAAGGAGTTGATTCCCCATACCCCAGTCTACTCAAGCCTCTGGTGATCAAGCTTCATGCCAAGGTGGTTTTGTTTTTTTTTTTTTTTATACTGTCTACTAATCTGGGTCAGGTAGCTGAACCAGCTGAAAAATTAATGGTTTGCGTTGCCTTAGCTTTTATTTGGGTTTGGGATAAGAACCATCTGACTGTAACAGGATTTCTGCTGCAAATGGAATTCAGCAGGGAAACGTCTTCTGGTGGTCTACAGAGAGGGACAGGAGAAGAGTCATCCCATGGACTGCCTTATGAACTTCTATCAAATGTAGGCAATTTTGTAAACCCGAAGCAACATAAGCTGGCAGCTCTGGGAGTACAGGAATCCTGCATTTCTGTCTGCACTCCCCTGCTGCCTCGATGGGTGATTTTCAGAAAGTTTTGACATCCTAGCAGTAAAAATGCTTAGGATGCTTTGCTCAGCAAAGCCTAGAACATTGGCCCCACATGACTTTTATGAGATCTCTTAGCCATGCCTAGGTCTGACACAGCCAAGACCTGAAACGTTTCCTGTGGTCAAATCAACGTGATGTAGCTGTGGTAAGATATAGGATAACTGTGCACATGGCAAACCACTGGTGCAGGAGTTACTGTGTTTATAATAAAGACAGTAGATTACTCTCCTCCTGAAAGAAGTACCTGTGTTAAGCTGTAATAACTGTACAGTCATGAGTTTTCTTACCTTACAAGACTATGGGAAAGTTCTGTCTATTTGATGATGTAAAGCTACATGTATTACTGTCCCAGCTGAGCTATGTGACAGTAATACAGTCATGTATTAAAAATGACAGTATCTATATATTATCTTAATTGCATTAATCAAGATAATTTATACCTTCTATGACTGTTTGGCAATAGAGTGTAAAATACTAATTAAAGATTTGCATGAAATGTAAGGATGAACTCAACTGTGTTTCAAGTTTAAAGAAGAGTGATAGAAGTATAAATCATTCTTTCAAATAGGCCTGATATATAATAAAGTAAATGAAATAGCAGATACTTTATGTTCCAGGTTTGTTCTCACAGGTTGGGAGAAAAAACCCCCAATCTTTGAAAAAACTGAGGTGAAGAGACAACGAGGTTAAGATTCTGAGGTTTGAGGTGTTATTTGCAGGGTTGATTTCCTGTTCAGAATGTAGCAAAACCATGCATGTGGTCACACACATGCTGGTCTCCTATCTTTATCCTTTGAAAGAATCAAACCTGTAAAACTGCTATGATTTTAGTTCTCTGCCTTAGGAATGTATAATAAACTGCTCTGCTGAGACCTCACCTGCAGTCCTGCCTCAGTTCTGGGGCACTCAACATAAGAAGGATATCGACTGGCTGGAGTGAGTTCAGAGGAGGCCACCAAGATGCTCAGAGGGCTGGAGCACCTCTGCTGTGGGGACAGGCTAAGAGAGTTGGGCTTGTTCAGCCTGGGGAAGAGAAGGCTCCAGGGAGACCTTATAACAACCTTCCAGTACTTAAAGGGGGCTTATAAGAAAGACAGGAGCAAACTTCTTAGCATGGCCTGTTGCGATAGGAAAACGGGGTAATTGTTTTAAACTAAAAAGAAGGTAGATTTAGTCTAGATATAAGGAAGACATTTTTTACTGTAAGAGTGATGAAACACTGGAATGGGTTGCCTAGATTGGTGGTAGATGCCCCATCCCTGGGAACATTCAAGGTCAGGTTGGATGGGACTCAGAAGCCTGCTCTAGTTGAACGTGTCCCTGCTCATTGTGGGGAGGCTGGACTAGACGACCTTTAAAGGTCCCTTCCAACTCAAACTATTCTATGATAAACAGATTTCAGTGTGTTACAATTACTTTCTCAAAAGAAGAATCGTTTAGCTAAGGAAGCATGCATTATTGGATTTTTTTTCAAATATTTAAACCTCACCTGATGATTAAATATCTCATTATGGGATCTGCATGCTTCTAAATTCCTCAGGGACTACACATGCGACTTTTGTACAGAGTTTTATTAATTTTCATTCTGGATTGCTTGAATCTTTTTGCTGCAAATTTTTGATTAATTCTTTACTCATGGCTTACAATCAGTCTCAGGGGAACCAGGCCAGCAGGCTCAGGCTTTTGAAATTTTCTGGTAAGAGCTTAGAAATAAAAGTAAACAGATCTGGAGCCAGTAAGGTCCAAAGTTTAGTTCTACTAGAGGTTTTGACTCTATAGAGTTTAATACACATGTAAAAGTGCCATCTAATTTTTAAAATAAAAACCATTATTTCCTTGTGCTTCTATTAAACATTACTTTACAAATCGTGTTAAGAAAGACAAGGGTCTAAGCAGAAGCAAGAGGATCTTGACAGAAGTGTTGTAAGAGGAAGTCAGGAATTCAAAGGAATGAAATTTAACAGCAGCATTTTGGAAGAGACAGCATTTTTACAACAAGCTGGAGAGATAGTAGTGTCACAGGGGAAAAGATGTGAAGCTAAGCTATCTGTTTAACAGGAAAGTAATCTCAGCCCTCATTCAAATTGCTGTAAAGGGAAAACGAGAGAAAATTCATGCAGAAATATGAATATGCTTTGGATACAAAAGCTAAACCATTGGTACTGACATAGAGAAGATAAGTTCAGAGCAGTAGCCCTTCAAGCAAATGCTTGCTTGAGTACGTAGAAATCCTAAATTAAGTGACTCAGTGTTTTCTTTTTTTTTAATCTGCAGTTCCTCTGTACCCCTTCTTTGGAAAAGCTTGAGTAGTCCCATATTTCTTCAGTTCTACCTATTGTCTGAGAAATAGCTGATGACTAGCATTTTACTAGGGTTGTTTGTAAGAGAAATACAAGATTGGTATGAACAAAGTCTGAATGGAAATGTGAGTGTGAGACAGTGATATGCATTAATTGCTGCAGAGCATTATATGTGTCCTTTCATGTCGATGACTAGGTAGGAAGAATAAGCCAGACTAATGATTAGGGGACAACATGAAAAAGAACAGCTAAGACAAGAGAACCATGAAATGCAAAAATCTTGCCCAAGATTTACAAAGGCTAAGCCAAAATAATGAGATGAAAGAAACCTAAACACCATCCACACCTAGGGGGGACAAAACACACATTCAAAATTCAGGTGATTGCTGCCAAACACAAAAGAAGCAAGAGAGGTAAGGACAACATATCCAGCATCCCTTGTCCTGGCCAAACCACGTGGGCAATGAATAAAATCTGTAAGTACAGGGACATGAGATCAGTTTTATTTATGGTAACCATCACATTCTCCTTTCATAGGGTCTCACACTGAGTTTTGTTGTGCTATTTCCCTACAATATTAACCACAACACCGCTATACATGATGGGGTTTGCAGAGCAGAGGTACCACCCCACATAGAAAGCACCTGCTGGTCCTTCTCCCCTCTTTATAGGGGGTTTTCCGCCACATATTTAGTGGAGAAGTAGGTCCAAGACAGTATGTATAACAATTAAAAAAAGAGAATAATTATACATCACCAGCTGCCCAAATTAATTTTTTCATTGTTTTGTTCCTCTCACCACCAAACGAATGGATAGTGAATTCTTTTTTAAAGTGTTAAAAACAACTAAACTCTGTGAAACTACGATGCCTCTACCAGTGCTGTAAAAGGAATGACTTCACAGCGGTGGGGAAAAAAACACGATTAATTTAACTGTAGAGCATTTTATATGACAGTAGAGGTACCACCTTATGCCACTGCTGCAATTCCAGAAAGTTTTATCTACTTTCAGTTGTGGTCTATAAAAAGGCTGTGCTAGTTCTCAAACAATAAGTGAAGGCAGTTGGAAAAAAGGCACCTACCTTAATTATCACCCAAGCACTACTATAAGGGAATTTTCAAATATATGTAAATCCCATCACACCTAGCAATACACTGAAGTGAATTTTATAGGCCAACCTGAAGATGCAATAGAGAAGGGAATTAGAAGCAAGAAATAAAACCCCTGTATACAGCACAACTTTGGAATATTTCTATGCCAATTGGTGTTCAGAGCAAAATAATTTGCTGAAATACTTGGCTGTAACAGACCCAGCTCTTAAACCTTGCTTGTAAAGGGGTATTGCCAATTATTCTGATTTTTTTTTTAAGTGAAGCAATGTTCCATCTGCACTAAGCATGCCTGAGTATGTTTCCAAGTTTTCAATATACTTGAAATTAAAGTCTTGATGTTATCCTACGTGTTCCTCAGTGAAATCAAGTGTGCGTAGATGCTGTAGGTACAGGTGCAATTCCATATCAAGTGTTTTTTCCAGAGAGAAAGCAATTTCTTGTATGCACATTAGCCAAACTTTCTTCCATAAAATAAACCCTACTTTATTTTTAACTATTCTTACTAGATTTTGGAATTAAAAAGATGGAATTTTTCTTCTATAAACATCAGGACCAAACCTATTTGCGCTACTTGTTTTACCAGCATTCCTCTGTGGTGTTACAGTTGCAGTACGTGTCATTTCTCCAAGCATGGCACTGACGTCACTCAACAATTTTAATATTTTTCCAAATGGATAACCCGGTTTTGAGAGTCTTGGACCATTAGAAAGAAAAATGAGAAGAAGGGGTCAGTTTTTTGATGTAATTCTTCTCATTTACAAATTCTCATCTTTTACCCCACTCTGTTCAGGGCAGTAACAAGCAATAGCAGCTTGTTCACATTTCCAGGCAGGAGCTGACACCGAGAAAAGCAGAGAAGCGGCTTTGGGCTGCTTTAAGTCCTGCTGAGGCTCCATTACTGACCACCCCACAACTCTCCCATCCTGTCTGTATCTCTCATTAATACCAGAACTTTCACTGACCGGCGGTAGCTTCACCTTTAACTTGCTGCGTCCTTGCTTTGATCAGTAACATGTATTTTAGAAGGGAGGAGGTGACCTTTAAAAAGTTGACATCATGCTCAAATGAGGAAAATAGAGGAGAATGAACTCTGGCAGGTTAAATGAAAAAAAAAACCCAAAACCCATAACAAGGCAGGCCAAAGAGTTTAAGGAACAACCTACAAAAGGCATAAAGAAGTAATAATAAATCCTTTTACAAAACTATCAAAAGCCCAAAGCCTTCTTGAAAGGCTGCAAAACAATAAATGGTCAAAGCACAAAAGAAACATTCACAGAAGATAAGGCCAGAGCAGATAAATTAAATGAATTTTTATACATAGTGGATGTGGAAGAGTTTAGAAAATTCTGCCACCAGAAATGTGCTTCCCTTCTGCCACACAAACACTTTTTTTTTTCTTTTAATGAATAATACCTCAAAAGATCTGCATTTAACTAAAGTGCAGAAAAAGCTATAAAACACATTCATCAGGACCAGAGGATATTTATCCAAGAGCTCAGAAGGAACTGAAGTGTGAAATAACTGAAGTAGCAAGTGCTGCATATAATTTCTTGCTGAAAACTAACCTTATATAAAACCAGGTGGCAAATGGGATGAAATTAAAAAACAAAAACCCACCCACCACCACACCCCACACTCTGGTCCTTTGTACTGTGTTAAGTGAGGTGAACTGTAAGAACAGAGTTTGTGGGCATATGAAAAATGGTATATTGAAGAACAGTCAACACAGCTTTTGAATGGTCATGACATGTCTCTGAGGGTTTCTGAAGACGTCAGCAGATATGTAGATGAAGGGGATAAAGTTGATGTAATCTCATTTTATTTTTCAAAAGGCATTGGTCCCTCATCAAAGGCTCAAACAAATGAAGCTGGGAGCAGCAGAAGGTCATCACTCGACTAAACTGATTAAATTTAGGCAACCTGAGGTAAATTAGGTTGACTTTATTGTTGGAGAAAGGTTATCTGTGAGCTCCCAAAAGAATTAGAACTTTCCAGATACTTTATTATTTTCTGTCCTGAAATATACCCTCATACCATAATTCTCTAGTCTTTATCATTCTAAAAGGAATCTAAGCAGTGCAGCATGGCCAGGTGGGCTGTCCTGGAAGCGGTTGCACCTTCCCCAGGACACAACAGAGCACATTTGAGAGCCTGCAGAGTTGTGGCAGGCTTAAGGAGCAAGAGGGAAAGATCCAAAGAGGAGACATGTGTCTAGGCCAAACTTTGCTCTGACCTGATCCTGATGTTGCTTCAAACCTACGTGTGGGTATCTTCCTCCTCTCCTAATAGAAGGCGTGTAGTAAAACCATTGAAATACGTTAAAGCACAAGTTCCCTGGAAGGGCAGATGGTCTGAGCTTGTTTAAATTGAGCCCTGTTCTCTAGTTGCATAGTGAGCAGCACAGTTTTTGAGGTTTTGTTTTTTAAGCTTTCATTACCTTTGTGTTGTACAATGTCTGCAATCTTACTGCTACTTACCAGCAAATAACCCAAAAGATGCATGCCTGTACTAAAAGTTATTTTTCCAGGCTGTTGTCACTGTAAGATCACCATTTTTTTGATCTATAATGACCATAAAATCCTCTAGAATTTAGGGGTTTTTTTTTCCATACTCTCAGAAAAATATTTGAATTGCATCTCAAAGCCCTAACTATTTACCCCTCTGACTAAATCTCACTGCCTTTCAGATGAGCTATCTACTGAGCTTGCAGCTCGGGCTCGGATTCACTTACCCTCTGTTCTTTATTTTTCCTTATTACTGGTGTAACTCTAATAGCACATGAGGTGCTCCACTGACAAAAAGTGGCACATGTTTCTTTATGGCCTGGCATCTGTGCGATCATTTCACATGCTCAAGGTAAAGACTAAATGGGACCATTATGTTTAAATAATAATTTACGCCCAGTTTACACTACTACAATCAGGTTCATGGCCTGATTGAGAAACACAAGAGCACAATATTGCTCGGGTCTTGCTAGTATCATGAGCAAGTGGGAATAATTGGTGCACCTTTCCCCGAGTCATCTCAAATGGAGCATTTGTGGATATATTTACACATACTGAGCTGCACCATCACCACTGCTGACATAACCTGCCCGGCTCCAATACAGTTATTTGTGCCAGCTGAGTAACCAGCCAAAGCGACTGGTCAAGCTGATGTAGCAGACACTAATGTACTCTGCAAATACATTACAGTTCATGGTGAGTATTTACCAAAATGAGCCTTTGCCTTCAAAAAATTAAGTCATAAATCCACATCCCTTTTGGTGTGCACAGCATCCAGAATAAAACAACCTCCAACAATCTGTTGTTGCTGTTCCTCTTTACGAGCATTGTAATAGTTGGGTACTACTAAGTAAGGATAGGATTGATAGTTATCTGCTTAATTCATGTGTTGTAAGTACACATTATGAAGCTGAGATGGAGCTGTGAAAGGAAATCCTCTCAACCTTCAAAGAAACAGTTGTCTTTCATGAGAGAACAGATGCAACATTTTCCTTACTAAACTGACTTTACTGTCAGGTGTAAATAATTTTTTCCTTTTCCTCCATGAGAAAACAAACAGACACCAATGGCATTGAACCTAGAGCACCCCTCTGTTATGGTGATGCTGTGAAGTGAGGCTACACAATTGTAGTTAAGCACCACAGGAATCACCTCAGTGGGCAGAGCCCAAGGACTGACTCCCGGTTCGTAACTGGGGAGCTCTGTGAAGGAAGCCCAGAAGGACTTCCCTGCGGTTATGCACGTTTGCTCACTGATGAGAGAAAATGGTCATGCTCCAGGGGAGGAAAACCTTCCTTAGACCCTCTTTTGGCCAAAGCCCAGATCTTATTGCAGAACTGAGTATTCCAAAGGCTACTTACTTGTATAATACATTCAGGAGAGCAGGGCTGATGGCACTGCAGCTGCCAAAACACGCAGTGCTGCTCTTCTTTCCACAGTGAAGCTCTCCAAACCAAGTCTGCTCACTTCCAGCCCTCCCTATCATCACCTACAAGCTGTGACTGGTTATATTGTCATGATCACCAAAGAGTAGCAGTCTGGAGTTTGCAGTTAGTGAAAAACAAAATTTCAGAAGAAGCTTCAAAAGAGCATCCTCTCAACCTGGCTGTCGTGCTGAGCCATGAAGGGCTAAACAGCATTCAGCACAAGCAGCGTTCACAGAGAACAGCAACCAGCTACAAAGGACTCGCAAACCACAGCTATATCTGCCTTTAAAAAACACAGTGCTAGAAGATAGAAAACCCTCCCTGAGCAGAAGAAAATTTCCTTTCTAAAACCAAGGGGGCTGTTTGCAGGCCATTTCCCACAGACGAGGAGCAACTGAAGGGCAGTAGGCAAGCTGCACATCCATTAACAGCTTGCTCTCCGTAACCTAACCTGTCCCTGCAGGGTGGGCGCAGGGGGAGGCACGAGGCTGGTCTTGCGTTGGAGTGGTGATGGTCTCCAGGGGACACCTGGACTCAACGACCCGGAGAGAGGTACACCAGGAATCATCGGTCTTCATCCTGCTCCCTTAGTGCATCTGTCAGGACAGTCCTTAACATTTTCATCCCATAACTCTTTAAAAAAAATAAAATGTTCCAGTCCCTTGAGCAGTCAGGGAGACTTGCAAGCGTAACCGCTGTTTGTGCGAGACTACAAGTTTACGTTCCCTCATGCTCTGAGGAGCAACAAATCTTGAAGTTGTGACACTTGGCTGTAAACAATTTGGAGGGAAGCCAAAACTGCCTGAGAAGGCAACTGGATTTGACTGCCCATCTCTGGGTGACTGCTCAGACTGTGGTATTATTGACAGGAATGTTTCACAACCCTCTCCAGCTGCTGTGCAGAGGTTGGGCTCTCCTCTCTGAGTGAGGGGGAAGAAAGGCCAGCAGCAGAGGACTCAAACTGGAGTCTGAATGGACTAAAGTATGGGATGCTTTCATAGTTATATAATTTCATGTTATTAGTATGCTGCATTAAATTAAGGCGTATATGTGTATGCCATATAATTATGTATCACAAGCATATATAGTGTGCATTTAAAATAATGAATTAATGGTGTATAATTTAAATCTGTGATCCACCTTTCATGTTGGTTCTTCTTTGAGAAGTAGGCCAGACTAGATGACCTCCAGAAGTCCATTTTATCCCAAGATATTCCATGAGTATCTCTTAAAGTCACTCACTATCTCAAGGTCCTTGCTCTAATTACTTGTTGGTTATACAGAACTGGCTAGCAGAGCCACTGACTGTTTAACACCCACCCTCCACCCCCCCGCCCTTATTTAGAGGAAGAAAGGCTGTCACAGTAAAAGAAAACAAGTTCCAAACACTGACCCTAAGAATATGTAAAAGCATCTTCACCTGTCACTTTGAATTCTCTCCTTTTAAGTGAACTCACATTTACTGAATCTGAATTTATGCACATTTTATGAATAAATCCACACATCATCGACCCACCTGAACTTGCCAGCCTGGCCACCACATTCATAAAAAGCAACTAGAATGATCAGATGACATAAGTTTGACACAGTGCATGCAAGGTGTACAGGTCTAATTTCAGTAACATTCATTACCCTTATAAGGTGACATTTCACCGGTTCGACCATCACTTTCATAGAAAAGAACCAGGCTAGAGTGGACTTCAAATGAAATTTAGTGGTTCAAGGTAATTATTTGATGGTAGACTCTATTTTCCATTCAGGCAGACATCTCCCTCCGTTTGGAATCCTAGCCCAAAAGTCACATTTTAACATTAGGTATCCAAAAACCACCTACGGGGAGAAAAAAAAAAAAAAAAAAAAAAAGAGAGATCATGTTATTAAGGCATGCAGTACCCACAAGCACACTGGGTTTGGATGCTACTCAGCAATTCAGGATGGGATGCGACAGCTACGGCCCCTAAAAAGCCCCGTCACCGGACTGCTCAGCTCCCCCCTCACAGGCAGCTGTCACATCTGCTGGCCACAGGGTTTCCAGCTGTACTAATAAAACATCAACAGGGCTAAAGTCAAACAGTCCTAATAGGGGTTCCTAAAGAGAGGGAGACATACACAGGGGGAGCAGAGGCAGATGCACCCACGGCATAGCTACATGATTTGGCCCTACTGGCAAGGAAAGCGTGGGAATCTCTATTTTGAGTCCAACTCAGTGCGGCAGGGACTTCAGGGTGACTTGGAGTCCCTGCTTCAGGCAAAGTCAGTTTTTGCAGGGGTGCTGCACTCAGGGAATTCAGGCATTTGTAGAGTTCAACAGCAGATGTTAGAGGGTGCCGAAGTCATCCAAAGGGTAGAATTTTCATTACAGACACAAATACTGTGGAAAATCTGGGACCTGCAGGTCTGTTTTTTCTTTGAGAAGAGGTTTTAGATGAGTATACCTTGATATTCCTTCTGTAAAAGGAGGGTACTGAGGCTTACTCTGTCCAAAGAGATTCTAACACTTCAGACCCAAAGCAGCCCTGTTTGTACAGTGATTAGGTCTCTAACATCCCATCCTGATCTGTGATGCGGTAAGTATGTGCTGTCAGAAAATGAATAGTATTCTGCATACCAGAGAAAGAAGACATTGCAAATTCAGTGGTACACATTTATCTTGGAAGCTCGAAGAAAAAAAGCACACAATCAGTGCAAATTGCTTTACAAGTCCTCATCATGCATAACCCTATGACTAGAATATGGTGATTTTATCACAGTTGTACTTTTATCTATAGACCAGCTGAGAAGAATTATAATTTCAGCAGGAGATAACAACATTTATACAGTATGCACAAGCAAGCGGGAGCTTCCAACAGCATGCCCTAACGCCTACTGCAGCAACCACCACACCAACTTGCACTCAGCACCTCCCCCTGGATGCTGAGCACTCGCAGTAAGGAAAAGAGCACATGTGCCACAGAGGCTGGCAGGCACAGGATTACATATGATGATGGATGATACGACTAAAACTTACAGGTGTCAGCTGGCTTAAAGAAAAATTCCTGAAGTTCATGGATCATCTCACAGTCACAGCTTTACTTTCGTTAGACCACAGGAAATAGTTTTGCACATTAGAGAGAGAAGCAATCTGTAAAATAATCCATCTGTTCTTCTGTATTCCTGAGGCTAAGGCTATTGGTTTTACATTACATTAGACAGTCTCTGAGTTGTTACCAGTCTCATAAACAGACCAAAGGATACAAGTAAGCTTCGATTTCTCCTTTGCCCCTGTACAAACCAATTGCAACTTCTGGTGAACAGAATTGAAAGTTTTAGGAGGAAGAATTCTGGAGACCCCAACATAAGAAGGATATCAACTGGTTGGAGTGAGTCCAGAGGAGGCCACAAAGATGCTCAGAGGGCTGGAGCACCTCTGCTGTGGGGACAGGATGAGAGAGTTGAGCTTCTTCAGCCTGGAGAAGAGAAGGCTCCAGGGAGACCTTATAGCACCTTCCAGTACCTGAAGGGGTCTACAAGGAAGCTGGGGTAGACTTTTTACAAGGTCCTGTAGTGACAGGACAAGGGGTAACAGGTTTAAATTGAAAGCAGGGAGATTTAGATTGGATATCAGGAAGAAATTCTTCCTGGAGAAGGTGGTGAGGCACTGGCACAGGTTGCCCAGAGAAGCTGTGGATGCCCCATCCCTGGAAGTGTTCAAGGCCAGGCTGGATGAGGCTTTGAGCAACCTGGTCTAGTGGAGGGTGTCCCTGCCCATGGCAGGGGGGTTGGAACTAGAAGATCTTTAAGGTCCCTTCCAACCCAAACCATTATATGATTCTATGAGTTCTGTAGGTCAGATATTTGGGCACTGACATTATTAACTAAATTATAAAAGTAAACCAAATACTGACATGCAACATAGGACAAAGTTACCCATACAATAGAAATAAGCAGCAGCCTTAGAAATGGAAATTCTAATGTTAAATTTTAGGTTACTATAGAAAACTCACATAGTAGAAGGAAGACAACATCCCTCGGATAGTACATAGAAACCCTGATTAATACAATATTTTAACAATATTAAAATGTTAAATATGTACTTTCCAAGACTATAAAAATTACCAGTAGAAAGCAATTCAGAAACAGAATAACTATCTCTACTGAAAGTGTTTTAAACACCCATGTAGTTAGAACCTAAATACAGCAAGATGGATTCTTTGACAGCTGTTATGTCACCACAAAAGTCATGAGGTGGTTTAAACTAAGTATCTGGCCACCCAATAGAAATGTGTGATTTTACCTCTCATCTGACTTTGTTCTAATGATCAAAGTTAGTGCTTTAAATAGCTAATACCCTGAAAATAGGGTGCACTATACAAATCTGCCATAAATAGCAATTTTTTTTCCAACTTCTGATAAAAGATCTGTGAAGATTATAGAAGTGAAACTAATTTTCTCAGGGTTGGCAAAAATTCAGAAGTCTTTAAGGGAATAGTACATTCAGGTCCGTAGAACAGTGCTCAGGATCTGGGGAGAGCATTGTGACCAGCAGGCCCTCCTGCCTTCAAGGTCCCAAATACCCACATGACATTTTGATGTGACTTAAGAAGAAGATGCCTATGAGAATTACTGTACCATGTAATCAAAAGTCAATTATCCTGAGATATCTCTTCTAAATGACAGCTGTATCATAGGATCTAGAAATAGTAAATGATGTGATAATTAATCACTGGATTGCCTGATGATTTCCATTATAACCTGTTCAAAGGAAATAACTATTTCAAAAAGGTATTTATTACATGTTTGGTTATGACTTTAATGGGTAGTGACAGAAATAACTTTTGGTTATTTGTAAGTAAGAATCTAATGATGCTGAAGAATAATTACTTATGGAAATACTGATCAACTATCTCTTGGCCTGGTAATAAATATATTTCTTTATTCAAAAGTTTTTTTTAAATTTTTGAATGCAGCTCACAGTTTTAAGTATTTTCAACACCTTCAGCAGAACAGTTTCCTGTGATACCTGATTTTCTTTGAAGTTACACACATAGTAACTTATTATGGTTGAGAGGCTGCATGCTTAGCATTCACTTAAGGAGGTTGAATCCATGTAAAGAACTTATTTTCAAAGTGAGATTTTTTGACAAAGGGTCAAGTTTAACAGTGATGTGGATGGATATAATTTTACTGACTGTCACCTGAAGTAATCCAAAAGTTGCAATGACCAAAGAGCTTTTTTGAAAGACACCATTTACTTATTTATTTTATTTTAAAATGTTGAATTAATTCAAATCAAATTTGAAGGTTTGGTTTTTTTTTTTGCCCCTTTCAGTAGAGACCCAATTTGAAAATGCATTAGACTGATGTGGAGGGTCATGTTCTGACTACAGCTCCTGGAAACAGAAACAATTTGTACTTTTTAGCCGAATTACCAGCTCCTACAATATATTTACCATGAACCTCATCTTCATAGTTGAAAGCAGAGGCCCAAAATTAAATCAGTGAAGTGCATTATTCTAATCATAATCATCTAATCTAATCTAAATGTAAGTAAAACATCAATCTGTCAATGCATCCAAAGACACATTCAAAGAAAGCAGTGTGGAAATTCAGACCCCAAGAGCTGACAAGTGGCTGCCCTGTGTTTGCTCCCAGCCAAACTCTTTGTCCTTCCCTCCACCCCACTTCAAACAGGGTGCAGACATGGTCTGCAAGCACAAGAGGCAGGGGAGCAGTGTTTTCCTCTTATTGCAGTCAGCATCATAGGGACATGAGAGCACAGAGATTTCACAGCCAACCTTAGAGCGGAATGCATTCTGCAACCCCCAGCATGAAAGCCTAAGAGGAAACCTCACTCTGTATTTTTCAATTTTTGTGCCGCAAACCAGCATTAATTTTCATACTACAGCAGAGAAATGAACCATGCCTTGAAAGTAAAATTCCAGAATATTCACTACTACACCTTATTCTCAGTCAAAATGGCTGCATAAAGTGCAGGTATTCAGTATTAAGTGTAATCTTGTAGTAATTTTAGGACATATTTGAGGTTCTGACTATTTTTAAACTGTAACATTTAAAAAGGAGACAGTGACATTGCAGAGAATTTAAATGCTGAGTGCTACTGGAGGCATAGACCCAAGAGTCAGGAACAACTATCCTTCAAGGTTAAAATATCTTTTCAGAATGCTGAAAGAGTATGTTTTAAAAGTACTTGTTTGTAGAATTAATCTCTATGTTAATTGTGAGACACAGAATATTTATCTCACAGTTATAGAGTATATTAATGTAACATTTAGAACTCTAATTTTTACAACCTTTGTTTCAGTTTTTTCTGTTTGCTCTAAAATTAAGTTTAACATTTTTATGTTCAGAGAGTTAATTTAAGGATGCAAGATTGGTCTGAGATATTTGTATTGGAGTGCAACGTTTGTGAAGACATACTATTGCCAGTATTTGCAATAAACTTCTTAAAACTCCTCACAGAAAGGGCAATGTATACTCACCTTTCTGGACTTTCTGTCTTGCTCTTTCAAGGTAGATTTTTTTTTTTTTTTTGACCAGAAATTCCTTCTTGGTCAAGCAGAGGTGAGGATATATTCACCCCATGAATATTCACACGGTGATCAGGCAGAGCATGCCAATGTGCCAGCATAGGCAGAACAAGCCCAGATCACCATTCTTTGTAAAACAATTTATGTAAAAAGGTAATAGGATCAGGGAATTAGCCAAAGTAAGTAAACAGCTCCTTCAACAGAGTATATAGAAAGAAGAAGGGTATCTTATCAGTTCATGAACCTTCTGGAAAAAAAGTATTAAAAAACCCCCAAAAATTCTTACTTTGGCAGACCAAAGCCTTGAAGTCCCAAGTCACCCTCTGCTGGGTTGTTCTGAAAATTATCTTGAACCTCCTTTTTCCTCAGTAATTTCCACAACATTATTCATCATTTTGTTTGCATTTCTATACCCCACACTGCATTATTTATAACAGCACATTACAAACTGTGAACAGTAATGCATAATTGCCTCTTACCTAATTTTCTACTTGCAATCTACATTGGATGCAGAGAAAATGACCATTTCCAGACAGCAAAACATAGACTAAGAGTAGCAAAACCTCTTTTTTAGTTCTTATCCAGTGAGAAATCACTGATCAAGAACAGCTGCTGGATCCCCTTACTTCCCCTGCCTGGTTTTGTGCTGGCGTTGTATGCTGTACAGTGTTACTCACTTTTTGCTGATGTCCAGCAGCTGATTTCAACAAGATCTGGTCAGCAGGAGGTAGAACACCATTTCCAAACACAGAATACACCATTCACTTCCAAGAAAACCACCTTACTAGCCAGATCACTTCTATTTGTAATTTGGAGTTTATTTAAGGGTGAAGCAAAACAGGTGGTGAAGACGATGTCCTCCACCTGCTGTATTTGTGGGGGGTTTTTTCTGAGTTTTTCTTGAATAAGAGGAAATTGAAGGGAAAAGATAATTTTACTCGTGTGTGTGTAGTACATAGTGCCAGTCTTGTGTGCTTATATTACAGAATTTTTTATGATGACCCTAAATATGGTTGTGAGAAACAAACCAGCACGGTAGGGATGCTCTTATAAATTTTGGCATATTGTTTCTTATTATAAACTCCCTGATGGGAAAGTCTATTATATTTCTCCTTGTGGTCAAATCTTGGGCCCCTGTAAGGGACAAGGAATAGAGGGAACTGACAGAAACTCCAGCCTACTATCATAAAGATGTCCATAGGCTACTACAGAAATGCTGCTCTTTTTTATGATTAAGGACTGTGCAATCAATGTAAGGGCAAAAAGCCCTTCCACTGTTGCTCCACCAGCTGCACTTCTGCACCCTGCTGTAAACATTTATCTCCTGTTCTGCAGCACTGACTGGTAAAAATACCTCTCTTCACCCTTCTATCCTTGCAGAAGGTGAGTTATTGTGTTGGTTATTCACTCACCATGAGAGTCTCCTATAACATAGGATCATGTGTTGATCATACTCTAGCATTAACTGTGTGAAATAGCTAAAAAAGATATATTTTTCTGCCAGCAATGAGATGAATCTGATGCTTTTCTGTACCTCAAGAAGTCATCTCCATTCACTTACACCAGTGGGGAAGGTACGGTGTCTCACCTCATATTGTGCAAACACTTTGTGTTTACAGGACATCCAAGGAGGCATGGTTTATTCTTTTGTGTATATGTCTTAGAGCACAAACTACAACAATGCTGGGAAATATGAACATAACTTAGAGACGTTGAAACGCTCTTCATATCCTGAGCTGAATCAAAAATCTATGAATTGCTACACGGCAGAGCGGAGGCAGAACTGCAGTCAGCAGCAGCCCTCCACAGTCCACGCTGCTCATGCCATCTCGCCCGCCCACACTCCTCTAGCAAAAGAGGATCTTCACTAAGATTTTTATTCTGAGTGTCTCTACGGCTTTATACACCTGTAGCTGTGGAAGAACAATAGAGACAGCAGCCTTCAGGGTAATGACTTGAAATTATGGCTTAAACAAACATAATTTCACAAGACCTGTCAAACAATTACAAATTATTTGCTTATAAATGAATGCTTCAACATTTAGAAATTCTTATACAAAACCAGTATTTGAGCATTTTGTTCCATCAGATGCCTAAATTTATTCTTAGCAGATTTGATTTTTATCTGTTCATTGAATCAAGAAAATATGTAGGCAGGATAATTACTTTATAGGAAGTAATGGTGTCCAAAATTAATGCAACAGTAATAGTAAAAGACATTCAAAACTGTTACTGAATAAAGCCAAGCTGATTTACATGGTTATAGTAATCAACTGTTAATGCATCTTGATTTTAATTCTCTGCTTTCTTACTCTAATCCTTTTCCTGTCAACTGAAAACTGACACAAGCGCTCAGGGTGCAGAACTGGAACTGTCAGCCTCATTCAGATACAAAGGCAAACCTCCAGAGTTTGTGGGAGTTTTTGTGTGTATAGTTTTTTTAACTGTAGTATGACTATAACTTGCCTTTCAGTTTAGAAGAAAAAGTAGGAACTTTATTACTTCAAATAATGTGCAACTTTATTAAAATTGCGTTCTACAGTCCAGCTTTTCTGCAGGCACCCCTCTGTGGCAATAAAACAGTAAAACTAAACCTGTGGCCTCTGTGCAGCTCATACCTGCCATATATGCACAGGATGTTGTCAGGGTGTCAGTCTCCAAGGCTTCTCTGACAGCCATTTCCTTCTCAGAGAGGCTGCCGGTGCCTTCTGGTCTCAGAGGTCCAGAAGATCTCCCCTGCCCACATCCTCGAGGAAAGCCCCGTGTCTGGATGCCAGCATGGTGCTAGCCCGTCCTTAGCCCTGCTATGACTGGGTGAAGCCAGGCCACTGTTGTAGCCACCTGCGGATTTTAATGTTTCTGCCAGTAACAGGCAAATTATAAGTGCCAAAAGTCATTATATCCATTCTGCACACAGACATCTAATTCTGCTTATGTCATGATATGAAAGTACATCTTAAAATAAATTAAGTCTCCTAAATAACGTGTACCTCAGATATACTTAAAAACTAAAATCTCAGCAGAATTTTTGTTACACTAAATTACAGTAGTTCAGTCCCTTTAGTTTAAATACACTGATTCCACATAAACCAATGGGAACTTTATACAACGGGGGTATAAAATTTCATGCTTAGGCAAACGATTGTAATAGTAGGCCTGAAAAAAAGAGTATGATTTGAACAATGATAAATCTAAGTTTATGCTATATTTACGTGAGTTTCCTGCATGCTTCATTATCTGTACAATCAAAGTGATAAATTGAAAACACATTTGGGAGATCTATTTGTATAAGGATATTGTTGTAAGTTTATCTTCATGGTCAGTGAATAATTCTATACTTACTGTCACACTAAAATTAAATCCTTCATAATATTGTAACTCTCAAGTGCAGGGGTGTTGCGGTTCTTTATATTCCATGCTGACCAATTAACAGGATTGATTGCAGCTATAAATTAATTTAACTGAAACTATAAACTGATTTTACAGTTCAGATGACAGATTGTTGCATTCCTTACAAAGTGCTCTGAACAACACAGTAGCACACAGTGCTGGCAGTAATCAACTACGACACCTATTTCCAGGCCTTGTAAAGTTCTTATTTTCTTGTTTATGTATTTCTATCTGCTATTGACTCTATTTTGAGGCCTCTCAGTCACCTCGGTCCGTTAGAAGCTATGATGCTGTTTATGTGTTATAGTTTTCTTCCAACGCACATAAAATTGTTGAAAGACTCCCCCACAGGACTTCAATTGACCTTGAATTTAATGAGTAGTGGCAAGAGGGGATTACTCTGATAAGAGAGCTTTATCAAAAAGGTTTAAATAGACTTCTTTGGCCCAGCACATTGTAACATGACATTGAATTTGTAGTGTACCAACAGTGTATTAGCTGTTGTTTGCATCTCCTGTGTCTTGATGGAAGGATATATGGAGTTTGACACTTTGTCTTTTTTTTTTTTGTTTAAACATTTTTTCAACAGTGTAACTCTACTTATCACAGGAGAAGCTGAGCCCAGAAAATCTATATCAGATTATCAATCATAACACTTCATCGTTTTAAACTCTAGTGGAGCCTGGAGGATTGAGAAATCGCTGAATATGTTACATTGCTGCTTTACATATATTATGATAACAGTATCAGCTCCATTTCTGATTTAGACAAGTAGCAGAAGCGTTTGTTTGAACTGAACAGTAAATGCTCTTCCTTGTGAACAAGTTAATTTTCTTTTGTTATGCTGTTTTCTTTTCATGGAATTATTTGCACTGTTAAGCTGCAGGGTTTCTGTCAAAGAATACTGGCAGATGAAATAGTTGTCTTTTTTTTCGTATCTTGGTAGCTGACACATGCTGTTAGAATTCATTCCTTGCTCTGAAGGCCAGTACAAAACCATCTGAACTGGCACAAGCTCCTAAACATTTGCTAATCTTGAGGCACTTTTCGGCGTATGTTGTTGCTGTTTATGTTCAAGATATTAAAAGTAATCTAGTAGACTGCCATAAACCATGGGAACATCCATCTGTCTAATGGTATCTCTGCTCAAACCAGAACTAAAACAACAAAAAAATTGCTTGATATTACCAGCTTCTTTAAAAAACAACTCACAAGACAATTCCCTTGAGCTTGCTCCCTTTACTGCAACTGTTTAAAAACAGCCTCTATTAGCTTTTCATTTTCACAGTATAAACATCTTCTAAAAGCTTACTGTCAGAAAGAAGTAGTTTTGGCAGGATACATACTGATTCATACTCCTAAGAATCCCTATTTAGTCGGCTATTGAGCCTCTTTCTGAGCCCTGTACTCAGCAATGGTGATTGTAAAGTAAGTTGAGGCATGATTTATCTTCACATCTGGTTAGCCATTGTGGTACTCAGAGCCTGATAATCTTTAATCCTTAACTACCTGAACAAGAAACAGCATGTATTAGACATGGTATAAATGGTGGTACCAATGCCACAGGTGGTACGAACGTCTCCGTTGATGAGGTGCTGAACTTAGGATTTGGGGATGAAAGATTTGATTAAGAGTTATTTGCTTATTTAAAACTGTATTAAGTGGAAGAAAGCAATTTTCTAGGGACTTATTTGTCATGTTGTCATATTATTCCTTCATTTAATAATTTAAATATTTAGTAAAATAATAGCTTGTGTCAAAAGTTTAAGTCTGACTACAATAGATGATAACCTCAGGTCTACCTTGGTAATGAATCAGAATGGCTTCTATGCATATAAATAAGACTTTGATGCACACACTGATTAAAACCATAATTAAAGCTAGCTGGAAAAGCTGAGGTGGACTAATTTCAGTCTAGACATAGTCCAAATGGATCATAGTGATAAAACAGGAAAAAAGAAAGGGTGAGGAACAGAAGAGTGCAGGCCAAGGAAAGCCACCTTCTCCTTCCTCCTTTGACTAACACACAAGGAAAGAGAGGGTCTCCTAGTTTTTAAATTATATTCCCAAGCTTTATACAAATGTATTCAGGAAAAATCCTTACTGAGAGAGTAAAGAAAGAATGGATGGAAAATAGGGGTGACTGTTACTTAGGTGAGCACTGCTGGGTTTCAGAGCCACTCTCAGGGTAAGCTCAATCTGTCTGTCCTGCAGAGTTTCATAGCCACTGCAATGCAGACATCAAGGACAAGCTGAGCAGCTGATCTCTGCAGGTCCTCTCAGGAAAGAGGGGCAGTTTCGGTCTTCCTTCTGCCAAAAGAAGATATTTTGGTGGTCTGACTCGTAACACATCCCAAGTATTAGCCCACACCAATGTGTCAGTGATCTGCGCTGTCTGCAGATACCAGCAGACACTGCTGCCTGTCACGTTGGTAAGGGACCTATTTATCTTACCCTCCACTTTTTTGTCTCTCCTCCCCTAAGATCAGGTGACTCACTTTTCATATGTGAAAAGCTGAAAACCTGCAATGTACAGCGAACAGAGTTAAAAATACTGGTGCAAAGGGTTGCCAGTTGGTCCAGTCAGAACACACTCTGAATGAGAGCCAAGAACTTTGTACCCAAAAGCCTGTGTGTTTGAATTGCAACCCCACAAGGTTTGAAGGTTGAGCAGAGGTCAGTACTGGCTCATAGTATTTCTGAGAAATCCAGTGACCTTCAGGCCAGTGGATTGAAAGAAACAATCACACACTCAGTGATTGCTTTGATGAGCTTTATGTATGTGCTGAAAAAAAAAGAGAGAAAACCTGCAATCTTCATCATGAATTTGGTGAGACAAAAGCCTCTGTGGAGGAGCAATGTTCAGGACTGCTTACAGAGCACAGCAGCAAAGTCCCCAGCTCCAGTAAGCGTTTGAGGGGAAGAATATCTTATCTGAGCCCAACAGGGACTTTCAAGGAGAGAGGAAGTGAGGCTGCTGGCTCTCGCTTAGATTAAATTTCTGTTGTTACAAGGAGGAAATTTGGTGCTAATTATTTGAAAGCAATCTCTGCTGTAATTGAGTCTTTGTGAAAGTAAGAAGCTAATAACCTGCACAGCTCAGGCAAAAACCAGGCAGCCCTCCTCACATCTGCTTGCCAACCTGCGTGGGATGAGGAGCAGCTGCATGCCAGCAGCCCTTCATCACCGCCACCCAGACCCCTACACCTGGCCAAACACTTCCATCTTATGGCAGAGCATTTCCCACCAAAACCCACCTTACTGCATCAACCTGCTCCGGGGAAAGCCAACAGCACTGCCTGATGCTGTGCCGGTAATGATTCTCCTCTAGCAGAGACCATCTCATGCTTAGTTCAGATAGTCATCAGTAAAATATTTACTGCAGATGACTACCATCAAGAATAACGGGAAGCAGGAAGCAGCTTCACATCGTTGGGAACACATTTAATGACTTGCAAAATATTCCATCATATTATCTCATTTTATGAGGCCATGAATCGCAGTAAACACAGTGACACTTGAGTGATACCTTTGCTCTCTAAGCTTCTCGGCACGCAACAGTAATATTTTCTCTTTCCCAGAGATGAAGATACTGAATCGTTTGCCTTTGCACAAAACAAGATGAAGCCTGAAGTGATTTTCCACACTGCAGGATGCAGACATCTGTTATCTCGTTCTTACCTCTTCAGGGACTTGTCCACTTCGATAAGAATAATGCAGTCTGAAATGTGTGGGTACTATAAGTATAGTGGAAGTAGTTATTTGCTGATCACAGCTCTTATCTTGGAGAAAAAGGATGACTGACTAAGCCTCAGAAACACAACGCATGGTTTAAGCCAAGATGGTTTTTAACCCTTTATAAAGCTTCACATAATGAATCATTCACAATATTTTCACGACAACATTAAACCAATTTTTGATTAATAGTACACAATTGTAAAAGCACACAAAAATTTGGTCTAACACCCAGTTGCTGTTGTTGTGTTCTGCATTTGAACCTAGAGCTTGGAGTACATACCAAAGCTTTATACACCTAGGGGAAACAACACAGAATATTCCTACAGCTTTTAAAATTCTGAATATTTTGTTAATCCCACATTCTTACATTTTAGAGACCTAGGACATGTTTTGTGTAATGAATCGAAGTTGTACCTAAGCTGTTTTATTCACATTTCAGACTATTGAATACCATGGGTTAGCTGAGACTTGTAATCTAACAAGTAGTAAGTTACAATGTTGGTAATGGAAATCACTATAGCTGACTGATCTCAAAAAAGAGCTACATTCAGTTGTGTACATTTAGAGCATTTTATCTTAAAACATCACCTGTTTAAGAACTCCCATTTCCTGCCTTCGTTCGTAACTGAACACAAGATATATATGCTGATCTGATAAAATGTGAGCTATCACCTGGGGCTGGATCCCAACCAGTTAAACTGTCACATAGCGATGCTGAAGTTAATGCTATGCTGGCTGAAAGAGTCTTTCTCTGTTTCTACTACCCAAGATTTAGATAAGAGCTGATTTTCTCATCATTCACCACTGAAAAACCAGGGACAATGAAGTAATTTCTACAATAGACTGGATGCATGTGAACCACAAAAAATATCCTAAAGAAAGAATCTAATTGCTTAGAAAGATGCTTCTCCTAGAATGAATGGGGCACTGGCCATTTTCCATGCTGAGATCAAAATCAGAGCCAACTTTAATGTGCTAAGCATGCTTTACAAAGCTATTGTAGAAAAAATACTGTGCACACAGTACAATTGGTTGTATCTTGGCAGGGTTTTTGGTTGGTTTTTGTTTTGTTTTTGTTTTTTAATAGCAGAAACTATCACACATACAGATTAATTCCTTTTGCCAAGATTCAGGGTTTTAAAACAAGTTTGTTTTAAAAAAAGACAAGCTAATAAAAGCATAGTTCAGTATGAAGTCACCATGCTTTTTCCTGGGTCAAAAATATCTGTCTGGTGTGTTTAGTATATGAGTATCCAGAGATGTAGAGAGATATACGGTGATTTAACTATTTGACCTCAAGTACATAAAAGATTTTCCAAACACATTTTAAGCTCGCTTAATAAAGAAATCTCAGTATTAAATAATGCAAGCATACATTGATTAGGTAGAGAAGAGCAATTACATGTCACATTACTGGTAGAACTAAAACTCCCTGAGGTTCTACAACTGTCTCTAAAATACAGTGTAGCAAAATTCATGAGGACATGTCACTTTATTAACACTTATTTAAAATTCTTTGCCCAACACGGCCGTGCCCTTGCTACCTATGAATAATGTGAACATTCCTAACCCACAACAATAAAATCTTTGTATAATAATGTATGATGAGCTGTCATCAGACAGTTATTAGTATAAAGTTGTTATGTGAAACCCAGACCTAAGGACACTAAGGCGATAGGAAAAAAATTCAGATGACTTTTTTTGGGGAAACAAACTCCAGGGACACAGAACTTCAGAAAGCCTAGTATATCAATAATATCTCTGGGAGACATCTGCCAGCTTCAGCAACATGCAAGATTTGCAAATCTCGGAGAAGTCTGATGAAGACCTTCAATTCACTTACGAGGAGGCAGACTAGTGTGAATGTGCATGTGTTGTCTTGGCAAAGCTGCCCACCTGTCTCTTTCCAGCTCTCTGCCCACCCAGCTCCCATATGCTCTAGCCACTTCCTTATTTCCAGGCTGTTTCCCTTGTTAGTTTATTCTCTACAGGTTTTATTAAAATTGCCATCTGGCCCCTTTCTTCTAATTTTCCATGCAGATCCTCTCTTCCCTTCCTGAATTTCTTCCCCCCCCCCCCTCCCCCACCTTAATTTTACTGCTCAAGACTCAGCAAAACTAGCTGTCTTTTGAGGTGCTTCTTTAGGCCTCCTGAATTTCAGCCCTCTTTTTTGAACTGTTCTTCCCTTTGCAGTTTCTGTTCTGTCCTTTCTCTTTGCTTTTCGCTGCTCTGTCATCCTTTGGGCTTGGTTATCTTCAAACATTTCCCGATGAGAAAGAGTTTTGGCCCATTACTATTTATTCTGTTATCCAAGAGACACATTTAACTCTATGCAGAAAAAGCTCTTCCTGAAGATTGTCCTGCAGACATGGACCCTTGTGAGTGGAGCCCAGACTCATAGGAATGGCAGCAGAGGAACTGGTCAGTTTGGCAGATAAGCATACCATTTCTAATACAACCTCAACTGAGAGACCCCAATTCATCCTCTCTTAAGTTCCTTTTCTGACAACTTGACTCAGTTTGGTTGAGCATCCAACACCTTTTTCAAGAAACAATGACCAAACAGCCATGGAAGGAGTATTGTTCTGTCCCTAACATTCCTCCTTCCCCTTCTCCTGGCAGAGGGACTTGCCAGGTTGGCGGGTAACCTCATGCACACAGTCACATGTCCTTTCTCTCTCTGAACAAGATTTTATAATCTTGCCCCATGTCATAGTCCCTCTCTTGCAGCTCAGCAAGATCAAGTCCAATTATTCACTGAAGGGTTTCCAACAACCAGGAAAAAGGTATAAGTTAAACTACAGCAGCATCATATATGTCCCCCCCAAACTAGGAAAACATAAACGGCCTCTGCAGTCCCTTTATGGAGGTGGAGGTTTTCAGCAATTGCACAGTGACATCTGGTAGAGATTTAGAGAGACTGTATTAATGCAAACAGAAGAAAAATAACACTTTATCTAGACAGATGTTACAATGACTATGAATTATTAGGCTACTCTGTAATTGTTTTGGTATTCAATAAAATGTTCTTTGTAAGGCCTGGTCTTCCCACCTGGTAGTAAATTAGCACTGGACAAGTAACTTGTTCGATTTCTGTGAAAAGAGGACTTTTAAAGACATCCATCACAGGCATCTGCCATTTGTAAGAGGTGACCAATTTCTTCAATTTTTTTTCTTACAACCTCCTGTGTCTCCTCATATTTAACTAAGCTTGATCTATTCCATTAGGAGAACCTGTAGGTAGTTCTGTGCTTTTCCACAGGATAGCCATGAAGGGGAGCAGCCCTTCCATGGAGGCTTTGTGAGAAGCACTTGACATCAATCAGTACTCTTGATAACCAGAATGTTCTCCTAAGGAGACCTTCCAGGTAGAGACTGTTACACAAGGATCTGCTTATACGTAGAAAGATTCTTAAAGTGTCTCTGTAGGTTATATTGAAAGTAGGGAGATTTAGAATAGATATCAGGAAAAAGTTCTTCCCAGAGAGGGTGGTGAGGCACTGGAACAGGCTGCCCAGAGAAGCTGTGGGTGCCCCATCCCTGGCTGTCTTCAAGGCCAGGCTTGATGAGGCTTTGAGCAACCTGGTCTAGTGGAGGGTGTCCCTGCCCATGGCAGGGGGTTGGAACTAGATGGTCTTTAAGGTCCCTTCCAACCCAAACCATTCTGTGATTCTATGGTTTTAGAGAAGTTTTCTCCCTTCCACCAATAAGAAGCTACTAGAAATTAATAATAACTGTTTATGGGCCTAAGAAGCAGGTTTTCACAAATTAAACTTCCCATAGTCCCAAGTAGCCATAACCATGGTTCTGATTAACAGTAAGTTACTAATTAAAATCTTAAAAACTCTTCACCACAGGCGAAATTTAGTCTGCAGAAGAGAAATCCAACATAAGAGAGTTTCAGCAATTTCCAGACTAAATTGTCCAGGCAGTGTGACCAGAGTAATCTTTAACTCCTCCCTGTAACCCTTGCCTTTCTGCTGCCTAGTCTGCCTAATCTGTTACTCAGTTACTCTTCCTGATGTCAAGCTCCAGGGAACTACATGCAGAAACTCCATTTTCAAACATACCAGAATATTAAAGGCATTTCTTGGTGCTGCAACAAATAGTTTACTGTTTTGAGTGATTACTGGGTCTCAGATAACTCCAAACCAGAAATTAGGCTGATGACCTTAGTGCATATCATTGAATTCAAAGCAACCTTGCTAAACAGATTTCACAAAAAGGTATTTTATTAAGTTGTAATATGAAATTTAATTTCCCCCTCTGCCTTGTTTAATGCTTCATTTTTTACATGATTGGAGGAACTTGTTCAATTTATTCCTGCACAGCAGTAGCTAGTATGAATACTTATTAAAGAAGTTTTGAAATATGTCAGAGGAATCTTAAATCTAAAAGTATGTCATCAGAGGTAGAAGTTTCTACTCAGTGCATTACACACATTTATAGCAGCATGTGCTCCTTCAGCATTTTTCCTTCTCTTAGCTAAATGAAGTCCTTAACACTATAGATTAAAGAATAAACCTCTGACTATTTTACCAAATTGCCACCATTCAGATGTACTATCATGGAAGGTGGAAATTCCTATAGATAACAGAAATTTTTAAAAATCTATAGATTTTCACCAGTTAATATATTTTTTAGAACCTCATCAGGCTTTAGGAAACATTTGTGCTTTCATTCTAGGCAAATAACAATAACAACAATAACAATAATAATAAAAAAAAACTCTACCAATTTCATCCTTTTATTCTCATAACTTATGTGAAAAAGAATGAAAAATTATTAGCAATAGGGTTTTAGAAGCCAGCTATAGGGTTCAACTGAAAATTCAAACCCTGCCAGAACTGTTAAAGGGTAATTAAATACTAAAACCAACATAATTCCATATTCTGCAGAAATAGGTCTGTTTCAGCGTCAGGTTCACATTGAAACTATTCACATTTTGCTCTTCACCCCCAAAAATGCATGCATTGTATAGCCATCTGTTCTAGATTCAATCACCGATTTTCTCTTGCAGCATAATGTTGCTGAAACACTGTACTGTCATGCATTGCACGGCACAAAATCAAACGATTTATGAACATCTGACAGTGATCTGATGCTTCTAATTTGTCAATCAAATGTGCAAGCTGTGACAAAAACCAGACATCTTTTGGAAAGTGGAAATGCACCTCAGTCTTATTTAGTTACTTCACACATCCATCGAAGCACCCAAAATAAGGGTAAGGAAGTAGTAAGACTCCTTCCTGACCGCCTGTACGTTTGCACGACACCCCTCTGTGTGATCTCTGCAGGTCCTCGCTCCAGTGGCTGCAGCGTGGTGTGAAACCCCACAGGACTGGAGCTCCTCACCCCCAACCTCAGGATGGGAAGCTCAACACTGGTACCCCTTTACAAAGCAAACCCAATGTTTCTCCCCTGCTGCAGTCAGTAAAACCATATGCTGCTTTTCTCATACCTAGAAACTTTTTCTTCTCCAACCTATTTTCAGAAAGAGCAAGGAAAATGGAAGAACTGATAATTTGCCTTTGTCCTGTTTTTCCAGAACTTTTCCTCTCCTCCCTGTGGTGTCTTTCCAGTATAGTAGCACTATGACACATTGCTTAAGCTGAGCTCGTTTGATTACTGAAATATTTCTTTCTCTTAATGAGAGAAATTGGGCATTTGTTTACCATAACTCCTGCCTTATTAATTTCAGACTGTAGTAAATGTTTGTTCAGTGTCCCCTAACAGCTACTAACAGTAATAACACATATTCTTGGGGGATCACAATGTCTTACTATTAAGGCAAATGTTCTTTTTTTGAAATACTGTTATTTACAAAGTCATTTCCCCATGGCATGTTATCTACACAGCTGCAAAAGTCTAAGGAAGGGTCACAATCCATTCAATTTCCATCCCATCCACAATTCCAAAAATAAAGAGAAAGAAAATCCACATGGAAAGCAATGTCGCTAAAGATATTCCCTGGAGCAATCATAGCTTAACCTAGAAAATAACCTTCTCCAAAATGACACCTGGAACAGCATGACAAGACTAAACAGGCTTCCCCACCCCCTGAAGAGCATGGCTCCTTGATAAGCCTGACAGAGCACTTTGTAGAGCTGTGGAGTATTACCTGGTCCTGTCCTTACACCTGCTCTTCACTAAGCATAGAGATCTTTCTGTGCAACCTTCCCATGTTGATGTATTCAAAATGCCTGTGTCTGAAACCTGCATCTCTATCTTCAGAAACGTTTGTTTTCTAGAGTTGTTTCAATGACAAGAGGTATGTTGTCTAAAAGTTAGAAGTGATTTCATAAGTGAATTAGATTTTCTACTTACAAATAAACGTGGATTTAAAACCTTTGCACTCGGTGCCCAGTGAACCAGCAGGAAACCATGAGGCTTATGCTCTTTAGGTCACATTAAAAACCCCATGGCTTTCTGAGATGAAATCTTAACGACCATTCACATTTTTCACAGGATTTTTATCTCACAGAGGACTACTGGGAGGTTATTTTACAAAGCAGTTAGTGATATCTAGCCATACTGCTGTGGCAAGCTGTAGCATTTGATACTAAAAATTGTAGTGCTATAGTTTACAGAGGAAAAAGAGAACGGATACTAAAGCTTATGTAGAGTCTCTGGAGACACAATTATGGCTTATTTCTGGTATTCCAAGTAGCTGGTCTCAGCATAATCACAGTCTCACTTTAGCCCTAAGTGGATTTCTCCTTGGCACTTCCCAGCCCGTGGACTCAATAATATGCAACAATGTGCACAAAACAGTACTCAATCCAATTTCCTTTGAGACCAGCATGTGGTTCAGATGTAGATATTTACAAACAATTTGCACCACGGCAGAATCAAGTTGCTTTTAAGTCAGGCTGAATAAGGCTCTGCCAGAAATGATTTTTAGGTTCTTAATTCTTTAAGCTTTGGAGTGAAACTTTTGTGCCTTAAACTTCCATGATTATCAATGATCTTATGATAGGGTGTTCTTTAAAGGTCCAATCATCAAAAATTCTCAAATTTTATTTCAGAAAAATAGGAATTCTAGTACTCATATTTTCAGAAAAACATGATCATAAAGGCTGAGAAAACAGCCTTTTAAGAAAAACTGTATCACTTTTTTTTAATCCTATGATTTGGAAGGTGGCAAGTCAGAGTCATGATTTCTGAATATCAGCAACTCATCCCTCACAATCTGTTATCATGAAGACAAATAAAACTTCCAAATAAATAAAGACTTTGTACTGAATCTGGAATTTGGGATTCCAAATCTAGAAACAGTAATTCCACATTTCTTATGCTTCTTTGGAAAAAAGCAGAAATATGCCAATTTCCTAGCACTGCTTAGGTAGTGATTTAAGTTTTCTGATGAAAAACTGGCTCAGGAAAAGGCAGAGTCCCAGGGACACATGGATCCACACAGTAATGAGAATGCAGGCTCCTTCTTGAGAGGTAACTATCTGAAGCTTCCTTGACACCAGCTGTGGGCACACACACACACTTCTGACATTATCTCTGTAAATCTGTCATCAGATCTTGCACCTTCCACCCAAACAGGATCTTCCTTTAGCTCTTGTATCTGCAGCAGGATGCCACCACCTCCGCTAGTCCTTCCCACCACTTGGACCAGGCTCTTTACACTTGGGCGATCATCCTCTACTTGCTCCTTCCCTAACTCAAGGAACCTCACACTTGGTCCCTTCTGCTATCTGGACATTTTCCACCTTGGCCCAAGAGCCTTTACACATGCTCCTTTTTAGCAGCATATCCACAGTCCTATTCCACTTACTGTCTTTTCCCGTTGCTGAGGCTCTTACCTGCAGCTCAGCTTCTTACAGCTTCTCTTGCTGCTTGACACTTTCTCCTCCAAAAATTTACTAGGGCATGTCTATACTGTTTTAGGACATACAGGCCTGATTTCAACTTAGAATAGCTAACTGTGGTATCACTAGCAGTATACTTGCAGCAATATAGAGTGCTCTCCATAGGCTAATTGCTTAAATTAACTAACTTTCAAGTCATCCAATTATCCCATGCAATGTTTTATGTGGCTGAACTACAGCATGTACCAGAGCTAGATACTTGTAAACAATACTGCCAAATCTGCATGAGCTGCATTAAGTAAAGACAGCATAGCAGTAACCACAATGTAGGCAGACCCTCAGGATGGGGACCTATTTATAGCATTATCTACCTGATACCCAGATAACTGTAAAATGCTGCAGTCATCACATCCTACCTTCGTTCTGATGGCTAAGAGTGCATCTGAGGTCAGACTGCAAGTAGGGGCCAAAACCAGCCACTGCTCAATCCTTCCCCTGTGGGAACCAGAACCCGGAGTCTTTCACTGGTGGAAACTGCAGATGCTCTTTCACTTTCTGCAGATTCCCCCTCCCTCCATACATTATTCCAGACAGTACTGCATGGATTCTGCAGTACTTCTCCTATTTTTAACAGTGTGAGGCACTTGGCTGGGAATTCTCCATGCTCTGATGTGTGTTTGATCAAAAATTTAACTACCTCCTGTAATTTAATTGTAAAATGAACACTTCCTGCTCCTGCAAATGATGTTTCCATGGAAACTGCTCACGGTACTGTTGTTGCAAAATGAAGGGGGCTTATTAATGGGTCTTTATTTTTTCTGAATTTGAAAAACAGCTCTAGCTCAGAGTCTTGAGGCTTCAGTATTTCTTGTTTGTTGAAGAAAAATGTATTCAGAGAACGAGGTACATAAAACAAGTCATAGTACTATAGCAGAGTATGGTAGCCTAAATTCTTGGTTCTGTAGAGCTAAAATTGAGAAGGGGTAGTTGAGGTGGAGGTGGAATTACATGTTCTATTTAAAATTGTTCAAGCAGAATGCTGAAAGATAACTGAAAAAAGCTCTCTCAGGTCCACAGAAGCTGACCTCAGATGTGGGTACTGCTCCCCATCCAAATGCTGCCTGCGGTGGTAGGTGGCAAGGCTACATATGCTTATGCTGAAACTGTATCTCCAAGGTTTCAACTACAACTGCTAGAACTAAAGACATATTTTCTAAAAGGAAGACCATGAAGAGGCAGGAGTTATTCACTGCTCATAATCTCCTTGAAATTTATGTAGAGTTTTAGTTGGTAAATCCTGGACAATGAACAAAGGAAACCATGTGGGAAATCTGTTTTGACCATATAACTTCACAACCAAGAGGAAAAGCAAGGCCTAGAATTTAAAACAGAATTATATCTGTGTCGCTGAATGCATACATGACAATTTTACTTACTTTGCTGCTACTGAATGCAAAACACTCTTTGTCCTCCACTTACTTTGCTTTTTTTTGTTGTGGTTGTTGTTAATTAGCAAGTCTAGAGAAGAGAAAGCATATTAATAGGAGTCAAAAGGAGGCAACTTTCTGATGATATAAGAAGATGCCATGGCAGTTGTTAAAGAAATCCCAACACAACTCGGCTAATTTGTTACTTTTGATCTAGGATTACATAGCTTTCTTTCTTCTTGTTAATTGACTAGTTCAGAATTTCCTGAACATTATATCATCTTTGATGAAGCTGCCCTTGTTCCCTTTCATCTTTTTGCAAAACTCCATTTAACAATACTAGCAAGAATAACACTACCAGCTGAAGTCTTGCTTTTTGTGAGTGAGAGTGCCAAAGTCTTCTGTGACACCAGCTGTCAGTCACAGCAGCTTATGTTGGAAGGTAAGGCTTCCCCAGTTGGTCTTCATGCTTTTTGGAAAATGTTGGGGATAAGATCTCTCATGTTCTTTCTTGACCCTGATACCTGAATCCCATCAGGTAGCAAATGGCTCACAATGAGAGACCTCATGAAGCGTGCTGTTAGGGTGGGTCTAAGGGTGGTAATACCTGATGATCAGTACAGATGACTAGTGTCACCTGAGTTAGATGACATGGGAAGAGCATCTTTAGATAGTGCTGCCCTTGTTCTTATCTTCCAGTATGTTATCAGCATGTTTTCCAAGACCTTTCCTCTTGGATTCTCTCTTGGATGAAGAGACTAATATGAGGTATTTGCCATGCAAACTAGTTTTGGGTTAATTTGTTATCTGAGGATCTTGGTCTACAGCACTTGTATCATTTGCTGTATATGAGAAAGTGTTGCTTGACTACTGGCAAACAGTGTCAAAAAGTATTGACACATTTCAAGAAAGAATTCTTTTTTTTTTTCCTGGTATTGATTTTATTTTATTGAGCATATCAATCAGCTTTCCCTGCTGATTTGGAAATGAGGAGAGTTAGCAGCACTTTGCCAATATCCCAGACGTTAGTAATACACTTACTAGATGTGGAGTTCAAATAGCTTTCCTTTGGCCTCTCATATTTTACAGCCTTCATGCCTGAAGACAAACCCACACCTGTCTGAAAACCTATTTCAGTAACACTGTTCCACCCAGACAGGAGGAGAACTGGGATTTATAGTCCAGCAAAGAGAGATTTAAAGCTGGCCTTCTCTGTCTTCAGACATTCACCTTTACTTCAATAAAACTCTACTCTTGCCGTTCAATCCCTCCCCTGGCAGGATGTAAAGACAGAACTTGCTTTCACCATCACGAGGTATTGCCAGTCACTTATTAAGATAAAAATTGTCAGAGACTAAGTTCCTTGTCCTCCCTGTCCTTCTCATTGGCCATTCCCATCCTTGTCCCTCTATGGTGGGGGTGATGATAGGATTGAATACTTGGTTGGGTCTGGTGCTGACAATTAGCTGCTATCTCCACCCCACCTGCCAGCTCAGGCACTGAAGTAATTCTTTTCTGTGACCATTTACAGCAAAACCAAAACCATGCCCACTACTATCACTGCGCAGAAAACAATATTCAGAACCAGGTAAAGGAATTTGATGGATATCCAATTAATTTAGGATTTCCAGTTATTCTAGGTGTCTTTTGGGGAACTAGCCTGCAAGTCCTAGGCTTTCATGTATTGCTTCTGTCATTATCTTAAATTGCAATGCCATTTTGCAATGAAAAAGGGAAAGAAAGGCTTGTAACTCTATTTTACCTCAGCTGGACAACAGAACTCAGTTCTTACTGCCAGATTTTTTTACTGTCATGGATCAATACATCTTGGTTTGGTTCTTTTCAGTCTTACAGGACAGTAATACCCACCCTCCACACCTCCCCACACCAATTCCACTACAGACAACTAATATGTTGTTAATGTACACAACCAATTAATGCTTTCAGAGCTCATTAGAGTGAATGCACACAGGATCCTTGAGAGAGGCCAGGTAGCATGGGGACAACTCTTCTCCAGAGCCAGCAGAAGCTGCCCATATGCTATTCTGTTAGGGCTGGGACACAAAAATGAACAGTTTTCTGAAACACTAACTCTAGCAATCCTTGCTCATCCTGATGAATTACTGTTTCATGCAATACAAGTATAGTTTTCACCTATAGAACAGAACCTGAAAATGAAGATAGAGGCTCCACATATCATGGCTTTGGAGTCCATTAGGAGAAGTGCTGATAGCAGCCGGAATTGCCACCAGCTGTCTTATCCATAAAAATTTTCTGATATACAGCCCAGTTTTTCTCTTAAAATTATGGCAACAGTCCTCTTTAAAGAGCAAATCACCCGTGACATTACAGTGAGAACCTTCTTACTTAAAGCTTTGCTACGAAGAAGGATTTTTAAAGGAACTAAATAAAGTCACCACCCGTTCTAATGCATGTATGACGTGACTCAGCTCTGCTGGCAACAACTACCTTCTGAAGGCTTAGTCAATTTATAGCTTCGTAAAGAGCAACTGATAATGGCCAGTGATTATACATTCTGTTTCTGACATTTTATTGATCAGTGTAGGTGTCTGAATGGTGATTTCCCACTGACAGTTCCATTAAGTAGTAGCTTGTGACTGCTTTAAATATTAAATATAGCTGGAAGATTTGTTTTCCACAAGCAGGGGGAATCCCATTGTTTTAGCCCTTGCAGGGTTATTGTATTATGAATAATTGAAGATGCTGAATGGAAAGGTTAAGGCTCCAAGCAACTCTCCCACAGATCTAAGAGCTGGCTAAAAGTAAATGGAAAAAATCACCCAAAGTTCGGCTGTTTGTTTGGTTAACATTTAAAGAATAGTATTATTCTCGTAACCAGATTATAGTGTGAAATAAACAAATCATGACAGCTGATCTGGAGACATTCCACATATTGATGCCATCAAGATTTCCAATAGACTGTTTAGTTTTTTTGGCATAAATCCTAGGAACAGAAATCATTCTGGTCATAAAGGGCCACGGCATGGGTGCGGGGAGATTGGTGAAGCAGGGTTTTGTAAGGACACAAAAATCACCTCAGAACAAGTCAGTTCTTCTAAAGCAAACAGTCAGATCAACTGTAGTAGAAACAGAGACTTCCAAACATTTTCTGATGGATTTGTAGCTGTTGGCTAGAAGCTCGTGTGTGTTTTCCCCAGTCTTGAATAGAAGCCTGTGCTCAAAATTGTTCCACTGTAAAGAAGGATGTGTTTACAATATCTTTAAAGAAATGAATCCTGTGTTTAACTGAAGAAACATATTTTTCTTTCAAGGAACCATGAAACTGATGGAATACAAAACTACGAAGGTAAGGCATCTCCTCCATTGCACCACATGTAAAATGGCTACGAAGTAGAGAGGTCTGGTGCTTTGGGCTTGGCAATTGTTTATTTCCCAGCACTAAGGTGACAGAAAGTCCTCTCCTTCCTATGCCACAGACCAAGGAGTTTTAAACTTTGAATCAGTGTTAAGAAAGCAAACACTTTTGTTTAACTGTCATGAAGAAACAAAGGTTCCTAATTTCACTGTAAACAGATTTTATTCACTAGAACAGTGTTTCCTTTCTCCCAGCCAAGCTTCATTACTTAGTAGAGCAAGAAAATAACATTGGCATACCAGCCACTTCTTTAAAACAGAGAACTTCTTAAGAGCACATTAAGAAACCTGAACATCCATATGCACTCTTCTTCTTTAAAGAACAGTCAGGTATTATTTTAAAATATCTTGTTTGTCCTGCTGGTTATGGATTTTAAGAACAAGATGAGCTGTGCATTAGACAACACCTAAATCCTTTCCAGTTAGAAACTTCTTATAAGACACCATAGCCATCACTAAGTAATTCTGACCACTGCTAATAGGCCAGACCTCAAAAGTTAAGTAAAGTACCATCCTGGAAAAAACCACAAGGTCTCGGTTTGCATAGGTGTGAGATTTTTCTTTTGAAGTTGTTTGATTTTGGTAAATGAAATGTTCACATAATGTACTGTTGCTGATGTCACCTAATACCAGATCTTAAAGCCTATACTTGCTTTTATTTTCAGCATTTGAAAAGTTTCTCCCAATGCTTTGGGCAGAATATTGAGATCAAGTAAATATTCATTCATAAAAATTAAATTGTATTGCTCTGGTCATCTACAAAACAACTTCACATCTTTCTACCAATGTATTCACTATTACGTCTTTTCTTTAAACACTCAGAGACTTCTCCCATAATGTTTTCTGTGTTGAAAAATTCTTGTAGTACTCACAACAGAATATAGTGACTTCAACTGCATAGAACTCTGAGTAACATTCATCAAACTATAGAGGAATTAGACTATGACACAATTTAAACGGCAGGTAAAAATGAAACAGGCAAATAATCCTTATTTTTTTGTTTCCTGACTAAAAGAACAAAGAATGATGCTTTTGTACAAGATGCTTTCTGTCCACAGTGAGTTCAAGAGCAGCACTGTGATTACTGGCCTATTGCTGTTCACCAACTCATGCTGTCCTTTCTGGGTTGTGGAATAATCAGAATTGTTACAGAGATAAATTAATAGTTTCAAACAGAAGAAGTCATCCACCATTTCTGACTTTGCAGGCCAGTTTGTGTGGTCATTTTTCTTTTTCTATTTTGGAACCAGGCTAGGCAGCTCTGCAGGGTGAACCTGCATGTAATGGAACATCCCTGCGCTGCCCATCTCCTCCACAACCACCCTGTGAATTTGATTCTCCTTATACATTTGGCAATGGAGGGAAGCAGATGGGCTGCATTTACAGAACACCTCTGTTTTTTTCTCTGGGTAAACCCCAGAGTACTTCAGAGATTTAACACACATCAGCAGACGCACAACCCCAGGCCATGAGAGCAAATGAGCATTACTGAATGTGATTCTATCAATTTCAGTTAATATATTGAACTCATAATTTGCTGTGATGCTGTGAGATCTAGCGAGTAGCTCAGGCAGGGAACAATTCTGTTTGAACAACAACTGTCTTCTTTTCATCTTAATCTCTGAAAAAATTGATGAAGTAGGCCCTGCAGGCAAACCATGGATGACAGGGTGCCCATGAGCCTGATAGGATGCCGTTAAGATAACTCTTTGCATTAATGTTTCAAAAGCCAATGAATCTGTTGTTTTCTTTAGCTGTATGAACTGTTTTTCACATGACAGCTGTTGGATGCTGAGACTAATTGATGGATTATTATGTGTCTTCACAGCTTCAAACATATTAACCTTGTCTAGCCCTTTTACAGTTAATCTCAACTGTAAAGGAATATTGCACTAAAAATTCTGAGAAAAATCAGTTTTCATCTTCCCTAACAGCATTTATCAGACACTAAATTAGAAAACAATTATATTTAAAAGTTTTTTTTCTGGAGTTGCAACCTTTTTTTTTCTTTTTTTCCCCCCAATTCCCCTTGTAGCTAAAGCTGACAGAGTTGTGACTAGCTTCATTTTTACCAAGAGAGATATATTTTTGGGAGTACAGTAAAAACATAGACTATGTATCCATAAATACTGACTCTGCTGCTAGACTACTGATTACTGGCACATCCTGTGTTTTTTTCCACATGTTGGTCCCCAGCATGGGAATATAACAAGGTCATGAAGGGCCCCACGCAGAAGCAGCAGCAGAAATGCAGCTTGTTTTGCTGCACAGATCACCACACGATAAAAAACGGCAGAGAAGTAAACCGTACAGTTTCACCAACCCTTACTGGAAGAGGGAAGACCAAAGAAAGTAATTGACCACTTTGGAGGCTTAACGGTTTCCTCTTACCCATTGTTTTTATCCAAATATGTAGCATGGAAAGGAAAAACCTCAGCAGCACTATCTTGGTGCTTCTAATGATTTTTTGATATAGATTGAGCTATTCTAATGTTTCTGATAACAGTTTTTGTATGACTTCCTCTAATGGAGTCCTAGAGTCTATAAAAATACACTGTGTATGCTTGACTGGGGTCTCAGGTGATCCCCACCTGAGTGGGAGAGAGTCAGGAGACCGAGCGCTGCTAGAAGCAGGAGGAAAACTCACCTGTGTGCTGCAGGGTACTTCCCCTCTAAAATTCTGCTGTCAGGTTGGAGTTTGCTTTCATGCCTTCTTTCTGTGCCCTGGTTGGGGGTCACCCTCTTTTCAGACACTGTAAAATCATCCCTGTCAGAAAGAAAGTGTTATTCTTTTCCTTTGTGTCTAGCATGATTGTAATTATACCTATTAACATGCAACAAAGTCTTGATGCTTTCCTTTCTCTCTAGCACAATTGTAACTATACCTATTATATACAACACAATTTGTACTGAAAAGCAGAAAAAGATGCTTTGAAAAACATGTTTTTCACTTTGAGAAATAAAGACAGGAACAAGCTTTGAGCAAACTATCTGCCTCAAGCATTTTGGGTGACGATTTTCCACCAGCCCCTTCCTCCAGGCACCACCTAGTCAGTTCTGAACAAAGTCTGAACATATCTTGCTAGAGAATATGTTTCATTACTTTCCCAGTTATGTTTTTCTTTACCACAGTGAGACAGAAATTTTACGTATATAGTAAAAAGGATTCTCCAAGATAGTCTTCCTTCCCTTTACATCTTCCTTTGAGCTGTGCATGTAATTAATCACAACCCCTCCTTATTTCTCATGACCGTCTTCCCTGCAAGTATAGTCTTTTTCTTCAGTCAGGCATTTGTTTTCTGTATGTGGTTGCTTCCTCTGAACTCCTTACTGAGTTGAAGAAACAACAAAACTGAGATATTTATAGTCACCTTAGAGCTTATGTTTCTCAAGCCAGTAGAATTACAGGCTCTAAAAACAAGCCAAAAAATATTATATTTTTGATGCTATGAAATGCCAGCAGAGAATTTCTAAATGTGTGACTCTTAAAATCAATGTAGTTACCTTTTTTTGGTTAAAAAATACAAAATCTGCTTGGCTTTCAGTGCCATGGAAGGACGGTAGACTGCAAGACTTAACTATCAAATGTGAGCTGACAGGGACCCAGTTGTGTGGCTTTCTTCCTATTCTCTAAGACACTAGATGCACTCCTGCCCTGTTTGGCACTTTATATTCTTATAATCCAAAACAAATTCTAGGGAATCTGTTTTCAACTGAAAATTCATTTTGCAGGACAAATACTAATTTAGACAAGCATTCATGTTGTCCAATAACCTCCTCTATCATACTTCAAAAAGAAAAGCTCCTCATAAAACTTACATGTAAGTTATGTGACAAGCATGAGTGAGAGGACATAGAGGCAATTTATCCACAACCCCTTCTCCCTAGGAACCCTAACCACTTCATAAAAGAGACACAAGTACTATTTCAGAGTTGGAAAGCAAAAGAAGATGAAGTGTTTTGTCTACAATCTCATAAGTCAATGATGGAAACATGAACAGACCTTAGGTCTTCTAGGACTGCCTCCTTGAGAAAGAGCCAGAGGACTGAAGGCTGTGGTCTCTAGGTGCTCTCCTACAATTGCCTCCACACCTTGGAATTACATCTTTACACTCTGCTTACACTTTAGTGTTTCCTGTAATTTTGGGGTTTTTTTATTTAAAAATACTTTCTGCTGTTCAGTGCTCTGTAGATGTGTGCAAGTATCTGCCGCTTCTGTACCTGTGAATTATATGCAAGTCTTGTAGACGTAGGTGAAAACACACTGACAAGGAAATAGATATAGATATATATCAGATACAATACACCCGTTTCCAGCTTCAATGGGATACCTACCGACAAAGAAAGAACACCCTGTTTATCGATACATCCATGAAAGTTACCTAACCATTTATTTGAAAGTAAAAAACTCAGGGAATGACAGCTCAAAACCAGCAGTGAGAGGAGGAAAAATCTGAAATCACCTGGGAACAGTATTTCAAACAAACGTGCAAAGATGGGATGCAATATATTGCATGCCAGGCAACGTTTAAGGACCCATCGAATAATTCCCAAAATTATTTTGTTCATGAGTGTGGAGCGCCAGATTTAGTCAAAATATTCTGAAGCTGAAAGACAAGTGCGTAAAAATGCAGTAGTATCTTTTTAGACCAACAAAGTTAAAAGTTATTTTTGAGTGTGTCTTCCTTTTAAGAGCCCAGATTTCACAGGAATAGGACAAGTGAGTAAAAATAAATTAGCTTTGTCAGGATGGTTTACTTCTGGGAAGAGTTTGGTTTTGATGCGTATCTCAGCAATCAGAGGTGTTTCTTTCTAATACCATCAATGGCAAACTTCTTGCATGTGGACCATTGGGACAGATTTGAAAACCAGATTTTTTTTCTCTCTTTATTAAGAGCCACTTTTTCTTTGGACTAACAGTAAAAAGAGAAATGAATGCCTGAACTGATGGTGATAGTATCAGACCAACTCCCATACTGTCTCCAAACTGGTTTAGAACCTCATTTATGAGGTGCTGTGGACACTTTGACCTGAAGACAGAATACTCCATGTACTAAAAGCAACACTAGATAATATGAGAGAAATGCGTACAGTGTCAGCACAACTCTGAGGACCCTCTTAAATCTTTAGGAGATTGCCTCTGCAGGAGCTGAGAGGACACAAAAATTACTGACCAAGAAACGACATCAGAATACACTTAAAAGACAAATTAAAAAGAGAGATTGGTCCACAGTCTGTTTTTTACTGACTTGAGGAAGCTGATGGGGTCCTTAGCTGCTATAGTATGCATAATGTAAATACATTAGAGAAATATATTTTTCTTGTTTAGTAAAATTCAGAGATAATGGTTTAGCATCGTTATTCACATATCCAGTTATGGGCTCCATGTTGCCGTAATGCTCTTTAAAGACAATTCACTTGCATGAATAAGGTGACAGAGCAGGATGGACTAAATGCAAGGACCTGGTTAACTGGACACAACTTCCCTGCTGTAATCACCTGAGCGGTGTGGTTTGTGCCCAGGCAGCACAGAGAGGGGGTAACTGCCTTTGCTTATATGTGCTCAGGTACTTCCATTTGCCACTCTGAATCTCTGGAATTGTTCAGCTTTCACAGCACCATCTGCACTGAAACATTTATAGGAACAGGTTTGCATTTTGGGACAACTTTGCATCCCTTTGTCCTCCTTCCGTTCAAAAAGTGGATGCTATTTTAAGAGGAGAAGCACAGTTAATGATAGCTTTTTCAGCCTACTACACTAAAAACATCTCTCTGTTCATGCTTCTGAGCTGCAAATAAATTAACATCAAGTGCTCCTGAGTGCTGATCAACTACATGGTTTGAAACCATAGGGTGGGTGTTTTCAGAAACAGCGTTGGCTTTTTCCAGTCTTTCTAAAACGTGAACAGTTGTTGAATTCAGGAGATAAGAAGGTTGACTGCAGACAGTGTTATTCTGGTTTTTTTTCAGAAGTATTCTGTTAAAGAAATTCTGCTTCTGTTAAAGAAATATGGAAAATGTGTCCTAAGGACACAGTTATCAATGGTACATCAATAATTCTTTTTCTTTGCTGTCATTGAAACATACCCAAAATGCATAAGGCAGGCCTGAGAAATACCTTTTTCACAGTTACCATCGTGTCGGGTGCACCCTGGGCAGGTCAAATGGCACTTACCTCACCATCCAGGTGCCAACAGGTTCCTATGCTGTTCAAAAGTCAGCAACCCACTGGACGCTGTCCTTGAGGCTGTGGGGGGGCTTTTCTCAGTGGATGGAAGTATCCTGGTGGTTTCCTAAACTTGGTTGGACAACCTGAAAGTGAGCCCCTAAGCCCAGGCACGGAACCAGGGCAGGCAAGGGGGAAAAGGGATGCCCTGAGTAGCTGCCTCCTAAGTTCTGCTGACCACCAACTGACCAGAATGACACGGTGAACTTAGTTACTTCAATTTGAACAGGTGATTTGCTCTATTTGTCTTGGGTGTATGCTTTTATGTTGCATTTTTAAAATGAAAATACCCATGCGTAAGCTTTTAATATCAAGTTACTTGTGTGTTGTTGGTTTATAAATTATTTAACACTTTCGTAAAAGAGTGTTTCTGCCTGGCTGTGGATAGTGCCTTTAAAATATTCTTCACATCAGGAAAACATAATCTGAACAAGTATATATTAATTACAGGAGAAATCTACACACCACTACAGAGAGACGCCGCAGCTTGTCTGACAGCTGGAAAGCATAGTGTACAAGTGTGCATAAACAAGGCTAATGTGAGTGTGTGTTAGTGAGTGACAGCGCAGTTTTACACATTCAAAACTTAAAGCCCTAGTAAACAGAAACAAAAAATCTAAAGGTAACAAAACTTAAGAACTGACGAACATTATTATTTAAATTACGTTTACTATAGTGATGTACAAATAGCACATAAGGCTCTTTCACATGAGCAAATTGCAAAGAGGCTGATAAACATTTAAAACCCTGCTCTACTCCATTAAACCCATTTTATGCCCATGCAACACCATTATTGTTAATAATGAATATTAAACAGGCAAATCCATTTGAAAACAACCTGTTGATGAGAATGAGTGCAAGTCAAGCAGTTAATAACCTGATTACAAATAAAACTACTTTGAAGGAAGAGCAGGATTCTACTGAAGAGTTGTGTTTGTGATGATCTCTATCATGGTTGTACCCCAACATCCCTGCAGGTGCTGTAGGTATAAAATAAGAATCCTAGCCTCAGGAAACATGCAACCTAAGAGGGAGGATGAAACAGAGATCCGTAGCAATGAGGAGACCTGACTGAAAATGTACAGAGCACAGAGCTACACTTGGAAAGAAGATACGCTATCTGCCCACGATCTTTGCCGTCCAGAGACCTGGCCACATCCCCAGCGAATAGGTCACACCAAGTACCTCAAGCTAAAGTTTTTTGTGTATACAGGAACATATCTCCTTGTTCTAAATCTGGGAGTCAGACTTCATGCCTCCTATTCATTGACAGTCTGAAGCTGCCCAAAATCCCGTAACGGATTCCCACCATTAAAGCTGTCCTAGTGTCTAGAGATGCTATAAGCATCAAAAAGACTTACTCATACCTGGCATGGATACTACTTCATGTGCCACACCAAATCCAGCGGAGTTTTCAGAGCTTCACAAGCACATTTCCAGGAAAGAGGAGAAGAGAAGGAATAGGAACTGAGCACGTGCAGCAAGCTTTCAAATGGGGAGGTTTTAACAGTTGCTGTTCATTTGCAGCTTTTCAATTTAATAATAAGGTGCTTAGCTATTCATTCACAGATAGGATGCCCACATGTGTAAAGTGCAAAATTCACTTTAAAAATTGAGACAATCTAACAGGGTCAAAAAAGACATACAATTTGCTTTGGCTGAATCAGAACATGTGGAATTTCCTTGGTGTATTTTATAGTGCTGACACTTCTATCTGCATTAATGTAAAAAAAATTATAGCTCGATCAACAAAAGAGAAGGTGAAATATTCCAACACAGAAATTAATAAGATTTCTAGGTGGGAGTATGGCATCTATTGAACAGGCCACTAATATATTTGGATTTATTTCAGAGATATTCATTATCACTGAGCAGACAATGGTGAAATACATTTAAACTGATTTTTATTTCACAAGCAGTAAAATGTTATGGAAAGATAATAAAATGCAATCATTTAGAGTAATATTTCAGATAAGTCCCACAAAGGCAATGAGCATTTATAAAGCATTTTCTTTTGGCAAGATATTAGTTTTAAGTCAAATTAATTTATTGGAATGCTTGAAAGACAGCTGAAAGAGGTAATCAGGAGGGGATCCTCTACGTGTGAGCATCTCAGAGATGAGGAAAGAGCCTATGAATCACAACTGCTCAGGTGAACATTTAGATTAAGTGCAGGAGAAGAAGGATTCACTACACAGGGACATCCGGGAAGTGCACGGGGATTCACCATCCTCTCAAAGTACAGGAGATGATGAATAGCAGGTTTTTTCTCTATATTCTCCACCATTCTGTTACTATATTCCTTTCTGCCTCACAGTCACACTTCAGCAGTAAAAAAGGTAAAAATCCATTCATTTGCCATGCAACTTCACACAAGCTTATGGTTTGAATTTCTGCACTATCATTTGGTTTTGGTGTGGTTTTTTTTTTTTTTAATTCCGCTCTCCCTCCCCTGTTTTAAATACATGATTTATGTTCTGATTTGGTATCTCCATAGCACATCTACTCTTCATCTGATCTCCCTACCACACATCAGTCAAAAAAAGAAAAGGCCTGATTTAAATCTGAGAGTGAACAAGAACCTGCTGTGTCTTAGAGAGAGCATGCATTTGACCTGAAGCTAAACCAATAGTATAACATTTGGACATGGGTTGTTTTGGGCAGAAAAGAAGAAAACTTGCTTAACAAAGGCACAAGAAAAGTTCTTTGGCTTCAGAAAACAGTGACTGAAATATATTCCAAACAGTACTAGGACATCTTCTCAAACACAGGATTTTCTCTGATTGCATATCCCCTCCATAAAGGTCTTACTTTCAGACTATCAGCTTAAGAATTGAGACACCCATTTTATATCTTCTGCACACAAGTAAAAAACACCATTTTATTATAATGCATGAAGATTTATTATGACTGCTATGCAAGCAAGACAGTTGGTTTGTATTTTTAGCCTGAAATCATGAAATCAGTTTTATTTTCTTAGCAGGATGTTGGTTTCTGTAACAAGAAAATCATGAAGGTTTTGCAATATCTTTCTGGAAGATCTGCTTTTTGAAGGAAACCTGTGTAATATTTTCAATTGTGTTCTAGGATAATCCTGTATTACCTTCAAGATAGTCTGTTCAAAATGTTGGATCTGAGAGGACATAAACCTAATGTTTGTGTTTTCAGCATTTGTTGTGTCGTCACTTTTCTAACGGATAACAAAAGGACTCAGAGGCAGGTTTGCTTAACAACCTTGATAAGGAAAGGCTTTAACTAACTTGAGAGCTGCAGGAAAGGTAATATAGCAGGACACAGATGCCTCAGGTCCCAAATTTTGTTATTCATTTATGCATTTTAAGTTAGAAGAAACAACTAGGTGGGCAGCTGTTTTTTATTCAAGCCTGACAGACAGAGAGAGCAAGGGGTAATGGGTTTAAATTGAAAGCAGGGAGATTTAGATTAGATATAAGGAAAAAATTCTTCCTGGAGAAGGTGGTGAGGCACTGGAACAGGTTGCCCAGAGAAGCTGTGGGTGCCCCATCCCTAGAAGTGTCCAAGGCCAGGCTGGATGAGGCTTTGAGCAACCTGATCTAGTGGAGGGTGTCCCTGCCCATGGCAGGGGGTTGGAACTAGGTGGTCTTTAAGGTCCTTTCCAACCCAAACCGTTCTATGAAACACCTGAGATCCTAAAGGCAGAATGCAATTTATGTATGAAATATGTTTTGAGCAATAACACTCAACGCCAGGGAAGGAAATACTGGTGGGGTGAGGAGATGAGGCATTGGCACTCCTGCAGAGGTAGAGGAAAGGAGACCAGGAGCTAAGGGCTGCTGTGGAGGGAACAAGACCACTTAGGCTGACTAGCTCCTTTGCTGAGCAGGAAGGAGCAGGAGGCGAGCACATAACGGATGATAGGGAGAAGGCTGAGTGCCCTTTTGCATTGACATTCACAAAATATTTGAGAGCTGCTAAACACAATTAACATTAGCAGGTGGGTAGAAAGCAGGGCAGAACAGTTAAAGGGCATACACAGAGAATGGATAAGTAAACCGTATTAAAGTCAGTGGGGCATGCTGAAATATACCCTGAAGCCAAAGGAATCTCATCTGAATCATTATCCTTGAGAAGTGACGGAAAGCTGGTGAAAGGCAAGCAGTGTACTTGCCTTGACACAGGAAGGGTCCAGGGAATTACATATCACCTTATTTCATACCCTGAAAGATGCCAGAGAAAATGTTAAATTATCAATTTGTAAGTACATAGGGGATAGTAAGGTGATACAGTGAATGTAGCAGTTTTCACGTATATTAAAAATGGTTAATAAGAGTAAAGCAATTAATTATTCTCCAAGGTTATTGAGGGTGAAACAAAGAATAAGTGGTTTGTTTCAGAGCAGGGAAAGGTTAGAGGGTAGACTGGAGTTCAGAGCAAATTTTTACTTAATAACGAGGACAGCAAAATTCTACAAGACTGCTTACAAAGGTTATGAAAATTAAGCTGGAGGTGTTCAGTAGCACGTCAGGTAAATATCTGCTAAAGAACATTTCAGTGTGACCTCTCCTACCTCAGAGCAAGAAGGTGAAATAGCAAAACATGAGAACTTTCTTCTCTTTATTTCTTAGATTCTGTTTCATACGTTTTAGGAGGATATTTTCCTGACAGTTTCCAATACATCTGCATTTTTCTTACAGATTCTGACATACTGATTTCAAAGGCAGTCCCAAATGTCTATCACAACTCTTGCCAGTTCAGAACTTTATGGGGACTGTCAAGGTATCAAATGACTTCAAGACCTCAGCTCATCATTCATAAGATTTTATAAAAATATTAGTTTTCACTAAACAAAAAAAGGAAGGGATGGGGGGAGGGGGGTTTACAGCTCCCCTCAAACTTTATAGTACTTACAGCTATAGAGAAAAACTTGACAACATGGTCAAGGTGTAATCTAAGACTCATGAATCAGAGAGAATGTGATTCACTTTTTGTAACACTGATTTTCGAAAGTTCGACAAATTATTTTTTAATGTTCAGGACTGGTCATGAACATTATTAATTTCTTTTAATATAAAAAAGAATTTCAATTTAAAAAAATCCAAATTTAAATTTATTCCTCTTTGCTGCGTTTTAAAGAATACTGTTCTTATCTTGCATTGTTTAAGGTTTTTGTCAACCAGAAAAGATGCAACAAAGTAACAGGGATTCATTAAGTATGCAACTCAAGCCTTAGGGTCCTAATGAGCTACTTTTGCAATACTGAAAGAAAAAAAAAAAAATACAAAACCTTTTAATTAGGTCTCCTCTTCCAGATCTCCCTAGACTACCATTTGTCACTGTGAACAGGCTTGCATGAACGCAAGTAGCATTACACAAATTTATTCCTAACACAAGCAATCACTTTTTAAAGAAAATTATCCATGTATGAACCCAGAATAGCTGTAAATTATGCTAGAATTTATTCTGTTTATTTACAACAACATGACTGGAAAAAGAGGGTGATCCATGGTTTTGATGCTCTTGGCATAGTGCGTGGATAATATTTCCATGTTCCTCCCACCCTTACAGGCATCATTTCATACCTCACATGTGACAGGAGCATAATGCAGTCACCATGCCATTACTGTTATATGGCTACATGCTAGCTGCTACTCAGCATACATGTTTGTTTCTGCATTCGTTAAAGTGATACAAAAACTGTAAAAATCCAAAGTTATTCCACCCTTTCTGCATTACTCTTACACCGTTTTTCACTTATTACATTGCAATGCTGTATTTTCATGTGGGGTTTTCTTCTATTTTTTTTTTATTTCCCATTTAAATTGCAAGTTTTTGTTTCAATCTTTCAATACCTAAACCCAGATTAAAAAAAAAAAAAATAATAAAAGGCTCTCACTCCACTGACCTCTTTTTAATAAAATTGCACATGTAAATACAGGTGTAATCTGTCCTATATCATGATATTCTTCTAACAGTTACTTGGTTAATCCCTTATCTAGATATGCATCCTGAACATGTATACATATGATACAGAATCTGAATTTATAAATAATTGATGTATGGTCATGTTCAGCATGAAAATACCACTGCATGCCTAATGTCCAGCATTTTACAGGACTATGGCCTGGTGAGTAATATAAGTAATGAGACTAATATCTGCAATTAACTGTTGCCACCAAAAAAACCCACTAAAAAAGCAGGCATGCATTTAACAAGCCCAAAGTAGATCTGTGAGCTGAAGGAAAATGGGCAGAAACTTCTTGAAAGAATGAGACTCAGTTCTTCATACATCTATAGTGTCCTTTGTCAGACTCCAAATGCTTTGTCAGATGTAAAACCGTTTTAGTCCTAAGTCAACTCTTACTCTGGAGAACTGGAACTGTCAAGCAGGAACCAACGTGATGTGCATCTAAGGCAGAATATTAGGGTCATGCAAGCACCATAATGTAGTTCGTTATGTATATAAAATCTATAACTCATGCAGTGCTGTTTAGGCAGCTTGATTATCATTTGTTGTGATACGCCTAGAAAAATATGAGTCTGAAAAATAGACTTAATGTGCACATTAAACCGGGAAGTGATCATAGGCTGCACTTCTTAATTCCAACAGGCTATGCCCTCACATTGTTTTAAAGAGTGCTTTGCAGGACAAAATATTTTCATACTAGGTGTGGGTGAATTAATCAAGTGTTCCCTGACAACTAGATAACATGGGAGAAGATTAATTAAGACCATTTTTTCTTTGCACAATAACAGCCCCCTGAGAAATAGTAACATTATATTAATTCTGTGAGTACAGTTAAACTCTATCACCATCACTTTATTTCAAATATGACATTTTCCCTTCAGATAAGGATTAAAGACAAAGTATTTTGTCTGCTTGTTCTCCACTGAGCATCCTCCATGCTCTCCACCTCCCGATTCCCTTTATAAGGCCTTCATCAATTGAAATGAAATGGAAAGTATATTTGATTTGGGGACAGGAAGAGACAAAGACAGATGCTTTTTCCTCTTAAATTTAAAAATAAGTATTTTAAAGTGTTCTAGCCATTTTGGAAAAATAGGACTCCTCCAGCAAAATAGAGGTACCTGAGAAGTGTCACTCAAACTGAGAGGAAGAGTCTGTACACTGCTGAAACGTAGCTTAATCATTTGCCAGCTCTCATAACACTGCAGTGATGTTGAAGGACTGGTGAACTAATCAATTACGGCATGTAACGGCCCCAGAGAAACAGCTGCACCAATAGATTGAACATTATAGAGATCACAGGTGCTGGGATTTTAAGTCAATCGTCTGTGCAAGCATAAACATGTAAGGCCAGCGTCTCGCATAACACCCTCTCAGACAGCATGGAAACAGGCTTACCACACTCATTTTAGCCATGTCTTACACCAACTGCCTATATCTTCTGAAAGTCTTATCTGCAGAGCCAGGGTGTAATGCTAACAAATCTCTCTAAAAATCAATTAGGTTAGATCCCAACAGTGGAAGAATTATCTGTGTAGGAAAAGCAACAACTGTAGGAAATGGCAGGGTTCTCATGTCGAATGCCTTCTCCTTGCTTTCTATATATTGTTTAACCTTGAAAAGTCACTATATAAAAAGGGTTGTATTTCTATCATGAGATTGTAAAACTGACATGGCAGGTGAATACTCAGTGTCTGCATTTCTGGTATGTGTCATACAAATGTAAATGGCCTCTTTTACATTTAAAGTCAGTGAACGTCTCATGCTGAATGCTGAAACTAATTAAGAAATCATAATTTCTTTTTTTCCTCAAAGTGGAAAAGCAGAAGAAGATAGCTCTCAGAAAAAGGGAGCTTTGAAAAGCCATCGTTACCTATAGTACCTTGTTCCTCTTCAGGGGAAGAAGTCAGCCAGGATATCAAACCCTGCATCTTTTATACTATATTCCGCAAAAGAATTTGTACTATTTCGTAATAAAAAGAAGCATAACCCCACATACAAAATGAGATGGAATAACAATCCAGTGCTAACCACAACAAGCCACCTCAATACTTGCGATTGGTACCCACCGAGCATCAGATCCTCGATCACCCTGCTTCCTGCCACAGCACAGAGGAGATGGGAAACATTGCAAAAAAGGAACAGCAAATCCCTGCGTATTTACCTGACCTCACTGCAGACATCCAGATGTTCCTCTGTGAGCTTAACAAGTAAATTAAATGTTACTGAAGTTCCAGAATTTTATGAGCTCTTCACAAAGGCCTGAACCATATTTACATGTAATTTACAGAATACAGTTAAGATAGGCAGGATATTGCGTATTATTTCACTAAACTGTGACCATTACAGTTCTGGTTGAAGGCCAGAGTGCAACCAACAACGGGAGGCATGAGGGATATCTATGTACTTAGAGGAAAACATGCTGCAAGCATGTCATCAGGGTTTCCCTAGTACAATCTGAGTCTCGTGACTGAGTTTAGACTAAAGTTTCTTATGACTGATTAGCTATTAGATACCATGAATAAAGGAAACGATGCAGAGATTGTAAAAGTCAGGTAAACCATAAAAATGCTGCACTGACAGAAAATGCCTAATTGGAGGACAAAAGCTAATAACTGCGCTCTCATGCAGTTTCTTTCAGTTAAAGCTTTTGTAGTTTGTCAGCATCATAATCCTGAATTTAAACTTTATTATTATAAGGAATAAGGATGAATATTCCCTGCCCTCTCCCAGTGTTTGTAGATTGCCATTGGGGAAAACAAGGCAATTTTCTCCCCTCGGTGCTGTGGCTGTACTCAGGTTTTCAGGAGCTGCCCCTATTCTCTCTTCTTAACTGTGCTGGAGCAAGTGCTTGGGCAGCTACACTGCAAGGCAGATTCATGAGGAAAAAAAAGATTTTCCAAGTGTGTATATATATAAAAAATATATATAATATATATATATTTTAATAATCAATCTCATGCCAGCACAAGGTAAGATAGACAACTACACTGGAAAACCTACCGGGAGATAGGAATGAAGTGGCAACTGCTTAACCAGTGCTGCAATAGAAAATATTTGTAATACTCACTACAAGAGGATGAGGTAGAGACTGTCCTAGATTAGGTAAGTGGAATGCAATTATTAAAGGCAGCTTTACCTGCTGCATCTAATAGCTTTCAGCTCACCACATATAATCTAGAGCAATCTGCGGGCTGCCCAGAATACTTTTCCCTTTATTGTAAATACTCTCAGATACCTTTTTGAATACCCATGAAGGGGAACTCAGGGAAGCTCTTTTTGTCAAAGCTCCCACCTCGAAACAGAAGATGGGGTGCTGAAGCAGGGGTTCTTCATAACCCATAGGATTGACTCTTGGGCAAATAAGTTTAAGATAGGCCAGTAAAACCAGATCTCCAGATATTTTGCAAGTTTAGTGCAAGAACAAAATGGCCAAACCACACAGGGAGATCAGGGCTTGTATGCTTCCAGAAATACTGGATGAAGTAAAACCACAATAAATGATTCTCTGACAGTAAACTGTCAGAAAATATAGAAATCATATATGAAAATATAGAGTCATCATACCAGATGAGGAGCTGTGCTTTTCATTCAGTGCTGCTGGAGTTCACAGTCTCACTGGATTGCTGTGGCAGGTCCATTTGTACTGCAAAGAAAAATTCTTCCAGTTTCTGCAGGATTAGAAGCAACAAGAAAAAATAAATGTCTGGGAGGGATCACTATGTATCTAAAAGCAAAGAATGCTATGAAAATCAGCAGATGCTGTTTGACAAATTTCTCTGTATGACCTGCCTGTTTACTTCGAGTTTAAGAAACCAGAAGAATCCCACCTAAACTCTAAATATATCTAGATTAAGATTTTTCTTACAGTAAAATCTTAAATAATTTCTCTATGATCAGTGAAAGATTATACCAAACACTGTAGCTTCGTGATCAAATTCATGATCATCACCTGAGTTATAGTAGCTCTCCAAAGATTAATCTCACTTAACCTTAGACGATTATATCTGAGCTAATCATGTAGATGCCTTTTAGACTTGGTGGAGCAGGATTCACCCATTTGGTTTTGAGTAGCTCTCCCAAGGAAAGACGAAGTGCACTCCAGAAGCACCTGTTTCTTTCCATTGACTTTAACCTGAACTTAGAGACCTTGCTCCAACGTAGACCTCTCTAGTACAGAGATCTAAATTTAGTACCCTTCCCAACGTGCACTTCTAACCCATGGCAAACTAGGAGTAATTTAATGCAATGAAAGAGGGTTAAGTAACATTGTTTGGCATTTTGTGTGTCGACCGCACACATGAACAATTGCCACTGCTCAGCTGACACATGTTGACAACTTCACTTGCTGAGTTGTGGTAACTTGATTGTGAGAGTGAGCTATTAATCATACAGCATCATCCTACAGCTTCTTGATTATGCAGGGGGAACAAGAGAGACAAACCCATTTGGGTTTTGGATTTTTTTTGGCATCCTGACATTGTCACGGATTTGACAGAAGGATATGTACACTGGTCATAAAATAATCCACCTTTCACAGCACTATATTATCTCTTCCCTTTTTTTGTCCCAATTACATCTGAGCAGCTCCAGCTATCCAAACTCCCAGCACTTAATTTCTCTCACGGGTATGTGAGGAATCAAGAAGATCAGGTAGCAGACTGATGTTGATTATGCGTGAGCAGCTGAGGTCTGGATTTCCAGCTCTGAACAGTGTATCGTATGTCCAGTCTGTTTTCATCTCTGTGGATTTTTTCTTATGGGATTTTGCAGCTGTCTTATTGTATCAGCTTTTAAAGTATTCTGTTCTTCAGGCTGCACTCTTGCACATAGTGACAAAGTGAATGGCATTCAAACTGAGCTTTTTTCCCCCTCAAAAGATGCACCAGCCCTTGTGAGTTCAAAATGACAAATTATTTTCTAGATATCAATGTGTTCTGTGAGATATGATGTGAAATGCATCCCAGAGTCTTGCTTTACCTGGCACTCTAACAGCTGGTCTTGCTCAGTGTTGTCTACAGCCATCCTTCATGGCATAGTAGAGAGTGTTGAACTTACAGTAAACCTAACTTGCAAAAATCATGCACTGCCCAGTATTAAAATCCATTCCAAAATATGTTTTTGTTCTTATGATACTTCAGCTCTCCTTTCAATTATTTTTTACCCTTCAATACTCATCTTTCTACTGAACTGAGTCCAAAAATCTATTTAACTGAAAAGATAAGGCTATAATTTCTTGTTATGTACACACACACATATATGTATACATGTATCTATATATTAGTCCTCTATGAACCCAAGTTGATTTTTGATATGTCCTCAAATAAAAGTACATAAGTAGCCAGTCTGGTTCTGAACACCAGTTGTTATAAATGAAAGAGGCTTTTCATAGCATTTTCTTTAATAAGTTTTGCTGGACCAGAACTTCAGATATCAGAGACTGAGCCAGGACTGGTATAAAGTGATGAAAGTGCACTTAGGTCATAGGAGTTATGTGAACTTGAATCTGAAGGATGCACAGCATATTTTCAAATGCATCTAAAGAACTCTCAAGAGTTCTTCATGCTCTGAGAGTCATAAATTGCCAGGAAATATAAACCCAGCCAAAGCATGCTGACTCATTTGGGATGTTCACACCAAGGCACTGTCCCTAAAAGCAATTAACACTTCTGCAGCTTACCTGCTTTCACGACTTGCAGTTGGAGATGATGCATTTGTAGCTTGGTTAAATGGGCAAAGCTGCACTAGAGCTGTACCCCTGATGCAGGTCTGAATCACTGATACAGGTTTATTGAGATCAGCATGAAAGCAGCCTAGCTAGCAAGAATTTTATTACATTGAACAAACCTCATCTTTGCAGGAGTTTATTTTGTCTGCTCAGCACGGTGAGAAGGGCCTAGGTATTCATGGGGATAGGGTAATGAGCCAACACAGCTCAGCTGGGTCACTATGCTATTTAGGAGTTCCAAGGCAGGCTGGTGCTCTCTACTGCTGTAAGGAGACTGCAACAATCAGCGGTGTGAGGAGGAGCATGGCTCCCAAAGTTCTGTGCCTCCTTACAAAATCCACCCAAGAGGAAAACAAAGTGTGATGCACATCTTCAGAAAAGCTTGATTTAGTGAAAACTCCAAATCAATTAGCCTTGCCTCACATGGTAAGGAAAAAATATCCCCCCCTGTTTGTTGCAGTCAGCATCTGTTTGAAGAGCTCCAAGGTAAATTTCCCAGAATAGCCATTAGGCAAAGTGCTCGCTTCTGAGCATCAGATGGAAAGTTCAGCAACTTTCATCTGAAACCTATTTCCCCTGGGTACATCCCACATCTCTCTGACACGCAAGCAAAAGGAGTTTCTTCTACCAACATGCCGTGCGTGTTCATCACTTTGTGCAGTTCTGCTGTCCTCCCAACACCCTTCCCATACTTTCTTGGGGAAGCTGCCCGTCACACTAAAAGCACAAAAGGGATGTGACAAAATTGATGTTTCCCAGGTTTCTGAAGGTGATCGTCTGCTGCAGGTCATACCAAAAGGAACAAAGGGTTCTAACTGCCAAATCCCTGGCTGCTGTAAATGAACAAGATTATGGATATATTTGCTTCATCATTTTCACATAGATGCCACAAGCTGAACCTTCAGCTGATTCAGATTGAAGCAGAGGATTTTAATAATTGAAAGTCAAAGAACAAAAACCCCAAACATTTTGAGATACCAGATACCAACTCAACAAATTTATCTCAAAGCGTATTTCTATTTTATATCATCATGACTGTGAAACACTGAAAAGAATGTATTTTAATCTGGTTCCAAGGGCTCTACAAGATCATCCACCTCTTGCTAAAACACACAAAAATAGATTTTCCAATGTCATGTGTCAGAAAAGTACGGTTAACGGGGCAAAAGACATAAGTCCTTATGAAGATACTGCCACTGAATTCCAAAATCCTCTGACCTATGTTCAAAACTGTGCATGCCACTTTAGCTTCATGCTAAAAGGTCCAATCCAACAGATATTTTTAGGAAAACAGGAATTTTGGAAAATGCTAATTCTGCTCTTCCAGGGGCTTCTCAGAGATGAGCTTTTTTTGTCTTGTAGTTAACTGTTAAGTTCCATTACAGTGGAACAGTTACAGTGCTAATGGTACTCCTACTCCATAAATCTTGGTTAAGATGTTAGTGACTTGCAATTTGAGGCTACCAGGATGTTCCTAAAAATTATCTTTTATAAAACAATTTTTAAAAAGTATTGTAAGTATTTAAAAGTTTTTCATAATGATTTGCAGCAGAAGCCAGCTAATTATTCCTGCTTTAGAAACATCGCACTTCATTCTTCCTGAAGCTGGATGGTTATCTGAGTGTCATACCTGAGTAATGCCAAGTAGGGCTCATATCAGTATCTCAGTGACAAGCAGAGACATGAAAGCGTATGGCCTTCGTACATATGTAGTATCTTGATAGATTCAGTACTGGTGCTCACATTTATGATGTTCTCAGTCCCCATGTGAACAATGTCGTGTTGAATCCTTAGGAGAAATTGCTTGTGTCTCAGCCTTGATGTAGTTGCAGGAGAAGGGGTAGCAACCAAAAAAGTGCTTTTGAGTGTGATTAAAGTCATCAGCATTGGTGACACTTAGTGGAAAATGGGAGATATTTGCAAGTATAGTGGAAGCATTTATATTGAATAGACACTGAGAACAAAACATAGCAGCTGGCAAAGATATTGACCAGTTTTAATGCCTTCCAAGAGACCATCCTGGACCACAAAATTGCTTTCTAGATCAAAGACCTGTTACCTTCACATCTGGAGGCAAAGAGTATCTGAGGCTGAGGACTTCATTACTGAGTAGCACTTCATCTGAGGTGAGAGAGATCAATAAACAATGCAATTACATTAACAATAAACTAAACTCAAGCCCCAGAAACAACAATAAGGAGTGAAATTCTGAATATGTTGCTTGCAGAAAAGGCAGTAAGTAAAACCATGACAAATAAAGCAACTTAATGGCCACATCTCTTCAACATCAAGACACCTGGGGAATACCCCATATTTGGAGGTGGCAAGGGCAGTGATAGATGGGGTCTGCGCAACATTTTTGGAAATCCCATTCACCTGACAAATAGCTTTAATTCCACAGAGCTGTACTAAGCACTTTGATACCTACAAGTTTTATGTTAAGACAGATTGCCTTTAAAAGAAACCGGTACTTTTACTGAGATTTCAGCTTAGTAAAAGACTTATGTAGATTTCCAATCAGTTTCTATAATTTACAAAACACTCCACAATATACAGTTTTTCTACCCAGACTGTGCCGAAACTGTGGAACAGCAATTCTTCACGCACATTTTCTGTTTGACAGTTAAGCATTTAGTGGGACTTCACCTTGCATAATGATGGATAAGCTTCTAAAAATTCAGCATGTGATTAAAAGAATTTTTCTAGCCTAAGTTTTTCATACACACTAATTTTCTTGTTCAGCATGTTTGCACAAGTTACGCAGGTAAAGAGGCTAACAATACACCTTTCTACAACATAGGAGTTTACCATCTATTGACTGACCTCTAGTGGAAATAAGGTATATTTTAGAATAATTTTTTAATTGGTATTGAATCTTAAGAGCACTCTGGGATTTTGTGGTGCTAAAAATTTATTTAATTTGCATTATATACTTGACTGTGTAAAAATACAAACTGAATCAGGGTACACGTGACTTTTCTTCTCAAAGTATATCCAAATACATTATTGGAATGGCAGGATGAAACCAGACCCCAGAAAAACAACAGTGATTAATCACAGTGACTATTATGCTGCACATTCGGAAGCCAGCTCATAAGTTTTATTCAAACTAAGTAAATCCACAATGGCAGTAAGTGAAACAGGCCAATAACACAGACCCAGGCTAACGATACTCTGTTACAGGGCACAGACCTAGCTACTTACGCTGTATTGGTCAAAAGCACTTAGACATTATAAATAACCACAAACTCTATCTCAACAGCCTCATACATTGTCATCTTTATGCATCAGTTTCATCCATCTGCAGATGCCACCTTCTCACTGGTTCCATTTTGACTCCATTCTTGCACAGGTGGTGTTTCCTCACCAGATCAGTGTTGAGGCATCACTGAAATGTAGCCTTAGGTGTTTTCTTCACTGCGTATTCCCTAATTTCACCTTTCCTGTAACAATTACAGGTTGCAATGGGTTGAACCTGGCCAGGTTCTCACCAAAGCCACCCTATCTCTCCCCTCCTCAGCGGGGCAGGGAAGAGAAAATGCAAGGAAAGTCTCGTGGGTTGAGAGGAGGGCAGGGAGAGGTCACTCGTCAACTACTGTCACAGGGCAAAACAGACTCAACTTGCAGTAATCAGTTTAATTTATTACCAATCAAACCAGAGTAGGATAATGAGAAATAAAACCCAACCTTAAAAACACCTTCCCTCCACCCCTCCCTTCTTCCTGGGTTCAACTTCACTCTTGATTTTTCTCTACCTCCTTCCCCCCAGCAGTGCAGGGGGATGGGAAATGAGGGTTGTGGTCAGTCCATCACACGCTGTCTCTGCCGCTCCTTCTTCCTCAGGGGAGGACTCCTCACACTCTGCCCCTGCTCCAGCGTGGGATCCTTCCCACAGGAGACAGTTTTCCATAAACTTCTCCAGCGTGAGTCCCTCTCATGAGGTGCCATCCTTTGGGACCATCCTGCTCCAGCCTGGGCTTCCCATGGGGTCACAAGTCCTGCCAGCAAAGCTACTCCAGCCTGGGCTCCTCTCTCCATGGGGCGACAGGTCCTGTCAGGAACCTGCTCCAGTGTGCACTTCCCACAGGGTCACAGCCTCCTTTGGTCATCCCCCTGATCTGGCATGGGGTCCTCCCCAGGCTGCAGGGGGGTCTCTGCCCCATCTTCGATCTCCATGGCAGCCTTAGCCAGCCTCACCATGGGCTGCACCACGGGCGGCCAGGGAATCTCTGCTCTGCCACCTGAAGCACCTCCTCCCCCTTCTCCACTGACTTGGGGGTCTGCAGAGCTGTTCCTCTCACATGTTCTCACTCCTCTCTCTGGCTGTAGTTGCGCAGTTTTTTTTCTCCTTCTTAAACATGTTATCCATGTGGTCCTACCACTGTTGCTGATGGGCTTGGTCTCGGTCAGCAGTGGTTCGCTCTTGGAGCTGGCTGGCATTGGCTCTGTTGGACATAGGGGAAGCTTCTAGCAGCTTCTCACAGAAGCTACCCCTGTAGTGCCCTGCCCCTTCCAAAACCTTGCCAAGCAAACCCAGCACAGGTACTTGTATAAATAAGGGGTGAATGTATAGGTGTAGCTGAGACAGGAATTTCATTCCCTTTTTTGTAGAACCTGTAAGTAACTGAAAACTTGCTCAATAGTGAGAATGCTAGGCATATTTCTTCGCTACTTATTCATCTTGCCCCTATCTGCTTGCCTGATTACTAGCAAAATTCCACTTCCTCTCCCCTAACTCTGCTGAATTTCAGATACATCCTTGCAATTAAGCTTTTGGTTCTGTAGCATATGGCTGCTGGTGGTTTTGAAAGAGGAGAACACAGTAGCATCTGGAGGGCTTTGATTAAAAACTATATTCAATATAAAATAAGCCAAAACACTTTCTTGTAAAGATGCCTCTTTCAGTCAAAACTCTCAGTTACTAGAGAAAATATTAATGTGTCGTTTCTAAGGCTGCTGCATCTGAAATTTTGGGCTTGCTTTCTATTCAGCTCAGCCAGGCCTTTCTTGTTTCTTTATGTGTCACCCTTTTGAAGCTTGGAGAAGCAATCTTTCACTGCTGTATGCTGGGATTAGAGGAAAACCAGGGAGTCTGTGTACTGGAAACAGTTAGGAATAATAGGACAAGTCTGTAGTATATTAACTTTTGACTTAAAAGAAGAGATATTTTGGCTTCATACACATGGAGTACTCCAGTATTATTAGCCAACATCCTAGAATACGTGACACCTTCCAGTTCAGCTGTATTTTCTCTGAGCTTACCTTTCTTGCTAGGACCCCGGACTATTCCCCATCTTCAGTCTCCCCATACCCCCATGAGACATCTCCCACTCTACACTCAGTCAGTCTCTCTTCTCCTACCACCTTTGCTTTCCAGGGAAACTGTCTCCAATTCCCATTCATCCAAGTCAACATCACTATCCTGACATCATAACTTGTATCCTCATTTCCACTAATATATTTAGACAGCTATACATTGCCTTGCTTAATGCAAAAGTAATAACAAGCTCAGCGTGGGAAGGAACACTGAGAAAAAATACTGATTGATATATTATTAGGCTTTAAGAATGCATTCATTGAGGGTATAAAATGAAGATAGCTCCTACTTTGAAGCTAGATGAGACACTAATTTTTGCTTAATTTAGTTCACATATTTTTCTTCACTGGTTTTGATTACATTTATTTTATAAGTGGAGCTACAAAGTTTGTTGATTCTTAAAGGAAACTTTTCGTAGCTGATGGATTTTTGCACTGAGAGTAATAAAGAGATATATAGCAGCTCAATCACTGAGGGTCTTGTAATTATGCTTGGTAGCACAGACATTGACAAATGCTGTTGTTTCATATAAGGAGAATAAACTGTCGTTGTGTTTTTGAGTTTACAAAAGAGATTTTACTCTGTTCCTGGAACTGTGATCACATTTCCTGTAGTTCTTCCACTTATCTACACTGGCTATCCTTCCCATTAGCAATAGGGTGAAACATGAAGACTAGAACATCCCCATTTTTAGTAAAGACTGTAATGATGCAGTGAGAGGGAGGAAAGTACTCCTTTAATCCTGATTGGAGGACTATGCTTTATACAACACAATTTCATACTATTAGTTGTTCACAAATTACATAAAGATTATGGGAATGAACATTCATTTAATTAGACTTTTCTGTACTTTCTTAGTTCTGATTCAGACCTTTCCCAAAATTAGACTTTCAATGACTTTTAATCTCCATTCTTTCTGCCCTTGTTGTAGTTATTGTTACATACTCTGCCTACTGTCCAGATTTCTTAAGTGTTTTTCCATTCTTTATAGTGGAATAGAGGTCGGATTTCAAGCTGCCAAATAACTTGGGTTCCTAATGACTTAAGTGAATGTTAAACACTCACCTTTTAGGTCTGGAAAAATAGAGGAGTTTAATGTCATTTCACCACCATCTTTAGGGCCAGCTTAATATGAAAGTGCTGAATATCTCACAGATGAGGCTGCTTCAGGCCTTCAGCTGAAGCTATCACATCATCACTGGGAAAAATGAATCCCCTCACAAAATTCACCCTAATAAGTGCTGTGCAAGCACTGAACATGAAGATGCAAAGTAATTTAGAGCTGTCATCTTCAACTGGATGACCTTTTCCTTCTTCATTCAGCAATGGTGTCATGTGCAGTTTGGGAGACGTCCCTTTGAGAACAGAGATGGGACTGTTTCCAGCAAGAGTGGTAACCCGCTCTACTGCCAAGGTCTTGCATTTGATCCTGACACTCAGCATGTCTCCCTTAGTCTTGAAATATATGACAGTCACACAACACTACCAAAACACAAGAAAAGAATGTTCTGGTACTGTTTATAACAATTAAATGCGAGGAGGGAGGGACGCAAATGACTGTTACAGATAAAAACAAGGTTTTGTTCGGAAATGATAATTTTCAAAGGAACCCATTGCATCAGAAATAGAGAAAATATAAATAAATGGCCTAAGGTGAATTTACTTGAATCAAACTGGTCAGATTAGGCATCTTTTGCCTGCAGATACAAAAGCTGCATACAGTCATTTAGATGACCTTTAAGAAAAATTCTGCCACTTTTAGAAGAATACCTGTAAATAACTGTTTAGGTAACTACACCTTCAGAGTTGTTAATGTAAATTGAGAGTTCATCAGACTCGCAGTTCTAACAGCAGAATGGCAGTTTGGGATACGGAGTCATGTAGGGATTTTCTAAAAGGTAATAGAAGCCCTGAAAACCTTCCAGACAAAGTGATTTCTCACAGTACTTGCAGAAATTAAATTACAAACTTAGGCAAGAACAATACAAAGAATGGAAAATTTATACACTGTGATTTATTACAGCCTTTTTAGAGACACTTGTTATTTTTCCTCTAAGTTTTCTCAGATATTTAACAATGAAATTAAAACATTCCTAGAATTTGTGGCAATTCTCTCCTCTGATTTTCATCCAGACAATTCTTCATAACTTTCTAAAAATACTTTGCTAGAATTTACAGAACTCTGATTTCCCTAGTAGAGTGTGCATCATATGATCAGAAAGACTATGCCAAAATCAGTTGGTTAAGGACTTGGCAGCTAATAGCTACATTTTTCCCTCTCTTCTTAGACTATCAAAAGCTGACTGTCTTTAGGAAGATCTGACCTCATTAACACTTTGCAGCCTCATGTCCACTTTGTTTCTTGTGAAAAATATGTGCATGTTATACATCTACAATATGAGTTGCTGTTTCACACAAAGAAGACCAGCTTCAGCATGTTTATTTATTACCAGTGTCATCTTTGCTTTTCTCAAGCCTTTGCCCTGCTTTCCACTCTAACCTCTCCAGCCTAAGCATGAAAATCAATGTATAGTTAACTCTTGGGAAATTTCTTTTCCTCTTGGAGAAGAATATTCTCATGATTTCCACTTGGTCATTAGTGTCCTCATCTGGGCTCTCTCAAGATTTAAAAATCAGTTTTTCTTCTGTTTGACTCACATATACAACATTTTTCATACATCCATGGTATTGCAAAAGAATATATGGGCGTTTTTCCTTCACTTTACTATTTAGGACTGAACATGGAAATAAACTGATGCAGTCCAATGCACGCCCTATGAGACTGTGCTGGTATACCGGTTTGGGTATAATTAATACAACATCAGATAAATAATCTCTCCTGTATGAACTCAGTTTCCTGCAATTTAAAGTACAACCATAGAAACTGCATGCAGCGAAAACAAAATAAACCAAAAATTCTTCCACTGAAATAAGGAGTACTGATTTTAATGAAACAGGAGATTTGTGAGATTTCAGTTTTCCATTAAAACCTTTTCCCAGCCTCTTAAAAAAAAAAAAAAATTTAAAAAAAATCCTTAATCTGAGCTTTCTATAGACATCTTAATCATTCTTCATAGAAAACCTGGTCTCCAATCCTATTTGGCTGAAAATCCAAAGGATTACTAGCTGCAAGATTAGCTCTCTAGCAACCATCTTTTCTTCTACTTATGTATCAGTCTTGAAAGCTGTTTAGCAGATTGTAGGCAATTTTAATCTTGAGATTAATGACTTAAAAATAAATGAATGTGTACCAGTCTTTTTAGAACCATTTGGGTTTGCTAATGGGAACTCTTATTTTCGACAACCAGAAAGTATCAGGCTATGTTGGAACTAAGTACAAAGAAGATTTTGAGAGAAAACATAGGGATTTTTTTTAACCTTTCAAATACAGTTTTAAAATATTTTTGATAAATAAACATTTACCTCAAGAATGGTTTAACTGTTTATCATAAAATTGTGAGCAAATACAGTGTGTTGCTCCAATTGTTAGCTCTGCTTTTGCTTTTTTATAAATATTAGACCCAAATTAAAGCAGGGAGAGCACTGGGCACAGCTTCAGATCTAACAAAGAAATGAAATTCCATGAAAACGAGAGTTTGCAAATATCAACACCAATAAAAGAGGTGCCTGCCCTCTTCCCCGCAGACACATGCACCCTTTGCACATGATTGAATTACAGACCTTATTTCCTCAGAATATATTAGTGAGGGCAAACCGGGCATTAAACTGATGATATGAAAACTTTCTGGGGTTAGCAGGGCTGCACACAGAGGTATGGTGGGGTCCATTACAACCACTAGGTTGGCCTGCTTCAGTGTTCTGCTGTGTTTGTTGCACCTTGCCCACATGCTGAAAGCTGGCTCCAGTGACACGCCAGATGTTAAAACAGCCAAACCCCTGGGCTGAGCCAGCCTGGCCAGGCCTCTGACAGGCTTCTCCCCTGCAAACCTACACCTTGCCTCCAACAGCTCCACTATTTTATTCCCTTTGCAGCAGACATTTCATTACCTTGGGTGTTCTCAGGAGGCAAGAAGGTACAAAAGAGGGCCCTGGTTGTATCTCATGCTTACAACCTATTGAATGGGCTATAGTCCTGTCCAGCTGAACCAGCTGTTGAAGTTGTGGTCACGTCCTGAACTGCTTATTGCACAAATTCTTTTGAGCACCACCTGCCTTTTCGTGCTACTATCCTCTCTGGCCAGAGCCATCACCTTTCAGTTCTTGATTGGTAGGTGGTGCCTTATCCTCCTTTCATCTCTTCCACAAGCTCATGGTGAACGTGGGAGCTGCCAATGATGGTGTAGACAAGTCAGCTACGTCTTTTCTGCTGGTCACCATCTGCTGAGCTGGATGCTATTAAAGGTCCAGTACAACTCTGGATTTACACACATGCGATACCTTCACATGCATAAAAACTATGGATCTTTTTTTTCTCAACAGCCTCTTGAACAGAAAAGGATTCAAATCCTTTCTTTTAAAACCCTTTTTCTGAAGGTGCTTAAAAATTCTGAAGAGAAATATGGTGGAGAATAACATATATAAACAAAGTTTCATGTTATAGAGCTCATTGGATTTTTACCTTTTATTGAGAATATTTTTGCATTTTATGGCCAGACAAAACAGAAATTTTTGGCACCTGGTTCTTCCTATGTCAGATATGTATGTCTGGAATTGTTTCACTGTGTGTTAGGGATTCATTACATTTTAAGGGCTGCGATTATACATTTGGGTCTATCATGGGCTGAGCTACACTGGATTCCAATGGTTTCAGACAGTCTCTTCCTCAAGAAGAATCATACGCTCCAAGAGGGTGGAAAAACATTATCATTTGGCTCCCACTCGGTTAATCCTCTGCATGTGCCCCAGCTGTTGATAAAATTACAGGTTGTGCAATGGCAAGGTCTTCAAAATAAAAGGAAGAATAGAATTGACTTTCTTTTTGCCTAAAGTATGAACATGAGAAAGTGTGTCAGTCAACTGCTGCCCTACCTCAGATCTCAGGAAACATACCTAGGAGACAGTAATTAACAAAACAACTGGGGAGCTAAAGAGCAGCTCAGATGTGATTTATCAGCACCAAGGTATGAATATCTCTAGATCCATCTTGAATCAATACCAGACTATTATTCTGTGTAACAATTAAAAACTATGTTTTCAAACAGAATAGATTTCCACTTCCTGCTAAAAACAAGTAGCAAAAACCATGGACCTCTGTGGTCCTTTCATCCCAAGTGTTACCCTGTATCTGTTTTATGCCGGTAGTATTTACTAGTGCACTGCTAATTTGTGGTTAAGGACAGGAAAAAATGGACATAGTCCTTTTGAATTAAATCTATTTATATTAGCCTGTAACGTGAAGGGAAATTCTTAGGCTAATCTATAAGCTCCTAGCAATCTACTATTACATTAACTATGATTAATTCAGTTATCTCTTCTTTATTAATTTATCAAACTACATTAATCAACTTTTTATTAATAGAAAAGATGACCAGGATTTTTTATTTTTTTTTCAGGAAAAAGGTCATCTAGACAAAAAAACATAATTATGCTTATTAAGATACTCTTTTGTTCAACAAAATATTTGGCTAGTTTAATCAAAATGCAGATTATACCACCAGTGAGAAAAAAAGAGGGTACTTAATAGCTGAATGTTCCAGGTTTTCACAGACCTTGCTGCTAGCAATTTATTTTGGAATATCTCACTCTTAAAGTTCAGTCTCATAAATCAGAGATTACATTGCTATGTGGTTTTCACAAGGACATCTCATGTCTGGGAATAAACCTTCCCAAAGCTTCAGCGCTTGACTTGCTGAATGCATGGTCCCCATACATTTCCTATACCCCCTGAGCATTGACCAAGCACTAATTCTCTTGGAATTTTTCTCTTTAGTGACAGCCATAACATAAAAATACAGTACAAATGTTTAAATATGACAAATCTCCTTACCCAGAAGCTGCCGGCTTCTTTCATGCAAGGGGATGAGGTTGATGTCTACCAGCCACAGATTCTAGGTCACAATTTGTCATCCATGCTTTCTTTGGTGACAGTGGCGCTGGAGCACCACCTTATAGCTCCACCTCATCTCTCTACTTGTGTTATTCATTGCACAAGGCCTCAATTTTGTCTTCCAGTTGGTGCTTGATCTGTCCCATACAACCAGACTGTGGCTTTGACAGCAGCTCGATTCTGTGTACGTCACTGCTTGTCTCACAGGTTCCCATCCATCAGCAAATTACAGCGGCAGGATCTGGGCTTTGCCTGGGTTCCTGAAGTTGTCTTACAGCCTTTCCTACAGAAATCCATTTCACATAATTAATTTCAACATATTTGTCCTCTTTCTGTATACTTCTTAGCAAAATAAATAGCCGTGAGGGAAGAAATGCATATTTCCATGAAAGTTAGACACCCTTCTTCATTTTCTCTCCAAGCCCTTCAGGCTTTCAAATACTTGAGTGGTGAGGTTATGCTTGACAGCAGAGCAATATCTTGCTGGCTTCTAGGCTCTTTAATTTTAAAACTGAACTTTGGCATCTTAAAGCAGTATAGAAGAAAAAATCAACCTATACGGATAGTTCTAAAGAGTGGGAACACATTAGAAAGACAACTTGCCTGTCATATCTGCAATAATAATTAGGCTAACTGACTGCTAAGCCAGGCATCAAAGAGCAAAATTTCATCCCTCCAGCCCCATGTCCCTCCGTTTTGAGAGTCCTGTGACACTTGAAGAGTAATGCTCTGGGGAGAGAGAGACGACACCGGGTTTGCTTCTGGGCATGCGCAAGCTACCTATAACATGGCAAGCCAGAACAACACTTCCAGTTTGCTCTTAAGCTCTACTGGGAACTATGAACTCATTGCTCTGTCTCGTCTGTGAAGCCTGATCTGATGGACATGCTCAAAGTACACCTGCTGGGTCAGACCCTGCAAGGAAAAGGAGCAGAGTAGTCTGCTTTTACAGGCTGGCTTCATTGCCAACGTCATCAACATCTCCTTGCGTCTCCATTTCTGTCCCTTCATTCTTGCCATCTCCTTTTTCTCCCTCTTGATTTATCATCTCAGATATCAGCTCCAGCATGCCTCTGCTGAGCCATACCTGTAATTGGTTCACTACATTTATTAGTCTCTTCTTTGGAAACAGTGCAACTTCAACAGACTATTTAAGTACGCCTTTGGAAAGAGAATGATCTCAAGCATGATTAAAAGTTGAGGACATTTTCCTCTGGTAGAGAACCTGTCTCCCTGTCACTGTTCCATCATCTATTTAGGTGTTTTGTTAAACAAACATACATGGGAAAAAGAACTGAACTCCAGTCCTTTCCCTCCACAAGCCCTCAGTTATCAGTCTGTTTCCTCCCCCTAGGCTGTTAGGATGTCAGTCCATGCAAGGCGAACCATTTAGTAAGTGCAGCCCGATGACCATCATCTCAAAAATACGAATAGCCTAGTAGTTATTTCAGTCTGACAGGAATTGGGGATATGAATTCACCCAGGCAGAAGTTCAGTTGGGAAGTCACTAGTGACCAATTTCCACAGTACACAAACGGGCAAAGCTTTGCAAGTAACACAGCCTCCATTCCATTTCATTGTAACTCTTTGAAATCAATAAATCTGGCCTGAATTCTGAAAGAGAGGGAGACAGAGGCGCTGTTTTATGCAGAGTAATTTTAGCTCATGTAAAGACTCTGGATGTTACAAGAGTATTTACATTATTATTTATATAAATTATGTTCACTAGGGTAGTTACTGCAAGGAAAAAATACATTTCATCGTGCTGAGTACTCTAAAACCAGCATATTCAACTTTTTTGTTCTGGTGAGACTATTTACATTTCAGTAATGCAGTTTTAAACCACCATGAATTTCAGATTTCTTCAGTAAAATGTCATCTATTTTTCTTACAAGATTACTTATACCAAAAACTAGATTTTACTTTAAAAGAAGAAAAACTCATTACAATGTTTTTTCACTTGTTTGCTGTAGCACTGAAAGGCTGAGGTTAAACTCAGTTATATTCTTTTATCCCAGTGATGCTTTGTGGTGATTTATAATTCATCATCTCTAATGGGATGCAAATGCTGCTGTCACACTTCGTGTTCTGCCCCATTGGGACTGCAGGCATGCATGATTTAAAACTGATCTCTTGAAAAAGATATCAAAAGGTCCAAACTCTGAAACAATCTGATCAAATTTATTTCAAATATCTGTGTCTGAAAGGAATAAGAATACTTGTCTTTGGTGTTTCAAATTCGTCTGAGACTTTCTTCTTAGTAAATACTACTTAATTGTACTAAAGGGTGCAGAAAAGTATTCATTTACATAGATAGCAAATCTTTTATGATCCTGACACCTGGTTTGTTCACGAATGAGATCTAGTGGATCTCATATCTGCTCCAAGGGATTCATATGAACTCTCCTCCTTAGATTGATTCATCTTTGCCAAATCATACACAAAAACCCAATTGATTTATCATCAAAGATATCACAAAAGGGATTCCCCTCTGATTTTTTTTAATTATTTATTTCCTTTTTTTTTATTTTTTTAATTTCCTTCAGTAGTTGATGCCTTATACAAACTAACTAATTCATATTTCAAAGAATAAAGCTGCTAGAAAAGAACCTATGATTCAATTTTAGTAAGTAATCACGTAGGTTAAGTGTTTTTTCCAATACTGGATACAATAGGACATCAACCCATAGCTGAGGTTCTGAGCTTCTAAAATGGTATCTCACACTGTCATAATTTGCTGTGTTATATAATCATAACATTCCTTAAATTATTCGTATCATTTGGGATGTAGGCTGACATTCCCCATGGCCCTGAGGACCAAGACTTCATATAAAGACTGCACAGAAAGAGCTACAAGTAAAGTATCCACAAGGAGCAGTGCAGGGGAAGGGTATCTGCAGTCACCGTGTATTTGGGGACATATAATCTTACCAACCACATATCAAATGTTACCATAACTAGAAAAAAATTAATATTCAGCAATATTCACAGGTAGAACAGCAGTGTGGAAGACAATGTCACTTACAAGGGACAAGAATGAACAGCAGTGTGGAAGACAATGTCACTTACAAGGGACAAGAATGAATAAATACAGCCATCAAAACCAATGTCTGGACATAAACCTACACACTGGTTTGTAGGAAAGGACATTTGGACTAAACCCAGTGCAGTCTGCAAATATATGAGCATACCTAGGGAATGAAAATGTGACCTCTTATTCAATGTCAATTTAAAATATATTTACAGAATTTTTTAATTTGGGTGTAGTATAACATTCAACTTGCCAATTTAGCAAAACTGTTGTTTTTTTAAGGATTAAGACAATTCTTTCCACTCAATGCAGAATGCATTCTCCTATCACACATTCACACATCCTATTTTCTCCTCCTGATCTGCTCTTTTATTATAGCAAAAGACCATCTCAGTTATCACTTACAGAATTGTAAAGGACAGAAATTGGCCTCTTTTATGAATATCCTATTACTAATAATTCTGGATTTAGTTTTAAGAAGGTTTGTTTCTCTGGCAGATTCAGCTAATTCCAGTTGAAAGCAATGGAAATTGAAAATCAGGTCCTAAACAGGGAGTGACAGACTGAAATTGTATGAAATGCTGACTGCACATGAACCTGGAAATGACATTGACATATGAAACATGTTTGCCAAGTTGCCTTCCTGAAATATCACATTTTCTAAGGATTACTCATGACGAATTTGTAGTATTGCTGAAACTTGCTTTTGCAACATAAATCCAGGAAGGGTAATTTAGTCAGACATAGCAATTTGTAACATATATACTATTCTGGAATATTTTATATATTCTGAATTTACATTTTTTCTGCCATACATAAAACTTTACTCATTAAAATCAATGAGAAGACTTTTCATTGATTTATATGACGAACAGGTGATTTCTTATGTTAAGCAATTATGCTCATTTGTTTGTTTGTTTTTATTATTCCTAAGAAACAAAACTTTCTGCTCTCTTTTAAAGTCTTTACACAATATCAACGGGATTTTTGAGAAATTTTGCTCAGGGATTATAAGGATCTAAGATGGATTTCTCTCTGTTCTAGAAAAGAGCTATATGTATCAGTCTCTTGCCTTTCTGTGGTTGGGTGTAGGACAGATGATTAATATTTATTTAGTTCTCGGACTCAACATTTTATCCCTTATTCCCAGTGCTTTACATCACTGTGCCGTCTTCATTGTTCTTCCATCTCACTGGCCCAAAAGGGATTTAAGCAGACTACACCAGGGATGGGAAGCAAAAGGAAGAAAGCTGTCCTAGATGAAGGTAATGGCAAGGTTCCTGCTACTTTCCAGTGACAGCCAAGATTTAACTGGCAATATTTTGCCAAGCTCTCCCTCAGTTGTCAGGTACAATTCATCTGTTTTGAGTTAGTCTAAACCAACACACAGGTTGGTCTAAACTCTCACAGTCCTGAAGAAAACAAAGAAAAGCTATCATCTCAAGGCATAATGTTTAACCATAAATCACTACAGGCCCCAGTTCTCCTCTGCTATATGCAAATTTATTTCAGCTATGAAGCACAAGAGTGCTGCTGCATCTAAAGTATTAGCTGTGCTGGGAAGCCCAGTGAAAATGTTGGACTGCTTTGCACGTGGTTGAACTAATACTGCATTTTGCCACCTAGACAAGCATAGGGATCCAAATGAAAGGCATGTTGGCAAACCAAAGAAAACCTTTAAAAATGCACCAGGACTTCCAGCAAAATGGATTCCTAATTCTTTTTCCAGCATAAGAGAACAGCAATTGGTAGAGCTGACTAAAGCATTAAGCAAGAATTTTTACAATGGACACTTTGCCTATTTTGTTTAGAGTCTGGTAACAGCCAAAGCGCTGTCTCAAAATAATGAACACAAATAAAATTGTTGGCATGAAACAATTTGCCTTTTTCTGCCTTTGAAAAGTTGCATGTGATATTAGTGGTCTTTCCTGATTTCAAGCCACAGGAAGGGTAGGGCTATTTTTTAAGTCAACGCTGTTACCTAAAATGTGCCACCAGTTATCTCAGGTACTCCGTACTCATTGCAGAAACAAGTTAGATTATTTGTTGGTAGTAATGTTCATTAGGCTTTATCCCCCTATAATCCAGCATGCAACTGGCTTTCAACAGCTTTGATTTGTGCATATCTGATTGTTTTATGTAATGTTTGGCAAACCTAACTTAAAAGCACAGACTGCTTGTAAGCCCTGTGTTGTTCAGATGGCATTGAGTAACCCAGTGACTTCTGAACCGAAGTGTTCTCTGTTCTTTAATACTGTATTCTGGGGCCTGAAAGAATATTATCGTAAAAAGTGGACAAAAATATCTGTTATTTGATTGGTCCTAAAAATGAAAATATTAATGCTGCAATGCTGCTACCATCTCTTATAGAAGTTGCATCTATGAATTGCACTTGTGCTTTCTTCTGTGTGGCTCCCTGGCCGAATTATACCACAGACTCTTGCTTACCCTGTATAAATGTTGACTTTATTCTTGTTGCATTTAAGCCTTTTTAACTTCTGGGCCAAATGAATGCTTGGCGGTACTGATGTCCACCTCCTTCATCTCTTAGTCTCATTAAAGTACCAGTGAACAAAACTGGAACCTTCCTTCAGCATATCTACAATGGAAAAAGAAAAACAAGGAAGAAATTCCTTCAGTAATTCAAGTTAAGAGAGAAAAAATCCCAAACAAACAACTTCCTAAGTAAAAAATGTTTTCAGCATTGTATTCTTATACACTCAGTAGCGTTCCAGTTTTCAGAATAGATGCATGTCAGGGATCTCCAGGGCAGCTGTAGGACCACTGCCTGGGCAGTTAGAAACCAAGGTCAGATTTTCACCCCAATTTATGTGAGCAGGCTTCTATTGACTCAAATAATTTTTTCTAAATGTTACTAAGAACATTATATTAGCTATATCTTTATGTACATTCTATATTTTTATGTTAATTGTGAAATAAACAGATAGAAACTTATCAAACAGAAGATACTAAGCCTCCATTCATACTGTTCTTTCTGAGGACAAAGGCAGGCACTGTACAGTCTTAAAATATCTATATTTTTGTAGATTACTGTCTGTATAGCTAGTCCTTTTTCCCTTCAACTTTTGCAAGCTGTAGCCTGTTGAAGGCAGTTTTCTATTGATAGCCAGTTCTGAATTACTGTTCTTCCCAAGACTTCACAACTTATTTTCATATTACTTTCACACTTTCAAAGTCATTAAAACACAAACTCATCCCCCAAAATAGAAACGAGCTTTCCAAAGAAAATGTGTGAAGAGCCTTGAAATCTTAATGTACTAAAGATCCTATTCATAAGGTCCCTGGCAAGACTCAGCTTCAGTTCCTGAACTCTTTCTTTAATCTAGAACTTTTGATTGGAGAAAGTTCCCTTAGTACAAAATAAAATCTCTCCAGAACAGTGTATTCCATGACTAAAACTAGGCAACACTGTATTTCTGGAGACCACAGAACAAAATACACACCTTTGTTTATTCAGTGTCACTTCTTCAAGATTTATAAGGAAAAGGGAAACTAATAGACATGGCCCATTCCTGTGACCTGCTGGGAGACCTGACCTGAGAGTGCATGATCACAGTGTCCGTGTCTCAGGCTCACTCACAGCATCCCAAAAAGATTCCTGCATACTAGTTGTGTTGCACAGATACACAGTCTCCCTCTCCATAGTACAATGGCAACCTTCTCCAACACGCTCCAAACAAGTAGGAATCCACTCTACGTGAAGCCTATGGCTTGCATCCTTAGCTTTGCCTAATTTCCTAATAACAACAACAGTAATAAAACCCATTCATCTTTAACGTTCCAAAACCATAAATAAGTAATCAGTTATAAAGAGTGATATTTCTTTTTTAAAGAAGGTTTCTCCTTTTTTACTTTGTTTTCACCAACCTTGCAGAACTCAGCATACAGAAAAGAAAATGCATACAGAAAGCAGTTATTCCCTAGACAGGCCAACTCTCCAGGCTCATTTAGTGCAACCACATTCCTTTTGTGTGTGTATGTGTTTATAAATGATGAAACCCAACTTTTCAGTGTGGACTTCAGAACAACAGTTTTGTGTGTTGTATTTTAAAGATGAACAAGAACTTCCAGCCATATGTTATAATCTGTATTACTAACATTAATAACAAATTGTTAAGAACAATCGCAAATACCTGAATCTATCTCACCATGAAACTCAGTTTTGCAATTCAGTGAGAAGGAAAAAATGAGACCATCGCAATAAGTTCTTCTTCTAACCCCTACTCTGTCCCTGTGGATCCATAGCGTTTTCCTAGGGATGCTTTACCATAGTAACTATTAGTCAATTTTACCATGTAAATCTTGCCTCCTGCCCTGAATTAAAGCTCCCTCCCAAACAGCTGATGCATAGCTGTCTTCCAGAGCTAGTACTGCCTCGAAGCTGTTGCTGACTTCATTTGCCCTCCACAGATGTTTCTCTGTGGCCTGAGCTGAACCACCGCTCCTCAGGAGCTGGCATTACCAAATCTGACATAACAAGGCTGCGGGAGAAGGAGAAAGGCATCATGCAGTAGCCAAGACCTTTGGTTTTGGGCCCAGTCAAACAAAAGGCTGCACCTCACAGTCACTGAGCCCAAACCATGGAGCAGTTTTTAAAGTACCTCTGGTGATGGAGGTACCAGGTCCCAAATGCCTTTGTGCACGGGAAGGAGAATCATGATGCATGATGAGCATTTCCACACCGCTTTTGCTATGGTACATTTATCATGGGGTAGGAACCTCAACAAGTTCAATGGAAGCATGAAGGCAACTCTATTACGCTGACATGACGATTGATGCCTGTGCTGGCCACAGTAGATTCAAACTTAATTTTCACCTGTGTCAACAACTGGAGACGTGGCCAGCAGGAGCTGGTCCTACTGGAGCATAACCACTTTGGCAGGTTCGTACTGGTCAGTAGGAGCATGCAGCATTCAGGTCCTGACCATTTTAGTAATAATGTCTCTGAGACCCTGGAAAGTTTGCTTAAAAAAAAAAAAAAAGTGGTGCCTATCATTTATTGACACTGTGATATTCTCTTAGCCACCCACACAGAGGCTAAATCTATACTTCAGCATGCAGAGAGAGAAAATAATGTGCTTTTCCAAAAGCCTTGCTATTTTATTCAGCCTACAATAAATAGATAATCTACAGGAGTCGGTTGTATCTCACTCTGTTTTTAAATAAGTCCAAGGACCCAAACTTCAGTAGCATACTTCCTGATTTATGTACCCATCAAGATATCAACAACTTGTGCTTCTGACTCCGTGGTCTCCCTGGTCAACCCACACTGGGCTCTCAGCCTTGCCCTCTCCTCCTGGCTGAATCCACACCTAACTTCCACCTTCAGTCAGTCACCTCAGCAGCATCAGAGCAACTGCACATTAGAAAAACCTCTTTGTGCCTCTGGCTTTCTAATATTCACCTCTGTGTTCTTCTGTGAAGCCATGGTATTGCTTTTGTGCTGCTTCTTCTCTGGCCCTCATCTGTTAGATCAATGTATTCATTCAGGAAAGCTTCCTTTTACTGCCTAAATGATGAACAGACATCATAAAATTGTTATATTTGACAATTCTTATTACAGGTTTTATATGGCGGCTACCTTTGTGCCACAGAAAAGACTCAGAAGACTTTTCCTGATGTACAACCTTTCCAAAAAGATGAGGAATGTAATTAAAGTATATTTTCTAGAAGTCTCTGCTTTGTTCAGAGATGAAGCCAGGTTTCATTCCTCGCATTCCCTTACTTTTATGGTAATTGTGAATAAAGTGGAGTGGGCTGCAAATATCTTTACAATTGTTTTATATTACTTGGATAGATAATTACATGGTTGTGCCAACAAATGCATGCTTAGCCTTCAACTGCTGAAAGAAATAATATGCATTTCTAACCATAATTGTGTGCAGGTGAAAGAGCAAGGATAAAATTTTAATAGCCAAACTGAGTTCCCTTTGAAAATGAGAAAGTTAAAATGAGAAAGGATGTTTTAAGATGAAGTTTTAGGACAAAAACTTTAAGGATGAAATAAATACATTTTAATTTTCTGTCTGATTCAATAGATTTCTGTTTGTGGCTGAGAACCCTGCAGTTAGTTGTGAGGGAAAAATTTCCCTTCTAGTGGACCATGCTCAGGGCTGTACCTTAGCCCCTTTAAAACAGCATAGCTTGCTCTTCCCACACAATACAAGGAATATTGCTCTTCTCCATCTTAGAAATGTGTGCCAAGACCCTGAGAAGTGTGTAAAGAGAAAGGCACACTTGAATGGCTGTTCTGCCTAAACTGCTTCTGAAGCACTGATCTTCTGAAGCTTTGCTTGGGCTGTCTGCAGGTGGGATAATTTCGGTCTATCTCATGGTAATCGTTGACGTATGTTGGAATAGGAATTCATCATACTCTTAAATCCAAATGTCCTCATCTTAGTTTTCCAGACTTTCCAATACCCATTTCTCAACATGGCAGGGGAGGGGGAAAAAAGGTCAAAAAAATCAGTGTCTCAGATGCAGTGAACATCTACATGCAGTTGTGTTGCATAAACAGCTTGAAGTTTATGAAGTGACATATATCCCCTATTGGCGCCACAGTGGCACCACAACAGGACAATTCTCCATAATATTCATCACTGCCCCAGTGTATCAGAGAATTATATCTCCCTATGTATCTCTGCCTTATCTGTGAAAAACTGCTCCTCTAATTTTAAGGGACTTAATTCCACAATTCCGTCATTTAAAAACACGTGACACAATTTCTCTATCATTGCAGTAAAATGCACTGTGTATCTTGAAATGGAAGTGGGCAGAGGTGTAGATCTTCTTTTTCTGTTTGAATAATCATCATCACATCCACCCACCAATCTATGTTTTTAATAATTAATAAAAGGCATCGCTGCATAGAGTTTCTTATGAAATTTCTGTTTTATCTTCTTTCTAAAGACAGAGAACATCATCTCCTGCACTGTCTTGACACATTCTGGTTCTGGTAATGAAAGTGCATGCAGCAACAGAAAATAAAACTTTGTTTAAAATATTTCAGTGACCAAATCATACCTTAGGAGCGAAATTATTCCATGTAATGACATATGGATTTTCCCTCAAGTGGATATGATATTTGGGTGCACTAGATGCTATATGAATAAAGAAAACCATATTAAAATCCTATTGCTTGACCTGTTGCCCTCCAAAAAAAAAAAAAAAAAAAAGAAAAATTCATTATACTCACAATACAGTCTCCTAGGTGGAGAGAAGGATGCAAAAATTTCCTGCACATGATTTGTTTGTGACAGTCAAAGTACTGGGTAATGAATTATTCTGTGTGAATCAGCAGAGTGAGAAAGAGCTGAGGCTCAATGCAAGGCTGGGCTGCCTAATTAACACCTCTCACCTCTGACAGTCACTACCTGGAGACTTGACATCTCCAAACTCAATCCTCTCCCGTGGCTCCTTGTAACAGACATAAAGCATGAAGTTTCCCTGCCACCTCAGGTAAAGTGCAGATTTTCTGTGTCATTTAGTCATTTCTTCCTCCCCAAGGTCTGTGTTTCATATGTTTTGAAGAGTTCCTGCTGCATACAGGGCAGATTTATGACTAAAATTGGGCTTCTTGTTCCCAAACATGGAAAAAACCTCACCACCCTACAAAGCCCTGAGGTACAGAGCAGCAAAGACAGGTTTTAGGGAGAAGGAGAGATAAGATTTATACGTGGCAGTGCCTGAAGTTTTACAGGATCTATTTCCATCTTTATATTTTACATAGAAATTATCACATGCATGCTGTAATACTAATAATCTGAAATAAAATGTACTTGGAGCATATTTTAAGAATATCTAATTCAACTTAATAGTTGTGTGGGGTTTTTTAGTTTTGATTTATGAACTCAAGGTAAGAAATGGGGAGAGGGACAAAAAGACATAGACCAATAAAAGTGGAAATCACGTAATTACCTCTAGAGATATATATATAAACTGGCACATGATCAGGAGAGGGATAATTGATGCCATTTGACTTCTGTGCTGGGCGGTCTGGAAAGGTTAATCATGATTACCAGATGTTACATACACAGTGTCATCTTAGTGGGTGTATATGCAAACGTGTGTCAGTAATTATAGTTGTTTTAAAGCTCTTTAAACTGCTAAAATGTAACATACTGGTACAAAATATTAATATGTTTCATGCAAAGCAAAAATACCATAAGTATATTGTGCAAGAGTCTATTATAGCCTTTTTTTTTAAAGTTAATATAGCTTAATTAAGCTGTGGTTATGAAAGTAAATCATGAACAGTCTTGAAATAAAATCTTCGCATAAATGCATTAGAGCACATAAGCAAGGTAAAAGCTGAGCATTACAGACTAATTAACAAATTCTGGTGTCGCAATGAACCTCCAAACAGCACACTCATCCAAACAGCAGGTTTCTTGACCATCCCTGTGTGCAGTCAGTTTAAACAGGATGAGATTACACTGGAAAACCACCAGAGATTGTGCAATCTAGACTGTCCTGCTTATTATGAAGAGTTCCACAATGTGCTATGGCTGCAAACTTGCATATATGTACATCCTTCACATTGTTTCATTCACACCAGCGAAATTATGGCAAGGATGAATTTAAGCTAATATGTCTAATGCAAGAGAAAGTATTGGAGTGTTGGAAAAAATGAAGAATGTTTGTTTTAGGGACAGTATTATTTTACTTATTAAATTATCTCTGTTAAAGCAATATCATTGACATAAAAATAGTTAGTGTACAGGAGTCTTGAAAGGACTTCTCCTAATTCCTAATCATTGTTCTCAGCAACTGCATATAATATATCAATTTTATCCCACGTGGGGAATCATTACCCTTTGACTCTGAATTTGCAGAACAGTATTTAAGAGCTACAGTCTGTTTCCCACATGATAGAAGACTAAATATTTCCATGAAGATTGCCTAGTCTGAGTGATATTTTTTGTCACTGCATTATAAAACTTTAAAAATATTGGGAACTTTTAATGTTCCACTGTGCTGAATGCATCCCTTCTGGATTTACTGAGGCAACCCAGAGCCTTTCATAGTCTTCCAATCACACAATGAAGAATAGTCAGTCTTCCTGTGCATGCCTAAAAATATTATTCACAGCTGTGTTTGGACACACATTTTAGAACTGCTATAGACAGGGTTGAATGAGGCTGCCTGTGGCTGCGATGTGGGTGGGAAGCTGTGCAGCAACACTGCGACTTTCATCAGGAGATGCGGGCAACCATTGTGATAGATCCGACCCTCCCTCATCCCAGCACTTCCATGCCCAGCCACAGAGACATTAATCACAAGAGGAAATTCTCCCCTTCTTTTGTTCTTTCATTATTTTCCCCCTACTCCTATATAGGATATATAAAAGGTGCTCCAGTTAAAGCATCTTTAGTTCTCAAAACCCCAGCAATAGCAAGTGTGTCCCCATCTGACAGCCTCAGAAACATACCCCAGCTCCAGTGCTCAGGCTGTATGGTGCAGCACAATCTGCAACAGCGATTTCCTCATGTCCCTATGACCCCTGGCTGCTGGCCTCCAGACATACTCAGAAATATTTGGGAAAAATAAAAATAACTGAACATAACTGTATTAGGTCTAATAGTAAACTAATCTACTAATAGATCTCTGTACTAACTAATTTTTGAAGACTGAATGTCATCCATACCGAAACATTGGAGGTTTTTCTATACAACTGCTGGGAGACCCCTATGACAAAAACTGTGCAGCACTTTGTACCTCTTTATAAAGCAATTAATTCATAATCTCCACTAGAATCTACCAGAACCACCAGATTCTGAGGTCAGATAGAGTGGAGTGGCTAAGCATGACCATATACTAGGTTAGAAATTTATGCATTTCATTACCTTGAGTTGTACGCCTTTTTCCTGGGTTTTACTACTAGAAATACTACAGGAAATAAGCTGCATAATGAATCAGATCTACATGCACATACAGGTACCACAAGCAGCAGAGCTATATGACCCATCATACCACACCAAGGACGAATTTGTTTGGATTTCAGGCAGGTAACTGAGAACAGGAACAAATCTCTAGTGAAATATGCATACCAAAGGCGCTACATGGCAGTTGCCTTAGAAACCCTGATCTTAATCAGATATCCATGGGAGTTTAAAGTCCCTTCTCAGGTGCATTTTTTTAGCAATCATTGGCTACTCAAGTATAGATATCAGCATTAGCATTGAAAAGACAGTCATAGAATAGTTTGGGTTGGAAGGCACCTTTAAAGGTCATCTGGTCCAATCTTGCAGTGAGCAGGGACATTGTCAACTAGGTGAGGTTGCCCAAAGCCCCATCCAGCCTTGCCTCAACACTTCCAGGGATGGAGTATCTACCACCTCTCTGGGCAACCAGTGTTTTGCCACTCTCATTGTAAAAAGTTTCTTCCTTATACCTAGTCTAAATCTACCCTCCTTGTTTAAAACCATTATCCCTTGTCCTATTTCAACAAGTCTGGCTAAAAAGTCTGTCCCCATCTTTCTTGTAAGCCCCCTTTAAGTACTGAAAGGCCTCAGTCAAGTCTCCCCAGAGCCTTCTCTTCTCCAGGCTGAACAACCCCAACTCTCTCAGCTTTTCTCACACGAGAGGTGCTCCAGCCCCCTGATCATCTTTGTGGCCTCCTCTGGATTCGCTCCAGCAGGTCCATAGAATGGAATCACAGAATGGTTTGGGTTAGACGGGACTTTAAAGACCATCTAGTTCCAACCCCCCTGCCATGGGCAGGGACACCCTCCACTAGACCAGGTTGCTCAAAGCCTCATCCAGCCTGGTCTGGAACAGTTCCAGGGATGGGACATCCACAGCTTCTCTGGGAAACCTGTTCCAGTGCCTCACCACCCTCTCTGGGAAGAATTTTTTCCTCATATCTAACTCAAATCTCCTCACTTTCAATTTAAACCCATTACCCCTTGTTCTATCACTACAGGCCTTTCTAATAAGACCCCCTCCAGCTTTCTTGTTGGCCCCTTCAGGTACTGGAAGGATGCTATAAGGTTTCCCTGGAGCCTTCTCTTCTCCAGGCTGAACAAGCCTAACTTTCAACCTTTACCTTTGTAGGAGAGGTGCCCCAGCCCTCTGATCATCTTTGTGGCCCTCCTCTAGACTTGCTCCAACTGGTCAATATTCTTATGTTGAGAGACCCAGAGTTTGACACAGTACTCCGGGTGGGGTCTCACTAGAGCAGAGTAGAGGGGGAGAATCACCTCTCATGACATGCTGGCCACGCTTCTTTTTGATAAGGTTGTCTTCTGGGCTGCAAGTGCACATTGCCGGATCATGCCCAGCTTTTCATCCACCCATACCCCAAAGTCCTTGTTGGCAGGGCTGCTCTCAACCCCTTCATCCCCAGGCTGAATTGATACTGAAGGTTCCCCCAACCCACGTGCAGGACCTTGCACTTTGCCTCATTGAACCTCATTAGGTTCACATGGGCCCAATTCTTGAGCTTGTCTAGGTCCCCCTGGATGGCATCCTGTCCCTCAGGTGTGTCAGTTGTACCACTCAGCTTGGTGTCATCTGGAAACTTGCTGAGGGTGCACTTGGTTCCACTGTCCATGTCGCTGATGGAGACATCAAACAGAACTGGTATCAATATGGACCCCTGATGGACACCACTCATCCCTGATCTCTGTCTGGACATTGAGCCATTGACCACTACTCTCTGGTTATGATCATCCAACCAATTCCTTATCCACTGAGCAGTCCACCCATCAAACCCATATCTCTCCAATTTAGAGAGAAGGATGTTGGAAGGGACCATGACAAAGGCCTTAACAGAAGTCCAGATAGATGACATCCGTAGCTCTTCCCTTGTCCACTTACCCAGTCACTCCATCATAGAAGAACACTAGGCTGGTCAGGCAGGACTTGCCCTTGGTGAAGCCATGCTGGCTGTGTCAAATCTCCTCTCCTTCTTTGTTAAATACCTCTGAAAACCCACACAATTGAAGAAGTTCCCTCTCTCTCTGCTTCCCACTGGCAGCCCCTTTGGGGTCTGCGCCCCAAAGATTTCCTGAGCTGCAGCGTGGCTGCTCCTGGATCCTCCTGCTACCCTCTGTCTCCCACAGTTTGTTTGTTCTTAAATACCTAATGAAGTGATTCACGTGATTCGTAAACCTCCCCCCCCTTTCCATTATGAGGAGCTGTGAAACATAAAGGGACCTGGACCTTGCCTGACAAAAACAATTCGATGAATAATTGTGCTTGCACTGGAAAGGAAGCGATTTATGAATTGCAGCATGCACATTCATTTACAATGGTTGATTATAAAAGCAAAGTTAGGCTTTGCTCTCTGGCTTTCTGTTGGGATTTGTCTTCAGACTTACCTGTGTGCATTTTAAAACGTTACCAGCTGTGGTAATGAAAACGGCAAGTAAATGATGATTGAAAATCGCGTCACAGGAACATTCTTTATGAAGAAAGCAGATGGGTGACGTTGTAGTCTGTCCAGTGCTTGGCACGTGAGTCCTTCATGCTGGACTTCCTCCTCTCCCATCGCTTTCAGCCCCCCTTGAACTCAGCACATCTTGAGAAGCAGGACCTGAGACAAAACAGGGGCTCAGCTCCATGTCAGAGAGCCCAGGGTTCCCTGCAGGAGGGAGAGAACCTTTGGGGTACATGAGACAGCGTGAAGGGTTTCAAAAGCCCCTGGGAGATGTACTTTTCCACAGCAAGGCATAACTTTGTAGAGAAAGTATTTGTTGGTTTTGCATAAATGCAGAGCAGTGACAATATTCAGACCCAGTTTATGAAATTTACATCATGTTTGTGAGTCACTTTGGTGAACCATTACTATCATGGATCAAAAAACCATTCAGTGTGTGTCCAATTGACTTTCAGTGGTTGGGATGTTGCATGCCTTTTGCTCTTTTTATAAATATACTTATTTCTTTCTGCTGCCTTTTGGATTTAGATTGCAGATTAAATTATTTCCAGACATTGTCTCATAACCCTAATTGGGCGGTAACATCACAATTAAGTTTATCTGTGACCTTCCTTCTGACAGAAGCAAACTGTGCGGAGCTCAGACTTCCCAGAATTCAACCTCAGCACAGAAGCTTCTTGCCAGATCCACATCTGAGACCACGAAAGATGATCTGTTCCAAAGCATCCAGCTAAGGCTGTGGAGAATTACAAGATACAATACAATACAAAGGCATTTTTCATTTAAAGGCAAAAATGTAGACTAGGTGCAATTCTAACCTCTCTTTACATTGACTTGATGCTCTGGTAATCTCCCTCTTTCAAAGGGTAAATGTATTTAAAATATAGACCACGTACTCGTAAAAGCAATGATTTTTAAAAAAGTAATATGACATGAGCCTAATCTTTCCTGTTTAATCAGCAGGCAGAGCAAATGGGATATAACATGACTGGCTGCATCCTCTGTGGCTTGAGCTCAGAAAGCAAGCTGATACGAAACATTTGGGGCAGGGGGGAAGAAGGGAAACAGGACTTTTTGCACACAAAGCACAGTTCTGTTATCAGGATGATTAAAGCCATTTACTGTAGAATAACAGCCTTCCAGATCCTCTCAACATCCTGAACTCATTCTGCTGTTCTGTGGTAATTAGACGGGTTTCAAATGTTGTAAAATATAAGCCTGTTTAGGGAAAAATGTTCTAATCAAGATGTCTCAGAGTATTTGGTACAAGTTTTCATCTCTATTCCTTCTTACATCTGTCATATGTATCATTTTGACAATGATTTTTTATAACTAGCATTTTGAGACCATTTTTAAACATTTACATATATACCAAATCCTAAAACCCAAGCTGAGGATTTGGGCACTGATGTCAGGACCCTGAGCACACTTAACAGCCCTCACTGTCTTTGCCCAGCTTCCCCTGGGCCTCCCCGACACCCTGCCTAATGCACAGGAACCCCATTTTGGCTCAGGTCAGGGTGTCAGTCCCTCAGCAGGTGACACCACAAGCAGCACTGGTCTCCAGCCCCACCCCTGGCCCTGGCTCCTGGATGGACCTAGACCATACACCTTGGGTAGCCTGTCTCCAGGACAGACTCCTTAGATGTATCCTATAGCTGTGTCTCCAGCCCTGTCTCCTTTTGCTCCTGGATGTGTTCCCTGGGTGGACACCAGAGCTGGTTCATCCCCTCACAGGCTCAGGGTCTGTTGATGGACCCTTCGTGGCACCCGTCTCTGCTTGTGGTGCCCAGATGTTGTGGGACTGCACCCCATTGGTGAGAGTCACCCTTGGCTCCTATCCCCTCAGGGTGCCCTGACAGCACACAAGCTGTAAGGGGAGAAGAGGAAAATCCTGGAGATGACTTGACATATACAGATGCACCACAGAAAGAATTCATCAATGGAGCAGATTTAGGAACTGGAATATGTCTTCAGAATTGGGCAAGATTTGATTAGTGGGGTTTTCAGACAGAAGCTTTTCCAGGGGGATTTTAATGGCACAATATAGATGTACAGACATATAGGGATTGTAATGGCACAATGCTGCTGTATGCGTACCTACATACATATGGTAGCAGTAATTCAGTTTTCCCTAGAGATGAACAAAGTTACAAGCTTCAAGGAAGTGTGGAGTTCTCTAAAACCATTTAAGGGATGACCCTTTTCCATGGTAATTATATAGTATTTTCTGCAACCCAGTAACATGATGTTGACCTGCCAGGATCGAGTGGCATCCATCTGCTCCATAACCAAGCCTGGGTGTAATCAACTGCCAGCAAAGTGAATTACCTGCATCGCTAGAGCCCAACGGAACACAGACTCAGCGCCTGCAACAAACTACACAGGGTAGACAGCTTAAGCCAGATCACCTTATCAATCCCCTCACCGCACACAGCTGCTGATTAATAAGGGTAACATCCCATCACAGGCAGCTCAAGGAAGGTAACTGTCACGCAACCAAGTGCCGCTGGAAGCTTTGAGTCCACTTACACCAGGTATTTTTTGAGTGAATGTGCTGATCATGCCAGTAAAAATATCCACACCACATCCTAGGGCTTAAAAAGTAGAATAGTTTGCTGTGACCATTTCTCTCAAGACTGAACAGATAATAGCTGCATTGTAGTAATTCCTGCTTCAGGACACCTCTGACCAAGTTAACAACACCAGGGAACAAATGGATGCAGAAGCAGCGAGAAAACCAGTCAAAAAACATTTTTAACACCCTAAATCAGACACGCCTATAGAGGATGTTCTACATTTAGTGAATTTGGATCACAGCCTCAGGTCTTCTGATTTACAAAGAGTTCACGTTCAAAGTTGATTCAGTCCATATTAATAATTGACGTTAACCTTGCAGGGGCTGCAGGTTTTTTTCCTACCATTGATAAAGGCAAATCCTCCTTGCATCTGAACATCTTAGTTATTTGGAAAATTATATGCAAACCAATTACTGTTTTGTTTTTGTATGCTGGAAACACTGTTTCTCATTAAAAAATTGAGCCAAATTCTGCAAACTACCAGTTTTGGTTCATCTACTGGACATTAGCATGAAATCCTTGTTTACCACAATTTCAGGAAGTTACCAGCTAGATTTTCAGGGCTGAAGGCTTGATATAGCTATCACTGTGCCTCCTTGTTCTTACACCTTAAGTATTAGTTAGCATTTGCATCAAAGATACAGTACAGGGTTGGCTGGACCTTGACATGATAAATCTGTTCTCATGTTTGAGTAATTGAAGGAAAGTGAATTTCTGAAACAAACAGATTTGTTATTCATTCAGAAGCACGTAGCTTTAAACATGATTTCTGTTCAAGTGGAAAGCTGACATTTTTTTTCATTCTGTTTTACGCAGAAGATTACTTACCTTGATATTTTCACTAGAATAAGTATTTTGAACATTTCAGCATGAATTCTTGTAACGTTTCAAATTGAGACTACTGAATAACTTATATTAGATGATTTATTAATATATCAAAAACAGTAACCTTAATAATGAGATGTCTGAGATGGAATGAAATGAGCCAGAAAAGATCATCATAAAGAGGTGTATCAACTACATTTTTCAAAATGAAAAAAAAAAAAAAAAAGGAAGGGGGGAATTGAGCTACAGCACCATATTGTTGTGTCAAAAATACTAATATTGGCCACAATTTCCCATTATGTTCCATTGTGAGAGAAAATGTCATTGGCAGAGCTATTTTGAGAATGCTTCCTGTTGATTTAGACAGGGAGGCTTTGCTAGACTGGTGGCAAAATCAAGAATAATTTACATTCATATTTGCTCATTAACAGAAGTTTAGCTGATACACAGTTTGGACCAAAGTTTCAGCATGTACGTGCAGATGGACTGTATATTCAGTGAGAGGAAATTCAAGCACAAGAAACAGTAGGAGGGCTAGTGACATCGTGAGACAGCTTACATCAATGCTTTTTCCATTTTTGCTGCCAAGACACACTCTCTCCAATTTTACTGGTGCTCATACGGATAATTTCCTCTTTGAAAAACAAAATCAGTTAAAAGCAAAGAGTAACAGCCAATTTCAGGTAACACACAATAGATCTGCACCAGGAACATCAATAGATCAATGCCATTTATAACTGACTGCTGGGACACAAATGACCCTGTCACATGGTTATACAGGAAGAGTCTGTCAGTGAAACACAACTATTTGTATTTAAATGAAATTATTTCTTCCACTTCTATGATGTTTGCAAGAGATGAGCAGTAATCAGATCACCTTCTCTCTGTATGAGAATTATGAAATTTATACACTTAGTTAGAGATGCTCTGGTGACACCAAATGGTTAATAGAAAAGACGTTGGGTTACTTTGACTTTTTGTCAGACTAGTTTGGAACATTTGTAGGTCTATTTATTGATGAAAGTTATCTATTTTGGTTTTGTTCTTTTATCTGGTACATTGTACTGCTGGAACGAGGAGCCTAACAACCTTTTATTTTTTCTATCACATATCTCTCTATTGCACAAATTTAATTTACCCATCAGTACAAAATGTTTGATTAAAATATACATGGGTGGGTGTGTGGCACAAATTGCACTTAAAACAGCAATCTAATCTAAAATGAGGTTAAGAAAAAGGATGTCCTTATGATTAATTGCAGTACTATTTTATTTGATGTGAGGTACATGCTAATGACTGCTTTTAACATATTCCTTTTGCTGCTTCTTTATTTATCTGTCCACAAAGGCATTTGCTTGAGTAACTGCTGTGAGTGGGGATTTATATAAACATGCTTTACAAAAACAGAGGAATAGGATTACTATAGGTTTCTTGAAGTCTGGCAGCAGCAGTCCAGGAAAAAAACCCAAATTGAGCACATCAGCCTTTAATTCTTCTGTATTTTCCTGTAACTGATACTGGCACAAACCCCCCATTCTGCAGACAGTGGGAGTTTAGATTATGGTAGGAGGGGGTTCAGTCTGTACTGTACACAAAAACATTCAAGCAAACCATTAACTTGTTCTTCCAACACCTCCTTCCATCCCCCGACAATTTAAACTGCTCTCTGATTAATGCACCAATTGGATTAAGAGAGAATGTGGTTTCTGTGAGAGGACAGCAAAGGGTCTGTAGGCTGCTTGCTGGCACAGGATGGCACGTTTTGATCACTCCCATCAATGTAAGGGATGTCTGCATGTCTGGCACGAACTACCAGAGATGCCAGGAGTGACTGTCACCAAAAGCAAAAGACAGCTACCTGCCATAGCTCCCACATACACAAACAAGCCCAAATATAATAAAAGGTACCTATATATCACCCTTAAGAGTAACAAAAGTTACATGAATAATATGTAGACAAATGAAGTCAACCCAAGTGGTTGTTTTTCAGCCTGTGGTACAGAGTCTGTTGGGGATGTCTGAAATACTTCTATTGAGGCTACAGAAGTTAACTAAGGAAAGCAAGTTCCTTGTCCATAAGCCTACATCATTTGCATGGAGTCCACACATCCACTTGAAAACTTTAGGAAAAAGGGTTGAAAAACTTTGATTTCAACACCACCACCATTCGGGGTTTCTTTTCTTTATAAAAAGAGAAATCTATCAGAGAAGCAAGATATAAGAAAAAAATGCCTATCAAAACAATACCTTGTTGATTTTTACACAATTTATGTTAAGTATTGGAAATGTAAAGCCAGATTCTTAAAGCCATGAATTTTTGATCCCAAAAAACTAATCACAGAAACTGTACACACAAATGTAAAATAGATTATATATTGAAAAAGAGTTTTAGAGTTGCTCCTTTTAGCAAGAAAGATGCTTTTCTTTCCTTCCAATGTGATAAATACAATTGCAGTTCCTTCCTAAGGGTCAGTTTTGCCTTCTTTCTAATGCGATTTAATGGGAGATCCCTTCTCATGCAAGGTAAAATAAAAGCCACACAAGACTCAGTGCTGGTTGGTAGCAAATTCCTGTCCACAAGACAGTAAAATATAGCATACATTCCCTTCTGAGGCACATGAGAGCTGCAATGACCTTCTCAGCTGCCACCTCACCTAGGAGATTAGATTTAAGCCATGCACTTAAATGTCAGAGTGACCAGGAGTACATCTCAGTGAAGCTGGAAGTTTGGTGCCTAACTCCTATGCCAGGCCTGCTGAGATTCAGAGGTGTAGCTGCCATGCAACCACAAATGTATACTTTACTGTTAACTCTGTAAGAAAGGCAAAAGGTGAAGGAGATACATATTTTGGCCACTACAGCCATGCAAGTGGGACTTTCTGGGCAAGCGAGTGACAGAGGAGATGTTGTTTACAGAACAGTTGCCACTAAATTTCCTCCCTTTGCATGTATTTTTTCCGTACAATTTGATTTTAGATTAATTTCATCTTCAGGAAGCTATCCCAATAATCTTCCCTCAAGCGAAAAAAAGCTTCCACGAGAGCTGCATTACACCCTCTGAGAGGTACCCTGGGCTGGCCCAGGTTGTACAAATACCGTACGGTGCCCAATGTACCAGGGCTTTAAGCTGTACCTCCTAGGTGCACAGCCAGACGTACACTGGTTCACTCTAGAGAAACAGGCAAGTCAGTAGAAAACTCAGATGAGTCTCATTAAGTCAGCATAAGCTCAGCCCTTCTCTTTTCTTTGCTCTAGCTTTTTCAGGCTTGATAACACGAAAGGAGACACACCTCACAGTTTCTGGATGGGAGAGAAAGACTTTGCCACACTAAGAGCTGGGATGAGAATTAGAAGCTATTCCAAAGAGAAAACCTGTGACCCCTGAAAGCCAAATGGCTACACAGAAAAAATGTTTGAGGAAGGACTTCAGGCTGATTATCATCACTTGTGTGGATTTTTCTGAATAGAACGGAAAAAAGAGCTTTCAGGCGGGGGGAGGATGTGAGACAGAATTGGTTTGGCAGGGTTTAAGATAAGCAGAGGATTAAACAGTGTAGAGAGAGAAGGAGCAAGGAGAGCCATTGATGACATAGAAAATGTCAGCAAGTGTTTCAGTAGGAAAAAGAGACAGTGGACAAGATTTCAAGTTGTGAAAGAGAAAGGGGGACTATGATCTAGAGGAGACATGCAAAAGACAGTAGCCTTCTCACTCCTTTCCTCTTCCCAGATATGAATGAAGCCCCCACAATTCAAGGGGAAATGGTTAGCAACCTGCTGCACCCACTTAGACACACACAAGTCTATGGGATCCACCGAAGGGTACTGAGGAAGCTGGTGGAACTGTACTGGGCACTGGTGAGGCCGCACCTCAAATCCTGTGTTCTGTTTTGGGCCCCTCACTGCAAGAGAGACACTGAGGTGCTGGAGCCTGTCCAGAGAAGGGCAATGGATCTGGGAAGGGTCTGGAGCATACTGTGAGGAGCAGCTGAGGGAACTGGGGGTGTTTAGCCTGGAGAAGAGGAGACTCAGGGGAGACCTTCTCACTCTCTACAACTACCTGAAAGGAGGTTGCAGAGAGGTGGGTGTTGGTCTTTCCTCTCAAGTAACGAGTGATAGGACAAGAGGAAACAGCCTCTAGTTGCACCAGGTGAGGTTTAGATTGGATATTAGGAAAAAATTATCCACCAAAGGGGCTGTCAGGCATTGGAACGGGCTGTCAAGGGAGGTGGTGGAGTCACCAATCCTGGAGTTATTTAAGAGACAAGTGGATGAGGTGCTTAGGCACATTGTTTAGTGGTGGTATTAGCACTGCTAGGTGTCATGGTTTAACCTCAACTGGCAATTAAGTACCATGCAGCCACTCAGTCACCTCCCACCCTCCACCAGTGGAGGAGGAGAATTGGAGGAAAAAACAAGGAAGCTCATAAAATTGAGATAAGAACTATTTAATAATTGAATATAAATAAATATTATAATGATGCTAATAATATTAATACTGCTATTAATACGTAAATTAAAAAATAGAAAATAAAACAAATTATATAACTGCCACCACCCACCAACCGATGCACAGCCAGGTCCCGAGTAGCGAGAGTCAGAGCCAGAGAGACCAAGAGCCAGAGTCCGAGAGCGATCGCAGCAGAGTCTGAGCGAGCCCCACAAGCAACAGCAGAACAGAAAAGCTAACTCACCCACCAACTCACTAATGAATGAACCAGCAAAAGAGTTAGCAAAGCAGCTAACAAGGGAGCTAAGGGACTAACAAACAGGATATGGCCCCCTGCCCCACTCCCTGCTTAACTACAGAGTGTGACGTACAATGGAATGAAATACTCCTTCGGTCAGTTTGGGTCAACTGTCTGAACTGTGTGCCCCCTCCCACTGCGTGTAGTGAGAAAGTTGGGATACTAAACAGCTGCAGTATCAGAAGCTGAAAAAAACCTTGAATTTAGTGCAAGTAAGAAAGAAACACCTTATCAGTGCTATTCTCAGGACAAATCCTAAAACATAGCTTCATAGCAGCCACTATGAATAAAATTAACTCTTTCCTGACTAAAATGAGCACACCAGGTTAATGGCTGGACTTGGCCTTAAAGGTCTTTTCCAACTTAAAATATTCTATGACTGTATGTTTGTGTTCTGCATTAGGAAAAAGAGAATCTCATCTCATTCAACTGCCACCACAATCCTGTCTCTCTGGCTTATACACCCTACTACTACTTTATTTTTTTACTTTAAATTCTGTCAACTCTGATGATGGAGAAATACATCTCACGGCAGTATGGCAGATAAAGCTAAACCAAAAGAGCAGCTGTTTTACTTCTTTTTAGAGATTAACGTTTTCTGATGAATAAATCTGAATCCTGTTTGATTTCAGTTCAATATCACATAGCAATATTAAAAAGTTTCTGTCATCATCTCCCCTTCTGAGTGATATCAATGTCTTTCAGGGTCTCTTTATTCTGCATGCACAGCTAGACAGAAAGCACACTCTGCAAATCGTCTTGCAAGCACTTCATGGAGCAGTAGCACAACGACTTGCATCCACAGTTTTAAATCAATATAAGTACTTAACCATAATCAAACATATCATGGTGTGTACCTCCTCTTGTTAACTGATTTTTTTATTTTTTGAGTCAGAAATAAATTTACCACTCCTCAGTTTGAAAGAAAATTGCTTTGGTAGCAATCCGCCAATACAATCCTCAGCTCTTCTGACCTCCATATTGCAGTCATTTGCTAAATTCCTCCCTTTGCCAGCATTTTAAGCCATAACCCTCTGTTCATTATTAAATCACTCTAAAAAATATCATCAGCTAAAATTAATCTTTGGGCAGCAGAAGAAATAACTGCAAGACTCCATATGTTATCAGTCTTAATTTTATTTCCTCCCAGTCTCATAATCCTCCTTCCATTTGTTCCAGTAGTTCACTTATCAGCTCCCTGAGGGTACTTCAGACTAAACATTTCTTATCTCTTTACCACAAATGTGACATTAGTTGAAGTACAAGCCTGAACAATGGTCTTGCTCACTGTGCTTTCCTCTCCCTTTCTTTGTTGATGCAGAGTACTAACTCAGCCCGCTCTTTTGCACTTGATATTCACTGAAATAAACAGTTAACAAATACAAGATGTTTTCTGTGTTTCCTTGAAAAATAACCAGAATAAGTATCTCTTGACGGATCATGATGAATTTGAAAGTGACTATGCAAGATAAGCTAATTTAAATGTTTGTTTATGATGAAAATGGCATTTTACCAGTCAACATGAGAGCACAGGCTGACAGCTGGGCTGATGACAGAGTAACCTCTTGTCCTGTGGGATTACTGGCAGGGTTGCTGATGAAAGTCAAGTTAGACAACACTCCCACTTGAATATCTACCCCAGGATACTAAATCAGAACACTTACTCCAGAACGTAATGCTTTCGGCCAGGATTAGACAAGATGATTTCAACTTGTGAGATCAGGTTTGTAAGGCATCATCAGTAAAGGACTACAGCACTGTGCCTTCAAGGACCAGATATCAAACCAGGGAAAAATATGGAATACCAGGATTATTCAACATAAAAATGATGAGATAAGCATTTATCTGATACATATAATTTGATAAAACATTTATTCTGCACCTTGCACGGCACAAAGGCTGTTTACTAAGAACAGCTGTGAACGCTGAACCCGTTGAACAGAGCTAACCAAAGTCATGCCTCAGAGAAGACATGAGAAAAAATAATGTCATCCAAGAGAAGAGCAGATCAAGAAGCACCAGCATATGGTGGCCACCAGAAAAGGTGGTGAGGAATAGGAAGACAGTTAGGAAATCTATGTCCTTTATGGAGACAGGAGAAGAGGAACCCAAAAGTACTGGCATGGTCAAGCTGCGGGGTTGGAAATTGGTTTTATCAGCAGAACAGTTAAGAGTCCAGTTATCAATGTAATGCAACAAAACGGAACAGAACAGTGGGTGGATTGTTTGGGTTTTGGGATATTTTTTTTCCCCCTTGTAAAATTTCTTTCAGAAAATCCACAATAATAACATGTTAAAAATCTTTCTGATCCTTTGCATGTGTTTTTCTTCACCAGCCTTGTTTGAGTTGGTGACCAGTAGCTAAAAAATTGCTAATTGCTACCAGTTTAATAGTCAGCTGTTTTATCTGCAGTTCCCTAGAAAATTTGGGTTGTTCAATCAATACATTGAGTTATATACATAGAGGGCAAGTTTTAATAGCTAATCCTTACTAGCTGAAATCCTTTCTACCTGCGACTCAACCAATGTTTGCAGAGTACCTGTAGAAAAATAACAACGTCCCCTCAGAGCTCCAGCTGAAGCAAGTCATGTGTCTCTGGCAGATAGGTCCTTGTTTAAGTCCACTACTCCTAGACCAAAGAACAGAAAATACATGGAAATAAAGACCTAGAAAGTATGTTTGCACAAGAACACATCACTGTGTTTCCCGAGAACAATATTTTATGTTGCGTCTTTTGGTTCTTAGTTTTCACATCAGTTGTTGTAGCAATCGGCGCAGACAAGGTAGTTGCCATCGTAATTGGCTTTGAGAGGACTAACGTAAGAAAGTATTTACTATTATTGGGAAGCCTGTAAAATACAGCCACAAAATGGTAAAATCCAATTACTGGGAGAGCAGGGGAGAAATTGCGTGTCTACAATCACATTACACTACAGAATTTTTAATCCATTCTGGAATAACTGTTGAAAACAACAGTTGACAGCTCAGACAAAGGCTTCAGCTTGCCCTGGTAGTCCTCATCCAAGGCCGATGAGCCCAGACCTTTGCAGCTGTTGGGTGCACCCTGCACTTACCTTGCTAGCCCAAAGTGCAGGCAAAGGCAGTGGTGCGCCCGATGATGAAAAGGAAGGCCAATGGCAATCCGGGGAAGGCACTAGAACTTAGAATTCCATGAGCTGCCTAGATTAGTCTAGGAACTGTTCCAGCTTTGAATCAGACCAGAAATTAAAATATAAAACGCACAGTCTGTGTTTTCTAGCATATACCTGCAGGAGGCTAAGCACAGCTTTTGACCCTGGATTTAATATCTGAATGTCTTTCTCCACATCTCCCTGAATGCCACCAGAGGTTTGTGTTCCCCTGTCCGTGCCATGCACCTCTTCAGAGCACGCACTTTTTATCTAACAGCTTGTGTTTTATGATCTGGGATGATGTCATTCCTACTGCGGAAAGGGAGGGCAGGTCTTTTCTGGCTGAGTGTGTCCTGTGTGCATCTCTCACAAACCGCTATTAGCTATTTCAGTGCGTAGAAGGCACTTTCTGACAAGTTTGTAGCTCAGTTAGACTAGTCATTCTTAGTGCGTGCTACAAAACCTCTCCCACCAAAGGAATTCTGTATTTCAGTCTAACATTTATAGCACATTATGGCTATATATATCTATTAAAAAAAGGTCTGTTTTGTGAGTTTATGAAATATTATTTTTTATTTTATTTTAATACCAATACTAATAATTGTTAAAAAAGTTATACTTTACATCAAATTTGTAAATGTAAAATAGATTTTAAATTTAAATATTTGACATTCTTATTTTTGAACCTTAAGAGAGTTTAGAATTATTCAAATGCTTAGCAATACAGAACCAGGAATCACCTAAATTTGTATTTTAAATTTGGTCACTGGGATTATACGTGGCTGGACTGAATCCTAGCTATAATTCTCACATGATGAAGTAAGGCATACGTGTCACCGCAGTTTAGCGAGCTGCCTACATTTAAACCTGATTGAAGCTTAAGTAGATCAGGAAGTTGGTCAGCCTGTGACATAGTCTCAGATGCCAAATATGCAAAGGAGGAGGAGAAGCCCTCAGTTTTTAATAATTTATTTTCTAATTGCTTGTGCCGTCAGTCCAAACCAAACAAGGAATATGTCCTAATTAAACAATCAAAAAAATGCCTTCGGATATGTCATCTGGTAACTCGGACAAAATTGCATGCTTATGTTTCTTTAGGATGGTTTAATGCTTTTAATCCTTGATTATATAACAGTGTTTTAATCCAAGATAAATTGCGAGAGCAACAAACCCAAGGAGAGTTTTGATTTTCAGATCAAGTTTGGCCTGCAGACACCCTATGCTCTTAGATTAGGTCAGCAGAAGTCATCAGTTCTCAGTAGAAGCTGTGCCTGGTTTGGTACAGTTTCAGGCTTGGTCCAGAAAAGACATGGGGTTTTAATTTTCATGCTCTGCACAGTTATAAACCTTGAGCATGCAGAAGTACAGAAAAAGATTCCCTCCAGTTCAGCTGGCCTCAGCTAAGACTGCAGAAAAATGACAAGAAAGTGTCACACACAGCAGTGGTTTTTTTTTGTAGTTGTTCCTCTTCAGAATAAAATGGGAACCATCACACCACTGCTTTGTAATGAGACCTCCAATCAATCATCATTATGATGACAAATGTAAGGCACTATTCACCTGAGCTGAACATAAATTAGAGACTGCACTATAATAAATCCTGGCTAAAATATTAAACTCAATGAAATTACACTCATTAATTCAAGAAATAAATTATCCCCTGACATGTGAAAAGCTCTATACTGTTTTGTGAAAGCAACTGAAATCTTTGGGGATGGTTAATGGAGAACAATAGAATTTTTTCACGGAGAGAAAACGTGGAAAGTCTGCCAAGTGTTTTAGAGAATGTTCTCTTAGGATACACTTGAAAATATGAATAAATACTTTTATACTCATACTTTACTGAATGGTTTTAAATAGAACCAGATTCTATTTTGTGAAGTTCTATCTCCTCATAAAGAGGGGAGAGGCACTTATCAAACGAACATGTTGACTCCCAGGGGGTATTAAGGGTGTTCCCATGCCGCAACCCGTTGCGAAGCGTACCTTTAGCATGGGGCTTCCTACACAATCTCCTCCCCTTTGAGTCCTCCTGTTTCCTGCTAGCTTTTGACCTTGCAGCCACTCAAGAAATGTCACAGCAGAGAGAAATGTTTCAAAAATCCTGGTTGAGGGTGGATTTTAGGGTCAGGAAATACCTCAGGCAAGGACAGGACAAAAGGAACAAAATGAGCTGGAAGTGCAGGTGATCACTAAACACCAGTGGCCTATAAACAGAGGCACATTTTCCCCCATGACACTCCTCACTATTGCATCACTGGCTCTTGCCCGGGAGGCGCACTCCCCCATTTGCACTGGGACGTGAGGCACAGCACAGCCAAGCGCAGCACAGGAAAACTGAGGTGGCTGTAAGGATCACACATTACTGTGTCTTGCTTTTCCTCTGATCTTGCACAACTCCAGAGCCCAGGAAGGTCCATCCACCTTCCTGGTGCCTCAGCTTCTGGTGCACAGCACCCAGGTGCCTCACTGCAGAGGTGTGTCCTGTGCACCTCACGGAACAGGTCATTCACCAGAAACCGAGAGCCATGGGTTCCTGTGGACTTTCATTTTGTATTTCATAATACCTCTAGGTATCCACATTGGAATGCGTGATGAATACATCCATACGAGCTTAGTGGAAAAAAACATATTGGGCATTATCCATTTTATACTTTACAAAGGCTCAGAAAGTTGGCCAAATCAAACCCAATTTCCACTGAAACTCTCCAAAGTCCTTCCCAATGAAAGCTGTAATCTCTGCCAACTGTCAGTTCTCAACTTCTAGTTGCAAAGCTATTAAAATACTAATTTTTAAATGTTTTCATAATGGGCATTCTTTTTTCTTTTTGCATTTCTTTTTACATTTACAAGCATCCCATCAACGTTACTTGAAGGATGAAAAAGGGCTGCCTTTCCCAATCAACATTTTAGCTTCAGAAGGGAAAGATTCTGCAAGAGAGGTAATTTTGATAGTTGTCTCAGCCACCTGCACTATATGCTCAGTCTCTGGTTTTGCAAGATCACTGCAGTAAATTCATAATTTACCACAGTAATGCTGATTCCTTGCCAGAAGGAGGAAACACTGCCATATCGTACCCTGACCAGAGCATCTCCCTAGGTAGGGGAAACTGCAGCACTGACATCCCAAGAGCTCATCCCACACCTGCCCTCACACCTACTCAGCTCAGAAGGTCTTACAAATTAAGGCACTAAACTGCTACATCCAAAAAAAAAAAAAAAAAAAAAGGCACTAAATCATTCAGAAAAGAAAGACAGACCAGGAAGCACATCATGACTCATGCTCATTTATGTGTTTGTTTTTTGTAGACTCTTTAAAGCCTACCAAGAGTTTGCTGCATATAAGAATATACTAAACTGTACACAAAAGGTATGCACAAACCACAATATAATTCATCATTTTCACTGGTATGCTGTCTAAACCTTTATTAAGCCAGAAAAGTGGATCTTGTACTGCATCATTTCATTAAAAGAAAACGACAAGTATTTGGTATGTTTACGTTGTTTTTCTTGCAGTGAGGTGCAAATTCCAAGTTATCAGTTTTCAGAAAGCTCAGACTTTAGATTAAAAAAAAAATATAGCTGACTCAAGCTTACTTAGTAAATCTATCTCAGAGTAATTTTTCTTCTGTATTCTGGTTCAACTCTACCTTTCACATGTTATTTGAAGGCTCTTATATCATTAGCTTGTGGGAGGAACAAGATTAACAGCTGATAATTCTGGGGGAGGAAAAGGAAAATGATCATGATTCATTTTGTACCTTTTTTTTTTTTTTTTTTTAAATAGCTTGTTATTATTTGCTATTTTTATAAGCTTCATTAGAATGTACAATAAGGGAACTTCCATCAACTTGTGCTTGATGAATGCTTTAGTGGTTTTATGCACAAAATCAAATTCAAAAGAAAGAGGAAGAGCCCTGTCCTAGCAGATAATTTGGAGTCACCTCTTTCTTGGTGACAAAGGTCCCGACAGGGCCAGGAGTGGTTGCTTCCCTGGTATGCCATTATCTCCAGGAGCCATAGGCACACCACAACCCTCTCCTCACCAGCCCACTCCTCAGACTGCAGTGCCATGATTTGGAGTGCAGATCTTGAGTCGTAGAAAGCAATCTGGAGAGGAGGAAAACACCATGCAATGTGTAGCCAATTCTAATCACAACCTCTTCAGCTTTTCCTGATTTTTTCACACTATGAGTAGCCAACATTTTAGTCTTAACACTCTGTTATCATCTGAGTTAGAAATGTCCTTGATATAAGCCCTTTTATCTGTATTTCACTTGGTTTCCAGGCTGACATGACATTTCCAACACTGTAATCCTAAAAGCCAGAGAATTGTTATGTCCTATCTCGATTAAGACTAGAGTCAGGAAAGTCCAAGCCAGCTATTTAGACTAAGGGATCATGGCCAATCTTAAAAATATATTTGTGTAGCTTGAGATGGAGAATGATTGGAGCTGGCAGCAGACATTTCAAAGGAGATTCTCTCTAAACATTCCACTGCATTGTCATCACTGTTAGCCCATGATCTCTTGAGGAGCTGGCAAAACTGACATGTCAAATCCTCTGATCATGGATGGACAATTCTCCTTACCTGAGCCTCCAACACCCTGTAATACATATTTCCAGTGTATCTGAAATAGCTCTAGTCTAGGAATTGCTGAGCTAACTAGTGCACAGTGCAGAATTTTATAGTCCATATTGTCAAGCATAATTATATCCAGTTGGTCTGCATTAACTTCTCCCAAAACCTCTGTAGATTCAACTGATGGTCATCCTCTCTATTTCAGGTTAGTGCTCTTCTTTACCATTTCCCCAGTAGACCAAAATCCAAGGTTTCACACTGCTCACAGAAAGCAGAGGTCCATTCTTGGACCAAAATACCATCTTTACTACAAGTTTCCTGTTTTGAAAGAAATGTCTCTGATGTTTACTGAGGCCTCTGATAAAATTCAATCCTGCATCAAGATTATTTTTGACTACTGCAGAAAGTGTCTAAATAAATCCAGAATCCATTTTAATGCTAATTTATTTAAATTATTGGATAGATATGCATATTAATTGTATTTTAATTTGTCTTTCAGATATTTTTGGTGGATGGTGAAAGCAGGAGGGAAAACATCTGTTCCAGGTGAATGACATACATAAACGCCATCAACAGGAATATGATACAAAGGCTGGCTGAGCCACTGACATTTCCCTGCAAGTGGTGTCTAAAGCATCTCAATAGCTTCAGCCTGGAAACCACAAGAAAGCCTTTGTTTCTGAATAGTTATGCTAATCGAGGTCAAATATACCTAATCAGATAAGGAAGATAAACTGACTGCACAGAAAACCAAATGGATGAAAGATGGGAAACTCTACCAGGGAGATACTTAACAAGATAAATGTTCTACTTCCAGCTCTGCTAGTGCACTGGTTTCAGTGTTGTCACTCCAGATTTACAGCAACATAGCTAAGATCTGAATCTGGTCTTATCCAAGTACTGGCTGATAATTAACTGATATCCCAGTAAAGGATGTGTGTTGTACATGTAGTCTTTTATAAATCCTGCCTTTTATTCCACCAGGTCTAGAATTATTTCGGTCTTGTCAAGAACTTGGTCTAAATCATGACAGAATTAAATACAGATTGAATGAGTATTTTCCAGAAGCAAATATCACTGTAAGTAGAAGGACAAAGGGCATAAGTATATTACTTGAAAAGCAGCTGCTTTTGAAATACATGCTTGCTAGTCAAGATGACAAGATATTTAAATGACATTAAGTGAAAAAGTTTTGTTATCTAAGTAAGGGTACATTCAACCCACTCGCCATCATGCTTTAAAAAAAAACTAAGGATGCCCAACCATTTTGCGTGCTCTTGCACACTGCTAGTAGGAGTGATCGTTTAGGAGAGCTGCGTTACGCTTGCAGCTCTTTCCTGGAAATGCAATCTTGTTAAAATCAGAGAGCGTGCACAGTAAACACATAAAGACTTATCAGCAAGCAAAGCACTTTCTTTAGGCAGGCACCCATTTATACCAATTTGACTTTTTCCATGAAGCCTTACTTTTTATTCTGGCTTCCACTGCTTCTATTAGGTCAGATCTTAATAGATACAGGAAGATATGTGGAGTTAATTACAGACGTTGGAGAACAGCCAAGAAGATATACTACTATGAAACATTTACTCGCATTCCGGAGGTCATATGAACAACAGTAATGGGATTCCCAGCTTCAAGACTGCATGGAAATTAAAGTGAGGAACCTCCCACAGGAATATAAAAATGTAGGCTAAAAATGGAAAGTCAGACAATAGGAAAGCAAGCTTTAGGGCTTACTAATGCAAGGAACTGTGCCGTAATGAAGTGAACACGCAGCTTTTTTACTGATATGCAAAGAGTCGATTTTAAGATCCAGGCTGTGAGTATGCAGGGTTAAAATACAGGGAAAAACTTGCTGCCAGCAGGTGAAACCTCTCTCTCCAGTTTCCTGGCTTTGAGAGAAATGCTCGTGTAGTAAATAACAAACATCAAGCAGGTTTGTTCCAATCTTTCTTTTGGACTTCCTTCAGGTTGCTTTGATAAAACTCTGCAGCCAAGATCCAGAATAACCAGGTTTGGATTCCGTGGAATGGAATCCCTGTTGGTTAAATTCCCTGTTTCAGTATAATCAAGCTGCCAGCAGCAGGGGTGCTTGGCCATGCTTCCCAAAGCCTCCAGACTGATGGATGCACAGGTATGAGGAGGGTTAAGATTCCAGGTACAGTTCTCCCAAAAGGGGGAGAAAGGATAAATTCTTTGACCTGAAGTGCCTCTACGTTCATTTGGGTCAGGAGCACAATTTTGAAGCAAATCTCCTGGTTGATCCCAATCACTGTGTTTTGGTTTGTATCCCAAGAATATCTTAGAGCACACAATTAATTCCTTATGCATTAAATTAAACAGGATGATGTGCTCCAGGAGTGCACATACTGTGCTAACGGGCAGCAAGTCCACAGGATCAGACTAGAGCTATTCAAAAATAAATTCCCCCAAGGCATATGCTGCAGACATCAGGCTCCCCAGCACTAACTGTTTTACCTTACAGATCATCTCCTGCTGCAGAGCATTTTTTGTTAATGTCAGCATAACCTTAGAGGAACAATTAGCTCATCCAAAACAATCTGAAAATTAAGTGAGACTTACAAAGATTTATTCTGCCTTGTGTTGTCTATTCATAGATTCTTTGTATTCCTAATTCACCTTCTTTTGACTGTTTTTCCACCCACAACATCTCATACAAATATACCTCTCTCAAATATACCTCTTTTCTACCTCTCTGTATTTGTCATTGTCACAGTAAGTCCCATGATTGTTATTAGAATGTGGGTCTGTCCATCTCAGTGGGTGTACAAACTTAATCTCAGGAAATACTTTCTACCACATGTCCTCATAAAGCTGCTATCAAAGGCAAGGGTGTGCTGTAGAATTCACTACCCAAGCCTCTAAGGATGAGATCACCTACCTACGGATTCATACGTCTTTTTATACTTAGAAACTGTTTTGCCAACATGCAGTCAATGTGTATGAGATACACATTACTCAAAGGCTTGTCAGCCGTCCTTGAAAACACTCGGGTTCGTTGAGATGACCACGATTCAAATTCCTCACTACAACTAATAGAGAAATCATATACAAAAAAAGAGAAGCCACATCCACAGCACAGGCCAATGTCTGATTCCATAATTCTGCATAGAAGTGTTTGAAAAAATATTTACGTACCACAAAACCTTAAATTGCTATCAAAGTTCCCAGCTGAAGAGTAAGCTTGGATCCACATCACCTAATTGGAGCACACTCACTCTGTAGAACATTGCCTGACCCTTCGAAGAACAAGAGGGTGTCATGAAGTGACACACCCACTTACACACCAGGTACAATATACCTTCCTTTGCTCAGCAAAATTCTGATGGGCGGGATGGCAGTTTACATGTTCCCTTGTCCAGGTGTTTTTGCTTATCACTGTTTTCCAGGAAATTGTTATTCCTGCTCAGCGCTTAATTGACACTCTGCTCATTTTGCTCATGCTTTAGGTTCTATGAAATAGTAATAATAAGAAAAAAAAGATGACATCCTTTATTTCACTGTTGTCTTGTCCTGGGGTACTATCAATAGGCTCACGATATTGGTGTTCTCTTTGTTAGCGTTTTCCCTTCAAACCTCTTTCAGGAATCAGCAACTTTTGGATCCTTGCTTTCATCTCTTGGTTACCTTTTTGCTTGTTTTTAAAATGAGTTTCTAGTCCTGGTAGCTGTAAAAGAAAGCTTTACAGTACAATCCAAGAGAGTTGTTTCATTTTGTTAGCCAGAAAAAAAAAAAAAAAAAAATTAAAAAGAAGCCAAAATATTTAATATGAAAATACATTCTCCTTATTATAATTTAACAGAGGAGGGAAGGCAGGCAGAGAGGGACTAATGCTTAAACTGTGAATTCTTGTGGTTGACACCTCTTTCATCCAACTCACATGTTGACACAGCCCCGCTACAGTATTTGCAAACATTTTATGCAAAGTGAGACCTGTACATTGTACGTGCAAACCACAGAGCTCTCTCAAATTGCACAAAACTCAGAAGCCAACCAGGTATCTTTTCAGCAAGCCCAAAAATCTGACTGAAGGCATATGGAAACCTCATCCCTTTTCAGATACCACAGACCGCAGAATAACGATGGATTTCTCATCTTCTCAACTGCCACATGGATTCTGGATGAGCTAAATTCTCCCGTGTGAAAACTTAAAGCAGCTGGCAAGTGTAGTGACTTCTTCGTAGGTTCACAGCTCCATGTACAGAATCTCAAGGTGACATAAAATCATGGATATGCTGTAGTTCAAATAATTAAGTATGCAGAATATGTTCACAGGCAGGACAGCACAGTAACATCACTGACTTCAACAAAGTTGCTGCTTCTTTCATATATGAAAGATCTGAATCTGGCCTCTCACCTTAAAATATCTGAATCTTTCTTCTGTCATTCTGCCAATGGTACTTTAAATCTGTCTTGCTGACGTCCTGAAGCCACAACGTAACTCCGTGCCATATCGTGCTTTCCAATCAGACTTATGTATGTGTGGGATGCAACTGTATCCTTAATACAGGCCTCCAAGAGAAATGCACAGACTATTAAAAGCATTCCTTCCAGTTTTAAACAGGATTCTGCCAAAATACTTAAATATAGCTGGTCAGCAGACTGCACAGTGGTTACTGTGATGAAGTGAGACACCAGCTTAAGCTCTGTCTGCACCACAAATTTAACCAAGCTGGTAGCTGGTTAGCGGTACAGTCTGCTCATCTGGGCTCATCTCTCGGTATAATACATCCTAAATTGTATTTGCTCCCTTCAACAGAGTATCCAAATGTGTCTGTGGCTCTAGGAAGGCATGTGAGTGGGTGTGTGCTATTCACAGATGTGATGCTATAGACTTTCAGGAATGCAACCGAAGAAATTGTTGAGGGTTGTTTATCCTCTAATTTAAGGCCAGACTCTTAAAGGCAAAGAAAACGGAAGAACGGCTCCCTGCACCACTTTGCAAACTGAGACCAGGTGAGTTTGTCTTCAGAGGGTTGGATGATTTAGTTTTTGATTCATAGCCCTGGACACTACCCTCTCCTTCTTCTCACAATGCTGATGCCAAAAAAAAGAAACAAAAAAATTTAAAAAACCCACTAAAACAACAAAAGAGCCAAAGGATAATTAAAACTTTCCATCAATTGCACTGACATTATCAAGTCGTGGGTGGATTCACTGACACAGTAGTGGAAGTACAAAATCAGCATTGGTTCCATTCTTTAGAGATGCAGTGCTGCTGGCACACATACAGAAACGCCTACAAGTCTTGAGAGAATATGATAGTTGACCTAAAATGTTTGTATACACTAGGTTATTCAAACAGTTTTCAAGATATTGCTGAGAGTGAGCCTTATTTCAGTTTGATCTCTGGCTCCGTGCTCGAGAAACATCTTGCACTTAACTGAGGATTTGCTGGGAATCTAGATTATATCCCAGGGCTGAATGCTTGGCCAAGGAGATCTAGGGTCTCTGCCAGCAGAAATATACACTGGAAGACAGGCTGCCTCAGTGTGTTTTACCAGTACGCCACCGCATATTGGACTGATTTGAAACCACCAATTGCAGTTGTATTGCACCACAAAAAAAACCCACTTAAATCGGGCATATTTCACCATGAACCACCTCAGAAGGACTTGAAATTAAAGGGATTTTTTTTGTAATGTAATCTTATAGGGAGAGAAGAAATAGCTCACAGAAATATTAAAGAAAAATAATAACATTTACACAAGAGTGTACAGATAGACATTTGGCTTTATCTTTCTTTGCAAGCATGCCTTCAGATAGAAACAGAAATTTCAAGCTTTCTTTCCCATTAGAAAAGAATACACAAAATATGCCCCTTTTTGCCATTAAAACAAAACAAAACAAAAAAAGAAAAAGAAAGAAAAAACACCCAAAACAAAACAACCGAAGATCTGCTATGGAATAGAAATTTAAGCTAATTATTTGTAAGTATTTGAAGGGGAGTAAATAATCGAGGCAATCCAAAACATTAGAGCTATCTTACAGCACAAAACAAGCCCTGGGCTAAAATTCAGAGGAAAAGAAAACCCAGTAAATGGATTTTTGGAAGAAAACTCTTAAAGAGATGATACACCCAGGAAAATGGCACCAATCACTTGGGGTGAGAAGAACTGGTTCACATGGGGCACAAGAAAAGCTCTTTCAGGATGGGGCCTTTAATGTTAGCGACAGGACCCAAACCACAAAGGCTGTAGACTAGCATTCAAAAGTGTCTCCATCAGCAACAAACTTAGGGACACAGACCCACTTTATACGAAATACATTTGCTCTGTTTTGGCAAAGTCTGGCATTTAGAGGTGCCTGAAGCCCAGTCCTCCCTCATGAGCAAATGCCCTAAGCACTAGACTGGATCAGGCTCTCTCTCCTTTTCCTCCACCCTCCTGACCACCAGCATTGCTCCAGATGGGAGGTGGGAGTCCTGCAGCTCCCCCAGCCAGGTGCTGCGGATGCCCTGGACCTCTCTCCTGTCAAACAGTAAATCTGGATGTACACCTCCATATGCCAAGGACGAAACTGAGCCCAAGGTCCCTAAGATACCTGACACCTAAATTAGTTCATGAAAACTGGTGCCCTTCTCCTTTGACAGCCCCATTTTCAAGTGTGAACAGTGACTTCTGCTCAGCTTTCTCAGAAGACTTCTTCAGCTGTCTCCCTATGGGAAGGACCACTGTTCTCTGGCTCCCAAGGTACCTCCAGACACCTCCAAACATGCTTTTAACCTCTGTTGAACACAAGAAATTTCCCCACCTCTGCCTAACCCACAACTCTCTCTTATCTGGTCAGCAGCAGATATGTTTCATTTGCCCATCTCGCATCCTAACCCTGATTATGTATTGGCTGCTGTCATGGTTTAACTCCAGCTAGCACAATACCACAAAGCCGCTCTCGCAACCCCCTCTCCCCTCCTCCAGTGGAGGGAAGAATCGGAGGGAAAAAGAAATGAGGAAGCTCGTAAAATTGCGATAAGAACTATTTACTAATTGAGTCTAAATGAATATACACAAATACTACTACTAACAAGTAATCAGAATAGTAGAACATAAAACACGATACAATTATGATACAGCTGCTCACCACCAGTGCACAACCAGGTGCTGAGAACTGAGAGCCAGAGCCAGAGAGCCTGCGAGCCGCAGCCCGAGGGCTGTTGCAGCAGATTCCAAGCAAACCCTATCAGTGACAGCATGACCGGGAAAACTAAACAAACCCACCAACTCCCTCACGAACAAGCCAGCACAGGAGTCAGCAAAGCAGCTAATGCAGGAGTCAGGGACAGTGTTAGCAAGTGTACGAAAGTAAAAGAGTGAGAGAGTAGGAGAGAGAGAGTAATGGCTCCCGGACCCCCTCCTCGCCTACGCCCTGAGCATGACGTACTATGGAATGAAATACTCCCTTGGTCAGTTGGGGTCAGATGCTTGAACTGTGTCCCCGACACGGCCTGTAGCGAGACAGCGAGAGCTGGGAACACAGCTGCAGTATCAGAAGCGGAGAAAGACCTTGAATTCAGTGCAGGCATTCCCCAGCGCCAGCTAAGAACCCATCAGTGCTGCTCTCTGCATCCAGGGACACAGCTCCCTAGCAGTCACGGTAAAGAGAGTTAACTCTTTCCTGCCTGAAACCAGCACAGTTGCAGTCTCAGGTCCTAAACTCTGTGAGTTAGGGCACAAGTTAGGCTAAAGCAGCTGAGCCTTTGACTGAATCCAGCCTTCAGTGTTCATGGTCTCATAGGAAGTCTGTGTCATCAGACCTTGAACATTAAAGGAGTAATCCCAGGGCTGGGTGTCTGTCCTGAGCCACAGGTCACCCTTCCTCTGAAGCTGCCCAGAAATAACGCTGACGTAAGATCAATGGTTGACAGTCACTTTTGAAGTTACATATTTTACTTAACAGTATTCTTGAGTTGAGTTTTTTTAACACTCTATTTCTTCCCAATAAGCAATACATTAACAAATTCTGTCCTATGCATGAATAAAAAGGGCTTGAATGTATGCAGATAGCATATGTGGCATTGCATTTGTGCTTCCCTGCTCAGGGCTGATCACTGACACTGGCTGGCAGTCTATGACACACGATGCAGCCACGTGAGGAGAGATGGGGTAGGAGCTATGGGGAACGGTAACAACTTCCAGTGCTTTGATTGCCTTCAAGGGAGGCAGGAGAGCTTCATTTCTCCGTGTTGGCACCCTAGGGCACAGGGGTTTTTTTTAACCTTGCTCAGGAGAGAACTTCTAAAGCAGTTCTCCTGGTTCTCAACATCTGAGTGTCTTTCAGTTCACATCCCCAAGCAGTCTCCTAGGTTGCAAACCAGGTTCCTTTCATGTGAAACCTGCTTAGAAGATGAGCCTCAAGAGGGTACCTAACAGCCCCCAGCGGGGCCAGGCTAGAGCTAGCCCAAAGTATATGCAGTTAAAACCTGTAAAGCACGGATGTTAGGAGTTCAGCTTCAAGTGTTTACATCCATGGGTTTGCTCCTGCTGGGCCACATTACTGTTTAACATAGACACAACTTCTGTTCACTGAAATTAGGGCACCTGATTCCATCCCTGGAATATTTGGTTACAGAGGACTTTCATTCAGTTATATTTCAGAAAATTGTCTTATTTCCCATACTTAGCCCCATGAGACAGAATTCTCAGGTGTGTGGTGCATGACACACTCCTCTTCCATTTGTCATGCTATTGATATCATTAGAGGAGAATTTGAGCAGCATTCACAGAAAAACCTCTTCCTGGAATTAGAGTTTGAATGGATCACAATGCCTCACTCCAGAGTTTCCATATTATTATTTATCACTAGAAACGGAGTTCCAGCACTCAAGCCTACACCCATTTGCTTTATTTCCTCCTCTAATGATTTGCACTGCAAATATGCCCACATCGTTACCCACTACCAGGACCATATCCTCTCACCTCAGACCAATAGTTCGCCTTGCACCCAACCATGCAGTATTTGTCCCAGACATCCACCTCTCTATAAAATCTCCATCCCCCACCTACATTCAGTCCATGAAAATAAAAAAACATGGCAATGCAAAAATGTGAGACTTATAAATAACGCAGCTTCCCCTCTCCTGGCCTCCACGACACAAAACATATTAAGAACAAATGGGGCAGAATGGCCACTTTTCGTAGGCGTCCCACAATCTCCATCCTATTCTCCACTGACATACTCTTGAATTATTTCATATTGCCACACTTCCCCAAAGGGGACCACATTATTTGCCCCACAAAACACCGGTAAGTACAACAAATGGCACTATTAAGATAAGTAGGTGGATCTAATTTCCTCCCTGCTCTCTCATCCAGTGGACATTAGAGGGGCTCAGGCAGCTTCACGATCTAGTTAAAATTCTCCTCATAGCACAACATGGGTGCCTATCCCAGGAACTTACTGATAAATCTAATCTCTTCTTGTTGTTCCCAATGCTAAAATGTTTACCAAACTTCAAAACGAAGGCAAACTAATTTAGATTATAGCAGAGTGCCACCTAGTGCTTAGCAGGTTTGTCTCCAAAAGGCATGCTCTTATCTATAAGAAATTATTGACCAAAAATTCATCCTGCAGTTGTAATGGCAGTATAACGCACCCTCTCTGAGAGGGTGCAAGGAAAGCATATGAAATAACCGAGGGGAAGATGATTATAAAAGAGCCTGAACTAATTGCATACTTTGTAAAGTTGTCAAGGCTCTGCCATTAACGAAGCGCCGCGCTTCTAGGTGAGTGCATTTAGAAGATTACACGTCCTCAAGTATGTAACTTGATGTATGTGAACAGAAGAAGAAAATGGGACAAAAATATGCCCAAACTACTCTAGAAATGTCCAAGAATGGAGGGTAGGGCGGGAGAAAAAAAAAAATCATGTTTATTTCAAATTTTGCTTTATAGGATTCAATTTTTCTCCCAACAAGAGAAAATCTAAACCTTCTGCTGAAGTGAACATGTCACACAGGGCCAGGAACATCTGTGCTTCAGATGAAAGGCACCTACTGACCCCAGCAAACATCAGCTGAAATCTTTCTATGCCTCAGAGCCCCCTGAAGAGACAGGAGGTGAACACTGCCTGTGGGCTCTGAAAATGGCCTTTGACATGAACAGAGATGACAGACACACAAGTTTTCACTCTTGTTCCAAGGGAGATTTTAGGCTGAGAGAGGGTGGGGGCAGGAAAAAGTTCCCTGATAGCTCAAACAGAGATTAAGCATTTCCTAGTATTAAGCCTGACTAGGATGGTGTTCCCACGCTATAGATGTTCTTCTCTGAAACTGGCAAAGGAAAAAATTAAGAATTGTCAATTTTTATTTTTTTTTTTTAAATTTCTTAAACCTTCAGCACACCCAACAACAGGTGTTTCATAAAACAGGTTTTCCCAGAAAATGCCACCCAGCCTACAGAAACCTCAGTCCCTTCTCTTGGTGAGGGATACACGTGGTTATGAACAACTGGCTCACACAGACTGTCGGGGTGGAGCACAGATATTCCCAGGAAAAGAGTCTGAGGTAAAGTCTATTTGCTGCTCAGTGCTCTCTTCTTCCTGGGGTGTGTTTGAGAGGAAGCTGAGATTAATTACAGAAAACACAGCCTACCTTTAGGCTAGTAGATACGGGCAGAGTGGATTGAGAAATAATTCCATGAATTATTCTGAATTATTATTCTGCTTCCTGCCTCATCCCATTCAGTGCCCGCAGACCACAGCAAAGCCACGCAACACCACTGGCGCTGCTGGTGTTTGGAGCCTGTTGGAATGTACAAGTATGGAATGCAACATGAAAGTTATCAAATTCTTCTGGTTTAGAGGACAAACAAGATTTCATAGCTGCTTAGTAAATCTTTCAAAATATGGCAAATATACCCTTGCAGTGGGAGAAATGAGCTTGATTCATTAATTGCTTTTTCTTTTTTTTTTTTTTTTTTCTTTTTCTGGTTAAAGCCAGTGGAGTTTGAGAGGGATAAAACACAAAAGGTGTAGCAATTTGAGCCTTTTTGTCTGCTGTACAATTACTGTGTGAAAAAAAGCAGCTTGAACTCCTTCCCTCACATTGCAACCAAAAGTCATCTGCTCTCACCCACAAGTCTTATCTTGAGACAAGAGAGGCGCCACCCTGCTGAGACTATGCCTATTGGTGGCTATTGTTACCAGGGTGGAAGAATTCGGCGGAAGTCCGCTAGCACATTGGGTTTGGAGATGCCTTGGGAAGACTTACTCATGACCACACTTTAGAAGCATCCATCTGGTCCTACTATGTACCTTCCCACATTCCCAAAGTTTGGGGAAGGGTGGCTCCAGCTGACAGGTGTGTTGCAGACTTGCATACAGTTTTATACCACACACTGTGTGAGAGAGCTCATACACTAGAGGGAAACTAAGTGCCCTGTTTTATGTCTTAAAAAGCAGAACTCCCCTCACCCAAAACCTAAAATAATAATTAAGACACAATTGAACTGTGGCTAATTACAATTATTAAAAGGAAAAAAAAAAAGGTCTCACCCCATTGTCAGGATTAGCCCAGCATCACCCAGAAGGCCTATATCTTTCATTAACCTCAGCATTCCACCACCTCCAGCATGCTGCAAGACATGGAACCTCCACAGCTGGCTTAGCTCTCTAGTCCTGCAAGCCTCCTTGCTTGAGGCAGAGAGAGAATTAACCCCATCCTGCTTATAGTAATGCACAGAAAACTCCCTTCCCTCTTGCAGGATGCCCAGATAGATGCAAAGGGAAGTTCTGCCATCCCTCGCATTTCCCATTTTACTGAGAAGGGTTTCTCATGCTGCGTGGGAAGAACCTACTTCAGCCCAAGTACAACAGGCGCAACGTGCTTATTCATCATGTAACTTCCTGGTCCACGTGCCAGTTTGCCATGGAGAAATTTGTGCATCTTCGCAAGTTAATATCATCGCCACAACACCTATTTTTATATGTTTTAAAACATATTATTAAATTATATTTGTCTTCATGTAAATATATATTTCTAGCAGGGTAGCACACCTCAGTTTTAGAGGAGAGAGATGCCGTCATTCTACACACAGGGAAACTGAGACACAAGGGTGAAGCCCTTCCGTGAAAGCTTCCCGGTTGAGTTGGGAGCCGGAATTGGATGTCTCCGGCCTCCCTCCGAGGTGTCTCCACCCAGCCGCGGCTCTCCCCACCGGTGCTCCTGAGTCACCACTTGTACAATGTCAGCCACCTTGTTCAAGCCGGGAATCCAGTTTAACACAAGGTCAGCCTCCTACTTAGGACTCTGGTTTAAAAGGCTGCGCTCTGTTGGGAAAGACCTTTAAATCCAACCCAGCAATCAACAAGGAGTCCCGTCTTACAAAACCGGGAAGACAGAACGTGGGGCTGAGCGCGAGCAGCCTGCGTGATACCCTCCGGTGGAATCCTCCTCTTTGTGTTACTGCATTTGAACTGCTCAGAGCGAAATGCAATGCTCAGCTGTAAAATATTTTCTTTTTGGCAGCTCACAATCTTGTTCCAAAGGCACATGTGAAATACATTCCTGGGTAATCTTAGAGTGAAGTGTGCCAGATGGTAGCAGTCAGATGTGACCCAGTTCTTAAGCTCTCATATTTTCAAAGATGTGCACTTAGAAAGCTCGTGCTTCTCTCCCACGGCATATATATGTATTTCAGAGCCGGTTTTTGAGGCAGTCGCAGGCGCGCACAGAGCTGTCACCTTTCGGCACCCTGTGTCCTGGGGATAAGGAACTGTGCACATCTCTAGCAAAACAAGTCATCCCATCACAGTTCTTATCCTGTTTCCCCTGGTCCGAGGGGATATCAGGCAGCCTCCCGGTTTAAGGAGGGTGAGGGAGTGGAAATACTTTCTTCAGACTTTACTGAAAGGAAACAGATAAAAAAAGGACGGGGGCGGAAACTGGTTCCAGTTGTTATATCAGCTGGAGGGGAGGGAATGGCTTTCAAATTGGCCACAGAGTGTTTTAGATTAAGGTTTAGGCTTGGTTTTCCTCAGAAAGACTTTAAAACGCCTTATTTCTTGTTCAATTCAACATGCACACAGGCCCTCCCCTCCTTCTGGAGGGTTTACTTTTTGTTGTTATTTTCTTTTCACATAGAAGCATTTTCTTTAGCCCCAAGCATCTGAGTCACATCCCCACTGTCTAAATGTTTCAACTTCCATAGCAGCATTGTGGCGCTGGGGGCGAGCCCCTGTAGCTAAGGCTGCAGAACTCATCACTTCCAGAGGGCCACCTCCAAGAGCCGGGGAAGGAAAAGCCCCACTAGCCCAGATGGCAACTGGATCTGACTGGTGTCAGAGCAGGGCTAGGACAGTCCCTGACCCGGAGTTGTGGAGGACCCTGCACCCATCTCACAGCAGTTTTAGCAGGTCAGACTTCACGTATGTCTGGGTGTTGGATTGGGTAGGAAATGAGATGTCAGCAAGCAGACCAGAGCCCGTATGTTCCTTTTCCTGTGCCATGCAGCCTCACACCAGCATGGTCCTCCCTGCTCGGGCTCCCCTGGACCACCAGCAGCATTACCGTCCTGCTCCGTCCTCACCCAGAGCTGGTGCAAACCGCCACAGCTCCATGGAGGCGCATGGACACAAAGATATCTCACTTGACTTGGAAGATCTGCTTCCTCCTTCATCGAAAGAGCTGAAAGCAAGCAACTTGTGCATTAGAAGCATCATACTCTGGGAGAATTTTGAACTAATACAAACGTTGTGGATTATCAGATCGAGCAGGGGAATTTAATCTACAAGGGGGAGTTCCGCCTCCCTGATGGCGGCTGGGCGCAAGCTGCTCACCAAGGAGGGGCTTGCACCCATCCTGCACAGCCAGGAGCAGGCTGCAGCAGCAAACAGTTCAATGTGGGGAACTGACACCTGCATTCCACAGTGTAATGGTTTTTCATTGTTCAACACCTTTGATTTAATATGTTGCTGAAGGTATTTTGTGGAATTTCACTTGCCCTTCACAGTTTCTTGGTGAAGCTGTTTGCAGCGGAGATGGAGCTGGAGAGAAGCATCTGCTCACAAGCCAACATGGCAACAAACCATTGTCAGTGCTGGGAGGCTACCTGTGGAAACCCTTCCCAGGAAATCCCTGTGGAAATCCTTCCCTTACTTAGCAGGTTAAATCTGAGCCTTATACAGCAGCTACATCAAAATACAACTTGCTAGTTAAAAAAAAAACCAACCAACTAACCAACAAACCAAAACCCAAGAACCACCCCCCATCTCTAAATGTTCTTGAGAGGCAAACTCCTATTTCCACATGCACACAGTCTACCCTCCTGAAAAACAGAAACACGCCTTTTTGGCCACTGCCCAGACTAGAGATTGTGACGATTGGTACCATTCACCATGGGGTCAAAGTTTTGGTAGAGAGATTAAATAACTAGTTTCTACCTCCAGCAAAGGCAAATACCAGATGTTCTGCAAGTGAATGAGAAAGTGAAAATAAACAACATGAAAAATATATCCAGAACAGAGTATATTTTTGGGAAACATTCCCAAAGTTAAAAAGCAACTGTGCAGCACTGTTTAGTTTCACTCTTAGCATAAAGCTACACAGATCCAAATTAGATAATTGCAGCTACAACAAAGGTACTGTAAATTAATCAAAATATTTCATAAAAATGGGGAAATAATCTAAAAAAAAAAAAATCTAAAATGGCTTTGTAGAAATTTCTGCAAAGCTGTAGCGTTTCTCAAGCTATACACTGGTTTCAACATGAGAAATAAAACAGTCCTATTACATATCCTCCCATCTTCATTGGGTATATGAGTTTTACAGTTCTAAGGTGGGAGGCATAACTATCATTCCACCCAGGCAGATTTTTCACCTGCTGGTAAGAACGACAGTAACACAGCTGGATATCAATCCAGCTCTAATTTATACTGAGGTGGTGGTCAGAGATGATTCAAGTGGCCCTAGAAAAAAAGAGCACTGAAAAAAATTGGTTAAAAATAATCAGTGAGGAAAATCCTTTAGGAAAGTCTGTGTTGTAACAAGTTTTGACAAAGCATTGCACAACATATTTCCTATTGCCTTCTCTACTAGAACGTTAAAAGACCCTTTTAAAAGGTCAAATTCTTGTAGTTTAGAGAGTAAGAATCACAAAACCACTGTCTAGCCTGCAACGCACTGCAGTGGTGAGCACACTCCTTTGTTAAGAAAAGTAGGATGACCCATCCATGCAAATCCCCTTTTACGGCTTTCTCCCTCCTTTCAGTTTTCAAATTACTCAGGAAACATATCTTTATTTCCTAGAATACTTTCACTACTGAACTAAATCAGCTACCTGTACCAATGTTTGGAGACTATTTGTCTGTTACATTTACGAAAATTCAGTGGTGAAATCCCCTTTTGTTGTATCAGTCATACGAGACCATGTATTTCCTTCCCATAATCAACTCTCAGAGCCACCTTTCCACCTCAAAGATTAAATTTGTACCTGTGAAATTTCTTACGTGAATATTTGTTAATGCTATCTTAAAATTTGCCTGGTTTAACATTTCCTTGCCATCAAGAAGCTTGCTGGGATAGCCTGTGATGAAATGCAAGGTGGATGAGACAGCCACTGCAGTGTGACTATTCCAAGTGAATATTCATTAGACGTTGTTCAGGTACGTAACCTCGGTCAAGACAGACTTCTTTAGTTTTTAAAACTGTGGCAGCAGGACCAGATAAATTTTAGAGGTGCCCAATAATTGAGAGGAAAAAAATATTCCTTGTCTTCATGATAAGAGGGGAAGGATTTTCTTCCAAATGAACATCAACAAAAAGTCACAAGTTTCTATGCAATACGAGAGGTCAGGAGGCAAGAATTGGCATTATCTTCATATACGGTCATCCTTTGGAGCGTGAGTCAAGAAGGAACAAGTATCAGTGTTACCCAACCAAAGCAACTACTAAAGAAAAATTATCATATCTACATACCTGTATGAAAAATGGTTTGCCTTTAGAGCGCTCGGCTTTTATTTGTTCTTAGTACGTGGAACTGGCTTTTCCTCACCACTGTATTCAGTAGCCACGCAGCCTTGGCACTGTAATGTTTCACCAAGCTATCAGCAGTAGCTCGATCAATTTTGGGTCACAGGAGAAAACAATGGTGCATTTTATTGCTGAGTAAATGCGGTGCTGCCCTGAAAATGACTCTGAACTGTAACTCCTTGAGAACTACCAGGAATAAACCTCATGGAGGGCCTATGAACATTGGAAGGAACAAGAGAAAACAAACAAATCAGCTTAAGGATTACAAAGCAGTTGCACGTTGGGCTGATCATAAACTTGCCCGTTCCCATGCACACATGATACTCATTGCCCCCATTTCATGCACATTTCATTAAATACGTATTTTACAGAGACGCGGGACAACAGATGTGCGGCAAGAACATCTGCGCAGAGCACAGTACCCCCAGGCCAAGTTCTCTGCGCACACAACTTCATACTGATGTACCTAGCCTAAAACTCAGGAGGCGATTCCCATGATTTACAGCACAGCAAGCCTCTAGAAACGTTTTCAGTTCAGGAAAAAGCTGGCCTGTCAAGTGAGCTGGCTGTGGCAGCTCTCCCCATCTGCAGCCCTCCCCGCCCACCGCACAAGGATCCTTTCTGCTCTTTGCTGTAGGGTTATGATTTGTTCCCACAGAGTGATTCTGGGGAGATAGTGCACGCAGCGGGGAGATACTGCAGTTGGCAATAATTCAGGACCCAAAATGCGATACAGCCCGTGGTTTCCCTAGTTCTTTCCTTACAGTAGAGCTAAACCAGAAGGTCTTTCATGCTATCCATGACGTTAAAGTCTGTGATACTTGGTCAGGCTCCAAAGTGATGGGGGGAACAGAGAAATAAACTTTCCAATCAAACCCGTGGCAGACCTCATGACAGTTCAATCTTTTACCTACTCCAGTCAAACAAATTTAAATCTACGGAAGAATGAAGAAGAAAAAAAGTAAAAATCAAAGCTGTAGACGAGAATGCATCATCTAAAAACCTCTTCCCCACCTCTCTGAGAAATTAATGGATTCTGATAGCCTGCATGCTGCCGCTAAACTGGAAACCCTCCGTGAGAAAGTAACCCGAGGAAGAGAAACTGCTCCAGGAACCTCACACGTGTTGGTAACGACAATGTGCCATAGTGCAGCGCTCATGGCATGTGGTGACACTGATGGCACTCCGCAAGCCGCTGTGGGCTGGAGAGCCCATCACAGCCGCCTCCCATCAACCCCTTACGCATATGCATTTATGTACATGTACAACCAACCCTACGTAGTCTGCAACTGCAGCGTCGGCACAGGATGACTTTGTCTTGACAGCTGAAGCCTAAGACAAAATTTGCAGAAGACAGGCCTATGCGAGTTGTAGCCATTCCTCTCTCTGATGGTGAGGGAGGCAGAATCCAATTAAATTCCTGGAAATAACCTGGAAGGTCATCATGTTCTTAAGAGAGAAGAAATAGTTTTAAACATTATGTATAATTTGGGGCGGGGGTGAAGGGAATATCAGAGGAAGAGGCCTACTGAGGGAAAGAGGTTTCAGAGGCACAACTCTGGAAGGCCCCTGATAGTGGAGAAGATAATTATTCATGGAGTTGTTTGTTTTGTTTTTCTAGAGAATTATTGAGTCTAATTCAAAGTTCTCCAATATAAGCAGAACTTAATGTGTACACACACACACAAAATATAAAGTAAGCAGATCCATATGGTCCTGGCAAAGGGTGGAATGGACATCTGTCCTGAAAAATCCCTCCTAGGTATGCTGCTTTGAAAGTTTAAAATGTTTCACATCTGTTTCCCTCCCAGCTGGCAGAAAATCCACGGGATTGCATATCTCCTAATTTGCAAATCAATCTAAAAAATGCCTAGCAACTTTGAACATAAGAAGCCCAGCTTCAAGGGCTCAATTGACATTCAATATTCCATTTGCCAAACTTGGGGTAAAAGGGATCCTTTCAAGCACCCTGTGTATACTACAGCCACTTCACGTTAAACATTCATGACCGATCGCCATTGAGCATGAGCAGTGTTGGATACCTGTGTGTGGACAAGATGTTGACTGCTCTCTCCAGCCTTAATTCTGCGTTGTCGGTTCTTCAAGGAAAAATTCCAACCACCGCAATGCTGACAAGGTTTTCCGCTGAAATCCTGCCGGTGGCAGAGTGCCCACCCATGGCAGCAGTGCTGCTCATACCCACCTCTGCAGCACAAGAAACCTACAAAGAGCACGTTTGGCATACGGTTACCTCCTCTGCACACACAACGCTGCGTCGCTCTGCTTGCTCTGTCTTCTTTTGCTGTCAAGCTGAAAGCTTTTTTGTCTGCCTTGCTGAAGCCAAAGGCTGTAGCTGTTGGGGTTCTGGTTGGTTGACTGGTTTTCCTGAGCTATGAGGCTCAGGAGACGCTCCAGGCATCTCTGATGTAACAGTAACACCGTTTGTTCCAAATTCCTTTTACCTAAGACATAAGTAGTTTTTTAAGTTCCCAATTCTACTGTCAGTGTTCGCACAATACCAGAGACCCTCATTTATATATAGTATATATAGTATATAGTAGTTTATAATACCAACTACTACTATTTGTACTTACACACTAGGTGGCTTTTGAACCTGTACCGCTTGTCTGATGCAGACAGCTTATGATTTGCCATCCCTATATTTTTCTCTGTGCAGTTACAGATGAATAGGAAAGTGTGAATGGACGTAAGAGAGACTAAAAGGATGAATTCTTGCCAGTACAAGGACTGATCTCTTATTTGAGAGGCCATGGGAGGGAAGGAAGGGGACGGACACACACAGACACTATCTGGAATGATAAGGCAGCGTATGTAAAGGAAATAAGGTCTGAAGCAGCATTAAAAGCAAATGTCACCTCTTGCTTTTAAACTGGGAGGGCAGGGATGTACACGGCAGGGATGTACACAGGACGGCAAACGGACAGGGAGGATGGAGAGCAAGGTCAACTTGCAAAACCAGTGATGCATGACAGAAACATGGAATTGCTGAAACATCCCACAACAGGGAATACAGGATCTCAGAGCTATGTGCAGCTCTTACTTGGCTCACCCTACAAAAGCGTGTTCTAGAAACAGCAACATAAAGGCACTTTATCAACAAATAAAGCTGAGACAATGCAACTGACTATAATTTGGACAATCTTTAAGAATTTATGGAAAGTGGTTTTTACAGCAGTCCCAAAGATCCAACAAGGTGTGGTGGTTTTTGAAGAGGAAGGTAACGTGACTTACACAGAGGGACGCAGCAGAGGCTGCGAGCAAGGCACAGACCTTGCCAACTTCCCAGGAGATCACTTGTGTGGCGAGAGCTGGGAATTGCCCAGAGGTTCTCTTCTGAAGGGGATGCTGGGCTGTAAAATCCACCACTTAACTCACAAGGGCACACACATGCCTTGAAGACATGTACGTCTTCCAGATTTTGGGTTGTTAGTACAAGTTTTCGGAAGAAAACAAGTTTTCTAAAATTGCTTATTATAACCCAGCCAAAAAGCCCATGAATTTGATGTTTATCTAAACCACCCCGTAACCACCCAGTACTTTCAACATAAGAAATGAAAGCTCTTCTAGTTTTAGCGTACAGACAAAACCTAATAGAGGGCAATTTTGGGTGGGGAAAAGAGTTAATTTTTTTTTTTTTTTAATTATCCAGTGATAATGTCCCCTTGTTTCCTTAAAATCTGTTTAGTCATTTTGACACAGTGCCTCAAATACAGTCTCATGAGGGTTTTAGTTTGATTTTGTTCTCCTTATTTTTCAGTGGCAACAAGGATCCATCCTCTGGAGTATCTCCTCAGCTGGGCATTTCCTCCCTCCTCCGCGCCCAGCATTCCTGTAACCCGCCCAGCGATGCCAGGAGGCAGCTGAGCTTCCCATTTTAAATTTTTCTCTCTTTACACAGAGGAATCTGAGGCCTACACTCAGTTTAAGTTAACTGAGCAAGTTTAAGGTAATGACCATTGATCTGAAAATGTCCTGCATTTGTGAAATACGTCTTTGGAAACTCCAGCTTTCAGAGGATGTGTTTGGAGCTTCCGCTCAGCCCATCTGGATGGAGGGGGACGGACAGATCCGCACAGGAGGGTACCAGGGACCCAACCTAGGAAACGCAGATCGGGTACAACCGCCATCCCACCACTCTGCCTCCTCTCCCAGTCCTCTCGCCTTGCTCTCCTGCTGGGAATGCCTTAATTCCCTGTGCTCTGAAACCGTCTTAATTCACTGTGGCATGAAGTCACCCACAATTTTTCTTTCAAACAGAAAAATGGCCTTGAGCAGCCATATCCATTTGATGCATGTATACGTGTACACACACGAAGACACCACCATGTACAGTAAATGCATTAAAATGTGTACACTGCCCAGTCTTCTAAATTTTATAACCCTACCGTAAGCACTTTTTCATTCTCAGTTGATTAAAGTATTAGTACAGAAAACATCTGTCAGAAACAAAGATTAGGCAATGGGCTCGGACTTGCTCAGGAGGAAAACAAACAAGCAGTGCAAATATCACGCAAATAAAATCCATCCCATGTAATATTAATCCTTTCATTGCCAGGAACCAACATTTTATTGGCATAAGGCAGCGGAAAGGAGAATTTGTTGTTTGGCTCAGCTAAGCTTAAAATTCACAAGGACATTCTACTTAATTTTTTTTTATCCTGATTCAACTGAAACACTACACTGAACTGAAGGAAACGTAAGGAGTATAACACATCTTATGGGGTGAAACACGAAGTAGAAAATACAACGTACCGTTCAGTCTAGGCTGCAATCAATATAACAATCAGAATTTAATTTTTGCTTTATTTTCAGAGACAAAAATAGAATCTACTATCTTTTTAATCATCTATCCAGGGATGATTAAAAATATGAGGCTGGACCGTGACATGCATCACATGCAAAACCCAGTACTGATTATTTATGATGAGATTTACAGTAAGATCAAACCTAAGAAATGCTTGATCCATCTTTACCCATCCAGTCCTTCAGCTTCTTCCTCACCCCTCCTGAAACTTCAGGGAGGGCAGCGCGGAACCCTGAAGTTTTTGGTCATATCCTGAGAAAAGCCCTTTATATGTAAACCCCAATTAATGTCACTTTGCATGACAAATATGGATACGTACTGCAAGAAACCATAAGCTTGGTGTTTCCTGACATTCAAGTATTTTACTACTCAAACCTAAACAAACATTTTAATGAAGAATTTGAATTTAAAGTTCCCATCATCTCAAATGGGATGCTGTTACAGTTTTACGCCTCAGTGGAGCTTCTGTGCTGAACTTGAGCTCCACATAACAAATACCACTGCTGCAGCTACCTCAGCTGGCAGCAGATGTTGCTGTCCCAAACCACAGTGGGCACTTGGAGCCCTGTCCTTCCTCCACGCCGAGGAAGGCTCCCAGAAGACAAGCCCACCTGCTTCTCAGAAGAACCAGCTCCCCTGCTCCTCAGGAAGAGCATCCCAGGAGAAGCGGTAGCAAAAACCTTGAGCTGTATTTGGAGAGCCAGGGAGCAGAGCCCAGAAAAGCCCCCCACTGCCCACGGAGCAAAGCGGTACGTGCCGCATCGGGTCTGCTGTAAACAGCGCTCACTGCCTGACCTTCGGACATCTGCTTCCCGCTCAGATTAAAACAGCAGCCTTCTCCTCACAATTTGGTGGAGTCACTGAGGTTTCCAGTCAAACTCAGGTGGCGGTGGGTTTGTTTTTCCTATAAATGAGCCAACTACCTCATGTTTATTCTATCTCGCAGGTTTCTTTCCTCTCTACCCTGCCCTTTCATGAAGGACAGAAACAAGCTGCAAGAAATGGAGATGATTCAAAGCCTTTTAAAAGACAGTCTTTCACAATGAATATATTAAGCACAATGTGACCTTCCGCATCTGCAACTGGAGGGAGACTACCAGGAACGTGGAAACATCATGGCACTTAACACGTTATATCCAAAATAGGCTCGTACTTTTCACATGGCCTCCAGAAGAAAGCTTCTGGCAGAACCCTGGAAGGTAGATTGTGCCTCACATCAGAACAAATACCAATTTGTAATCCCCTGCTGCCCATCAGTTACCTACAGTAGGACACTGCTAGTAAGCTATTAATCAAAACCAGAAAAGGCAAATGCCATAAAAATTTCAAAAAGTAAACAAGATCAGTACTTAGGAGTGCCAGCATTATTTGTGATGTTGAATTAACCTATTTTTAGTCAGTCTGGAAGGTTATCAAAAAAAGCACGTTAAAAAGGTTCTTCAAAATCATAGAGCCAGACACTGCAACTGCGATGAGAGCCTCCACTTTACACACAGAAGGAACCAGAACAGACCCGGAGAAAGACACTGCAACACATTGTCTTGATTATTTTATTTTATTTTTTTAATCTTCAAAATTTTCTGCCTTGAGACAGGAATGCATGATAGATAGAAATGGCTCAAACATCTTCACATGAAACACTCTTAATCATAATTCATTCACAATTATTTTTCTAAAACATCTACAGTTACATAATCCCACCCATTTCCATCCATTATCACAGATTTAATTATTTGTTAAACAGTAGTTGCCAGCAATTGAAAGCTGTAAGGCTTTTTGCATATTAGTAGAGTCTTCTGAACTACGAACACAAGAGTATCACAACTATAACTCTCACTTTACATGGCAACCCCAGGTGGCAGATGTTCCAAAAAGAAATGTGTTGCTTACGTGGAGTTCATAAAAATGACAGAGAGAGCTCTGTGCCTCGTTAGCTCTAAAACCCTTTCTCCTTTACTAAGATTATTTTCTAAACCTACAGGATATTCCTCATTTGGAACCAAGTACTTTGATGAGTTGACCTTTATCTTCTGTTGCTGCTATTTGGCAAATTTGCAAGTCAGGCATACTAGAGCTCTCCAGTAAAACTCTATGTACAGAGCACAGTTTCAACAGATGGGTTGCTTGGAATCCGTATCTCCCTCCGCCTGAAGGGAACTACTTTGAGGTTTTCTGGAACTGTTGTAAACAAGAGGATATTTTTTTAATATATATGTGTATATATATATTTATATATTTTATATATAAATGTTCTAAATGTCCTTTGGGAGTCCATTTGTTTTTATCTTTCCAAATGATGACTAAATACCTGATCTGTAGCATTTCTCCTGAGAAGATACTAGTAAGGGAATGACAGTTTTGATGCACTTTGGAATGGCACAATCACGTAAACGCTTGCACAATTAAGACTTATGAACTCATCCAAAGTTTCTAAACATGATATTCTAACTACAAACTAAAATACCAGCACAATGCAGCAAGTTAAAAAAAGAAAATTCTATGTAATCAAAATATAAACAAGTACATAGGAAATGGATATCTGTCAGTAAATCTATATCTTCTTAAAGTAGGAAACTTATGCACTTAAGAAAAAAATGTAGCTATCTGACAAACTTCGTAAAAAAAAAAAAAAAGTACTTTCCAAATGCATAACAAATGCCAAGATATCCCGTAACTGGCCAGGTATAGCCACATAACAGCTGCATGGCTTAGAGCAACCCAGGGAGGGGTGGGGTGGAAACAACAACAAAAAAACAAAAATCACAAAAATAATAGATCAGCAAGTCTAGGGAAAAAAAAAAAAAATCACATCATCATCTAAATTACTGTATGCTTATATCACAACTGCTAAGGGAGCCATGGGGGAAAAAAAATAGATTGCAGTTTAATGATTCTTAGAGTTACCTCTAAAAATTCAGAAGAAAAAAAGTATCAACTTAATATACTAATCCTAAGCACCAATTTAATAATTTAAGTTAACTGTATTTATATTTCTCCTACTAGGGATGGAGCAAGTTCTGCTTGAAGGCTTAAAAGTTGAACTCTGGAGCCCATCTGACTTCTGTGTTCTTGCCACGCTTCCCCCGCTGTTCACATCAAAGTCACTGTAAAGACACTCTCAAGTTTCAAACCCTCTAGGCAAGCAATTCTGTGAAGAGACTATTATGGCCTACAGTTTAAATCAACTTTCAGGTCATGAAAAGTGAAACATGCCAGTATTTGGATAGCCTGTTCTTAAATAGCCTGTGAAAACGGAACAGCCGACACTGTTCCTTGACAGGATTTGCCTTAGAACTAGCAGCACCCAGGGCAGACCAACTGCGAGCACATCCAGACTCCACCAGAAATTAGTAGTGTTAGAAAATTGCATATGTGTTAGATCAAGAAGGCATTGCCATACACGTGGCATCGTTACATTGTTTTCTCTCCATTCTTCTCGTTAAGAAAAAACAAAGGAAAACAGCCCTAACAAAGAGCTTTTTGGTTGTTTTTGTCTGTTTTGTCTTTGCACCTGGAAAAAGCAGCACAGTACTCCCCAGCTGGAACAGCTCAGCGCTTCCCGTCAGCTTAGTTCTTTCAGAAAGCACTTTCACATCGTTAAGGTGGTCTACTTCAGCTAATTCGCAGAACTAACCTTTTTTCCAGTATATATTTCATGCCACTTCCTAACAGCAATTTCAGAACTGAAACGGATCTATGGTAATGTCCACTACTAATTGTGACCAGATCTTGACACAGACCATCAAGCCAGGCCCTTGGGATGGTTCCACACATTGAACTGAAGCTCTGACTAAAAATCTCACCAAAACTCAAAAGCTGGAGTGGTCATGAATCTCAGCTACTTTCCCCTATTTGAACCCTCACCCTGTAATGAAAGCACGCACACCAAGGGAAAATAACAACCGCCTGATCCGGGCACGTTAAGACACCGGTGAGTTATCTGGCTGCTCTTCAGTGACCGTGGATTCGCTGTGCTCCTCGCTCGTCTCGTTGGAGGGCTCCTCGTAGCCCGGCTCGGCGGGATCCAGGCTGCTCCCCTCGCTTTGCTCCTCACTTTGCTCTTCGCTGGCCTCCGCAGACTGCTCCAAGTTGCTCTCCAAGGAAGCCGGAGAGCTGCCAGTCACACTTTCGTTTTGGTTCATTTCGTTAAAAGGCTGCGGAAGAGGTGCGGGAGACTGTACAGCATTTTCACTGGCAGGGATGGGCACTTTGGTTGCACCGATGTCTACGACAATGTCATTTTGTGGTAGAGTTACCTTCTCCACAAGTTTCCATTGAATAATACTCATGTCTTTCCCTCCAGTTGAAATCAAGTGGCCATCGCTATGGGTGAAGCTGACATTTGTCACATGACTACTGTGAGCGCTGTATTTGTGACTTGGAGCCTATTGGAGACAAGCAGAAAGATGAATCACACGCTTGACTAGAAGTGCACGCGATACCGTAACAAAAACCTGCTACTCTTTTTGTTTAGCCCTTCCAGAGAGCTCTATTAACCTAAGAGTAAACAATGATATTATTCTCCCCCACGCTCCCGATACACCCCTTCTTCTTAAGGCTTGAGGATGGATTTAGATCTTCATGCAAAACATAATGGACTTAACACCAAGGCCAACAGAAAGCATCAAGCCTCTGCTCCAGAACTTCGGGATAACTATTGCTACTTCACGTTCGGGTATACTATCTTATATTTTATACTATTTTTCTGTTATCTGTTTTTTATATAAACCTGATGGGGAAACCCATGCTTGTGTCTTTAGCACCGTTCTCAGATAGGAATGAGTCATTTGGCTGCCAGGTTCCACAATGACCGAGCTGGAAGGAGGTGTCTGGCAAGGGAAGCTTTATGCAATGCAGACAAGCACACAGACCAGACCGGTCTAGACTTACCTTTGGCTTGGAACAGGGATACTGAAAGAGATGGACCTTACAAAAATCGTCAGCAACTGCTATCACTTTTCGGTTATGAGACCTGACAAGGGCGTTTATGTCTGTCCCATCCGACCCTTCGGGCCAAACTCCTAGGAGAGAGTAGGGCAGATATTTAGCGATGCTAATGTTAGAAACAAATTAAAAGACAATCCACAAACAAAAATAAAATCTATAAAGCTGCGAGAAAAGGAAGGCTAACAAAAGGTAAATAAGACATCTAACTGGAAAATGGATTACGCATTGCATTAAATGCCATTAATATTTTGCTAGTCTAATGACGCTCCCCCACCCCGTCCCCCCAAACCCTCAGCCAGGATAACCTCTTGGGTTTGATATATTTCCTGTCCAAGTCCTCAGCCTTCTTTAAAGCTTATCTGTAGATTAAGTTTGCTGCTAAATCCAGCAACTCCTAATTTAACACTTTCATTCATGCACAAACGCTTTCAAAGCCAGACTGATGCTGAGGCACAGAATAAGCCCAGGTACCACACATAATGTGGAATTTTCCTTTGGTTTTATTTTAAATCTGAAGCAACTTTCAGTATTCACATGACTCAAAGGAGACAACTGATGGACGATACTTTGCACAGAAACCCAGCCTGTGCAAGTTGCATGGATGTAAGAGCTGTCAAGCACTTAAGTACAATTCAATATGCTTTTAAGTGAAAAGAATGACAGTGATATGTCTAGACAAAAGAATAACAACACTGCCTGGATGAAAAGCACTGAACAAATTTGGGAGGGGGTGCCTCCAATTTTAACAAAAATAAAGACCCTAGAGATTCCCGTAACAAAACTGATGATTCACATCTGCGAGACAAGCTGAACAAAGGGTAAGCAAGGGGTTGTAAGGCACTAATTTATGCCAAAGGTACCGTGTTTTCATAGCTCAGACTTGGGTTTTTGATTAGTTCAGGAGTTCAGGTGAATTTCCCCCCTGCAAATTTCAACTCCACCCTGAAAAGTCATGTGTCCAATTGACTGAGAAGGATGTCCATTATCAGAAAAGATCTTTTTGCTCCCTTACAATCACTGACTTTGGTAAAATAAGAAACATCTGCTGTCTATTATTTCATACAGCACAAAACACTGACTCAGAACTGCCTTATCTTTTTCAAGCTCCCACACTAATACGTCTTGCTTTTAAGCAAAATGGCAAATAACATTTCACTTCAAAGTTTTGGTGTTTTTCTGACCATTCTTAGTGGATGGAGTAAGAACCTTATTTTCTGCGAAGAATAACGAAGGCAGCTTGTTAAGCTTGTTACAATGACAATAAACTATACTGTAAGTAATTTACTAAATAAAGACATGAAATGCTAAGGAAAGTATTCAGAAACATTTCAGTGCTCTCACATCAATGAAATCTATCTGAAAAATATATACTATTTAAGAATTTTCAAGTAGCTCAAAATGAATAATGAATTAATTTAAACTTTCTCCTGCATTTTATACATAAAATACTGTCAACAGGCCGGAGGAATAAATGAACTTCAAATTTCAGCTACCACCTTAGGCAGACTGTGCCAAACAGCTATGCTATTTCCTCCTCTTTTTAATTACGATTAAAAAGACCAATATTCAGGATTGCATCTCTTCTTACACATCTTTTGTGTTCACAGATTCCTTTGGGAGCTCTAAAGGCAAGACAACCCTTTGTCATAAGACAGCAGGATTTGTTTTCAAGGCATCAGACAAGCAAGACTAATAACACACATTCTTAATAACTGCATAAGCAACAAAACCCACTAAATAATAGGACTTTTTTTTTTTTATTATAAATGACAGCAGCACTTCAATTTTAATAAATTTTGCCAGCCAGCAGTAAGCCTCTCAAAAGAACCTGCTCAGACGAAAGTGTGGGAAACTTGCAGTAAATGAGAGAGTGACTTCAAGCACTCGGGGTGCAGACTGATGATACTGCTGAGCCAACACATTACTATCAGCTGCCAAAAAGGAGCAATGCTATTCTCATCCCCACCATCCGTTTCCACCCTCCTCCTTCTGCTGACAACAGCGCAATGCCTTGAGCCTACGGACACACTATCCACAGAGCTAAATCAGTAAAACACATACTCCGAAAGCCAAAATCCCATAAACTTAACCCTCCCTCCTGAACATCAAAGTGAGCAGCCCCTGGTTTGTTTGGATCGCTGTGCCAGCTGACCCTCAGGTAACAGCCAGACTTCTCTTTTGGGCAGCAAGTATCTGCTAGGTTGGCTTAGCTGCACTGTCTGATTCAATGGGAAAATACTTGCCTTTGTCTGAGACCGAGCAATAATTTTAAGATTCGGCAAAGGGTTTCAGACTGCCAGACAATAGAAAATTAAAGCATGATGAATCTTGGCTAGGAAGTTTAAATATATTTCTGTTCTGCCCCAGAATAACATCACATTATCTGCTTTATCTGTTTCACTCCCAGGTCCTCTGGCACACTGAAGAGTTTGAGAGCAGTTGTGACTAATTAAACTTAATCTGGACTGGTTAAAGTTTGTATTAATCCAAAAAGAAATACAGATAGGATCAGCAGATTTATCCAATTATTAAAACCAAAAAGTAAAAAGGCTTTTTCAAAGCAGTGGTGATGGGGGCTGCTCATCTCCTGCCTGGCTGCAGTCACTACTAACTTGTATCTGACAGCTGTTAGAGACAAAGCCAATGGTCCTGATGGGAAACCAAACTCTGCACTCCCACTCCTCAGCTCCTGAGGTCAGGAGTAAAGGACACTTCTGGGAAAATGCTGGGAGTCTGAGAGCTTCTCCCCTTACTCCATTTGCTGTACCACCAAACGCAGTGGTAAAAGCTCAGTAGCAACACAGCCACCATCTGCCACCTCTGTGTGTGTGGCAGATTTAAGTACTCTGCATAAAGTGTAAAACGGCTTTAGCTCCAAGGCTATTCCAGAAGGAATACCCAGTCCTTACAAAGTGTTTCCAGGGCTCCTGGAGAAAGACATATTAGTGTCAGAGTTTTGGTTTTCACTTTCTCTAGCGTCTCCTGAATCTTCTGATACATCATTTTAAAAAAGGCATTTGTGTTGCACTACTATTGCAGTTGCAGTAACAAAGGCAGCGAGGAACTAACTCCTTGTCAGCCTAGGCTTACATGCACGGAGCGTCAGGAGGAAACAGCCATCCACTCTCCACCCAGGCAGATGAAATGAAAACAATCACGTACACAACCTGGTTCTCAGGCTAATGGGAGCAAATATTTTGCTCAAGCTAGCAATAAGCAACAATATTCAGCTCCAGAAACAGCATGCTTCGGTTTACTCCTGCGACCTGCCTCAAGCTCCAAGCAACCCAAAGTATTTATGCAGTTTATCAACCGGTCAGCTTCCTTCTCTGATCCCTTTATTTTCCCTTCTTTGCCTCAGATCTTTGGTACCCAGAAAGGAAATCCAGCCTAGTTATAAAGCACCAAATGCCCTCCACCCAGGCAATATGCCCACAAGAGTGTCAGAGCAGGCTAACAAATCAACTGCAAGCCTTCAAGACTACTTGCCCTTTTGGCACACGGCAGTCCAAAGACATGCATGATAGGCTTTCAGAAGCTACGGAAAGCACTTAACTGATTTTCTTCTACCCTGCACATAAACTGATACTCAAAGTTGAACTCGTAGTAGCTGGGAAGAAAAGATACGTAGACCTAACCCTCACCTCTAAAGAATTTGCTCACTTACCTGCTTTTGAGTCTTCCAAGAACATGGAGAATAGAGGCAGGAATCTGAGCTCAGTGGTGGAAATGAGGCATTCAGCACCCTGCTCACGCAATTTGGTTTTACAGCACTGACAGGCTGACCCATACTTTTTAACCCCTCACAGAGGGGTTCCTCATTTATGGACAACAGCCTTTGGTAAAAGCAGGGTGAGTTGTCTGCCCACAGTCTCAAACTGCACTATTAAAATCGGACCTGTCAGCTTTGTAAGCTTTATTGTACATTTAAAAAATAAACTATTAGGTAAAGAACCTATTTAAAGCATTTTTACTCTTTAGATGCAGCATATATTACTCACCTTTGACTACAGATATTGAACTTCTATCATGATTGAAAGTCATCAACTATAACCTAAACTCACACAGTCTTGCTCCTATCCCAAAATAAGGTAAGCAAAGGAGAACACACATGAGCACATTAAAATATCAGGTTTTCATTTCAGTGCCTCCAAAATCAGTAGCCTAAAAATGACAAATCCCAAACTTCAAGGCTAAGCGGAAATCAATTATGTCCATATCACAGATGAGTGTTTCGGTCAGTTTCTTCCGTCTGTCAACTCAGCACTATCTTCAGTGACCATCAACAGCATATTTCTAATGCCAAGACGAAGTAACAGAAAACACAAAAAGCCCACTGCGAATAGCTTAAAGGCAAGTTAAATGGCGCTTACCAAACACCTGGAAGCCTAGCACACAAGTATATGTCGTCCAATCTATATCCTTACAGTCAGAACGATTCCTGATTAGCTTACAGCCACTTGGAATGTCCCCTGTAAAAAAAGTCAATGATAAGTAAATATAAAATTATATGGCATAACTTGAGCGTTCTTCGAAGGTGCTAAGACAGCCAATAAACACATCTTAAAACCCATCTGGAATCACATTGTAGAGGCAAAGACAGACCTGTATCTTTATCAAATTCCAGAGAAATACCAAGCGAAGCTGTAAGTAAGAGTCACACTTCTCGTTTCCCTCTCCAGATCAGTATACCTTCAGAACACTTCCCTGCAGCTTGGGTCCCCTGCTACCTACTCTACAAATTGCTTTCATAGAATCTGTAATAGAATAATTTCTCCTTCCTACCACAGCTCCACTGATGTGCCAAAATTCAATCAATCATTCATGAAACCTTGCTTTTAAAACAGTGAAAAAATGCTGCCAGAGAAGCCTTGGACCGCTTTTCAAATCATTACTAGAAAAAGAAAGATTGTTTCCCAAAAGATTGTCCACCTTTCAATACACCAGCCCAGTACTAATGGGTCGCAGCTCTTTGCTTCCCTATACGGGTAATTATAAACACCCACACTTCTTCTTGGTAGACTGAGACACTGAACTATCCAGATTTGAACCCTAAATTGCGACAGGCAGAAAGAACCTGTTAAGGTTGCAGATATTTAAACTGATGGCTCTTCTTGCCTGTACAGGAACAGAAATACAATCCTCTTGAATATTGTTAAAACCACAGGAAGACAAGGCTACACAAAACAATTTATAACCAGACTGATATGCACTGTGCAAGTTGAACTTTTGACATAAACATTATATATGAAATTCGTATTTTCACCTATTCAAAAAAGACACACAAAAGCATTATTATCACCAACCCACTGAAGTAGCATTGCTTTGCTTAGTTTTCAACACCACCAGCCAAGAAAGATAAAGTTTAAAAAATAAATCCAAGAACAGAACAGTGGCACAGACCCACTGATTTTATTCCCCCAAAATAACTGGTACTGTTGACAGTAATTAGACAACTGTGTATATTATTTTCAATCTACAGAACTTTGGGCCAACATCAAAACCTTGTGCCACTTGCCCTGTAAATTCTACGCTGTTAAACTGATTTATGACCTTGTAAAGAAGTAAGCTATATTTGGCATTGCCATTAGGTAATACACAGCTCTGAATAACATCAAGATATCAGGTTACACCAGTTCAAATTGGTTCCTTTGTCAGTGAGCATTTTGTCCAGCCCTGATCAAACATGCTCTTCTAAATATTCTGACAGCTAACACATACTTCTGTTTCCAGTGTATTCAATTTCATACTTACAGTATAGTATTTCATAGTCTCCTGAGTTTGACATGATATACTTGTTGTCCGGGGACCAGTCAAGGTGTGTAATATAGCTGGAATGTCCCTGGAGAAGAATGAAGTGACACCAATGTGAAACGTGTATTTTAATTCAAACACAAGCAGAAGTTGCCCCCGCAGATGGGACAGGCACCAGCAAAAAAATCACCTCCCCACCCACCCCAGGTCTGCTGCAATTCACTGTGCTCCTTTAAAGGCTCCTTAGTCCACAGTGCCACGCTCGCTACCAGCTAAACAAAGGCAGGCTGGGCATCGTGCCTCTCCCGGTGGATTCTTCCCTTGTAAACCGTGTTCCCCTCGGACCTCAGAATGATTTACTCCTAGAAGGTACATTGCTAAAATATGGATGTATTTGTACTTGGACTGAGAAAGTATACATTGCTGCTAATTGAGAATGGCAAGTAACTCACAGAGGATCATTTTTAGACCCCAACAGAAAAGTGACTGATAGGATTCTGGTTTATTTCTCTATTCATTCAAAATAATTTACATTAAACACACACACATTCAAATAACCTTTTCTCATCCTAAAAACTCAGGACACCTCAGTTAACAACCAGCATGCAAAACTACAAGATCAAGGACTGCTGTTACAAGAATACAAGAATACCTTCGTAAGCTTTTTGACAATTTCCGCTCCCTACACTGCATGCATGTCAGTGCCAGCTTTCAACCGAGTCAACCCTACAGGTGCAGCATCATCTCTGTAAGAAGCAAAACACTTTGGCCCAATTGCTTAGTTATCACCATCAAAAGCACACTGAGGGCTAAACAACCATCTCTGCTTTTGAGGGACAAGCTAAATGCAGCTGGTCACAATGTTATTCCTGTGCCCCAACGTTTTTGTTGGCAGCAATCATAACCATAAAGCTACGAGAGGCTCCAGAAAATGAGAAATGTGTATAACGTAGGAATAAAATATTTCTCTGTAGAGAAAAAGGTAGGAAATGGTAGGTAGGAAAAGGTAGTCCTCTGCAAAGGACCAAGAGGTGCTGATTGCTTCCAGAATGACACATAGAAATACACCCTGTCCACCTCCCTGTCCCCAGGGCCTCTGTGAGAGGCTGCAAAAACATTTATGAGAAAAGTTAGTCTTTAAGATTTATTTACTTACGAACCAGCTTCTGCCTCAAGCAGAGGAACAGCGTATTGACATAACTATTTTGCAATCATGGGTGGGATATACAATATCGACATGCAAACTTTGTATTTGGGAAAAAAAAACTAACCACGATTGGCTAGGATTTTTTCTCCTCCCTTTATTTTTCAAGTCTTCAAATTTGCAAGCGAACTTCAACATGGAAAAGAACTGGTCAGTCATCTACTAAATCCTGCCAGACATTTGGCAGCTGTTAAAATTCCTGGGGGCGGCAGGGGAGGGAACAAAGCAATTGGCCATGGGGCTCCATGCTCCAAAATCCCTTCAGGCAAGCGATGAACTGGAACATAACATTGTCATAATATTTTCAATAGGACGATCCCATTTTCTATTAAAATCTTCTTTGGTAACTGCCCACTGATAAGGCAACATTTTACCCCTTCCTTTTCTGTACCTTTATATACAATGATCGTAATTACTGACATTATCGCTGGCTAGTGAAACTCCGGCTAAATGTCAACCCCCTCCAACACTGGTAATGTTTATCTGTTTCAGGCTTAAGTTGTACAAGGTTTGAAAAGCCCACAGCCTTTGGGACGGGCACACCAATTATTTCAAGCATATCTAGCATATCAAATACTTCAGTGTGGCTGCCTGTGGGGCTTTCACCCTACAGCTCTCTCCATGAGTGGAGGGCACTTGCTTCTCCTTTGCTAACAGACCTCTCTGATGCAAGACAGAGACAGAGCCAGCTACCCTGGAGCTGCTGACATGCTGGAAGTTCATAACCCAGCCCATACCTTCACAGTCTGCATAGCTGGAGCCCTCAAAAAACAGCTGCACAAGTCGAAACGGTTGTTTCGGCTCATGTGAAATTCTTTCTGATCACAACCAACACCATCCCTCACTGTGGAAACGCAGGAGAGACTCGCCTCTCCGGCGGCAGCAAAAGCTGGGTCATGCCTGAAAGGGTGTTTAAATGTGGCGGTGGGCATGCAGCCCCTGTACACGAGCTGATGCTGGTTCAACAGACAAAATCCTTCTGAAAGTATTCCAATAACATTGGAAGAAACAACCAGAAGTTGACTACCAGGAGGACTGAGTCATGCTACTTGGAGGTCACTCACGAGGCTACCGAACGACAAAGGAGCGCCAGGAGGACGCAGTGCCAGCGCCCAAGTGCCGGCCAGGAGCGCACTCTGCGTCCCGAGCGGCAGGCCTGCGTGTCTCCCTGCTCGGCATCGCGCTGGTGCGGAGCCGGCGGCGCTGGCAGGCAGCAGAGGGGAGGCACGGGGCACGTGAAACCCGACCGGCAGCGTTGGCTCAGGTCAGCCTTAATGCTGCTGCCTTCTGCGCAAGCCGGGAGGGTCAGGGGACCTCAGCCCTGACAGAAACCAGGTTGCTAATTTTGGCTTCTACAGGCAGTCACTCAGACTGAAAAAAATGGTGAACAGAAATCTGCTTTGAAGCCTTAACGCTTCTGCCTGAGTATAACAATGCTCATTTCTCCCATCCCAAGTTTTACAAACCTCTTTCCTGCCAAGGCAGAGGGACAGAAAGACATGCAGATGTTGGTTTAAATTACAATACGCTCTCTCCTGATACATAATACAGAAATAAATGATCTCATACATCTTCAAAGAGCTCACAGAGACCTTGAAGCACATGGCAAGCTAAGTATTACATACGTTAAGTTTAGCCATCTCTGAGTGATTTTATCTTTTATGGTTATAAGTGATGGGGTAAAATGCTGTACTGAGGCACAGCCGTCTGCTGCTGTTCCCCCCAGCCCCCACCGGGCCCCCAGCCTGACCTCCCTGTAGGCCGAGTCCTTTCCCCACTGCCTGAGCTCCGGGAAGGCTGCAGACCTATCAGCTAATTCTGACACCACCCTGCCTGGGGACTGCAGAATGCCCTGGCTCACCCTGCACCGCCACCCCGCCATCGAGGAGTTTCCAGCACACGCAGCGGCCTTCCCTCCCAGCTGCATCCCATGCCAGCCCTGAGCCCTCCCCACCAGCCTGCACACCACAGGGACAGAGCAAACCCAGCACTGCTGACCGCCCTGTCAGCCCCCCACCCCATCAGCAGCTGGACCCAGGCTGCTCTGGAGCCCCGTGCTCTAGTACCGTGGGGCGTCCTCAGTCACATGATGGGTAGAAGGTTGTAGAAAATTAATAAAACCCCATAAGCTTAGAAACAATAAAAAAAAAATAATCCTCCCACAATTTAGTCTTATGGTCTCCTTACCTCCCATTTTCAAGTTAACAAAGCAGCTTGAAGAGTTCTCTTATTTTTAAAACTAAAGAAATGCAATTGGTGACAAACATATGAAGAGTGTTTTGAGCAGGGGACACATTCCTTAAAAGAAACATTTCACGTGTCAAAAGCGAACCTATTCTTACAATATCATTTGCAAATGCCATTAAGGTTCAGATGTTCTTTCTGTAACTATTCTCAGTTCAGCTAAAGAGATAGCTGTAAGGCCAGGACGTTAGATAACTAAACACTTATGGAAAAAATAGTATATCTTTTTAGCACTGGGACAACTTCATATAAGTGTAAAGGTCTAATATAAACTCCACTACTTGTGCTACGCTTGCATTTATTTACCCTGTGCCAGAAATTTATTATTAACCTATCTCCCAATTCCAACACTTACAGCTGAAAATAGTGCGTAGATGCAACCTCCAAAATGACATATTCTAACCAAATTCCACCATCTAATGTTATTGTTGGTCCAAGGAATACCTTACTAGTAGGGGCAAAATACTCCCAAACAAGAGTAATATTTTCCCCACAAGAGTTGCAGCACATAGGTACAAGGCATTTCTCCATCTTACTGCTAATTTCTCATTTCAGAGACAAAGTCGATAGCCTGAGAAATTAATCATATCTGATGCAAAAGTATTCACCTAACACTAGTGGTTGCAGTACCCATCAGACAAGTTTAGAATCCATCAAATGCTGAAAAAAACCCGTAAAACCTATAACCAAAACGAAAAATGGAAAAGCACCAACCCAGAGAGAATTCCATTATCTAACATCTTAGTGTACGTGTAACATCAAAATGCAAGAACTGACTATATCTGCTCCAAAACTTACAGTGCATTTTCCGTATCTGCTATACTTTCTTCCATTTTCTGTTACTACGTAGAGGTAAATAAAGTTGTCATGGGATCCAACTGCAAGTAAGGTGCCATCTACAACACAAAATATTCGATATAAGTTAACAGAATGTTTTGTTTTCCAAACGTTAATAATTTCAAGTTTATCACTAAGACTAGTCTCAATTAAACTACAGCTTACAAACTGTATTTAAGGATACATAACTATTTACATTATTCTGTTTCGCAGTCAGTATCTGTTTACTATGTGGGTATGGGTATTGGACAAGTTCTTTATCTTCTGCTTTTTTTAAGGAAGTGTCCAGTGGACAGTGTATAAATCCACAGATTGCAGTGGATTTCTGGAAACGTCACAGGAGGCAGGCTTGAGTTTTCTGTATCACAAAACATGCAGAACAGTGTTTACTCTACAGTTAGCTTAGTCTTGGAGGGGGGATTGCATATAAATCAGCACTATATAACAATGTCTAAAGAAGAAGTGGAGCATTCAAACATTAGAAGCGCTTTTTCAATCTGTGCTGTCCCATTTGAAAAAAAAGTGCATGGACAAAAGCTGCCTTGAATCATGATCAAACGCTTTCAGTGTCAACGAATATCAGCGCTTCAAAAGTAACTGCTGCACTTGGCAGATGTGGCAGTGGCAGAGGAACGTTTTGCCCGCTGACATGGCATGTTATCCAACAGCAAACAGGAAACAGATTTACGAGAGTGTTCTTCCATCCAGTTTCAACAGAGAGGATTCAGCCCCTTATGACCTCACTTCACGTCTGCAGAGGAGACTCCATACCGGTTTGGACTCTGTGTATTCCCATAGCAAATACTTCACGAACAGCTCTGAGTTTCAGATAGACCTGAGCTTAGTTTTACGTTTTTCTTGTAATGAATTTGAAAACAAACTAAAAGGTATATTAAAACATTACTGAAATACTAAGCATTTTACAGACTTTTCTGGTAACCTGCCAACTACGCAGTTGAGAACTTTTAATTATCCTGGGAGCCAAGGTAACATTTGTTATAACAGCACAGCTCAATGTGAAGGAAAGGCTGGGAATGGTGATTGTAATATCTGCAGTTACAAAACGCCAAGATCTAGCATACACAAACAAATCTGTAACCAAGTATTCAGTTAGACATTAAGCATCTTAAATTATTTTTTTTTCCAAAAAGTTCCACCTTTTCTACTGACCAGAAGTAGTTAAACACCATTTAACAGAACAGACATCTCTATCAGCAAATATTCTGAACAAGCCTTCCTACCTATTGAGTAGCGCATCACTGAGAGCTGTTCGTTGCCATCAGTGTGTATTGAAACCAGATCCCTCGTTTCCGCATCCAAAACAAACCACCTAGAGAGAGGAAAATTCCAATGAGTATCACTTCCACCGAACAAAAAAAAAAAAAGCAAGCAAAAGAGCAATAATCACTGCCTGCCTTCATCTTCTCATGCTAGCCCCTCAGGGGCAGCAGAGCTAACATCTGTTTTTAATGGAACGCTTTTCTGGTTCACAAAGCGATACAAGTGTCAGTGAAGAATATATAAAAGATTCTAAATACAGCTCAATTTCCCCCCCCTCCCCTCTTTCGAACACTGCAGTAATCACCAAAACGTCTACTGGATGATAAACACGCCACCAGATAGCTAATATGACTGCACCTTATTATACTGAAGCCTTAAGGCTGCAGTTGAATTTTAATCTCCTACTTCTTCCCCATTTTGAAGAACAGCTTTGATATAAAAACTGATCTTTCAATTTGTATGCAGCAAAGTTAAAGAAAAAAAAAAAAGAAGCTGTAGGAGGGTGTGGAAAACATTTCCATACTCATTTTAAAACACAAAGTCTATTCTAATTTGGCATTTTGCTCCCAGTCCTTTCCATTTCTATGAATATTTCTATCAAAGTGAGAAGGAATAATCATTTACTGAAATTTGATGGTTCATAACCTAGCTTTTTTTTTTTTATTTTATTTCCTGCTTGGATAATTTATAACTAAGGTAATTGATTTTTTTATTATTCAATAATAACTTTTAACATGCAGCATTAGTTAGGAGGCATATGTAAAATGCTCAGAGAAATTTACAAAAACTCAGTGGCCAGTATGTGAAATGGCCACTGACAGCAAGAGAGGGAAGATCAGCAGAACCTGAGCATTTTGCAACAGTTCTGGTGCCTGCCTACCTCCTAAATCCAGAGAACACTAGCAACAGAACATCCATGAAAATTTAATAAAAATATATATACACACGTATATCATGAAAACGTAAGATGTCAACGTGGCTAAATACATTAAAGCTGTACTCAGAATTTAATTTCTTTGCTTCGAACTTCTGAACTCAATACCGTGTGCACACACCACAGCCAGTTTTTCATGACTAGGGGCAAATGGCAAGTTCACACGCTGTGGAAACGAGTAAGGCCTACTTTCTCATAGTGAACTAGGAACATTTATTCCATTACAAACATATATAACCTAAAATAAACTCCAGGAACAGTGCACATCACTGCTTTCTATGGATGGAGATGCCAGCTTGTGTTGATCTAGTGCCCGGCAGCTAGGTATCAGGAAAGGGGCCTGGTCCCAGGGGCTTGAAACAGCTTGTATTTAGAGAAGCACATAAAAGAAATTAAACAACATATGCATAAAAAAACCTCCCAGCTCAACATGCCACGAAGTGCTGAATTCTCTGTGTGCAAGACATATGGAACCAGTGGAAAACAGCATATTTGTTTGTACTGGACAGCAGTAGAAACCATGCTCAGAGTTTCTCTGTTGTAATCCTCTGATGAAAGTGGACTTTTGATTTCTTCCACTCTACAAACTGAAGCTTTGCACTGAACGCATTAGGGGTTACAAGTTGTTATTTTGCTCTATTTAGTTCAAACTACATCCCTCTTTGGCCCTGCCAAACGCTTCACTAAAATGTTACCTGACTGATAACTCTGGTAGGGGTGTGGATATTACAGAAAAAACCAAAATTAATTATTTTTTAAAAGCCAAGCGAAACCACAAAAGTCTTTGTCAGGGAGGAAGACAGTGGGTACCTATGCCATTCTGACCCCATAGAAAGAAAACCAATCATTCCATCATGCCAGCAAAGCTATTCTAAGAGTACATCCTGACGGGACAACAACAGAAGAGTGAAGATCACACACTGAGGCACCATGAGCTGAAATCATCTGGTTTTCAAGCAACGTGAGAAGCTGGTCTGAATGCACATGCTCGTTCTTATTTGTGTTGTCCTGACCCCAGCACAGGGTGGAGGTTCCTCACTGCCGCAGCCCAGGCGGGCAACACACCTCTTGTGCACAGAGAGCAAACAGGAGATAGGAAGATCTTTACCAGAAGACTTAGGTACTGTAAAATCTATTGATCTAGAAAGACAACACAGCATGATGCCTGCTTGCTTGTTTTGAACAGCGTAACTGCAGTGCCTGAATATAAAAACTGACTGTGAGCACAGTAACAATGAAAAGAAGCCTTCTTCCACAAAGTGGATGGCTAACTCCTTCCCATGCCCTCCCGTGTGTGACTCTGCTGCACACAGCTTCTGCCGCACAGCCAAGGGGAGGGCTGAGCCCCCTGCGTCCCAAAATACACAACCAGGGCAGGGCAGCTGCTGCAGCAGGGACATACCTCTTGATGATAGCCCTGGACCAGCTCTTTAGGTGGGTCCCTTTGGTGCTGCAGCCTATCAGCAGCAACCTTAGCCCTTAGCTGACTGAGGAAACGGCGCACCATGACAATTTTGATCTTAAGGATGCACTGGTCACATCTAGTTCAGCTGTTTCCTGATGCTTCCCCAAGCTGTAATCAGACACGCTCTCTTCAATCTTCCAAACGCTCCCAATGCCGTGGCGAGCACTGCAGCTGCCAGACAGAAAGCCTGTCTCCACAAAACGTGTCTCCAGCCTAGAGGTTACAGCGGCTCATCACCGTGCCCCACACATGCCCTTCTCGCAAAGAGCTGTGCCCCACCTCCAGACTGCACTTCAGGAGAGGGTCTTCCTTCCCATGCACAGGTGTGCAACACACAGACGGCAGTGGACCCTGAAACAGTCCTACGGGGCTGTGAAATGCAAAGTTTGGCTGTGAAACTTTGGAACCGCAGACTGGATGAAACAGTCGGATGAATGGCATCCCAGCTGTAAGATGGTGGCTCTTCTGCTTTTTCTGATTTTCACTGATTTTCTCTCAATCGTTACCAGAGGTAACATGTTTAACTTGTTTGTGAGTTCACGTAAACAAGACAGAACTTTTTCCATTTTCATCCATTTCCTGTCTTCCCATTCTGTTGCTTTAAAAAAACACTAATATCCTATCTAAAAAATGTTTTTCAAAACAAAATCCTTTAAACTGCTCTCTTTCTGAAAACAAATTATGATCCATGACAGACATTTATTACTGATAATTCACATCTGTGAATGCAGAATTTTTCTGATGAAATCACCACAGAAACTATTCCAAAGTAATAATATATTTTTGCACTTACACTTGTAATTCCACTTTAGTTAATACTGATAGTTGAACCCGCAAGGCATTAATCAGAGTGAACAAACTAACCCATCTTACAAGACTGATTCTCTGGGATATTTAGGCTTCTTCATCTTAACATCACAACAGATGCTGAACTGGTATAAATCTCAATAGCTCTATTGACTGATTTACCTCCTTGTGGCTCTGGCTTATGCTGGTCTTGCCCTCCAGCCTTCAGTTTTCTTAATGTTAGTATTTTTCTAAGAATCATATTAGTATTTTTTTCTGCAGTACACAGCGCTCAAGATACTCTACATAAGTAGTCACAGAAAGGTCTACGTCCCTGAAACAATACCACTGGCAGCATGGCGAAAGGATCTGCATAGTGCCTTGAAAAACGCACTTTTCTGGTAGGGTCTCTGGCTGACAGCCCTCTAGTTTTTCAGCTGTGCACTTCCAGCAAACAGCAGGATCCACAAAAAGTATTAGTTCTCTCCAAAACAGGCTTAATCCCAGACAACTGATGATCAGGCACACAGAAGGTATTTATGGAGGTGGTTAACAAAACCTGGAGCAGCCCATCTGCAGTCAGCCCAGAAAGGGAAATGATACTGAAATCCTCACCATGGGAAGCAGTACGTGAAAAGCTCATCAAAACCACAAAGTGTTAGCCTGATAAAAATGCACTGCTGTGAAACAACAGACAACAATGGAAAGAGAGCTAGGAGATTCAGTTTTCTTCACATGTCCCAATTTTAACCATCAAACCCAACTTTCTTAATGCTCCATTCTCTACCCATGTCTTGCTGAGCTCCGTACTGGAAGCAGAGCCGTGCTAGCGCAATACGCAGACACACTCAAGGTCTATTGAACTCTAAACAAATTAGGCTCATTTAATATTGGCTTTATGCATTTTGGGCTATGAATCAAGTAAGTTATTAAATAACTTAAGGGCTTGGGACCATTTTCTCTTACATGTTAATCAAGATACATCATGCAGCCCTCATTCCTTGGGAAGTAACTCCCTTGAACGGGATTATCTGGCAGAGAGAGCACTGCATAATGCCGCTGGTTAGGCAGTAAATCTAGAACTGTTCTGTTTATCTTGATTCACAACTCCATTTATTTCTCATACCCTTGTACACTTACCAGGCCTCATTTCAATTCAGTTTCATTTGTATATCTCAAACCAATCACTGAATCATGCAATTCCGGAATGCAATAAAATATGACGGTGAAAATAGAACTGCTCAGTTCCAAGAACAGGGTAAAAAAGAAAAGAAGAAACCGACCCCAAAAGATCGCCCAGGCCATCATCATAAACTTATCCAACACAGCCTAAACCAGTCGCCTCAAGTAATTAAAAATATGAATTTAAACTGAAAAGAGCTGAACTGAAAAAGTAATGTTAAAACACTCTGGGAGGAAAAAAAAAGGCAAAAACAAGCACAAGGTGGAATGCTTCAGCTGCTCAGCATGCCTTGATTGTGATCTGATGTAATTTCAAAAACGTCTAATAACTCTCAAGAAATGCAGCCTGACCATCTTTTCTCTTTTTCCTGTTTCAGGTACTATTAGGTCAGTATCTTGTGCTCTATTTAATGAAGAAACAATTGCTCAATTTAATGATATAATTAGAAAGAGATGAAAAAATGGAAAGGTACATTGTGGCAACCAAATATAAAAAAAGCTCAGCAAAATTTTTCTTAGGAAGGTAAACTACATTTTCTAGCCTGATATTATATGTAAGGAATTTAGTGAAGACTGCATCTCCATCTTGGAAAAGGAAACTCCTTAAAAAGTATTTAACATTTAGTTTTTCCAAGAAAGTTAAGGAGTGTTGTTCATGTTCAGCCGTTTTTAAACCAAACTTTAAATGGGTTTTAGGCATATAAAAAACGCCAAAACATTATGGGAGGCAAATTACACCCTCTCCCGATTTTCTTACATGCACTAAGCATTATTTTATCGCCGAGTTGTCAAACATGAGGCAGAACTGAAAACCAGAATAAAAATGCCAGTAAATTTACTGTTTGCTCCTCTCACCTTTCTAATGCTACAAATACCTATTTTTGATTTTGTTACTTGCTAAAAAGCCACTACATGGTATTCCTTTCTTGGGAGATGATACAAAGCCAGAGTTTGGATATGAATTGAAACACCACTGAAAGAAGCCTGAGTTAAAGGATTTGGCTTATGTTTTGATAGCTTTCAAATAAACAACCATTTTAAGAAAGAATGTGAACAGCTCAATAACACTTCATTCAGCAGTGTGCCATGCTGAGCCCTGTCTTACACAAAAATCAAAATACTAGCCTGTTTCCTTGCTTTTCCATGTCAGTTTAGAAGGTTGCAAGTGTGTTTGATTTGGGGAGGAGAAAGATCTGCACTGTATCTGTCTTATAAACCAATGTTACACACAGATTATTAAAATATATGATACTTGATAAAGCTAATAAGGAGTGTTCATGGAAATCACCGCAAAAAATAATAATAAAAAAAAAATCAACATCTGGGCTTTCATGAAAGAGTAGTTAAAAAACCAAGCTAGCCTAAGAACAGTCAAACAATCCTTCTGTCTTCGTCTAACCCATCTAAGAAAGATCCGTCTGCTTCCCCAACCTTTTTAGGCTACTTGACCTCAAGCAGAAGAATAAAAAGCAAATTATATATAAATTCCAATGTGTAAGATGTCTAGTATGAAACTGCCTTCTTCAAACTTTCACCATTCAGTTGAAAGTCATTTACCTGCCCGAGTGCGTTCCTATTGCAACCACTGCTCCACTGGGATGGAAGTCAGCACAGTGGCCCGGTTCCTGAATGGAGAGGCACAGACATGTCATTCACCCCCCACACTTCCTTACGGTCAAACACTTCTCTTTGTACCAAAACTGCTCTAAAAGCCTGAGGTGAATGGATACAGTGAAAAACTAACCAGTTAGGACCATGTTTACAATTCACAGATTGATTTTCTTTTCATGTATCAGTGAGAGAGATTACACAACCTTCTTGCAAGTAAAAAGCCTAAGTTTCTCTAAAAAAAGATATTTTGGTTTGATATTAAGACAGAATTAGCCAAAATACAAATATGACAGTAAGGAAGGACTTCTAAAGCCAAACCTTGCACACTTGTATGATACCCTCTTCAAATTGTTTGAATAATTGGAAAGTTAAACTCTACCAAGAACAAAAGATGTTGAGTTTCATTTGACTTGGATTGTTAGAATGGCATCAGACAATGGTAACCAGATTACAGGCTATACAATGTCTGATAAGCCTGGTTAAGTTTCATCAAAGCTTCCAAACAGCTGTTTTTAATGTTGTAACTATAGGATATTTGCTTCTCTTGCAATCACATGGGACAAGGATGTTTCAGAAAATTAATGCTTTTTCCTGTTCTCGAACTTTATAGGTAATGTTGAAGGGCTGACATACATCTAGCAGTCTGGTCCATTCCAGTGTGTGGTCCACAGAGTTCCACATACAGACTTGCCTATCTTGAGCACATGTTAAAAATAAGTCTTTGAAAGGATGGGATGCCAGTCCCCAGAGTTCATCTGTATGTCCCTGGAAAGAAAATGCACATGGTTTAACAATGAATATAATAAAGACTTTCTTAAAATAACACATCAGCAGGGAAACCCTTGATGTTTTTGGGTTAAAAAACCAAAAAGTGCTCACCTGTACCTCTACTAGGAAACCATCATTAAATGTTCCCCGCAAAACAAAGTTTCGTGAAGTACCCACTAAAAACTGATCTGCTTTTCCTTCTGCCACTGCTCTGATTGTTCCATACTGGTCGGGAACCTAGGAAGAGAAACATTTGTAAAGCCACACCATGCATCTTAACATAGACTTATTTTTGAAGCCTGCAAATAGTGCACCACGACAGTACCAGAACTGCAGTTCTTTCAGTAAAAATAATGTAATCATCTATACATTAGACCGGGACTCGACCTGAAACCCATGTCTTATTTGTTCAGTACAGGCATATACAAGAACATCTCACTCCAAAACAATCATAATTATGCCACTGTCAACATTCTGAGTAGAAAAAAACCCCCCAACAAATTAAGTTCCACGTATTTTCAGTGTCAAACACGCTCAATAAAAGCACTCCACATCCTTACATCTCATCATATAAGGACAGGAATAATACATAGTTACCGTTTACTTTTCAAAACACACCATGAAAAATAACAACAAAACCAAATCTTGTAGCACAGAGTAAACGCTTCCTGATCTTCCTGATTCTTAGTGCTTCCTGCTTAATCTTAAGTGAATGTTCATATGCCTTATGTCAGCAATGACTACGAATTTTACTGCCTGCTTGAATTCTAATACATTGCTTTATTTTACAGTGTGCATTTGGTTTTCTAAATGATTTATGTGTAGAAAATACACTAACTTTGTTATCAGCCCCACAAGACAGAAAATCCATACAAACATTCAGAAAGTTGTGCGTCAGGGTTCTGGCAGTATTTATATTTAAAAAAATAGCCGTAACATAACATTATTAACAAAAGGAAACAGAGACAGGGACATGCATAGAGAGAATGTTGCTCAAGTCTGAGAGTTGATATGATAGCCAATGCTTACTTACTCTCAGCCATGCTTTCTAAAGGTCAGTACTGGAGTCAAGGTAATAGCAAACTCTAGATGGAACTAAATATATATGTTAAGGAAAAAATGCTGCTATAAATTGATACTAGATAAGTGGCGTGAACCATTGCTAGAACAACCTCTGAAGAACACCACATTATTTCAAGAGGTCATCTTATTGTCAAAACAGGAAAGTATTTTAAAATCCATAACGGACAATTTTTTTCCAGTGATCCCCATTCACCTGGCGTTGCCATATAGCCAAGTGACAGAGACACACATATTCACTAAACACCTGGTTTAGGCTGAAGTCAAAAGACGTTCCTCAACACAGCTCTCGCATTCTTACAGAGTACCCATATGTATGCTGCCTACTGTCTTGCGTCAAAAATTCTATGAAATTCCTAGTAACACATTTCTCCAGACAGGCAAACTTAACCAAAACACAGGTGATAAAGAATATCCTCAAAAAATGGACAAATGAAAGAAACCAAGGAAGGGCTTGAAAGAAAGAAAAACCTGACAATTTCTGTTCACTTAAACAGAACAGAACGGAAGCCTCAGGTAGGCTCATTTCTAGGCTTCAAATTTAAACACTTCATCACAAACACCATCATCCACTTAAAAAGACAGAAACCAGGAGATATTCTGTCATCCTGCCTGTCCAAAGCGTGGGGTGGGATCTGTCTTGCGAGTCGATACCTTACTCGAGGCAAATCTCCTTGTCACTCCTGCTTTCTTACCTCAATTTCCCTTTCAGGATTCAAATCATGATCCCACAGGATGATCTTTCGGTCTTTCCCACCTCCAGTTAGCAGCATCCCATTCCTCATCTGACAGAGCGTGAACACGCTGCCATCGTGAGCTTTGATTTGTCTGCTTATCTGATATACTCCTACGCGCACAAAAATAAAAATAATAAGAAGCACTACTCGTTTTATCACCTGAGGTTTACAAGAAGCTGTGCCTTTTGGAAGGAGATTAAAGTGACAGTGTATAATAAATAATTACATTTGGACTGTCAGGTTATTAGTATTGCATCAGTGTTGCAAACACAAGGTGGTAGTGTTTTCTTACAGGATAAAAAGATAAAACTAAAGGGCCTGAATTTCTGAATACAAACTTTTTTGAGATTGACTGTCATACAACTTGTGAAGGCAAGAACAACTATTTCCAAATTTTTTCATTTCTCTGCTATCCAAGGGAACAGTTTTTCCAGATGCAAGAGAAACTGTCCTTTAGAGTCAATAAATATTTAGCAAGTCATTATTAGAAAATATTTAAAGTTATTTTATTAAAAGAAAATCAAAGAGTTGTTGACTATAGTCTTATGGGATTAAAAAGCAAATTATTCATAGCCAAATTTCCAAGATGCATGAACCTAATACCTAATGCTGGATGTTGCCTCACTTAAAAATAGTGTAACCAGCATTTGGCATATAGCAGTCTTCCCAAAGTAAAACATCAGGAAGAATGAAAGAGAGATGAGAAAATTAAACAGCAAAGGAAGCCTTTTGCATCATAATTGGGTCTTCATTTCAAAAGAACTGCTTTACAAAATTATACTTGGAAAACAAAGCAAGATTCTGGTGCTTTGAGACTTGCATATTTTCAAACTGAAATAACAGATAAAGCCTAAAACACCCCCCACATAAATACCACCTCAACTTTGCTGACTCTGCCTATGGCTCAACTCAGTTCAAATCAGCAGGCTGTCACACTCAGAAAAAAGTTGGAGAACAAGTCCTGTGACCAATCTAATGTGATAAACCAAATAAAAGATCCCATATTTCATTAAGCCAATGTAAATAAATGTTCTATTCAATATCTTTTAAGATTATAGTGGGAAAAAGTTATTTTTGCACAAGAACTTCAAAATTAAACAACAGATTTGTACAATTACTTTTCCATTGCAGTTAGCTTGAAAGACAAGAAAAAGATTTACCTACAAAAACAGACTTATCATAAAAAATTTACTTTTCAGATGAATGTTTTCCTGGCATATCAATTTAAAACAGAGTGTTTGAAATAGCTGCCAAGTAAAATAAATTATCCCTGAATTTATAAGTTACCTTAGGGCTCAACTGTGCCAGGCCTGCATTTGTTGGGTAACAAATCATTTTCCTTTCTTTTTCACGAAAGCTTTGCCCTAAAGAGTAAGTTTAACCCAAACTTCAAATAAGAGGGGTTTTAAAGTACATTTTACAGCCAAGACTTGAGTATCTACTAAACCAGATACTGTTTTTTGCGTAACTGGTACAACCACACATATTTTTTCCTTCAGATACAAGTCCTATTAACATCAGCTTCAACACTTAATGGTATTCCTCTGAGGCAAAGCATGGTACAACATAAGCCTTAAGAGCCAAAGGCAGCCTGCAGAATCCTCAAACTCATCTTACAGCCTTTTTTCAAATCACAGGATGAAAGGAAAGCTGATTAGCTGCACGTATTTTAAATGCAAAACATTTAGATGAAGCAGTGTTATTCACTTAGGGCATAGTCTCATTAATTACCAAGAAATCCTAGATTGCTATTGTCAGCAAATTAATGAGACTTGAAGGAGTTTAGTACCACCTTTTTATAATAGGGAGTTTACACCCTTAGTCAGGCCTGTTTCTCTATTCTTTTTCTGATACAATCCTTTACGTTTGTCTTCCACAGACTACCTAAAATATGCGATTAACTGTGAACATATCTTACCTTTAGGTCCTTTTCCTGGAGTAGATTCTACAGTAGTTTTGCCCCATATAAGTATTATCCCACCTGAGTCTCCAGTGAGCACGTCACCATTTCCCAAAAAAGCCAAACACTGAACAAATTTGGGTTTTTCATATTTCTGAAACAAAATAAGCAAAAGAAAGGGATAATGGTACTCTTTATGTAATTAGTATAACGTACCAACAGCCATACACCCTGCATACATGGAAACAGAATTTAATCTTTTTTGTTTGTTTACATCTCTGCTCAAACAGCACATGGTAACAATGGAGTAAGTCTATAGAAAGTGTGAGCAGATCGTATCATTGATTTAAAACTGACCTGATATCAAGACATTCTTACCCCAAATATCCCTTGCTTCCTTGATAATGAATTGCCACTCCAGGTCCAGAAAAATATATGAGATTTGCCACATGTTACGATGGTATTTGCATCAGTTGGATGGAATTCTACAGCAAGAACAACTTCATTTGTAGTCTGAAATAGTAACAGAAGTAATGTTTGTTCAGATGGGACATTAACTACTAGAAACACATGTAAAACACCCAGTTTCAGAACAGAGATACGAGGAACTAGACAGCTCATGGTATGCTTGAAAGAATCTGTAAGTGTTCTGTGCCAAGTCAACTGTCCGAATGAGTGACCACATGTATTGTTTTATTTCTTTGATTTTTTTACATTCATAAGAGATCTTTATGAAACTCTAGTATAAAAGTCAAGGTTTCAAATTGACTTTTTAAATCACAAAAGCTTCTGCCCACTGGAATAGCTAAGACTTCTGCCATGGGAAGTAAATGATGTACAAAAGAGACTTTTTTGGGTTGAAACCCCTGCTTTGTATTTGCACAGACTCGTTTGCTGTTCTGGATAACAAAGCTGTGACAGTGACAGCTGTGAAAGAATGGTAACACAGTAGGACTATATCCATCATTCTCTTTCTGAAATTCTATAAAGATTCCTTTGGGTTCTTTCTTCCTTTCCTTTCTTCCACACGAAGAAGAAGAAAAAAAAAAAAGCTGGCCTAACTCAAAACTCTGAAACACAGGGTCCCCACCTTGGTGTTTTTACTGTCTGCATATACTATTACTGAATTACTGACACCTCAGTGACTATTTCAACCATTACCAATAGATTCTACAACCGTAACAAACTGACTGGCCATTTATCCATCTTCTAATGTATATTGAATCAAACCGCCTTTGAAGACATTATGCTGGAGGCAATGACTACGAAACACTTAAGTCGATGCATCAATGCATTTACTTGTATGCAATATAAGCCCATGTTTTAAAGGAGTATACTTAAAATTTCTGCTGAATCAGCACCTGTAGGAGTACTCTTTCCCACTGCAGCATTTTTGGTTCCCTTTAGGAAAACCACCTTCTTAAGTTTCATTTTTTGTGGATGGCCATATTTACTGAATTACTCTTTTCACACACACTTTCCTCCACCTGAGCAGACCTGCTATATCCACAAATCAGATGGAAACAAAAAAGACTGAAAAATTTAATCAAGTTCAGCTGAGAAAAGGCTTCTGGTTTGCACCCTAGCTCCAGGGACGAAACTTTGCTCCCACCACTTATCGTGGAAGGTGCTTAAGATACTGCAAGATCAAGTCCTAAACATGAATAAGTACTGAAGGACAAGCAGTCCCTGCCAAGCTGTTTTTATCCAGTTCTGAAATACCAAGGAAATCCCTGGAGAGTGAAGAGTCAAAACATACTGTCAATAAAATAGGAAATACATGGCATGTGCCAAATAGCTTTACATTAATATAATTCTATGTCAGTATTTTCATTTCCTTGCTAATATTTAAAGTGTACAGAATAGAATATAATTAGTATTGGTCAAGGTTAACAAAATTTAAAGAAAGTGGGTCAAACCATCCTCATTTGTTATCGGAAATTGCAAGTCTGTAATCATATAGACATGCATGCTTGTACAGTATGCCACTTGCTGACTCATGATTTAAAAATAAATGAAAAAAATACTTGGTTCCACATCCATGTAATACCTCCTTGCTTGATACTGTATAATGCAAAGCAAGATGTCTCAAAATATGAACTTCAACAGCAAATTATTATTGGATTGGGGGTTTCCAGTGGAATCAACCGTACAGAAAAACAGCATAACACTACCGACAGGCTGAGGGAATTGGGCTTGTTCAGCCTGGAGAAGAGAAGGCTTCGGGGAGACCTTAGCACCTTCCAGTACCTGAAGGGGCCAACAAGGAAGCTGGGGGGGGACTTTTTACAAGGGTCTGTAGTGACAGGACAAGGGGTAACGGGTTTAAATTGAAAACCAGGAGATTTAAATTAAATATCAGGAAGAAGTTCTTCCCGGAGAGGGTGGTGAAACACTGGGACAGGTTGCCCAGAGAAGCTGTGGATGCCCCATCCCTGGGAGTGTTCAAGGCCAGGCTGGATGAGGCTTTGAGCAACCTGGTCTAGTGGAGGGTGTCCCTGCCCATGGCAGGGGGTTGGAATTAGATGGTCTTAAAGGTCCCTTCCAACCCAAACCAGTCTGTGATTCTATGGTATATAACACCTCTGAACACTTCCCATTGATCAGAAATGTAGAAGGTTACAAAAGAAACAGGAAAGCAGACAAGATTGCAGTCTACGAAAGTACTAATGGACTTCAAATGAGAAGAGACACATGAACCAAAGAATCAATGCCTGGAACTTGATTCAAACAAATAAGAAAATAAGGAATGTCTGAAAGTATTTTTTTTAAATAAACAACAACAGACTGAATCATCGTTTCAGTTTCTTAAAGTTCCCAGGATTTTTTTTTTTTTTTTTTAATTTGGAAAATATTAGAGAAATGCTTTATTTGGATTGGCTTGTAGGAATGAGTAAAATGTAATCATAAGTGCTCCAATGTTCAAAAACTTTCCAATATACATATTAAGAATACATTTCTATTGTGCCCTTACACATCCCAGTTGTATTATACAGATGCAGTTTCCAAGTAAGATCAAGTGTGTGTCTCAAACTCTTGTATTTATGGTAATAAAAATATTTGTATTTCAGAATATTAATTTGTGCAATACTTACCTTTATTTCTGCTATTTTTGATTTCCTCTGCCAGTCCCATACAGTAAGCATATGCTCATTAGAGTCATCAATTACACACAAATGAGTACCAGAATCCTAAAGGAAAAAGAAAAATAAAAAAATGCTAATGAAGTTCTATCATATCCAAAGGGCAGTAGTATTTAAAAAAAACACCCACAAAAGTAAAATATAAATAAAGCAAGTCCTTTTAGATTAATTACAAGCTCGATATATGTGGTATTTTTCTTTTTAACCTGAAGACAGACACAGATTTTTGCATAATCTCACGAAAAAATGACCATGCATGAAATAATATTCTAGGAAAACTTTGAAAGTTTTTCTTTTTTAGTTTGTTTTCGATGTCTTTTTTTTTTTTTTTTACTTTCTTGTCTGTGAAATTGTGGTAGTAGTGAAAAGGTTTTCCCTTTCTGTATTCTGCAAATGCTTTTTTCCTCTGGTCAGAGGACAGACACACAGCTCTCCTTGCGGTTTGTTTTTTTTTTTTTCCCTCTTAAATGTCACCACCACACACACAAAAATTTACGTTATCATATTTCATAAGCACATCTCATTGTTTCCTCATGGAGCATTAAGTATCAGCAGTTTCATCATATAGTTGACAAAACCGCAGCAAAGGTAACACTTTCTGAATAAAATAATAGTTACAGATGAGAAGGACTGGTATCTACAGTATTATATAACTGAAACGGCTTAGTTTGAACAATTTATAACAAATTGGTAAATATGTCTATATGAAACCAAAAGGACAGAAAATCTTAGGAAAATAACATACTTATTCACAGCAACACATACTTGCACAAACCAGTTGTTTCAAGGACATGTGTAGAAAGATTTGGAGGAGGCCTTATTTATTTTAAAGTTGATTCTTGCAGTTCAACCGCATTCTCTAACAAATTACGAAAATAGAGGTGGCTGAAATTTTTATTCCTAAATACTATTATGAGCAGTAATATGCAAATACACATCAATTATTAAGTGGAAATGAACCCTGAAGACGGCACTGGAGACATACACAGCTCTTTCATGGGTTAATGAAATTATGTGGTAAAACCACAGTTCTACACACTGCACATTCACTGTTTCAGTCTTGTGAGGAGTCATATGAGACTGTAATAAGGTATCAACATCAGTTTCAGCTGCAAAACACAACTAATAAAAACTAGAATCTAGTACTCAAAAATTCCTTACTGGTTTTTTTTTTTTAAATGACGGAACATGTATTTGTTCAGCTTGAAAGAAAAAAATTATCTGAGTGCAAAAGTTTTATTGGATTGTTAGTGTGACAGGAAAGAGTATTCCTTTCGCATTGTGCTCTGTTATTTATGCTACCCCCTATCTGTGTAAAAAAAAAATTAAATAAAAAAATCTAAACCACCCTTTTATTTATTGAAACCTAGCTAACTGACCTAGAACCATTTCAATGTGAAGTGAAACTGCAGCAAGAAAGTGTAATCAATTCTTTTCAACAGGTCATCCAGTGACACTGTTGCGTGTCTATCCTTGGAGATACCCCGAACCCAGCTGGACCACAGCCCTGAGTGGTAGGTGAGATCATCTCTAGACCTTCCTGCCCACTTCCGCTGTCCTGTGAATCTCTCCCTCTATTAGCAAAACACGGGAGACATTCTTTTTCTGAATTTTTCATTTTTAACATGTATCAATTCTTGCTGGGATGCAAGAATCACAGCATGCGCTTTCAGGAGGTCTGATACATCTCGGTGCTTTGGCGAAAATACACAGGCAGCTTAAAGATTAAAACATACACAATATTTTACACAAAAGAAAATCATAGCCAACTGTGAAATGAGAACTTTATCAATGCCAAGCAGCATATCCTCATTGGCTACTGATTTCTGCTAAGTTCTGTGGGTCTAGTAACAAGACTTCTATTTTTATTTTTTTTCTATGGAAAACTAGAGGCCCAAAGTGAACAAATTATTTCTTGTGGAAAAATAGCACAAAATAATGTTGTGAAGTTTTAGCTTTTTTTTCCCCTGTTGGTGAATAAAAACCAACTCCAGACATGCAAGCAGAAAATGTACCCTTTCTATCATGACTCAGTGAAGTTTGCCCTCACGAACCTCACTAACAAACTTGTTTTTAACCTCCAAACTAAAAACCAAGCCCCCCCCAAACCAAACCAAACCAAAGCCAGCACAGCCTTTGATTTCTAGTGAAGGCTTTTCCTGCATGCTATTTATTCACCGTGCTAGTTTGTTACCACAATTTTACATGTGCAATTTCCTGTTTTTCCAGCTAGCTCACTGTCAGCTGGTTTTATAAAGTATACATAAACTTCCCTGACACACTTTTAATACCAAACAGATCAGTTAGACAGCCACGTACAAAGATCTCCAGATATTTCCTTTCTGTTTACATAGGACTGGATCACTTATTTAACACGCCAAGTAATCATACCCGTCTTACCGCTTTTGAAAAATCCAAACACCCCACGCCACGTTCAAAAGTCCCGAGGCCGATAACCTGAAGCGTCACTAGGCTCACCGAGTCCCATACTCTAACATGGGGCTGCAGAGGCTGTGTGAAAAAGCAATGGGACAAACAGCATCATCAACAGTGAAAGCAACATATGCACGTTGTCAAGTTTTGTTAAGCAGATGCTACCAGAATTACAAACTGCAGGCCGAAATGCAGGATGACCTGTGCCAACGATGCTGCTGGACAGGATCTTGAAGCTCAAAAGGTGAGAGTCAAGACAATCCTGCTCACTGTGTCTGGCCTATGAACATGGCAGTGCTGCCACTGAGGCCAGAAATTAAGTATAGTGGCATTTAGTAGTTGTGAAAATAAATCTTTGCCCAATTTAAGTTGTTGAACAAATAACGTAAGAGTCATCTTGCACTTCAGACCCCAGACTTAGCAATCTTATGCAACAACCTAAAAAACTATCAAACCTCCTTTTTTATATATAAAATAGGAAGGTGGGGGGCGGGGAGGGGGCGGAACAAACCAACAAAACACAATCCCAACCCAAAAAATCCTGGTGCACCGAGTCTCCACCATCAACCGCTCAGTGAAAATCTCCACAGTTACACTTGAGCTTAGCTTCACACATGTGAAACAATCACGAATGGGAATTCAGTTGGCTTAAGGACAGCATTCACCATAGAAAGTGACAATAAATCATCCCACTGATGGAAAAACAAACCAACCAGCACTACCAAGAGATTCAACAAATGTTCAGTGGAAATCATAACAATACCTATATTAAAAAACCCACATCAATTTCTTGCAAAATCTAAGAAATTACATTGAACATGTGAATAAGGGTTATATTTAATGTGCTTCTACACCTCACTGTATCTGTTTTCATGTTCTTCTCTCTGTCTATAACTTCATGAAGATAATCCAATTATTCAAACTCTGAGAGAGTTCACCAACAGCCAGGGACAAGAGCATTTAAATGCACTTGCTCTCAAAAAGGCACGTTTGTAGGAAAGCTTGACACACCTTCCAGGAATTCTCAAAGTTGGTTTTCTCTTCCATGAAGCCTTAAGAGTACACTGACCCACTCCTCTGGGAGAAGACATTGAAAGAAATGTGACAGAAATGATGTGGCCTTATAAATCAATTACAAGCTTTACATTCGCTTGCAGAATTAAAATCGAGTTTCCTATGTCACAGATAAAGGGCTTGATGAGCTTCTGCTCTTTTTGATGTATGGCTGAGTGCTTAGCTGTTACTGCCTTTTGCTAGAGGTATAGGCCTTAGAAACAACAAAATATCTCAGTAATTGCAGTGTATAAAATAAACTGCAAGCAGAAGGTGATGACAAGATTTAAAAAAACCAAAACACTTTTTCCTGATTTTCAAAGCAAGATACTACTGCTCAACAGCTCTATTACTTACCCTTCCATCTTTATCCACTCCAGCTAACTGTCCTGTTGCAATTCTAATTTTGTCTGGATGAACTGCAAGACTAAGACAGACAGAAATATGACTTGCTTTTGCTGTCACAGGTCTTCAAAACTGAGAGGTTTTTTGTATTTTATTTTTTTTCTTTCTCAACAGAAGCCCGTGAAGACACTTATGATTGTAGTTCCCACTTTTAATGAGACTGCTTGAATGCTTTTCATCAGACTATTTCATTACACACTGTACTGATGGGTTGACCAGGCTCTTCCGATGGCTGCTGGCACAAAACCCAGAGGGCCAGAAGAGCCACCTCCCCATGCTCTGACAAATCTCAGGACTGCACGATATCGGGAGTCCACTGTAACAAAATATACATGGTCTTATGATGAGCCTCTTACATGTAGTTATGTGCCATATTTAGAAACACGACAGCGTATTTTATGCCTAAACCTACAGACAGCATGGGAAATGTGAAAAAGAGAGCTGAAAAGTTGGCTGAGGGCTTGTGTACCCAGGAGTCTGGGTTTCACACCACCTGAAATGAGTTACTGATGTAACTGTACTAACAAAATTCTCCAGTGTGGTGCACTGCTAGAGTAAGCAAAAATCTGCTTTTGCTTATCACATCTTGGTTTGGATCTGATGTGAAAAAAACAGATAGTGTAATTTCAGAGTACATATCCTAATGATTTTTTGGAGCAATGTTCTTATTTGCTTTGTCTGTAAAATTACAAAGGTGAGCAAAGCCCTTGACACAGGAAAGGGTGAACCAAGGGGGAGCCTGAAGAGGCCAGTGATGGACACCAAAACCATTTAAATTTCAATTTTTTTTTTTTTAATGAATGAATGGAAGTCAAGAACACAAGACTAACAGCATTCCTCCTCCAGCAAGCAATTACAGTTATCCAAGCACAGCCAGGAGAGAAGAGGTTTAGATGGCACCTCTCCTCCATGCAGGTACAGTAGGGAGCTGATGTTCACCACCGTATTATGTGCGCTACTCTTCAGACTAACATCGTGAAGTTAACAACTGCCTTTGCACCCACAACGATGTTGGCTTCAATCTCCCTGTGTCTCTCTGTTTTGTTTTGCAAACCTCTGATACCTCAGACAGTCTTAATAATTGGATGGGGCATCAAAATGAGAAAATGATTGCTCAGTTTTCAATCTGGTTTTCTAATTCTCCTGTAAGACTACACCTTTGCCATCCTGCGCTGATCTACAATTAGGGTGACAACAATTTTTAATTTCTGGGACATCTATTTAGAATAATTTAGGCAAAAATCCCTTTTCTAATCTGGCACTTTTAGATTGTCTACATATACCATTGTTTTGCGTTTAAGCAAGAAACCCTAACGGAGGATGGACTGCTCTAGCACTGTTTATTGGTGCAGTGTTTACTATGGTGAAATCTACTGGGACTGATGAAACAGAAAATATCTACAATTAAGATGACACTAATGAGTTCATATATACAGTAGGAGAGAATAAAAAAAAATACGTTTCTGCATTATTACACACATCCTTACATGCAAATGTTATCTACTAACCATTTGACGCAGTCTGTATGACCCAAGTAGTGTCGCTGAGTTCTCTCCTCATAGTTAAACAGTACCACCACTGATGCTATGAAATATACAATTTCTCCGGTAGGAAGGAGGTAAACATTGGCTCGACAGTCTCTTCCACGATACCCATATCTATACATATATTTTTTTAAGTCAAGGTTTTCATAATCACTGTATACCAGGAAAAGAACCCCCACAAGTTGGTGGTTTGGATTTTTTTTTTTCCCTTAAAGGATTCCTGGGGAGCTCTCATGTCAGCAAATGCCCTTTATGTGTTTCCTCCACAACTATAGCACAATTACATTAATGCAGATTAAAACCAAAACAAACCACATAGAATTTGACTTCAGGAAACCAAATCCCTTAAAATCTTACGCACACTGATGTTAAAAATAAAATATATAAGGCCCACTGAAGTAAAACAAATACAGTGTTGTCATTTTATGAAAACCTCCATGTCAAGTTTCAGTAGCTAACAACAGAACTCACTGTACTGGCTTAACATTTTTTTACACCAACAGCGCGATGCATCTGCACCCCAGGCAGCAGAGTATTACTCCCATTTGGCCTTTTAAAACAAGCGTGTGAAAATTCCTAATGCCCTTCAGAAAAAGACAAGCTTCTGCACAGCAGCTGCCAAGTTCAGGAAATATTTCTTTAGACTGTTTTAGACTATTTTTAAAGCAAACAAAACTCAAAAGGAACTGACACAGTGAAAAATATTCTGTCAAAATCCACCCCAAATATATGTAAGGGGAGATTTTCGTAGGAAACCTCCATGACTCCTAATGACATTCAGAAGTTATACACACTGCAAACCAGTCTTGGTTAGCACTGACCAAATGTTATTACAACTTGTTATTTTTTTGAAACAGGTGCAATTTTCTTCATCTAGACTATTAATGTGGCTGTCTGCCTGTATGTCAGTTCCCAGGGTCACTATGTACAATCAACATCGAAATTCAGACCTTACGAGCAGCTCTGTAGCCTCAAAAAATATAATTTTCCTGCGATGTCCTGCATTTCAGAGAACTCCCCACTTCAGTGCCAACTAATACACCTGCAACAGCAAGGAAAATATGGGAAATACATTAAACAGCTTCAGCTAAAGGATTCCAACCCTAGGTCCTGGTTAATCAGGTAAATAAAAGGAAGTCAGAGACCCACACACAGAACGCTGGATGGAAGAAGCTGGTCCTTTCTCATAAATGAAAGCAGGTACAGTAGTCCAAGTTGGGGAGTATCTAAACTGACATCTTCTAAGCTGACAGCCTATTCTTCTTGGAAAAAGGGTACCTTTCTACCAAAAATACCACCACACGCCTTCCAATGACACCCCTAACCCCCAAAAATTCCCCACCACACCACCTTTCCTCTCTTGCAGTCCCATGAAACCACAGGATTGCTATACCACAGGAACACTTGCAAAATTAAACTAAATAATGGTCAAAGTTGGACACTGCATTCAGTCGTCAATTAAATCTCTGAAGAGTACAGAAAACAAAACACATTTATGTCTTGCTGACTTCCCTTTATTACAGAACACCACAGTGGCTCCTCTGAAGCAGAGATTATTCAATGGTGTGCTTAGCAAGTTACAGCTAGGGAAATGCTGATACAACACAATGCTGAGTGCAGAAAAAAAAGGATGCCTATTTCTCCTCCATCACTATTTACTTTCCCACTAAATTTTCTTCTTCTTTTAAACACTGATGAAACAAAAAGAAACTCCAGAATGCCCTTTTATAAATAAAAACCCAAACCAAACAAAGCAGACCACTGAACTTCCAAAAACAATGGGCTACAAACCAATGAAAATATTTTTTCTATCCCAAATCATGAAGAAAGCTGTTATCAGAGGACAACGGCATATCTTGTTAATCTGCTGTATACAATAGGGAGTGTATTGATAAGGATTTATGAAGATTGACATCTCTGAACATTCATCCTAGAAAAGCATTAATGATTTACAAAAACATGCCTTTCCACAGCAGAATTCTACCATGCAGAGCTAAGGCTAAATATTTTGGCACCCACCACTGAGCTCTGGCATTTATGAGGCTGCAGAAAAAATGGTTACCTTTTCTCAACCCATTCCTTTCTTTTACCCCTCCCAGATAATGAAGTACAAAAGAGTAGGCGTATTTGCTAGGTGTGTGGTTTTTTGGAGCCTGTAAAAGAACAACCTGTTTTGTGGGAGAATTTTTTTTTTTTGTGTTCTTCATTCTGCATCCCAGATTATCTTGAGAGAAAACAAGAAGAGTTGCTGCTCCACAGCAGTTCCTACCTTTTCCAAACACTCAGAACAAAGCAGCAGATACGTTAATATAATAACTGACTCTCTCTACAAAAAACAGGGTGACACAGCTTTGATGCTTAATTTCCACTAAATTTCAACGTCAATCTTTCAGTGAGACTGATGTTTCAACCAGGGAAAGTCAGAGACAGCTGTCTTCACATTGTGAATGTTTCTCACCAGCTACAAGGACTGTTTTATCACAACCTTTGTTATGTTTAACAGTTTCGGGTTGTTTGTTTGTTTTTAATTGGCTAAGAATAGCCATGGTCCTCATGAAAAGTGATCCACTGTGCCCCAGAATTCATAGTATATTTATTGCTGACTTCAATTATTCTTAGAAGAGCACCAGTGCTAAAAATAATCTTTTAAAACAGAGTCAGAAATACCCTCCAGAACCTGAGCTACTATACAATGGGAGAAAGAGTCTATGAAGTATATTGCCTGGACACAGCAGCACTTACTGTGACCTCTGTAGCTGCTAAATAAGCCCATTTCACTATTACTAGGAGTGCCACACATGCTTTAATCAGTACTAAGGGCAGTAGGAAAGACTGTGCTACAAAGTGGCGATACCCAAACAAAAGTATTACTTTTAAATGAAATCACTCAGGAAACAGGCCCAGTCAAGAGCTCAGACTTTCTCATGAGCTACTTTATCTTGCCACGCAGCTTCAGTATTTCTTCAATTGACAGTAACCTGAAGGGCAGACAAAGCCAAGTGTGTTCTGTTTTGTATACAGTAGTTGAACATACCTGCAGGGCAGAGTTCAACTAAAAAGAGGGCACCTCTCCCAAACTAACCAACAAAAACCCCAAACAAAAACCCCACCCCAAGAAACCTTCTGTTCTTGCCTTGAAGTTGTTCTAGTCGATCAGCATCTTCCAAATCAGTAATACAGAAGGAAAACCCAATTATAAACAATCATCCAGAAGGAAGGAGAATTAAAGGCATTCAAAACAAAACTTACAGATTAAACAATACAACACTCAACTGACCTTTCAGTTGCAAAATATTGACATTACTAAAATATCCTGTGAATCACTATCCCCATGCCCTTTTCATAAGGTGCACAAGCTTCAGTTTGCCATCATGTTTGGAAGTTATGGCTGGCTTGCATATTCCTTCCCTTTGCTAAACCTGTGCATGAGGTACAAAATCTGCTGCTGCTCTATCTTCCTGTCTCCAAAACTGAAGAGAAATTTTGTGCAACTTCATAGAGACCAATATTAAGCCCTCATAAATTTTACTGCCTTTTCCTCATTGTTCCCTTCACCATTATATCCAAAAGATACCCTACGCTCATAAATATACTGGTCTGATTTAGGATGACATTTCCTTAAACAGATTCCAAAAACATATGGACTGTCTGTTTAGATTAGATTTATTTCACTTTAATTAGCCCTCAGCAGGAAACTGGTTTAACCTGAACTTAAGGTCCTTAGACATTAAATAAGTGTGTCCACACTGGGATTTGCACCTACTTAACTGAGGGTGTGATTTCATGATCAGTTTTCATCAGGCCAAACTCCTCACTGCTGCTGAAAAAGTACATCTGAACGTCCTTCAGTATGGCAGTTCTAGCCCTTGCATGTTTGTGGGGCAAATCAAATTAATGAGTTGATCCTGCTGAAAGTTAACTCCACAAGAAAAGATTACATTTCAGCCAGATCAGTGACTGACCCAATTAACTCCACAGTCACTTGAGTGCCAGAACCAGCACCCGAGAGCTGTGACAGTAGGAAAACTGGGCACCACAACTTTGCAAAGCATGAATAAGAGCTCTGTTCTCCTTTCAGTCACACTTTTAATCCAAAACTTTTCTCCTTTATGGTTTAAGCTTCCCCAGTTTCACTGTAAAGTTCAGATGACATGACCTACACAGCTGCTCTTCATAACCAAGTACTCCACGTTATCTGTTTCAAACATCTACTAGTTCATAAAGGCAGGAAAAATAATAGAGAAATCTTCTTTCCTAAAGTCAATAGGAAGGGGTGGCTTAAAAGACATGCATGCCTTGGTCAGCAACAGATACGCTGAGAGGTACAGGCAGCCTCTGTCTGTGCACATCCTGACATATGACAGTGTACCATCAACATTCCTAAAAATCTTCCTGCTTTCAGCAACATCAGAAGAATCAAACTTGAGATTCTTACATTGACTCAAGAGCTGCCTAGACATGTTACTTTACTGAATTACTAAGAAACTTACTTATACAATCACAGCTTACTGGAAGAATATGCAGAGATGGGGGCACGTGTGTCGGGAAGACCCAAACATGTGCACGTCTCTTAGAATGAACTTAATGTCTGATCTACTAAGCCTGCAGAATTGTTGTCAGCCACACATGAACTAACTCCATTCTTCACATAAGAAATGTATTAATCCATACTATTCTCCAAGAAGTGAACCTCTCCACTTTGGAGCTGAAACACCAATGTAGTACAAAGAACCTTACAGATGGCTGCTTCTGCAATCCCCACTCTGTAGGTAAGGACAACAAGAAATTCTGGATTTTATTCAGTATCTTTCATAGCTCTAAAACCTCCTGAAAATGAACAGTGATTGAAAGCTAACAATGTTCCTGAATGCAAAGCCTACATTAATATGAGGGTGGGGGGTGTGGAGGAGGAGATTTTTTAAACCCAGTAAATCTCCGAAGACACCTACGTTCCCACTAAAAGTAAATTGCAATTAGTTTCAACAGCAAAACAAAGAAAAGGTATGGTGTGCCTACCTATTTTGCATCTTAAAGCTGTACTATAAAGTAGCTACAAACCATTTCAACTGTTATCTTAAATTGATCCCCCTCTTTTAAGTAATTTTTACCTCTGAACAGAGAGGACACAAGACCAAAGGAAAAAAAGTAAAACAAGACAAAAAGGGAACCAGTTACTGATATCAAGGATACACCCACTCCAGTTTTAATTTTTCAGGAGGCAGCTCTGTCCTAATGTCATCATAGTTCTCTACATCAGAAGGAATGAACATTGTGATTGGTCGACCCCGCATGAACATCTTGATATATTCTCCCTCTGTTGAAAGAAAGAAGCACATTAATCATATGGCAAGTTTACAGGAGAAATAAGCACAGAAGAAACCAGTAATAAGCACAGGGATGCAAGTAACACTTGCAATATAAGAATTCTTTTTGAAATGTGAACGTCAGAAAGGCCTAGATTTTAACTTTTTATTTTTTTTAAACAGCACACTAAAATACACACGCACACCCACACAGTAAGTTACTTAAATTTGTGATACAACAGACCGAGCGTGTAACATTTGCGACATGCAAATTAAGTAGCAAAGGGAGGTTTCAAATTAAAATCTGAAACTGAATAAATAATTAGTCATAGAGTCACAGGACAAAGTATTTCAGGTTGAAGGGGACCTCAGAAAGTCCACCTTCTGGCTCAAAGCAGCCTCAGCTGTGCGATCAGACTAGGTGGCTCAGGATTTTGCATACTCCAGTCTTAAAAACCTCCCAAGATGGAGATGGCACAACCTCTCGACACCTGGGTGTCCGCCAGCACCCCCAGGGCCTTTCCTGAAGAGCTGCTCCCTGCCTGATCCCTCCCAGGAGCTACTCTTTCCCCCAGCTACAGGACTTGGCATTTTCCCTTGATAAATTTTGGAAGGTTCCTGCAGGCCAATCCCTCCAGTCTGCCCAGGGACCTCCCACTGGCAGCTCTACCCTCCAGCATATCAACCGGGCCCCTGGTCTGCTGTCATCTGCAAACTTGAGTGTGCTCTCTTGCATGCTCCAGGGGACTGCTGAAGACATTAAACAGGACAGGTCCAGGACAGACCCCTGCAGACTCCACTTGTTGGCCAGCGGGTAGAGTATGACCCTTTAACCACAGACTTTGGAGACCAGCCATCCAACTCGTTCTTCTACCCACCCATCCCAACCATAACAGCCCAGCTACAGCACAAGGACACTGCACGAAAAAGTGTCAAAAGCTTTGCTGAGGAACAGAATCTGAATTTATGTATCATTACACACTAATAGGCAGATCTGAATTCTTACTTCACTGAAATCATACCAACTGCATGCTATTGCACATTGCGTCATACCCTGAAGAATGGAAAGAAGCAACGGTTCCTCATGACTCCAGCTGTAACACTGACTATAGCTATGACAAAATACATGCATCTCTCTGTTGGGACATCTGAGCTCTTCACAAGTCTTTAGGAGTTCCTTTTCAAGGAAAACAAGATCATTTTCCATCAGAGAAAAATAATTAGAACAGCTGAGTAGCTTGGTCAAACACATTAGCTAGTCACTGGAAAGTAAGGCACCTGGATTTAAGGAATACATGATTGCAACTAGTATATTAGGTGCCCTACAGGAACCTTCCCTTCACGCTAGGACAATAACCATCTTCTAACTTCACAGGACCAGAAAAGCCCCTGGAGACTTTCAAAAGCCTTTACACCCTACCCACACAACAAAGCCAGCATTGTAGTGCTGTTCAGCTATGGTTAAATCAGGCCCCGAATCCACAAGAATTAATGCCAGTTTCCAATGCTGCTGATACAGGAGTTTAATTTTGAAGAGTACTGATGACAAAGACCCAAGTATTTCACTAATTTTGCATCAAAATGATGAAATATGAATAGGGATTTGAAAATCACAGCAGACAGAGGATTTCAAACCAAAACATAAATAGTTGAATAGGACTGGAGTAGAAAAATAGCTGTGAATTAGCAACACAGTATTAAGAAATCTCTAATCGCATTTGATGCAACCAATACTGAGATCTAGATCTTTAACCGATTACTTTTGCATTTCTTACAAAAGGTAAACAAGACAGATTTCCTGTAAAAGTCCAGGGAATGCTTGTAAATATTTCCCCAATTAAGCATAAGATTATTACTCAGACTGCATGAATGTGCAATCTATGTTTCGCATTCCCTAAAACTTCTAGAAGTGAAATTATGAGAAACTCGGACTTATTTCCATGAGAATTAAGGTTTAACAGCTCAAGTCAAATTTGGAGATCTAAAAAGGCAAGAGAAAGCAGATAATTCAGAAGCAATGTAGACTCAAACCCAGTCTCTCACTTAGGGATATGTTGTAGAAGATGCAAAGATCATGGAATAATCAAAGTTGTGAGCAAGACCAACCTTAAACCAGGGTCTCTGCTTTTCTCTGAATTTGATATACCCCTACTACACAGACTGTAGAAACATATTCTGTCCTACTGCAGTCAGAAGAGAATGGGAAGAAAAAAACCTCTTACTATTTTCATCCACCAAAGACAAAGCAGTCTTGCACAAAGCTTGGAAATTAATTCTTAACTGAATGACACTTAAGGCCTCTCTTTTACAGTTAGACAAGATACAAGACTGACAATCATCAGTCAAATGAAAAAATATTGGCGAATATTCTAGGTTATTTGAAAGAAGTATTTCTGATCACAGAGGATCTTATCAGAGTTGTGTGAAATTCTGTGGAACGCCACCCCTGCTCACCAGAAAGCACTAACTTTGAATTCAGCAGAGATGATCCCAGCACACGTCAATGACTGGGACAGCATCGACACGTACAGGAAAAATCTGAGGTGACAAATCATAAAATAGATTCTGTAACTCCTAGCCAGAGGAAGAGCTATCCATAAGCTTGTGTAGTTTTAACACCACTTGTCACAGCACCGCTCAAACTTAACTAGGTCAATGAATCCATGTACCTGAACATCAGCTAGTTACAAGTATTCTACTACGTGCGTGACATTCACTTTGAAGATTTCACAACACATATGGCTTAATTTGTCAAAAGCTTGTTATTCCTCTGAACACACTGTAGTTTGATTTCTTGACACATAACACTTTGAAGTTTTTTAATTATTTGATGAAACAATTACAGTTCATCAAATTTGCCAAGTTCCCAGACTTGAAAGATATGATTAGAGCGACTCCTTTTCCACTTTTAAGGTGCTCAAGTTAACATTCTGAGGCAAGAATTTGTTCTTTGTCAAGAAAACACTTGAATTTTATGTTGTTTGTGATCCTGATAGAAGGGCTACTCTGTGCCAGAGGAAAAAGAAGGGAATATGCCTATGACAGTCCAAATACAACCGAAAGCCAGTGCAAAAAAACCCCAAAACCAAAACACAGATTCAAAAGTAATTCCTGAACAGAAATCGTAATAATTGAGCAACAAAGAACTAACACATGCATAAAGATTTTTCCTTATTTAGAATATTAAATGGTTCAACTTTCACTGTGTTAAAGTCCAGTATCAAAGGAACAAATACCAAGATGAAAAACAGTTGTCCGACTTCTTTAGCAGAACAAATACAGCTGCTTTGAATGAGAGTCCTCTGAGTCCATCCACTGATAACAGTAGAAAACTTGCCTCAGATCAAAGAACAAAGAAAATCACTTCCCAGTAGCTGAGAAAGGATAGTAATTTTACCAAGTGTGTATTGCTTAATTACATTGCTGAGAAAAACTAAAGATTGGTGTTGTCAGTCTGACACAAACGTTTAGATAATTATTCCAAACTAGTATCATGCCTCATTTTTCCACTAAAATATTTTTTATAATATGTATTTTACAGAGATAAAACAATAGTGGCTAAACCCAAGAGTAACATATTAATAATGACCTTTTTTTTAAAAGCTGGTGCTCACACTCTTTCAACTTAAAACACAGCATAGCCTGAGGGTATTTAGAAAAGACTGTTCACTTGTGCAAGTCAAACTCTTGATTTAACACTGAGCTCGGCACTTCTGGTTCCACCAAACTAGCGCAAAATGACACCACAAATTTAGGATCAAATTTCTCATCACTGCTTAGAACAATGGAGAGAGGCTGCCGCTGAAATTCATATGGATGGCGGCAGTTGCACCTGTCGACCCTGCAGATGAGAAAGATGAAGGGTCCAGGAGGAATTCAGTCAGGTCTTTGGCCAGAAGAGAAGCAGCTCTCCTGGAGCTCAGGGAAAAGATTATCTGCAGGGAATTCAAATACAAATTAACTCTCTGAACTTCCCTATTAAAGAAAGGACATTCTTTGCTTTTATTAGCCAGCTACGTGTTATTCCAGATTACCTTTGAAAATACATATTTAACAAATTTGTTAGAGAGACAAAGGCTAGGTATAACATGATTAAACCTCTCCCTACAGAAGGGGAAGGATAAAAAGAGACAACCCACTGAAAGATTTTTGTCTAAGACTGTAAATTTCCTTTCGTCAGAATAACCTGTAGGGCAGATATAATATTAATGTAAAAATCTTTTGAAATACTGGAGAGGATGGCAGCATATCAACAAAACCATTCTCAAAGAGCAACTAATTGCCTCAGGCCAAATTCTTGTATTCGCAAGCTAAGAAAATCAGTGATTTAACTCTTTCATAGCACATTGGCTCAACTGCATGCTCAAGAGCATCAGACTACCTGTTTATTTCCTGCCCCCTATTTTCAAGGTACAAAGGAGTATGTCAAGACTCTTTTTTTCCTTACTTGATTTTTTGGAAGAAAAGAGCCTTGGCCATCTCATAGCAGATATGTAGCTGAGGATACAAGGGAGATGAAGTCAGAAGTTTTAAAGAGAGTGGGGAAAGAAAGCCCAACAAACAAACAAAAAATCTTTGACAATTCTAGAATCTACCAGCTTGAAAACAGTAGGTATGAATGTAGAAATTCTCTACCCCATATAACGAGATATTCAGACCCCACTACTCACTCTGTAGAAGCATTTGGCAGGGGGTAGGGAAGGGGCAGGAGAGGGTACCTGAAAGGACTTCAAGTAACTTAATCTGTAACTTCAGATATCCCACAAATCCATACAAATATGGATCAAATCAAACTAAAAGTAGAGCTGAAGCTCTGCAGACAGCACATCCAGGTGCCGTGGATTATCCACACCCCACAAGAGGGAACAGTTCCGGCCCAGGGTTGCTACAAAAAGCAGCAGCAACCCCGGCTTCAGGGGCAGCTCTTCAGCGGGAGCAGCTGCAGCTGCTTTTGTGCAGCTTCAGAGCTCAGGCTCACAGCCCTTGCCAGACTCTGCTTGGCTCCGCAATAATTCACCTCTGGAGCCTCAACAATCTCTTTGCATAAGTGCCAGAGGACACAGGACCAGCACTCCCAGTTTTTGCTCCCGGGATCGGCTCAGGCATATTAGCCTCACATGGAAGTCCTCTGGATGTGCTGAACCCCAGCAAAATCCATGCAGGTCTCAGCTCTCTGTGGGATCCCAGAGGTCTGTGGAATTATTAATGCAGCCCCAAAAATGCAGAAACAACTGATTTGACTACACCGTGGCCCCAGCCAGCTGAACAAAACAGTGCTCAGGAGTGGCACAAAGGCAGAGCCCAGTGACTTGGCAAGGGCCCACCTGAAGGTGGATGTGTTGGCTCTGCCAACCCATGCCATGGGCTGAAGGAACATCACTGCTGAGCCTAGCCTGTGCACAACATCCCCCCACCCCTGGCCTGCATCACACCAGATTTTGCACTAATCGGTACTGTGGCAGAGATTTGTCATCTCACACAAACACGGATTTTGGAATATCATCCCAAAATCTTCTCCTAGTATGTGGGAACCTCTCAACTTCCAAGTGACAATGAAGCACAGCCAGGTTGTTTCCTTGTTGTGCGTGTGACTGCATGGCTGTTCACTTCAGCACAGGTTTGCCCATCTGTTGTCTGAAAGGGCATCAGGCGAGCAGGAAAACAGCAAATCATGCCCGCCCTCCCCACAGCCTTCATTTTGCGAAAATAAAGCCATCCAGCTATTTAACTCTCTTTTTGCATTAAAGGTATTCAGTGTGTCTCCAGACCACCACAAAATTTACCTTTTATGACTGTAGGTGGTTATAGGTGCATGAGGTTACAGAGGAGAACCTACCAGGGTTTTGATGCATTAACCTTTTTCATACAGCTGGGTATCTCAGAATTACTTCTGATATACCCTGGGATTGCATTTGCATTTTCATGAGTGGTTCAATTTTTGTGTGATTAGCTAGCATGGTAGAGCCCTTTTCCCCGCCACTTAATTCTGGCAGACAATCTGTTTGTTCATAGCTAAAATGTTGCTGGCAACTCCTGCGTGTGTGATCTTGCACTCTGAACAATTTAATTTTGTCTCATACTACTCCAGGCCTCAGGAACATCTAGGTCTTACTGCATTAAAATCTTAGCTTCCACCGTATCGGTTTGGTCTCTCAGCTTTGTGTCGTCAGTGAGATTTCATCAGTGCTCCTACTTTCCTGTGGTAAGTTCATTAGCGTAAACACTAAGCCAAGTAGGTCCCAACAGACTGGAGGCAGATGTTAGCAACCAGAGCATCTACTGCAGGTTCTGTGAAAGTTTACAGTCTGCTGGAGAAGAGAGGAATAAGCATGTCAGTGAAACAACGTGCTGCTACTGAGAGGGAACCCTAGAAGCCTGCCTGATCTGCAAGGAAAGAAATGCATCTTCTTCACTGTGTGTCACTGTAAGCCAGTGTACTTACCTTGCATGCAAAAACTGTTGGTAAAGCATGCAACACCAAGAATCCAGGACTAAAAGTAGGGGCAAATAAACAAAATTGTTGACAGACAGTAGAGAGCGACTGAAAATTTTCTGCAAAGCCTCCTTGTATCAAAAGGAGATTCCCATTAACATAAATAAGCTTTTAATCAGTAGAAGTTATGAATGTAACAGTAAAATTCAACTTCAAACAATCCCTATTAATTTGCTCTTGGGAGAAAGTTTAAAACCCTTTTGGGGTTTTAAAATTCAGGGAAAGCAAGCTGGAAGGTAAGGCCAATGAAAAGCACTGCAGGTGATAACAGACAGCAAAGATACACCAACACAAACCATTGGAAAGGGTGAAAGTAGCACTTCCATGAAGTCAGCACAGAAAGACTCACACAGTGACGCTTCAGCAATTTATTACTTTCTGTAAATCATATTCTTAGGGGAATATAGAAAGTTTTCAGAGGAAAATAATAAAAATAATAGGAACTGAAAGGAGGAGGAAAAAAAAGATCAGAAGTCTTTGTGGATTAACTCAGAAGTATCTGCAGAGAAGAGCAATTCAGAAGACATGACAGCTACCGTTTATTTAGATCCTTCAGAAATTTGAAGACAGTGACATCACAAAACTAAACTCCTCCCGGTTTCCCAAAAACATACGCCAAAATGAAATCGTCAAGAAATATACAGTAGTTTCCTGGAAGCATGAGATAAGCCCTCATCCTCAGTTACTGAATTTTCAACAAAACTGAACAAAACATTAGAAGAATGTATTTTATATCTCACTATTCCTATTATTTAGACAAGACCCTGAGGTAGCCCCGGAAGTCTGTGCTGTAATTAACTGCTCTTCAGCTAGCAAGTGCATGCATAATGAAAGGTCTAATGAGCATACGGTAGATTCTATCTACATACGCTGACATAATGGTGAATAAATAGTAAAAATATAAGCACGTAGAAAAACAGGTAAGTTTAATTCTTAAGGAATCATTGCAATAATCTTATCTTGCAAATTGTTAGTGACTGTTTTTCAGTAGGTTCCACCCCATCTAGTCTGAAAAAGCAGCATGGACTGATGGACCAAAACCCTCAGCTCAGTTCTACTCATGCTGAGCATCTGAATCTTACCCTTAAAGTGAATCAGAAGCAAAGAAAAAACCCCAAAAGACTCCAACTAGCGTGGCCAAGCAGAACTCTCTAATAATATACAATAAACTACCACATCCAGAGCACATTTATTAATCTGTCTTCACCTTCTAGTTGCCTGACCAGTGAAGTTATGCTTTTTAATACTACAAATAGCTTCTTTCCCACAAGCTTTCTGTTTTCAGGCCTGTGTCCAAGAACTCTGTAGGACCACTAAACTGAAGGACAAAGGCTTAGAAGCCTGTTTCTAATTTAAACCAGTGCTAACAGCACAGAGACGAATACAACCAAATTCAGCCACCATGCCCAGATGATTACATTTTCGGTTACAGTGGAATTAAAACGCGGCTGCAGATCTGCTATCTCTCACTCTGAGCTACGTGTTGATGCCTGCTGAACCTGACAAAGACATGCACTGTCGCTACTGAGTGCTGGTGCAATGCAAACCAAGGAGTCGCAAAAAGCAGTTGAGATACTTGCCTCGGTTTGCAATGATTTTACAGCTTTGCCTTGTGATCTCTTAATAGATCTTTGGTTATTAAGTTTATATGACTTGCTAAGTAAACCACAGTTAAAACCCTGGTTTTGCATGTACCAGGTGACATCAAGAATCTAGGTATTAACAACAGATACCGTTTGCCTTCAAATAATTAATTTTTAATATTAAACTTCAGCTTTTTGTTAAAAGAAAGGACTCAAAAAGGAGTACTGGACACAAACAAGCTCAATAAGACTGTATCTAAATGCTTCCTACTTAAATAATAAAATCCTGACTTCAGCAAGAATCAGTGATAAAACCTCCCAAGTACCAATTTGTTTTTCTGACAGTATCTAGGGTTTTAATAATATGCACTATGCCTGAATGAGAGCAAGCAGCCCAATAATAATGGTACAGACTGGGTCTCCATTTGTCCTCAGGTACATGAGCACCTTCAATAACCATCAGATAGTGATGAAAACACTGATCCGAGGTGGTTACTGAATTTTGCACTCTCAGTAGATGGGATATACTGTCAACAGAGTAAATTTTTCCACTGTGTGCTTCAAGATTGCCCCATTCTGTGAAGCTAGAACTATAGCACAGTTAAACTAACAGAAGAAAAAGTACTGGAAACTAATAAAGCACAGTCTAAAAAGAAACAAACTTAGGAATGAACTGAATGTTTTTCATTAATTCTTTCACATATGGTTTTTATTGCTGTCCAAAAACGTCTAAGTGTCTTTTATTACTTTATAATAAGTGATTCATATATGGAGCTGCTATCACTGAAAACCAACTCAAACATGGAATCTCAGTGAAAAAAATTACCTTTAATCTTAAAATAAGCCAGGTCTTTAACTTCTGGGTATAAAAATATGAATGTTTTAGGACTAATACTTCAGAAATGGCTCTGCTGATGTGAAAAGCAAGATGTTTTTTATAGGCAATTATAAACACCTGCTGGTAAAGAATTTAAAAGAATAACTTCAGCTGTGTCCTTTTAAGGCTGCAGTAAGCACCTGCTCACTTCACCCATAGCTTTATTGGATTTTCATGGAATTTTAATACCTCCTTAGTACGGGATTTCATTGTAAAAAGGTTGTCCTGGTTTACAAGGATAAACAAATGATCAAAAATAACCTAAAAAACCTGAACCCAAAAATCTCTTCAGCAAACTCATGGAAGTGTGTGCAATACCTTCCTCCCGGGATTGGCCTTACCAAAACATTCCTGTCTGTATTACCTCTGCGTCAGCTACACCCAGATGCATAAGGCTCAGGACTAACCTTAACGTGGAGTAGATGCAACTCAACCCAAGTGGGAGAGATACAGGCACTGAGGGAATAAACCCAGGTACTGAGACAGAAGGTACGTGACGAACGCCAGTAACACGCACGGCCTTGGCACGGTGCTAAAGGAAACTCAAGTGCCTGCCTGCAAGGCAGCTCCAGGCTGTGGCTCCCCACACCGCTGCTGCCGGCAGGAGAGCATTGCCTAGGTCTTGCTGATACCTACACACATGCTTTCTGGGGGATTTCCAGCCAAATTCAATTCAGACATAGAGGCTGATGGCCTTTCACTGCTGAAGCTCATCTAAGATTCTCACTCACTCCCCAAGTCTTTCACTTTTATAGCCAATACGTAATACCAACAGAAATCGCAGTGAACATGCACAGATGGTCACAACACAGATAACACTGCAGTAACATCTGCTGCTAGAAAAATAAGATTCCAAGAACTAAATGCACAAAAACATATTTCTCTACGTTTTCTGGTACTGTACTATAGTGACATGTTTCAAAGCAGGTTCTTTATTAGCTGAATCCAAAAAACCTTTCATGCTGCTGGGTTCCAGAAGAGGAAGGTTCCACAAAAACAGCATGAGCAAAGGCTACCCTGCATCCCACCCTGCCCAGCTGCATGGGATTGACCGGCAGGAACCATGCTAACTGTCTGTGCAACTCTTCAGCCTTCTGACTGGTTGGGTCAAGGTGCCAACTGGAAATTGGTTTGTTTATGCAGCAACTATCCAAGTACACAATCTAAAGTGACCTGCCCTGAACAGGATGTTGCATTACAGAGAACTGGCTGAACTTATACTGGTAAGGATGAGGATCCCTCTGCAACCACATTAACTAACAGGTGGTTACTTCTGTGGCAGTAAACACAACACAAAACCTAACACAGCCTGACGCGCACGCACACACACTCTAAAAGCTATCAAAAATACACTCATTTGTCCATATGAAAAAAAAAAATCTTTGGAGGCCGAATCCTGCTAATTGCAACTTCATCCATGCTAAAGGCAGAATGATCTTTTGTCTCTATAACGTGAGTGAATGCATTTCCTATGACAAGACTTTCCTTCTTCTATATACATGGGACCACTGTTATCTGCATCGTATTCCTCTTTCCTTCCAGCTGGGCTGAGAACAGACTATGGCATGACCCGCATGGAAGGTACCCATTCATCATTCAGTGAAAGCTCACATCATCAGCAGAGTAACACAAAGAGAGCAGGGTACACACCAAGGCCCCGCACGTTATAGGTACCCGGATGAGAGCGCTGCAGGACGGCCCATTCTTGGCAGAACACACAGAATTGCAGAAGCCCGTTATAAGGGAAGAATTAGTACTGAAGGTATTTTTAGCTGTATGCAACTTGGTTCCGTGAAAAGTTGTGTTTTGTAGGAAGTGTATTTTTAATACAACTGTTTTGTTTAATTCTTGCAAAGCTAAACTGCAGCTGGTCTGGATGCTGCTGATTAGTTTTCTTTTGACAGTAAACACTGCTGCACATCTGTACTGCTCCACATTGATGTTAAGCAATCTGGTATAAAGAAACATTTCTTCTTTGTTCCTGATACTTGGGCCCTCTTTCACCCCTATTGTCTTCAAAGGATGTTTTTGGTAAGAATCAATTCAGAATATTTTAAAATCTGTAATTTCTCTATGAATAAAAAAAAGATAAAACAATTGGATCCAAGTCGATTTTGCTTTCATTACAATAATTCATATATTAACTTCCAGATAATGTGAGTGTTTCTTTGTGAAAGAAAATTAGGAAGACATCAAAAGTAATCAAACTGTGCATACTGTAATCTTGCTTACAGCGCAGAATTTGGAAACTGCAGTTTTGTTAATTAGCAGGAAAAAAAGCATAAGACAGAACCTCTGCACATAGATACATGTTGTGTGTAGCATGCGCTTGCGTTACATGCTTTAGTTTTAAACTGCATGCTTCAGGAGTTTGCAGGACATCAAAGCAGAGTAGTTTTGTGACACAAGAAGTGTATTTCTTTTGTTGTCACGTCCCACCACGTTCAGACGGCTCCTTTTCCTGTCTGAACCAGCCAGCAGCAGCAGGTAGCCACAGAACACAAGATTCATTGGTGCAAAGACATACACTTTAGAAGAGACTCATTTTTCATTTTAGGAGACTTTTATCAAAACCTTCAGTCTCTGTTCTTGTCTAATCAGTGTGTCAATGTTGTAATACTGGCAAGACAGAAAGCTGAGATAAAACAAATCTTTTAGTTGGCAGTTCTTAATACTCTGATATCTCAGGCAACAATGCAAGACTTCTAGAACCTTATTTGAACACACACTCCTCTCTGAGGAAACTGTGTGTGCAGTATTTTATTTTAGACTACCCCCAAATAATCCCCACATACATTGCAATGTGCATATGCATATATATTTCCATAATAAAAGAGTTGAATAATAAGTTTTTAAGAGATCATGCACTGATGCTCTTTGATGGTGAAAAGCCAAATAAAAGATCCGTGAGAGTGCTAAATTAGAAAGCAACCAAAGGGCATAGCTTAATTCTTACCTTGGCTGTTTTTTTCACGAGTTGACATTTTTGCTGGTTATGGGACAGAAATAAAATATCTTAAAACTATTTCTAAAGTCTCACTCACACCTGCTTGGATGAAGACTGGTACATAGGTCAAAGCTTTAGATTTTTTTTTTCATATCCTCTCTCTATTTATGAACATACATAGAGAGAAAATAATCAAAAAAGGTTTTTTGTTTCACAAAAGTAAAATGAAACCTCCCACCACCCACCAGAAACTTCTGTCCTTCCTAAAGCCCCAGTTTGATGAGGCATTTCTCCATCATTTCAAAGATCCTTATACAGGTCTTTTTGGCCAGATGACTTATTGGAGTACTTATTACTGCTATTTTAGCTCTAGATCCCGGTTTTGTAAGTGCACGTCCCAGTGTATTTATTTACAGGAAATAATATTCAGTCAAAAGCAAATCTTTTCAACTTCATCCAGTATTTAAAAATAAACACTTTTATTTACCTTGGCTGACGATGACATCTTTGTGCCTGGGGAAAAATTCAAAATAATATCCTTAATAATATGTGAAATGCTTATCAAACCAATACCATCTACTTCTCACACATTATTGCATTTGGCAATCTCATCAGATTTTGCATACAGTGTAACTGTAGTACAGGATGCTAAATAACTAATCTTGGTCCCTGTAGTGCATTTTTACCCATATATTATTTTACGCAGTTCACTGTATCTTTTGAGTAACTTAAAAGTCTTTGGCCCTATGGCAAGGGTTCCTAAGGATTACTGTGATAACAACAAAAAGCTTTTAAAAATAAATCACGGAGAGTATATTCCTTGTGCATGGAAAATTCCATTTTGAGAGAGCAAACTTGCAATAACCTAATGTTTTAAGCTGCCAAACACCCTGAGGCCTGCATGCAAAGCATTTAACACCTGTCAAAATAAGCTGTCAGCACACAACAACACAATTTTTTCTAGGAATTAACCCTGTTGGACACATGGATTAAATGTAAGCAAGTTGCAGTTTCATTTAAACTGGATCTATGCAGCATTACTGGATATACCACACTTCAAAGGAGTGCAGTCGGGATGTCTCTCTTTACCAGAACCGCGAGTAAACTACTCACAAAAAAACCACCACCCAATCCTTCTTTTGTGAAGAGGGAAAAAATACTGACTTCCAGCATCAGAATAACACTCCTTGATGGGAGAATGTATTGCATAAAACTGCCTCTTGAATTCATTTGAAATTCAGCAGGAAGGTATGAGTGGCATCCAGTATTTTTAGCTGGATGGAGGTCAGACTTTTCTAACAGTGACAAAGGGTCAGGCACATGCATGAGGAAAGTCATCTCTGGCTATTGGTAGAATCACCCTACAACACACTGCCAAATAAAAAATTAAAACTGGATTCCCAGTCTTGCCTGGAAAACACTGAATGATGGGCTGCCGTGGGAACCCTCTTACTTCTTACGGCTTTATCGGGCTGATTTACAGCTCAGTGCTGGCTTAAAGACTGAGCTTACTAAACAAAGTTCATATCCTGGGCTGGTAGCGCAAAGCATATGTAAAACATTTCTGTCCTGGGGCCCACATTAGGGGCCGAATGCTATTCCCCTGCATAAGACTCAAGTAACGTCAGGGAGATTAGGCCAACGTTTCTTAATTGGAAAGGAGAAATGCAGTGGAACAATATGCCTTTGCACAATACCAACCCATTCTTTTATAAACTGGGCACACGGGATGTGCATAAGAAATGAATATTAATGTGCGCTCTTGACTGCAAATACTGCTTTTATTATAAATCTAAGCATAAGAACAAGGCACACAAAGAATGCAATACCCAGTCTTTAGACCATCATCTGATTGAAATTGGTTATGTCTGAAGTTTTATTTTTTGTCAATATTTTAAGATACAACAGCTTCAAGTTGTGAACTGACAACTTTCTCTAACAAGAATTAATTCTAATCTTTTCTTGTCTGATCTTCTGTTAGATACATGATTTTTCTTCATTAGAGACTGCAGAAGGGAGGTATTTGAAGCATTTAATAAGCAAAATCACAGGAAAATTAAGCAAGATACCTCTGTTTTGACCATGCCTGAACCAATACATAAAATGTCAATAAAATTTATTTTTTATTATTAGCAAATTTGAAGTATATACCACGTTGTGAAGGATTTTTAGTCGCATAACTGAAGACAAGAAATGAAACTTGGTAAGTAGAAATCAAGGCAGAGGGATTTTCATTCCAAAATATTATCTAGCAGTACCCTGGCTATAATCTATATTGCCAAAGGGCTTTTAAATTCCAACAGTGAAAACCAATTATAAAAGGAAAATAAATACTTGCAAAATATGTAACCCATAATTCCTCACATTCAGCACTTCACTGCTCTGCAGACCTCTTCAGGCTAAGCATAAAGCTTTTATTGAATGTGCTGATATACACACCCAAGATTAATTTAAGATGCTTTTGTTCTTCCCATTCCTAGGAATGCACTTGCACCACTCTTGACTCTAAGAATGTATTTGATGGTCTTATACGCAAGATAAGGAGAGCACTACAGACACGATCATAAAAAGGCTGGCAATTACCTTGAAGCATCTGAAGAGTTTTATTTGTCATAGTGGGAGGGGTTTTTTAGTTAGTTTTGCCTTGGAACAGTTAATGGCTATTTGAATGAAGATTAATGAGCAGATGTATGAAATCTGCAGATGACATCAAGCAGGGAGAAGCTGCCAGCACATTGAGGGGATCTTGGCAAATAGGAGAGGGGTCAGTCAAAAAGTCAACACAACAATTTCACAAATACAGCAGAATTCCAACAAAGTTGAAAAAAAAAGAAACTAAGTGTGTGAATACCAAGTGGGAAGTTCAACTGGCAGAGAGTACTGAGGACAAGTGGGTCAAAATAGGGGTCAACAATGTGGAGCTTCAGCAAAAAGCAAACCCTTGTCCCTGCACGGACTGGAGTAGAAGTAACGACTCTGTGCTGTTCATCACCAGTGAGGCCTCTGCTGGAGACCACAAACTGAGAAAACCTGCTGCTGAAAAAGAGCAGGGGAGGAATGATGGGCTACAGCACCTCACTCACTCAAAGTGAAGCTGAAAAGATCCTTGCCTATTATCTAGCACCTGCAATCATGAACCTGTTAAACTGTTAATTTGAGAGGCCTACCCAAAATCATACAAGTAGATTCTTATTATTAGAGTCTACTTTAGAAACACATGTACCCATGTCAAATACAGTAAATTAACTTCAAGGAAATATACCTGCATTTTCAAATCCGTTTTAATTAGGAAAAAAAACCTGGTTAGAAGCTTCACAACAGTGCTAATAAGCCATTAATCTTAACTCATAGTTCATAATTCTGCTAACCCAAATGGGCAAAATTAAGAGGTAGTTACACTCAAATCCTGCATTCACATTTTATAATAACGTTAAGATTTCACAGGCACCTGGTGCACCACGTTGCCAGGTTATGCAAGTAATTACTCCTAGTAAATACAAAGATGCAACTGATCTTACCATATACATAAGTAAGTTCACTAAAATTATGCAATTTCACAACATTTTGGCTCTAAAGTTCACTTGCTTTTATATACCCAACCAATACATACTTGTCTGCATTCTTTGCCACTTTTGATATTAATTTAGATGTTGATGCTACTCTCAGCAGCTTGTTACGACTGTCATCTGAGCTTTCCCAAGCACTGTGAGGTTTTTCAGCAGTCAAGGATTTCTTTATGCTAGAAGAAATAAAAATATATTTTAAAATGACAAGATAATAAGATAACAATAACTGGAACGGGTATGCAACTGACAGATCAAGCAGTAGGAGACAAAAGCAGAGCTAGGTCTTCCTTCAAGCTGAAGCATGAAACAGGAAAAAAAGATTAGTCAGAGAGTTCTAACTGGATGAATGAAAACAATTGAGCAAGACAGTTGCCAAATGTTTTATCCGTTATTTCCATTTCCAAATGCTTTAACATAGACTTGAACAAAATAACTCTATACTTCATTACTGTACTGCTAATGAATACAAAAGTGGGAAAAAAAATGAGGCTGCAGTATATTTGCCTTAAAGAACAAATTAAGTTAAAAAAAATCACGTAAGAAGGCAACAAAGAAAAGTAGATTTTTATTCCCCAATTAACTGTTCACCAGCTTTAACACAGCGATTTCTGAGGCAGAACAGTTCTGTCAGATTACGGTTTCATATGGCTGTTTTGCCGATAGCACATTCTAAACCACATTAATGGATTTAATCTTTTTGAAACAAATGTCTGCAAACTTCTTCTGTGAACAAGGCAAGCGAGGTTTGGCCCAATACAACAGGTGATTAAATCCATGAATTCTGATACAATTTTTCCGCAATCTTATCGTAGCCAATTTACACTAATGGGAACCTGCAAGTATAGCAGTCACTAGGTCATTAATTTCACACACATCCTAATGATGGGAAACACGTTCAAAGTGATCTAGCCCAAATGATTCTTCCACTGGCTGATTCAGATTCTGCATGTGCACTGCTACCAGTAGCATACTTCATCCCGTCAGAAACGCTTTTTGCAAGAGTAAGTCCCGAACAGCAACCTTAGAAATGGCAAGCTCCTGCCACAGCACCTCAAGAGGCTGAAAGGTCCTGCGACAAACAAGTTAATCAAATCAAGTGAAACCATTAGGAGACTAAAAATGCATTTTTTTTTTCCCCCCTCACACTGCAAAAGATTAGTAAGCAAGACTTCAGACAAACATCTTCACAGTGAGATACCAGGCAGCAGAACAACAGGCCGCAAGTTCAGCTTCAGGCAACTTAAGAGTTTGTGCAAGACATGGAGACAGAGCCTTTATGGAGAGTTATAACATGCATCAGTCAAGGGAAAGTTTAAATGTTTATTAGAGCTGTGAATTCAAGCAGTGCAAGACAACATAATCTTGTGAACTACAGTAAAATTCAGAAGAATAATTTTCATTTATTTAAGAACTTGTTGCAGTCTCCTAAATGCCAAACAGTAAAAGAAAAATTTTACATCTTCCAAAACAATAAGGTGTCAATGAAGAAAAAAAAAAAAAAAAAAGGAAAAGAAACCACATCGAGTGATCTGCAGTTTTGAAACTCAGAAGTAATCACCCAACATATCCTTGACTTTGAAAAGCCATTAAAAAATAAAAAAGGACCATTTTTTCTGTGTCTAATTCCCACTAAAATGAGTGGGACTTAGAGGCAACCCTTCTATGTTCACTCAAACCAGGCAGCTCCATGATTTGAGTGTAAAATCAGAACTTCACTCATGGAAAGAATCAGAATAAGAGTGAAGTGAACCACCCTCTAAACTTGCAGGATTTGAGAAAAAAAAAATCCAAAATGCAGTCACTTTGTATAATAACTTTGAAAGAAAAACTCCTGAAGAGTTGCAATGATACTAGTATTTGACAAATGCTGTTATAAGATGCAACAAATAGCCATGTGCAAAATACACTCCACAATTTAGCTATGACAGACAAAACCTATGAAGTGTATTTTGAGAAGGATCAAGTCAGAGTCATTACTGAATATTTTAGAGTAATGACTGATTAGAGGTAATCTGCTACATGAGGATTTCAATCACAGAGAACAAAAAAAAAATCTTGTAATCTTAAAAATTTACTTAAAGAAAATCTGCATTTTTACATTATTTGCTCTGTTGCAATGCATGTGGAATGCCTCTTCTCTAGCACAAAAAATATCAAACATTTGTTAACTTGATCACCAGATTGGAACTATTTCACATGACTTGTTGTCAAATATGAACTGAGTATCATTACAATCATTTTCTAGTTCTGTACTGTGTTACTGTGAAAACCTTTTAGCTGGAGCAGAACTCTTGCTTTCTTGAGTTTGCCTGTGTGTTTGGAGAGCCTGTGAGGAGGGCTGGGGAGTAGGTGATGCTTGAGTTTGTGGACTTTGATCATTAGAATGAGATTCCTCTTTTTTTTCTTTCTGTCCTGGAGGTTTTTCCTTCTTTTTTTCTGTACCGCTGTAAAATAAAGTATAACACAGGGGGGAAAAAAACAAGAGAACAAGCAAATAAATTAAAAAAAGTGGGAGAAAACGCTCTCTGTGAAAAGATGGGAGAAGCATGTAACAACTTACTCTATATAATCACTGAAAGAACACTTTGATTATTTACTCACTCTCCTCAGGTTAGCGTTTTGCTGAAATAAGATTTATTCACAAGCTCCAAAAATAAAAAATGTGAGGGAGGCATGGAAGATTATTTGCTTATTCTTACTGTGTAGTTGTACAAAGTTTACTCTGATTTTACTGAAATGCTGTTGCTGCTCCCTGAGATCTCCCTGGCTGCACCAGAGTTCAGTGGAAATCATCCCTGACAACTCAGCGCTGCTTTGATCTGTAGTTGACTAACATCGAACTCTCTTTGGCACTTCTTTAATGCTTTGAGTAAACAACAGCAAAGAATACATCTTTGTGTTCATGGTGCTGCATTTAGTAGGTTAACATTTGAAACAGCTTCGAATACATGTCATTAACAACCTCGAATTCATTAGGAACTTAACCAAAGGTCCAATAGGTAAACAGAAGATTAATTAAAAGGCTCTTCTATAAAACAGTATGCTTTGCAATATCCTGAATCACACAAACAATAGCAGGACCTGAAAGAGAGGAGTATTCTGAAATACACGGCCTATTTCTTTTTTAAGATGAAAACCCTAGCAATCTTCCAAGATAAATTTCTTAGTGAACAAATAAAGCAAGATGCAAACATCAGCTAAAAAGGAAAAAATATTTTTCTCTTAGGTTCAACGTAACCTGAAAAGTGAAAAAGAAATAGTATCTTTCTGAAGGGGAGAATTCAGATTTCTCTTATCTCACACCAGTCTCCCTCTCTTCCTCCCCAACCCTTGTATAATCTTAATTAATGTTTCCATTTACCTTTCTCCCCCCTAAAAAAACCAACACTAATATTCAAAATAAATTAATAAAAATGGGCCCCCAATTTCAATATTAACATTAAGACACTCTTTTTGTTTCATTTGTTAATTGAATTAAAATGTATCATCTACTACCAAGACAAAGCCTTCAACATTTATAGGAGTTCAACTTCTCTAAATGCTTCCAAAGAAGCATTGAAGAACAGGTCAAAACATGAAAAATAATATAAACCCGAAAATGCATTTATAAGGATCACTCAGAATTTTTTCTGTAAACCATGTTAACTACTTTAAATTGTCGATATAATCCATTAAAGTTATATTTTCCTTTCTGAAAAACAGATGAAAACAAAACTGAGAGAGCTTTCACATTTCTTGAGGGCATATATGTGATCATAGAGAACAAAGCTTGAAGAACTGTGGGGTTTTGGTTAATAATTCACAGCCAAAGGTCCTTAATTAACTAAAAGCATAAAAGCTACTATTATTTTTTAATCAAAAGACTTAGCTTGCATTGCTGGATGCAAAAGCACACTACGCAATTTTAATCTTTTCGCAGTCTGTGGCAAGAAACACAGTATAGCAAAATAAATTCTCAGAATCTCTCGTCACTGAAGAAAACAAGCGGGTGTCTGTTCCTCCTCCGACAGGTACACTCAACACACCCCTGCGTTCACCCTCCCATAAACACAGGATTTCTTACAACAAAGTCCATCTACTAGGACAGAGATTTTGGGGGTTTTTTTATGTTTGTTTTTTGGGTTTTTTTTGTTTAAAGAAATCTTTCAGGAAGACATGCTTCCAATTTTCCCTTTCCCTCTATTTGGGGATTTCAAAATACAGCCTAATAATAGTAAGAGATGAGGGAAGCAGTAGCAGAGAGCACACACAAACATAACGACTTCCATGACTCCAACTTGTGAGTGTACAAAGAGTGGTTGTACTTGGTGTGAACAATGGCTCACCTGGCACCATGTTCTGTGTCTGACAGTAGCATAAAACAGCTGGTTATCTGCAGTCCCTGTCACCACCCTTTTGGCAATATCCCGTTTACAGGGACACACCAGCAATCCTGCAGCTCACCTCTGCAATCTTCCAGTCTGCTCAGGTGAGTGCCACCTGCTGACAGCAGTATATCACCTAATTTAATAATTCGGTCTTATTTTTTCTGTGTTCTTACCCAAACTCATTTAGGTCATCTGAGGCATCTCCCAGAAACCACACATTCAGTGTGGGAATCTCTTCAGCGTCTTCACCGAGCTTGTCAGCTGTGGACAATCCATTTCACACCTTTGCTAATAGGTTCACCCCTTAACTTCTCTGTTGGGCCATGACAACCACTGGGCTACTCTGGTTTCTCTTTGGGCTGCAGCACAACGTACACCTTGGGTTCCAACACAGTGCCTTTATTCTACCGCCAGCTTGCAAGTGGGGTTCCTTTTTTACTGTCAGTTTAATTTGAAAGCAAATTACGTAGATACGTGCCAGTCTGGGTACTGAATATCTTTGTGCTGAATTCATTTGGTTTGCTCCCGTCTGCTAAAATCTTCAGCTTAATTGGATTATGACTGGCTATTAGACTGTGGCTCTCTCAGCAATACCTCTTCAACTAGGTCTTGTGCAACAACTGAAAACAAATCAAAACCAGCACCTTCTCTTGTGGGTTTCTCAAGACTAGTTGTTCTGGGAAGCAGTCATTCAGTGCATCCAAAAATTCTTTCCAAATCCCAACTCGATGAGGCATTGCTTCAGTCTACGTGTGAGTAGTTGAGAGCTATTAACATCTGTCCTAATTTTGCAGATTCTCTAATTTCACTTAGCACAATGTTTCATCCTTTGGACCAGCTACTGTGAAGGGTGGTCATTCTGAAACACAAAGACTATTCTTACCAGAAGCTGTTTTCAGGAGAATGTTTAGTCCTAAGGAAAACAATCAAACAGGTCTCTGCGGCAGTCATCTGCAGTACTAACTACAAACCTGTTCCCAAACTCTGGTGATACACAAGGTATGTGGCATGTTTTTTGTTCTCAAGTGTTTCAACATCCCTATCGCAAGTCAGTTTCAGACCATTGGGCTGAAATTTTGCCAACATGTACATGACTTCCTCTCTGTCAACGGAACATCATCTACCTGTTCATGCTACATTCCTGGGCTCTGTTTTTAGCGACAGCTGATGTTTTAGCATACCTTTGTTGAAACGAGATGTGCTGCTGCTGTGCAGCTACTGAGCCATCAGATCATCTCCATGTTCAGGTTGGTAGAACAAGGATTCAACAGTCCAAGAATTAAACTGCTTATTTGTAGAAGAAATTCCCAGGGATGGCAGGTATAGAGAGGCCAGTGCCCCAGACGTACAATATTAAGACTGCATGAAACACAGACACTAAACTTCGACAACAAGAACAGTTTGGACACAAGTAGTCCCTCTGTTATTTGTGACTAGCTGTATGGCTACACAGACTCAGAACATGAAAAGCTATAGGCAGGCTATGGTGTCTGTTTGGTAACTAAAGCGTAATTCTGCAACCACAGATGACCATGTCCACCTGCTGCTGCACCAGTTCAACCTTCAGCCTGAAGAAATACCTGGACAAGCTGGGGGGAAGCATCCCAAAAACAGCTGATATTCTCCTTTGGCCTCCCTCCTTTTCACCATGACAAGGGTGTTAGAAATAGACATTTACCCTAACTTTGTTAAGAACTGGGATCATTATTGACATTCACCTATGTTTCTACCAGGTTTCTATTTGGTCCTGAAGAGTTTTGCTGTTACCAAAAAAAAAACATATCCACAAAGACTGAGATTAGACTTTTTCCTTCACCTTTCTTAAGCTCCTAATTTTACAAAAAGGCAAGTCTGTATTTTCTTCCAAATTCCCAACAGATTTCATGGAAGAATGTATAAAGACAAGAGAATGACAGGAACAGCTGAAAAGATAACTGAACGTAGGCCTTCCTAACACAAGCCTTGAAGGGAGTCACATATCTTCAGCTGCACTGGAAACACCAAAACCTCCCCTGGAGTTATTTGGGGGCCTGGGGAGAGCTGCCCTCTGCATATTAAGGTTTTCCTCTTTTGGCCTATCCAAGTCTCCTTTTAAAGACCTTAACTCAGATGAAAGGGATGCGGGCCACTCCACTGTGCTCTTCTGTAGTCAAGTGTTGAGCAGCCAATGAATTAAGAAGGTGATTCAGCCCAAATGCAAGCTGAACACCAGAGGAACTGGACTGGCTCTCATCAAAGTGCCAAGAGTCATAGGGATAAGATTCATGGAAAAGTGCTAACTAAGAACTACCGTCCTGTAGGGATGTCTTTTGTGCCCGTGCCTGTCACACTAGCAGTTAAAGACAAAGTATCACTTTCTGATTTATTGTTGAAAAGTAAACATAAGGATTCAATAAAAAGAAAGATACGCAATGCTACACAGTGGGAAAGGGGAAAGAGCAAAGAGCAGGGCATTACCGTAGCTTTCCAAATTCCAAAGGGCACTAAAACTTCTGGTTTGTACTAACACATTTGCATGCAGCATTTTTATTCCCTTAAGTATATAACTTGGTTGTCTTGTATAGAAGCGCATTTACAGCCACACTAGAAGATAAAGCAGCCACTGGAGCTACCAGAGTACTCTACAGAGGCCAAGAATTTGTTCATGTAATTTACCAGGGTTATACATTAGAGTATTCTCTGTCCTGTGGCTATATCTGGCAGCCTGTTCTTCCCAACAAATAGGAATAGGTGCAAAATCCACTGATTAAAGAAGCCATGCAATCACTATCCAACAGACCCAAGGAAGAAAGTAGTTATACAAACGCTGTTTACTGTATGCAGCTGAAATGATTACATGGAGGAAAAATAGCTATTGTTTGGTGCTTAGCTCATTTAACTTACAAATACTCAAGCATTGTTATTTATACACACGAGATCTGATAGAGAGATTCTTCATAAAGCCTAAATAGCCATGTTTTGGGTTAAGATTTTCTACACAAAAATATAAACTTTTATCTTACACCATTCACTATTGTTTCACAGCTATTTTGCTATTGCCTACTATTTACACTCCAGACAATGAAGTCAGTTTTGTCCTTTCATTTCCTTTAAAAAAACACATAAAGATGCAGATGAATACCCGAAGGAAAAAATTTCCATATGTACTGGAAATACATTTGTCTGTTCTGTCCCTTAGTAAGAATGCATTTTGGACACCATACACTATAGAAATACTCTCTATTTATGAATTATTTCTAGAACCATGCTGTAAGCAGCTCAACAACATGGTAGATCTCCAAAGTTTATTTGTGACTTACCAGACTTCAGGAAGCTCTGCTGAGGTTCATGCAGAAGCAAAAATCAAACTCTTGCTCTGTTTGTTTTTTTCTTAAAAAAAGAAATTTCAATTTTAACAACAAGTCAGTACCTTTTTGCAGCAGATGAAAGAGTTTCTTTTCGGGCAACAGAAACAGATGAACCGTGGCTTGTTTTCCTGCTTCCCGCACTCCCATTAGTTATACAGGACATAGAGATAGCTTCTCGGAGGCTTGGCTGACCTAGAAAAAACCAACATATTGAAGAGCACAAAGTGTTACAGCTATATCCAAAGGTCGATCTGAAAAACCGAGAGCCCCGAGATGTGGAGCTGGTATCCCCATGGTAGCAGCCCCGGCATTCAGGACAATTACCTAGCCTGCAAACAGTGACACCCATTCATGAAAGCTTTAACCAAGGCAGCTGGAGATAGGAGGCCTGGGACACCAAGACAGGCAAGAATATGCTCTGATAGGGGTCAGCTTCTCTATTCCCATCCTGCCAGCAAATACTTCAATTCAGCGACACGCCACATCTCTCTCCATTTGTGATCCACAGGGAGAATTATACATTATGGCTAACTTTGGGAAGCCAGTTTGCTCCAGCAGCTGTGGGACAGCAGATCTGACTATTTCATATTATGGATGTTCAAAACCCCCACAGCTCAGACAACACCATATAAACTTTGTTGCTTTCAATCTGTTTGGTTTTTACTGAAGTTCAAAGAAGTTGTAGACAGAAACCCTCTCTGTACTGAAAGAAATCTTATGTTATTTAAGGGTTGTGATTCTAAGGATTAAAATAAATCAAGTTTTTCAGCTTGTTTTCAGCTGGCCCTTCCATCTCTGAGTATATGAACTATGGTTACTAAATTTCTGATATAGCAGAACATCTGCCACATCCACTGTACATGACAGACTCCCTCTGGGAAAGAATCAAGACTGTATATGTGAAGAAGGCTGTTGTCCGTCAGATGCCCACTTCACTCATTGCAGAAGTTTGAAACTATGCAGTGAATGTGGGAGGGGACTGCAAAGAAGACAGGGGGAGCGACGGCTCTTCTATTTAAAGAGCTGAACGCTAGCCTGGCAATCGCTCTCAGACCTGCCTCTGCCACAGACAGTCAGTGAAACACAAGGCATTTTATTCAAACCTGACATTTCACCCTTTCCCACTAATTCTGTCTCTCTCCTTTTTCGCCCGCCTGTCTTCTTTCTACAGTCTTATTCAGACAAGAGTTTTGCCCCCTCCTCCCTCCGCCTTCTAAACGTGTAGTTTTCCCCTCTGAAGTATTACATGCCCTGAAAAAACCTCCACTAGGCTTTTCTCACATTAAGCATCCAAAAATCAGCGGTGCCTTTTGACCCCATCTCTGTGCCACATTCCCATTTCACAAACAGCAAGTTGTTCCTGCATCTCATGGGGTCGTGATGTCCAGCCACTCTGACTTCAGCAAGAAGCATGAAGGACATGACTGACAGGAAAATAACAGGTCTGTGCTCATGGCGGGCTCGGAATAGTGCGAGACAGATAAGGCATGAGGCCACACGTTGAAGATAAAAGCGAGGAGTAAAATCGCAGTCAGGGAGAATCGACCGCTGTGCACACAGAGGGCAAACTCGCGCAGACGCATCGCTGGAACAATACTGGCATTTGGTCCGTTTGTCACATCGCGGTTCTATCAGGCAGGCCGAGGGGCAAACGAATTCTTATTTTAAATAAGCACTTTACACACGAGATACCCATCAAGGGAATATTAGATTTCAGAACTATTTGGATGAAGGCAGAAGTGGGCGGACCTGCGCTAACCATACACTGCTTCCAGCGCAGCACGCAGCATGGGAGCACATCTGAGATTCAGATCAGGAAAGGCAAAAGGACCATGCAGAATATCCCAGGCAGAAATGAGAATAAAGGAAATCTGAAGAAAGTAAAGACATGCTTAAATACAGAAACACTGCAAAGATCATTGTTCTTCCTAAATTCTGCATAAATCAACTTAGCGTGATTCCTTCCAACCGGTACTTTTTAGAGACTGTTTTATTTGCAACATACATGCTTGGAATACAGATTTTATTTTAAAAGCTAATAAACTGTACAAAACCACTAAAGCTCAAGAGATTTCTACCCTCCTGTGTAACTTAGGTGCAAGAACAAAAGCGCACGAGCTTAAAAAGCACTTCTAGTGTTAGAAGCCTATAAATTAGCTTCTTTTCTTTTCAGTGACAAAGTAAATCGTCGTCTCTGTGGAGATGCATAATATCAAGGCCTGTGAATCACTCTTGAACTGCGTATGACCTTAAAATCTCCGTCTGCTCATCGTAACAGATCAATGCCTCTCCAACCAGCACTAGCACAGCTTTCCAGAAACACGAACCGGGAGACACAATGGCAGTAATTCTCAGTACAGTGGGGAAAGCTTTCTGTGGAAAGCATAAAGCACAACAGTGCTACAGACAGGCTACAGGAACCTGATGATATGGGGAACAAACTGCTCGGTTTTCTCAAGCAAGGAGCATATTGCTATTTTGTGCGCTGACGACATCCAGAATAATTCCCCCTTCTAGGTACGAAAAGTGTTAGTTCCTGCTTACATCTAAGGACAAAAGAGATTACTAATAAAACTGTACAACGGCATATACTCCTGATAGGAATGTGTGCGGCTCCATGCAATGCTGAATGCAATAATAATAATAATAATGATCTGTAGGGGAGTTTTTGGGTTACTCGTTTTTTCAGTAAAGGTGATGTTGATGGTAGATCTGCAGAGCACTTCCTACTCTCAACAAGTGGCATGGAAAATTAAATTTGAGATAAAGATTTTTGAACCAAAGTAAAAACAATTTTTGTAAAAGCACTAACAGTCACACATAACCCAGATCTCCTAAATAATTCATTTCTTAAAAACTTGACTGAAATATTTGGACATAGACCTAAATACCAATTATCTGGGAAAAAGTGCATTTACACATTTTTTCATGTACCAAAAATATATCAGGCTTTCTTACGCTCCAGAACAAAATTTGGGTCATTCACATAGAATATAAAAGAACCCAACAAAAACAATGAAAAAAACCAGCCAACCAACCACCTCCAAACCTCAAACCCAACACCCCTAAGGAACAAACCCTCTTCCAGATTCTATCTTCCATTTTAAGGAGATATTCAAAAGTGACCTTTAGAATACCTATTTTTAAAAGGAAAAAAAATTAAAAATTCAAGTAATCATCTGCAATTATTTGTAAAGGAAATGTGTTGACATTTTAAGACATGAGAAAGAAAGGCAAGTTCATGGCCTGTGCACATCCCAGGCAGTGGAGCAGTGAAGCCTGGCTGCCCACAGCCACACAGCTGGGATCTTCCCAGTCGGGACAGAAGCCCAGGGAAACCGAACCACCAGTCCAAACCATGCAGCTCCCCTCACGACTTTTAACCAGAGCAACTCTAAAAAAAGATGTCAAAAATTAACAATGCTATAACCTCCTTCTTTGCAGAGACAGTCAAGCAGCTTCGTTTCAGAGACCTGGGAAATCGCAAAGCATCACGGGAAAACAGAGATTCCAGATCAATAGACTAAAACAATGGATGTCTCCTCGCACGCGGATTGCACATCTCTGCCAATATCATGTCATACGTCACCTGCCAGCATAAACAGTCTGAAATTTTTCAGACTGAATAGCACTCAGCTTTATCTGTTAGTTTGGAACAAAAGCCAGACATAAACTGAACGTGAAATGAAAGCCAGTGTATGGTGACCAGGATTAAAGCCAAATAGTTAGAGATCAAAGTGGTAAAAAATGTCTTTTATGGATAATGGATCCATCTCTGTTCTGATAGTTTTCATAGAATAGTATCTGTTGAGTTCAAAAGAAGCATTTCATTAACATCTGTCAAATGTACAAGTGTGTGAATGAAAGATAAGTAGGATTAAAAAAAAAAAGTACCACAATAAACCGAGAATCTATTTCAACTCTTTATCAGCCTTGATTAGCTAACTGGGGAAAAACTGAAGCTAAGCTCTAAAGGACAGTGGTAAGTTTTCAAACGTGTGTCCTGTGATAACACAATAGCTTTTCTTTCCAAACAAACATAGAAGGTACTAGAGCTGAGGATGAGTTAGTAATTCACTACTTTTTCCCCACAACTAAAGTTACAGTTTTTTATGTTAAAATATAGCTTATTACGTTATTAACTGTATTAACTGGAACAATGAATTGCTTCATATCTTTGTATTTGCTGATATAATTTCTTTCCACATCCTTCTTTTTCTTCTTCAGGTCATTCCAATTTAAAGCAAGTATCTGCTGCTACATTAACATAACTTCCCTGGACACTTGATTCAGTGGACTTAAAAAAAAGTTCAACAAATTACATGTTACAAAAAAAAAAAAAAAAAAATTACTTATACCGGGTTCTTTAAGTTTTGGGTTTTTTTTTTACAATAAGGTACACAATATCCAAGTCCTTCAACAACTTTAGGGTATTTCATTCTCAGCAAAATGTGAAATCTTTTTCTGTATTTCAAATATATGACATGCCTGGGCGTTTTATACAGCTAAAACTTCTGGCCTGAAGGACAGAAACCCAATTTAAAAGAAGCACAGTGTGTTCAACCACACTATTAGTCACCAGAGAACCCACACAGGTGAGCCGCAGAAAAACAGACTGAAATAGTTCTAAACGTAACAGAACTTGAGATTTTATCTGCACTTCCTTCCTAAAATAAAGATATCAAAAACGAGATAGAAGTTATGACAAATCCTAAACTTACTTCGAGAAGTTGTAATAATATGTACCAAAGTAACTAACTGTAGTCACTGCTCTGCTCATGTCAAGTCCCTTATGGAAGGCGTTGGCAAAGAAATAGCTTGGGAGCACTAAAACTTTTTTCAAAAAGAGTACTGTATTCTGAAGGGTAGGGAAAAATTTCTTCAGCATTTTGTTTTATTCAACTACTTCACTTACTATGTAAGAGTCAAATTCTGATTGAGACTTCTTAAGTAGCAAAAATGTTCTCTTCTATCACATGAACAAACGTTACAGGCCAGGGCAAGACACTAGTTCTCAAATGATGACCAATATAAATGAGGAAAAAATAATTCAGTTGACTATCCGTTATACTTCATCTTATTTAATAATCCGATTTTAAGACAGAATTAAGCTTTGTCTAACTTTATTATTCTTACAACAATTATATCTAGCTGAAAAAAATTCAGATGCTTTTTATACTTTTTTTTTATTGAAGCCAAATTTCAACCGACAACCAGCTATTAAACGTCCATTATTTGTAATTTCCTATTAAAAGGAAAAGACCTATCTGAACAGAGGCATGTTAATACGCAACAGTTTGAGAATGTATAGCTAATGCATAAACATCTTGAGATGCAAGTGAATCTCTCCCAGTATTTAGACAAATTAACTTCAACGTTAAGAATAATTATATATTTATTTAGAGATTTCCTACAAATTTTTTATAGCTAGTGACTCACTGTCAACGCACGTTTCTAACTATAACTGATCCTTTCAGAGACATAAAAGTAGTTTTTTCAGGTGTTATGCTCTTAAGAGTTTATGGGAGCCATGTCCCTGTTCTGATGTTTGGCTCTTTGGGTAGACATTTTAAAACCTATCACCCAGCGAAACTGAAGACTTCTTTGGCGTGGGATAGCCAATTGCTTATTCAATCCACACATCCCTTTTCCTCTCCCCTCCCTATCATCTTATTATTTTGCTATACTTTTCCAGAGGCACAATCTACTTCCTCAACCAATTGCTAAACGATCTATATCCAAGCAGAGGAAATAAAATTTTAACTACGGTGGTGTGAAACAATTTGATATACTCTAACAAACAGTGATGAAAGGGCTACTCAAGTGTTATAAACAAGCCAGGTTTTATTTGAAAAAGTTAGTGGCACCATTTAACTCTTACAATATTTCAAATCTTAGTTAAGAAGCATGATGGGGAATAGGAAACTACCGCTCAGGAGAATTTGCCCACACTGCCTAAAAAAACCCCACACAAATGCCCAAAACATAACCAAAAATTTAAGAAGCATATGGAAAAATAATAAAGATGCTGTGAGGAAAATTAACTCTATCACAACTAAAACCAGCACATACCACAACTGAAAAACACTCTACAATGCTCTTCATATCTTTTTCAATGAACAAGACTGTCGGATTGCAGAAGTTAAAAAACTTGTACTTTCTTCTTCTCTTCTCTTTCCTTAAACTTAGTTCAGCTGATTAGTGACCCTTAGTTCATTAATGACCTCTGGATACAAATTCTTTGAATAAAGGGAAATATACGGAGACCATCAAGAATAGTTAAGTACAACACAAGTAAAAGGAGTAAAGAGGAGGAGAAGATAGGAAAAAAGTGGGAACGAAATGCAGAAAACCATAATTTTAATGCAGAAAGAACAGATGGCACTAAATCCAATACCTGGAAAACCCATTAAGATCTCAAGAGTATCGTTATTTGTTATGTGAGCATACAGCCTGCAGACTTCAATTGGACTATTCCCATGAGTAAAATGACACACGTACAAGCTTGCCAGGTTGGTCTTAATTGCATGGATAAGAGCCTGTATCCTACCTCTACCATAAGCATTTTCCTATCTACACTTCCATTTTCTGTTCCTTTAACATTTACTGATTAGACAACTTAAATATGTAACCTGTTATTAAGACAATTCTGCACAAAATGTGTTAAGATTAAACCCACAAATATGAGTCTACCTTACGCTTTCATGAATGAAGCTTGCTGAACACCTGAAGCCAAGTTTTGTTAATATAAACCAAAATGACTTAATGTTATTGAGATTAAACTGTTGCTGAGAGAAAGTAAAAAATACTTCTGAAGTGCTTTGCTTACATTAGTGCAATGAGATGGAATTTGATGTAAGATACTACTTGGGATTTTTCCTTTTGAACAGACATTGAAGAGTCACACTAATTCACACCAGAGATGGGAGCAGAAAAACAAGTAAAACTCTCCAGGTTCCTATTACAGAAGTCAACCACACAAAGAAAAAAATAAAAATTTAAAATCCGCAGTACACCGCTGCCCCTGCAGATGCCCAAGATCACTGCTTTAAGTACAATAAACGCCTCTCAGTCTGCCAGCCTTCGCTGTCATGGGAGACCTTCCCCGCAAACTGCCATCCACTGCTTCAGTTTCCCTCTGTGAGCTGAATTTGCATATGATATTTGATATCAATTCTTCTCCCAGCAATAGGAAGTGTTCCTCCCAAGGTTTAACCTGTGACAAGCCTCCTCGCTACCTGCGAGCCCAGCGGGAGGACATGAACTCTGTTTCTCGACAGGCAGACGTGGATGTACTTTTTGATAGATGGCCACTTTGTCAGGCAAGAGCTCCTACCCCAGCGAGACGATTAGTCTGAGATATTTTACTGGTGCCACCGTGCGCCACAAACTTGTGTCTCTACACCCAGAGCCCGAGGGATGAATTCTCCTGCTACACACATTTTGGCACCCTGGAAGATTTTAATAGGTTTACCAGGCAGCAGCTGTAAGCCAATCTATCTTGCTGGCAGCCACAAGTACCAGACCGCTTTATGCCTTCCTTTTCTTTGGGGTCCAGGTAATATTTGGTTTTGGAACTTTTTGTGAATGTTAACAGCATCAATCACGCATCAACAGCGGAGACGTGGCAACAAGAGCGCAGAGCTGCCAAAAGCAAAGAACTTCCCATCAAAGAAATTCTTACCAAGCTCTCTATTAAAAAAGGAAAGAAAGAAAGAAAGGAAGATAGATAGAAAAGGGAAAAAAGAAAAACCCCACTCCCCCAAACCACAAATGCACCCACACACTACAATCCCCCCAAACCTCATGGCTGCTGGGAACCTGTTCCCTAATCAAGCCCTTACACATTTCTAAGAATCCTCAGCACCATCTTTGGACTTGGTGATTTCTGCTTTGTGTAGTTATTCTTAGCTGTGTACAGAGATGGAGAACTACTACCGCAGCCTTTTAATTTTGAAAAGATTGTCTCTGTTTTGAATGACTCTGCACTGAGAAACACTGAAGAGAAAAACAAGCCACATGCAAACACTCCCGGTCAGCTATTCACTGTGCAAAAATGGACAAGTGCTAAATCTGTTGCAAACCCTACTAGAGGTATTTCCGTCATACAGTATCTCCACTTCATGCTTTACTGTGAGGCAGTAAGGTGGCTGAAACACCTCACCTTAGGTTATCTCATACAGTTTGCAAATCACCTATCCCTGTATGAAGAGCAGCTCACTTCTGAGACAGGACTAAAAAGAGAAAACCGTAAGTAGTAACCTCCTGACTGAAAGGCGATGGGTTAGAAATAAAAATTTATCCGTGCCCAGGTGATTTTTTTTCCACTGAAGACTGGACTAAGTTCAAAATAAGCATGCAACAGAAATGCAGAAAAGAGAAAAACACTACAGGGAAAAAATTTTAACTTCAGTTATAGTTGATTCAATCTGTCAAACTAACATAAACGAGTAAGGAAGAGAACAGAATTAGCTCACCAGATATGCAGTGTAAACTAACACAAAGGATGAAGAGATCTCTTTCTGCACTAAGTTGGGCTATCAACTTCAGAATGAGAAAAATCAGTGGAAGTGATCAGTATTTGTCCCTTTCAGCAGGATTCACATTCTGTTCACAACACTCATTTTTAGCCTATGGAAAAATTCTCTTCAAAGACACTACTGAAGTGGATACAAGAGAAAACTGACAGGCTTCAGAAAACTCATTTCAGCAGCAAGTGGGAAAGACTCCTTCAAACTAGGTTAGATATTGATTCTTATTCAGCTTAACACCCTTCCATTTGTTGGAAAGATTCAATATGGCTTTTTCCATTACTATGATTCTTCTAAGTTCAGTTTATTTTAAAAGTATTTATCTCACTGTGTTGCCATACTTCAAATTAAACACATCTCTCTCAATATATTCAGAAATACATACACACCTATTGTCTTTGCTCATTAGTTATGTCAGCATCTAGTTGAAGGCTGCTATAGAGACAAATACTTTTGTGAATCGAAGCCTCAGCATTTTTTTAAGGAAAACCTACCTATAATATTTACCATGAAACTGCAATTATTGTAATGAAGAAATCTTGACAGGATCATGAACATCAAAAAGAGTTTTGGAGAATTACAATAACCTTTGCAGCAACCGTGACATGACTAATAAGACCCTGTTATGTACCCATAAAATACTTCCAACAATTACTTCCTTGAGTCTTACTTTTGTATTCAGATCTTCTGTCAGTCCTTCTTACTCACAAAAATAATACACTTCTCTTTGTTAAAACATATCAAGAGTTCTTTAAAATCAAAGTACAAAAAAAACCCAAACCCCAAACATAGAACCTAAGGTACTGCAAAAAGCTATGTACAAACTTGGTTTGAAATATTTATTAAAATATTGGTGTTTGCATTTAGGTCAATATTAATATCAAGCTCATTCTTCAAGTCTAATTTTAGACTTGTACAAAATTCCAGTGACTGGATGTGAACATTTTCTTTTGTGACATCTTTATACCACCTATATGCAGCTGATTTAGTGATAAACAGTGAGGTTAACATGTTGCCTAGCTGTATTAGGTAACTGAGGACAATGGAGACACATTAATCCCAAATTAAATACAATGCCAATTAAGTCATAACTCATTTAAGTTCAATGTATTAGCTAACATGTGTACATCTCTGCTCCTGCCCCCCATATCTTTCTTCGCAGTTACGTGCTCTTGTCATTAATTGGTAGAGATATAATAGCACAAAGCTAAAGATATTTAGATACTTCCCCCCCAGGAAATAGTTAATTTATTTTTCACTGAACAAATTCACCTGGAGAACTCTGTACGGCCCCAAGGGCCCCGGAGTCCCAGTAAGGAGATGGCCCCAAGGCATTTTGCAGAATACAGCAAATTTGCCCTGCCTCTGCATGGAGTTTGCTGGGTATTAGACAGCTCCAAGACAAAGGTCTTTAGCCATATTTACGCACATCCCAGATCCTCTGGATTTAAATGGGAAAAATACGGTCCCATGCTGCACACGTCTTGCCCACAGTTTTCCACTTGGAACTTTTCTTTTTGTCATAATGAACAGTGAAGATTGATGTAGTCGAAATACTTGCTAGAGCTCTATTTACACAGAGTCAGAGAAGGAAGTCTCAATCTTGATGAGACTGGAGATGCATATTGGGTAGATAAAAGCTGTATTTAGAAGCAGTGATGACAACAGTCCACCATTTAGCAAGCAAGAGAGAATGGCAGGATTCAGAGCTCAAGACAATTAAGCATCACCACTTCCTTCGGTCTGGCAGAGAGACTGCAAAAAGACTTAATTAAGGAATTTGATCTCTCTGCCGCATCTGAAATAAGTTAAACTTCCAGCATTTTCAGCTTTTGCCACCCAGACAAATGTAGGCTTTGATGTGTCAGTAGTGTGTTATACTGGTGTTAGCATAACGGGTGTACTTCGAGGCTGAAATACAGGGATTGAGCCCAGAAACCCTGAGCTACATGGTGTGATGGGGACACATGCATTTATGGTGAATTAGAACTGTGAATTATCTGAAATAAGATCTAAACTTTTATTTAATCAGAGGCTTAATAAGTATGACCAACATACACAGCTGTAGTTGTCCCTGAATACACAGTTTTAAATTGGAGTAACTTCAAATAACCTGATCCAAATAGTTTTCCAGGATCAAAAAGGAAATGTTGGGGGGGGTGTGATGTGAAAATTAGTGCAAACAGCATATAGTTTCTTTACTTTTAAACAACTCTATGTATTTCAAAGTTACAATGTAGAAGTTACTAGCCACTAGGCAAAACAAATATTGCTGAGTGGCTATATGACCACTTCTCACAAGAAATCTATCGGTGATGAGTACTCTCTGTAGATGGACAAAAATCAGCTATGTTCAGAAACTTCCTTATTTGGTGGCAACGTTTTTAGGGGGTTGTTTTGTATAGTTTTGTTCTGGGGGATTTTTACGTAATTTAAGAGCAGGGGAAAATGTAGCCTCTAATACACCCCTGCAGTTGAATAACTTGTGGGTGAAGTCAAAGCTGAGACTCAGAGCTGCTCATAAGTCTCCAAACCCCCAATGGCAGGTTAAAGACCAAGGCTGTGAAACATTTTGTGGTATAAATTAAAACAGGAACCTTTTAACAAGAAGTAAGGTAAATTTTCAGGGACGTTAATCACATTAAAATGTTAGCAAACAGCAAAATTAACCAGCGTATGTCAGTTACCTATTAGTCATGTACTGTAAACCCACTAACTAACTAACCCCTCCAGCTCAAAATACACCTACCTTTCCAAATGAGACAGAAAAAGGATGAAAGTCGTCATCAGTGGAGAACGTTCTGACTCTAGATAGAATTTATCAAATATGGGTTTACCTTTACTTGGTGCTGATTTTCTCACAGAAGCTACATGGTCTTCAGAGATAGCAAGACGCCTTAGCACATCAGCCAACGCTGCTTTCAGCACAGTGATTTCATCTTCTTGTTGCTGTACCCTCAGCTCCAGGGCTGAAAGACGGTCCTGGACATCAGACGTGCTGGCAGCTGAGATGCTGTCATCTGTATGGCAGGGAAACAGTAGAAAGAGGCACTTAATAGCTTTGTCCTAAACTAAAAGCCATAGAAAGAAGCACATGAGACATGAGTATGTCTGTCCCATCGTTCTGAAATACTGAAGACAGTCAAACACGTTCAGGCAAAGAAGGAATGGATATTATGTTAAACGCATCAAATTAATGCTTCAAGATGGAAGAAATGTTACTAATCATTAGCTAAGACAGAAGCCTTAAGGGGTGTGGACCTATTTCAATCAGAAGAGGAAACGTGTTTTCTGTTAAAACAGTGTAGAAAGCAAAACCTGCACACCAGTAGAAGGAAGACTGACATTAAGCTTATTTAAATAGCCAACTGAATCAACTAAAAAGGTGTATAATTATGGTCAAAATCTGCAATATATTCTTTGGAACTGTTGAAGAATTTTAAATGCGATCCTTAATTTTAAAGCAAGATATAAAGTTACAAAAAAACCCTTCCACAGTTGAAGATACAAGTATGGCTAGCCATGACGTAATTGCATCAAGTGGCAATCTCAATTTCAGTGGTCTAAATCAGAGTTCTTAACTTCAATTCCTTCTCTCTAACCTTTTTCACATCACCACACTGCACGTGCCAAAAAAGTATATTACATTATAACATTTGGCCTGAAGTGAACAGAAAATAAATATGCCACAAAAAGGTTCCAAAAATCTGTTTGGCCACACAGAGATAGATTAGCATTGAAGGCATAATCCAGCCAAATCTGTTCTTCAGTGGTAAAAAGGAAATTACAGCTTCTGCATACTCTTTGCCTTTGACAGTTCTTTGCATTATTTCTGCTAAGCCAAAATAACACATAACAGATTTTTTTTATTTGGTTGTTCCAATGAATCACAGGGCAACCACTAAAAAAGACCCATACAAGAATATGTTGCTCAATCACAAGGTACTGAATTCCTTATTTATCCTGATTTAGGCTTAATAAAAACTCAGGAAGGAACTTCTAATACAGGCTTACAAAATCTACCTGTATTTTACAGACAGTATGAGTCCACATTCTATGAAATATATACAAATTCACACGTATAGGTAAATAGCTGGATATGATTACCGTGATTATATACTACCTAAACTTTAGTTCACTCATCTTATGAAGATATACCAAGGGAAAAATAAAAAGTAATATAAGCCACAATCCTAAAACTCTATTTTTCACTTTAAAAAGTGTTAATGTTTGAAATACTTGCACAAGGACACTTTTAGAATAAATGTAAGCAAAAAAAAACCACTGGGCCAAACCCCTCCAATTAATTAAACATGAAAGAAATTAAAGAGTTTAATGCCAACTTCTATTCAGTTAAAACATAATACTTGCTACTGAAGAAGCAAGAATTGAACCAAGCAAAATAAAGAATCATAATAATACTTTACAACACTAAAAAAATTTCTACAAGGTAATTTACACAAATTAATTCATGAAGAAAAGGTTTTACTTTAGGGAAGTAAATGGACTGATAGGAGTACCATATGATTCATATTTTTGCTATCCTTACAGTATTAGCTTTTAAATATATGCAGTGGACCAGTCAAAATGAACATTGCAGAAAACAGTGACAATTATTTTCAAAACATTATGATCTTTATGTCTCATCTTACACTGGAGTAGCAGTCCAAACAAAGAAGAGAGAAGTTTGACATTTCCTTTAAAAAGAAAGAAAAAAGAAAAAGGAAAGCTTAATTTTTTCCTTTTTCATCTGCCAAAAGCTTCAATTAATGAACTATTAAAAGGTCTTATAATGGATAAATTATGGATAAATTCCCAGGCCATATAAATATACAGGTTACTATAAAACTTTTGTAAAAGGAGTAAGAAGCTATGTCAAATCATCATTTTAGAAACCAGACATTACTCTGTTCCCTGTGTGGAGTCCAAATACTAGTAATTACCGAAGCAGGAAGGGCTCCGCTGTCGGTTGGTGCGCCTCCCTAATGACAACAGATGCACTCTACCAGAGCACTGCCTGCCTAACACAGGCATCTTTTTTCCCCACGGACTACTAACATTGATTAGATGGCTTCTGCTGAACCCCAGCACCCCACAAAAGGGACACATTAGATGGCTCCTGCAGCTCCCAAAGCCACAATTACGTCACTCACTTCCAAAGGGGAACAGGAGAGCAAATCTTTCTGCCCTTTAAGGCTGAGCTGCAATGCTTTTACCTCCTCAACGTATCAAATGAGATGGTAGAGAAGTTGGCCAATGTTTACCTCTGTGACCTGTCCTATAGCGGCTTAAGCCCCAGACGTGGTATGGAGAGGCAGAGGGACCCTCAAACTCCATTGCAATAGCTTCTTAGAGGTTGCATCTGTGTAAGTGGGGCATGAGTAAGAAGCCAAGAAGGGTAAGCCATTCAGCCGATGCAACAGGCAAAGGAACGGGCTGCACGTGTACAAAAGGAGAACAGAGGTTTCAAACCACCAGCGGCTGTTTGCGTTGCTGAGAGGGCACATGAGGCACAGCGACTGAAAGAAGCTGGAAAGCAAGAAGTTCACTAAGAAATCAAACATATTTTGCTTGATCAAAGAACACAGTAGCACACTAGGAAGACATGTTATTGTTCTTTATCACTCTACAGAAGCGGCATATGTTTCAAGTGATGACAATCATATATTACCCTGACAACTATTAGAGAAATAAAATGAATGATTCCCAACCCAAATACCTCACCCATGACAGCAAATATTCAACTGAACTCCAACATGCCCTTCTTGGCAGTGACTTGAAAAGTAAGTCAACTAGGGATTAGCTTAAAAGAAGATGTCTTGAAAGTAAACACCACTGCAACCCTTAAGATCATTTTGAAAAACCTGCACAATGCATAACTATACTTCCCCCCCCCCCCCCCCCCGAAGTTTTCAAAATCTATTCCAGATTTCTTCTTCCATTAAAAATACATTCTTATAATCAAAATAATTGCTTCAAAAGAAGTTAAAACAAAAAGCTTCCTTCAAGGGCATGCCCTTCCACCTTCAGAAGGGAAACAGCTCTTATGCGAGTATAAAATCGGTCACTTATGAAGCAGAAGTCCTTCTCTTCCCTTCCTCTTGTCCTGCTCCTAAACATCCAGCCTTTCCCCTCATGCTCTCCGGCGTCTATCCTGGCCTTCGTGAGACACTCCTAATTTACTAAACCAGAGGGAGATTTATTTGTTTGTTTGTTTATTTAAGGAGGGAAATCAGATTAGGGAATACAGCAAGAAGTTTGTAAGAAATTTGACTATCAATTCATTCACTGAATTCATTTTTTAAAAGACCTTCTCAGTTATCTGATTACTTTTGTTATAACCAAATAGCATAATTTCTGATGTGTTGGTCACGTTTCCCAAGCTGTCCGTGACCTATGCCTTCCGAGAGCCACTGGGAATAAAATCCACTGTGAAAAAAGCACCATCTGCAGCATCCGCTGGTAGGTGAGAAGACATCCACACAGATGTGAACCTAAGGTCCTTCAGTCTTAAAATGTGGTTTAAGATAAGTATCGGTATTCAAATGACAGCAGAAACATGCTAAACGTAACGTATTGTAACTTTCAAAATAATATGTCTTGTTATTTTATCACAGTTCAATAGTTTGATATTTAATTTTAGACATTAAACAATTCTTCTCTTGGAGTAAGCAGGGATGTATGGGATATTTGTATTCAGAACTCATGACACCTCTGAATGATGCTAAAATTCAGTGTTTGTTTCTCATAGCCAAACAGCATTAAACAGACTAATTATGCATCATGAGACTCCTCAGAGTCTCACACATCAAACCACTCCCAGCAGACTGAACAAAGCAGCAGCTCAAACTGTTCCTTAGGCTTTAGCCAGGAACTTCGAAAGGGTTATCACAGCATGTCATGATGGTACTTAACAAACCTCCCAACCCACATATTGCTCTTTTCCTCACATGTCACCGACCAGGCACGTGAGGATAACGGCATTTGAAAAGTACCACCCCCCTTCATCACTGACTGCCTAGGAGAAATGTGAACTGGCTGTATTTGGAGGGGAAAAAAAAAAAAAAAAAAAGGTATCTTACTAGTGAACCATGTATTCTGGAGGCCCTTGACAATTCCAGAGCATCCATTATCACTTCTCTGAGTCAATTCCTCCCAGTCCCGACTAAACATAAGCAAAAGCCTCATTCTAGACATAAGCAACATTTCAGAAAAACAGATTCTACAACCTCCAGCACAAGGAAATTTAAACCACAGGGTGGAAAATCCTACTTTCTATCCAATAAAGCCACACAAACCACAGACATTTTTAAACCCCTGCCTGCCAAGGCACCCACACAGTTTTCTGTTTTCCCCAGAGTGGTAGGAGTCTTTTATTGCAGAAATGCAACAGAAATTACTTGGACTGGTATAAAGATCTGGCTGACAATTTCAGGAGATAATTGGCCCAAAAGAACCCTTTCTCACAACTTCTGATTTTTATTCTGAAGGGCAGTGAATAATCTGACTCTGGATGAGGCTTTCATTTCCAGAGAGATAACCGACAAATTTGTTTTTCCTACCATGTTAAGTGAACAAAAATTCTCTGCAGTTTTCTGCAGCTCACTTGTCTTAAGACTAACTTATAAAAGATTAGGAATTCTGTTACCTAGATCTGATACATATTTCTTTTTTAGAAAAAAAAGAAAAGTAGACCCTACACTTTTGCCCACAATATCTCCTTCACCTCCTCTAAAAGCCAGCACACACACAAATTATCTCGGTTTTGTGAAGGACGTGAGTCATGGTAGGAACACGAGAACAGAAATTAAAACACACAACCCAAATGTGGAAGATTAGAAAAGCTTCCCCCTCCTCCCCTCACCCTCGAAAACGATACTGTATTAACTTCTGATGTGTCCCTAGAAGCTAGGTCTGGTGGGATGGGAGTGGAGCAGGAAGTTGTCCCCAAGTTTTCCCTTCCTGCAAACACAAGAGTTTGGCCTTTAACTTTCTGGATTCATCCATGTATTTTTTTTACTTTCTTTCCTACTTTTTTCCGTTCTCTTCCCCTGATTTCCCTTTTTCTTCATTCAGAATTAAAAACAATGCACTACTTCAATTATCGGAGGCAAAAGTAGGATCTCATTCTGTACTTTCTCACAGAGCAATAACGCAGATGCTCCGAGGTGGGTACAGGTAAGTCATTGACTGCAGACAGCTGCCCCCAACTCACGACTCTCAAATATGTGGTGGTGTTAGTACTTCCAACACTAGCTAAGCCTTGCATTTTTCTCTTCCACAGACATTTCCTCAGGTTTTCGGGAAGAACATGTGTTGTCACACACTGCTCATTTGCTCAGGGTTGGTGCTGCATGAGGACCATCATGCTGAGAAACCTGTCTTCCTTGTGCAGAACATTAATGTTACATAGTCCAATCTTATTTTAGTCCCCTACGTGCTAGTTAATAAAAGACTTGTTACTCTACACTAGCCTTTTCACAAGCCACTTTAAACACAAGCCCACAGTAAGCAGTATGTTTATTTGCACAGATCCTGGTGCAGGGTCAGACCATAAAATGAGTGCAATGTCTAGTGGATAGTGCTTTAAACATCAAAAGTGATCAACCCAATGGCTAATCTGCATTTTTAATCATAAACCATGTAAAAAGGTTGCTTATTATTCACTTAAAGTATAGCAGTGCAATCCACCCCAACAAACCAATAAGAAACAAATCCAACTGTCACTCAAGTCTGAAAAGCTAGACTGTGCCTTAAACCCACAGTCAAAACCCTGAAAGAACTATAATTTATGCTGTTCAGAGTTTATGCATGACCTGAATAAATGTGAACTGGCCCATCTGGAATAGAACTGTATAGATCTATATAGGTAATCATACACCCCAAAACTCAAATAAAATAAAAAAACCCCAGCCATAAATTATAAATTTCAATCATTAAAACATTGCACTGAATTTTAGAAGAACAAAGTTATATAACCACACCAGACAAAGTTTTCTTAGGACTTTTCAATTAACATAACATAGATACAACTGCAGTGTTTTGTCTGTAGATCATCCCTGAGAAGATTTTACAGGAATATTCTGCAATGCAATAGTCGCTACCGATCTTTGCTATTTGTGAACTGCTTTATGGTTTATTTGAAGGGTGTTCATGTCTGTGAACCTACTACCGCACTATTACGTTGTAGAGAACATCACCCATGTTCAGACAATCTAATTTTAAAGGGTTGGTCTGACGTGACGATGATCTATCACTTCATCCCTAATAATTAGTAGTTCTACTTGTGTATGCTAAACAGATTTATTCCTATGGGCTTTCACACCTTTTTTTTCCCCCTGACATGAAAAAGCAAGGGAAGGGGAAAGATTAAAATACAATATAAAAACATTCTGAAAAAATAACTTTGTAATCACCACAAATTACAGCTGTTAGGAAAAAAATATTTTTGTAATAATCCCGTGCACCTGCTGCTGTAAACATTCATATTATTTTTAATACAGATAATCTAGAAATATATCAGCACAAGATTCACAGGGCACGACTCCACCCATGCTGTATTTGACCAATATGAGTGTTCCGCTTGTCGAAGCTTCCAGTAACTCTATTATTTATTGGGTACACAAGTTTTAAGAAGAAACAGATCAGACCTCATACATGCCGATACTAGTTTTGATAGACAGAACAAAACCAACACTTACACACGTTTGTTGTGTTTGACACTGGTATCCATGTAATTACTTGAAGAGGCAGATAATTGTGCTGGCTCTCATGCATCCTTCCCCAACTGCATACTTCGTGTATCAGCTCCACCTCCATTAAGTCGCATCTCAACAGTAAGACCATTCACGGGATTTTCACCACCCACTACTTTAAAAGTCATGTGGTTTTAAAGTATTTTCCCCTCCTCCTTCACTGCTTATCTCTTGATGCTCCAGATACTGTTCTGATGCTCAGGACTCTTCAAACACTTGGGCTTCAACAAGCAGGACATGCCCTTGCTTTCCAAAACGGTTCTTCTGCTGCACAGATGAGCGAGCTCTACACACCACAGACAGAATTCATGATGGTAACAGCACCTGCTTGGGATGCCTGGCATAACTCGTTCAGCAGCAATCCCACACCCCAAGCTCCTTTTAATATCTGATGCCACCCTCTTTTCATGCGACAGCAAGAGAAAGAGAAAGGCAGAAAGCATCTTTTCGTGTTATCCAACACCTATGCTTGGAAGTTCACAGCAACCAAAGACTGCTAAGATGAACTGCTCTACTGTGAGTTACACATGCATTGAAAATAACACTTTAGCACACATACTTTAGCATTCCTTTGTCGAGAATACTTCATGCCGTGCTAGAAGTATTATTAACATCTATGATCATTTTCATGATAAAATGCTAATTTAAAAGTTACAATTTAATAACTCTGCCAAGCATTAAACTTTGTAGGCTAAAAATGTCAGTGCCTGGAGTTCTTTTCCCCTACCCTCCCCCATGCACAAACTGATTCAGTTAAAACATCCTCAGAAGACTTTACTCATGCTGATGAGGGACCGAATCTCCAAGGTCTTCCTCTTCACCAAGGGCTCCACCACTGCTCACCTTCCTGCATCATGAGCGGATGGCACTGCAGCCACCCCAAGGAGAAACTTAATGCTCTCTGGCTTTGCAGGACAGAGGCAAAGCCACACACTGCCAGGGGCTCCAGGGTGGGCAGAACAGGACACAGAGAGCAGAAAAGCATCCCTCCTGCACTCCCAAGGCTACACGGAGAAAGGAGCTGCACGTTCTGCTGAACATGAATCACCGGGCATCGGCGTGGAAAAGTGCTGAGCTCTCACAGGTACCTGGCACCCGGAGCAACCAGGTCTCTGACACGAACAGGGACATCCTACCTACGCACTTTGACAGTCAAGTCTTCCGAGTTTCAAATTGGGCAATTACTTAATAAGAAAATGGGGTAATTATCAGATGCTTTTGACCTTAATCTCTTTTTAACTTCACTCTCCATCTGTTAAATGTAAGCATCATCCCACACAGCCTAAAGGTTAATTAACACTTGTGGGCTACCGAGCTGCTACCAGAAACGCTGCAGCAAAGTCAATGTTGAAATGCACGCATTTCTTTGAAAAGGAAGACCGAAAGCATTGACATAAAAATAACACAGGGAGCCACGCAAAGAAAATGAAGGAAACACGAAACACTGCGCAACTGCTTTTTAGGCAAAATCATCTTTTCCAAGTACTGATCTGGGGGGAGATTGTGATCAAGTAATTAAAGGCTGCATCAATACCTATATGAACAAAAGATTAAATATAGGCTTAAAGGACTAGGCCAGTTCTGGCTTTCATGTTCAGTCTTGACTTCCTATTCATAACACTTTAACCGTATTTCATTGCAGCATAAATCTACAAAAGACAGCAGCATTAATTGTCACTGCTCTGCTCAACACAATTAATATTAATAAACACGTTCAAGCTCGGACAAAAGCACCAGGATCCACGTCACCACGAAGTCCAGCAAACATTGTAGAGAGTTCACCAAGAAACAAGGGATCATCCCACTCTGGTTTTCCTGGAGTATTTTCCAAAATAATTTACACAGGTAACTGGTGGGTCTCAATCACAGAAGAGGGGGAAAAAAAAAAGGGATGGTGGTGGTGGTAAATAAAAAGGGAAGGGGGGGAAGGGAAAAGAAAAAAAAAAAAGGAAAATGGAGGGGAAAAAAAAAGCACTCCCAGTAATCTCATTCTCCAACTCATCCTGCACCCCTCCCTCCCCCTGGGGCCACTTATTTTTTAACTGTTCTTGTCAAAGTAATGTTTCTAATTCCTGCTCAGAAAAGGACCTGTATATTTAGGGTATCTTCCCCACCCCCCCACTCCCCCAAGAATTTAAGCCTCAATTCATACAGGTTACCACTGATCTTCCATGCTATATTTCCAAAACATATTTCCAGTATATTTTTCCCAATAATGTGCAAATAAAATCCAGTTTGCAAAACATTCAATCTTTAGACTGCAACAACGCAGGGGAAATTCAACACTCCCCAGCACTGCAGTACATCTCTGCTGCTGTAAAACATTTGAATTCAGTAGTACCAACATAGTTTTAGTCTGAAACTTATGGAAACCCTCCAACATCTTAAATATTTATTGCTTATTTGAGCAACAAACTAATCTGAGTTTGTTTGTGGTGTAGTTTTAACAAGCACATTTTTGCCCCAGAGGAAAGCTGTTTCTACTCTTTAACCTTGCTATATTCTCATCAATTCCTGGCTATAATTTCAGCAGCAAACCAGAAAAGCACTGAAATCCTTAAGTGAGATAACATCAGGCAAAGCACAACATACCCTCTTTTATGGATACAAATTATTTTGTACCATGCAGTGTTTATTTGCAAAGTTTTACTCGTGTCCAATTCTGAAACACAAATTAATAATCTCCAGCTTCTGTTATCTAGGAATCAAGTTAGACATAATCACTGTAAACAAAAGTGTTGGAACAAAAGCATTGGAAATGTGTTTCTGAAATTAGCTGTACTGGCTGCTTCATTGAGCTGCTCTTTTCTCTTTCCCCCAAGACTCATAAACAAGCATCTAATTTGTAACATCAAAAATACCACTGTACAAACTAAGTTCCTTTGATCTCCTCCTGTGCTATTCTAAGCCACTCTATCATTAACACTGCTATGCAAAATTCCATCAAATCAGGAAAAATAGAGTGTCCTGGCCTATTTTATTAATCTCCTTTCCCAAAGAAGTATGTCATATTCCTTCATGCTTAAGGGAAAGCCACTCAATCCTGTCCCTTGCAGCATCATTTCAGGCTCAAAATTCAGCCTAAAGTGGACACCCCTGTTCATCAGCACTCCCTCAAATTCAGAGCAAACCCTCATGGGTGCCTGGATGGCAGGGCCACCCTCCTCCTGCAGGAGGCCACCCTCCTCCTGCCCTGTGTCCCCTCCCAGGTGGCCTGTGACAGCTCCCCACAGGCCACCAAACCACCACAATTCAGTTTGGCGCTGCTGGCATCCCCCTGGGAGCGCAGAGCTGCTCCTCCCCCATGGGGAAAGCCTTCCCTTTCAGCTCTGCTGGGAAAAGCAGCATCTGGAGGGGTTTTGTGCTCAGAGTACATCCAGAGGAGGGGAGAGGCATCAGGGCTGGTGCTTACAGCAGGTCTTTTGTGGGCTCTTATCTCTCCAAGGCATAGGACACAAGTGATTTCAGATAAAGATAAAATCTGCTTGGAAAGAGCCTTACCTTTGTTCTCTGGTATTTCAGGTGTAGGAATTCCTTCCACCTATGCACAGCCCTGTGCAGCCACTGCGTTATGACCTGGCAATACCAGAGCCTACCCGGTAAAATGCTGACTTCCTCTGTGATGAGATAAAGCGACCTTGGAAAGTTACTGTCCTCCTTTGCATGTTCCTGTCCAAAAGCTAAGGATGACAACACGCTCCCCTCCCTTGTAAAAAAATAAGCTCTATTAAGAGACACGCCTTCTGGAGGGAGTATTAATTCCAGTGGTAAGTTTTTCTCCCGTGACCACCCTCCACGGCTGAGGCACTGCCGCAGCGGGGCCAGGGCAACCGGTTCTGCTTGCATGCTGGTCTCGCTCCATCCCAGCGGCAGCACCTCCTGCAGAAGGCATCCTTCATCCCAGCTCTGCACTGAAAACATTAACACTCGCTGTTGCAGCAGGGGATAACATCTCGCAGTCAAAAAAATCCCTGTCTTGTAGGCAAGAGCAGACATAAGGCTCGCTTTTGGTATTTTTGAAAGTCTGTTGTTTCTGGGGAGTGCAAGACTACATCTCTCTAATCACAAGCTAGAGCCAACACAAAACTTCCAACAGCAGCAGCCAAAATCCGCTTTGGTTTACCTCCACCAAGATGCTTCCCTAACTTCTGCAACTGCCTGCAGCTTCAGTAGAACACTTCTGCAAAAGCTAATGTTTACTCCAGGTGGAACCAAACCAAGAGTGAGTTTGGGGTTTTTTTGGCACAGAAAAGAGCTAACACTTCTGGGCACAGACTAGTCACAGTACAGAGGCTGCTAGGCTACCTGCTGCATTTCAAGGATAGAGCACAAGCTGCACGACTCCCACACAGCCAACCGGTAAGGTGGTATCTGCAACTACTCATCTCACATTAGGCACAATCTCCATTTCAGTTACTACAGAGGAGCAAGCATTGAGAAAGAAAAGGAATATTTGCGCATTATGTGGAGTAGAAAATGTTTCAGGCCAGGCAGCAAGCAGAAGTATCTACACTGCTTTAAGTCAACAGCCACCCTCAAAAAGGGAAACCAAGCATAAATACAATTAAAAAACTGAGTAGTTATTTAGTTAAGCTCCTTTGGTTTTATGATGTTAGCAATTAAACAGCCCCAGCGAAGCTTCGAAGTCAACACCTATAAACAAGGTGTGGGCGGAAAGCCTTGCTCACACCTTTCCTGCCACTGTGGTTGCTACTGCCTGGCAGGAGAGTGACTGCTCGGTCATTGATCCTGCCACCCTGCAACACGCTGCATCTGAGCAGCTGAAGAAATGCTTAGTACTAACATTTGTATTTTACAAAGAAAGATACTCTTTTAAACAATTCAGACTGCAGACCTACCATCAAGTGCTACCACATTTTCCTTAGCAAGGACACTATCACCAATAAGTTTCCACGAATGATCTGCAAACAAATGAGGTAACTGTGAAATTAAACTAATTTAATTTATGAGAGGAAGAACTCTTGAACAGAATAACAGACTTCTATATATGTGTTTCATTTCGTATTATAAAAAGCTATAGTTAGGCTGCTTCCACAGAAATGAATATGTAAAAACTAAGCCAGTTTCGATGACAAGTTCAGTTGCTAATCCTGCACTATTTTGCCTAAAATAGAAAACTTCACTGGAAAGGGAGACTTAGTCCTCATATTTATTTAGGCTAAGCCACAAAGCAGGTTTCAGAATTGATTCACCTGCAAGCAAACACGAACACATGGAAACAGTGTTATTGGATGCTACAACTTCCCAGAGAAAAATCAATCACTGAACAACACATTTTGGATGACACAGGCAGGCCAAGACCTTCTAAAACTTCACCTTGAATATATTTTATGTAGAAGTCCTACACAAAATTAAAGTGTCACAATTGCTGTTGATAAATCACATGAAACCATCACGAATACGTGCATGGAATTTACCTGCATGGGAAAAACATGTGCCTTTTCACAGGGATACCTTTTCCTTCCTTCTCAAAGCATCCTGTAGGAAAATACGTACATTTCTGATGCGGAATGTTTGTCCAATTTTGTTAACGCAACAGGGACCGTATTTCTATCAGAGCTGCTTAAGTACATTACATTTTGTATCATAAATACCTAACTTATCTGTGCTTTCCACAGATTGAGCCTCTGAAGTGGAAAAAATCTTCACGTTTCTTTTCCCACTATTTGCTACAGAGCAACACTTTCTAGGTACAGAAAACATCCCTACAAATAGCAATGGAGACAGCACTGATATTAGAAATGATCAAGTACTACAAATATTTCATAGGGAAACAAGAATTAAACCTGGTTGGGGCTACGTAACAGCAGTGGCATGAACCAGAAACAAGCTACATTTTTCCCCATTTTCTTCCTTCTTCCCCAAAATAAAGGCATTAATTAATCGAGAACTGACATCAAAGCCTCTTCAGAAAGAGGAATTTTTATGTGCTAAAGCACAGAAGTTAAAAACAAAAAGGCAGGAACACTTTGCTGAAAAAGTATAGCACTGATGCAAAAGGACAGCCACTGCCACTCAACTGCCACGTCGGCCATCGCTCCCTCACAGACCTGCCCTCAAAGCTCCTCCCTTCAGTACATGGGGTACCACTTCCACCTTTTCATAACGGGTCAGGAACAGCAAGCAATGCTAGGTAAAGCCTGCCTGCAACCCACAGAAAGAAAGTTTATAGTTTCATACCAATACACTTCAAACTAATGAAGGGAAAAATATACTGAAAAAGCGCCGTATATTGTAGGTCTCCAGTGTTTGCAATTTGGTTCTCTTCCCTTTTTAAAATCCGGGAGATTTCTCTAACTTGGTTTGATATCTGTGGGGGGAACAATCTAAAGCCAAAAAAATAATAGTTATTCTGAAAGCATCTATCATCTTAGACCGCAAAATTATCCAATTTATTCCTTTACTGCTTATGTTTTAAGATTGATTAATTCCATGTATACTTATTAAGCATTAGCTATACTAATTCAGCTATTTATCTGTATAAAAGAATCATCCAGGAGCACGCTATTTCTGCATAATACTGCCAGCCAAAACATCAGGATCCTTCATGCATGAAAAGGACACACTCACCCCACACACCCCCCCCAACAGAATACATCAATAAGAACAAAAATGTTGTATACATTTTCAGCATCTTCTAACCCTCCTGATAATGTTATTTTACACATTTTATTTTCTTTTCAGCGTTAGCAGGAAATTAAAACCGAGCTAGTACGAACACGTTCCTTGGGGTAAGGCCACACAAACTACGAGAGAGTGAGCCTAAGGGGGAGTTAACAGCGTCACAGCTTCCATGCAGTAACTACTCAAGCACACGCTCTTACTCAAGAGTAAATGGCAGGCTGGTTAACCTACTAATCCACATTTACTAACCTACTGTGCTGTAAGTTTCCACCTTCACTTAGACTTCTGCAACTCCTGTGCAAGCCCACACTCTAAGTAGGTGTGACCGTCCTTTGCCACTTGCAATTTGCACAGCAAAAAGTCCTCGTACAAGAGCGCCGCAGGAACCGCAGCCTGAGAGCCAGGAGGGACCTCCCGGCATCAACCCGCAGGAGGGAAGGACAAGTGACCCTGCCCCAGCGGCATCACCGCTCTGGTGTCAGGGAAGCAGGGCCAGGAGCACACCTTTGCCCCCACCAAACTCCTGCCCAACGCCCCCAGGGCCACTTCTCCACCAGCCACGTAAGGTAACCCCGACGGAGAAACTGCATGCAATCAGTGCAAAACAATCGGGAATCAAAAGCCACTTCCAGCTCCAATTTTTGCTCCTTTATCATCTAAAAAAAACCCTAGCCCCTCAGAAGCCTTCTTGCTCAAGACACCGTGCCATTTAAGCCACTGAGCAAATGGGTAAAACCAACGGTGGCAACAGCATGCAAAAACCTGACGGACCAACTCCATCTGCTTCTCGTGGAACGGAATGCTCCCTTTGATGCATTTCGTAGGTATCAGAAACCTGGCTGCGGGTATTCTCGTGGTTTTAAATGCTTCTGAAGGGCATCACAGGCAAACAAGGGCAAGACACAACAGATTCACGCATTTTTAGAGCACATGAAGAACAGAAAACGGTCCTGGGAGAGAGGAGCAAAGGAAGACGACAGGGTACCTAAATTCTACTTGGTTTTATGATACCTCAGAGCATCTTCTCATCACACAATAAACAACTCTGACTAATGACTGCCATGTCTGGTCCTTCCTTCTCTTTCCCCCTCTCGCACCACGTGTTTCTTCACGCCCAGCAATTTTTCAGTGCTTCCTTGCAAGTTCTGCTGCCAGAGCCGCCCTGGCTCACTGCAGAAGGAGCAGGTTGAAGAAGCACTTTAGTTTTGCATGCTGTAAAAGGGAGGTTTCCAATGATGCTGCTTTCCCAACTAACGTACTTATCTGTGTGAAGCAGGGGCGTGATGCTCATAAAGATGCTTTCTTCATCTGGGTATCACTAAAATTTTAGAGCAAAAACCTCAGTGCTGAGAAAGAGTGTGCACTCTGAACCTTTTTATCTGACCTTTAATGTTTAATGTTAATGACCTTTAAGTTTGCTGCATCAACTGCACCTTTGCTATTTTACCCATTTTGATACTTCAGCAACTTCGAGTGCTGCCTGCAGCAGTTACTTCACCTTGCAATCACTTTCTGCAACTGCTAAGAAAACACTAACCGTTACCCTGCACAGGACATCATTATCTTCTCAACTCCCTTTTGATGACTAATATATATTCCTAGAACTGTTAGAGGTGAGATAGAGACACGAATAGGCAAAGCAGAAGAAACATGACCAAAAAACGTAACCGTGTTTTGAAAAGTTAACCATCAAGTTAAAGAAATGAGACTTTTCCATTGAGTCAGGGCAAGCATAATCCTCTAAACGGTGTGAGATGAAAAGCCCTACAGACCTTTACAGTATTTGTAATTTTATGTTTTAACTACATAGCACAGCTGCTGCAGTGCAATACTGCAGATATTTAGACATGTGCTATAGTGTAATAATGCAGATATTTACCACAGTGTGTACCAGATGAATGAGAAGCAAAAACCAGTGTAAGACATACATTGAAAGATTTTTCACGAGCTGTGTACATGCAAACATTTACAGCACATCTGCAGCTGGCTGACACGGTGTTTGACCTGATGGAGGGATCTCCACGGTCCTGTGCAATGCCACCACAGCATCCTGTCCTGCGCACATCCAGGTCAGACCAGGCACGTCCCTTCTCTCAGTTACCTGGAAAGAGGGCGGTATCTACAGAGGAAATGGCACTTTAACAATAAATTTAATGTAACAAAGCCTGGAAACGGCTACCCATCTAGCTTATGGCCCTCTTCAGTAAGCATAGGCTCAGCTAGCTCACGAAGCAGATAACATACTGCTTGGTACAACTGTACTTATAGTTACTCAATAGAATCACTCAATAGAAGCTTCTTTTAATTCTGCAAAGTTAGTAGAAGGTAGTAAGTAAAACTATACTAACCTGATAAGGAAGTAGAACTTAAAACCAATTATGCATTATTCTGCAAATTTTAGTAGACTTACAACTGCCTAAGAGGCAGCAGTGGTATTTGCATGAACTGTAAGGAGACAGGATTTCACCTCTAGACATGAGACAAGGTTTCTAGCTGAAGACATTGAACTGATGTGGAAAATTACACCAGTAAAGAGCGATGGCTGTCATCATCTCCTCCTATAATGTACAGAATAATTAGCAAAGCAGCATACAAAATGAGACTAACATCCTATCCATGACTACATTTAAAAAGCCCCATTTCTAGGCATTAAAGCTTTTCAATTACAAGCATGACTGGCCATTTCTACAAAAAAGCAACCTCTTGCATTAATTTCTTGGTGCCTACTGTTCTTCCTGGTAGGGATCAGCTTGCCTTTCTATCAGGGGATCAATAGGAAGCAGAAAATTTTCCTAAAATACAGCCTAAGGCATTCGGACTACCATAACCTTGGGGAGGAGCTGCAGTGCTGGAAGAGCTGGGCTGTAGTTCATTATTTCTAGAAAATAAAATACTCTGCCTCCTTGAAGCAGGAAACTCACTGCAGTTTTTCAAGCAAGATACTATCACTTATTTTTCTGGAAAACAGGAAAGCCAGTTCAGAGAAATCATTAACACATTTCTAGCCCAGGACTGCAGACAATACTATTCTAATATATCTTTTAATTCTTTAAATCTCCTCACTAACATAACTTCAGGATAACAAGAGTCTTGCGCCACTCGGCCAGCCTGACTCTCATCCCCCAGTGCAAACAGCTGCTTGCTGAATGCTGGATTCTGACTCGAAGCAGCACTCATGGTACGTCAAAAGCCTTCCCCGGGCTTTCCAGGTGGGAATCTCGTACTAGGTAAGCCAGCGTAGGTTTGTAACGAAGGCTGGCAGGAATTCTCACCTCCTTCATACAAATATATCAACTGAAAGGAGGAGCGCTTGCTCCAAGCGATATTTTGGGGAGAGTGAAATGATAATGTGGATGGATTATTTAACAATCACTCAGAACAAGTAATTTAAAGTCAGTGCTAGCTATGACAGCACTGACTCTCACAGAGTCAAATTCTGTGTCAAATACACTGAAATCTTCAGCAAGTTAAATTTTTAATCAAACACTGAATACTGTAGTATTTTTGGTGAAGCAGCTATGACGATACAGAGTTTTCAGACTGGGTTTTTGGGTTTTGTTTTTCAGTATTAAGATAGCAATATGGAGTTTTACATTTATCATTATTACTATTGGCAGTGCCAGAGCAAGGCTAGCTCAAAAGTTTTCAATGCAAGTACAGCAAAAGCAGTCTCATTTAAAAAGGCTTCACTGCATCACCGCAAACGTAGCTGCGGCAGTCCAAACCTATAAGAAAAACACTGTTCAGGGAGATAGAATCCCCTGAAATACGCTAACGCTTGGTTTATTTGACTGGTCCCCATCCACTACCCAACCATTTTGGGTAAAATATCAAGCTGAAAGTAGGACTTCTGTGTCAAATTTGTCTATTTTTGCCTACATTAACAGACACGAGAAAGAAAAAAAATCCCCTGTAACATCTAAATACTTAAAGCAAAGTTCCTTGTGCCTGATACTAACTTGAAGTAAGTACTTCCCTGTCTGGGCAGGGGAACAAGGCAGCTGGAGCAGCACCACATGCTGCTGACCACCATCACCACCTGCCAGTGAGGTGCAGGGCAAAGTCTCTGACAGCTGAGGTGCCCTCCATGGCCTGGTGACACCAAGTCCAAGCAGGATCCGGTCTCAACCTTGCAGAGCCACCACAAGACCACCACCTTTACCATCAATGCCTCCAGCAACTGGCAAGTCCCCACTGTGAAACAACATCTGAGCAAACCCTCTACTAGCCTCAATATTACACACATCCAAATCAATTTAAGAGTCTGAAAGCAATACAAGTTGACAAATATGGGGACATTGTTTTGTTTTGTTTTGGTTTTTTTTTTACTGTTTACAATGCCAAGTGTCACTGAAGGTAAATATTTACTCAAAAAGCACGCAAAACTAAAGTTTTCTTGCAGGTAGATGTTTTCCTTGGTCAAACTGCAAATTTCTATCCTGTTCTGTATCACCTAAGGTAAATTCTAGCCCAGATCTAATTTGATAGCTAAGATCTTCCTGAAGGAACATGTTATGACATAAGCCCTTGTCTTAGCCTTAGTTATAAAAGGCTAATTAAATACAAGCTGAAAAAAAGAAGTCATTACTACTGGCATCAATCAAGCTTTTTTAAAAATCTGATTAAGTTGGCCATCAGCACTGATATTCCATACGTTAAAAGGAAGTGCTAATTCTTCACTGCTGAATTAGGAACTTATTTTTATCTTTGTCAAGAAATGAGCAATTGGACATATGTACAATGTTACCTGTGCACAAAACAAATCACAGTTAAAGGTAAGGTAGAGATGTTCCCATTAAAAGCATATCACTATAGGATATTTATTAAAAAAAAAAAGCTTATCCTCCAAAACCTCACCTGAAATACCCTATTGTTAGTACAAAGCCTTCATCTCCTTCACATAAAGCAAAAATGATCGGGGGGGGGGGGGGGGGGGGGGAATTATTTCTACAACTTAATCTCAGGCCTTTTCCTACTTGTTACCACTGCAAAGTTTACTTGCCAGCCAACACACGTTCCTCAGCAAACTTTGTTAAACCTAACGTGCCTTTATATAACGTAAGTAGGAATCAAGTTTCAAATCACCAGAATATATTATGCTGCTAGGAGTATCCAAAGACACATTTTCTTTTAGTTACAAATGCTGTCTTTAACTCTTATTCAGCAAAAATCCTCAGTCTGGTATCAAGGTTTTAGTCAAAATTATTTTCTAAGCTGCAGAAAAAAAAAATTAAAGTAGAACACATGCACTGAGGAAAGAATGTATTTCTCACACCTTATTCTGCTGGATTTCTAGACAAATCTCAAAGGTAAGTCCATCACACCACACTCACTTCTGAAATTCAAGATATGCCTCAAGTCTGAGACACTGCTTTTTTTTTTTTTTTTTTTTTTTTTACACACAGAGACAGAAACACTTGCTAAAAGCCATTAAAGTCAACGGAAGTGCCTTAACGTAAACACCTACTCATCAGTAACAAAGTTGCAAGTTGTAGCCACTACAATTGCTGTTCTTTGGAATGTTGCTCTGAAGATACACAGTTAAACATTAGCCTTTCTTTTCTACCGTAAAAATCCTTGCAAGCCTGCAGAAGACTGTGGGAATTACTTGTAATTTTAAAATTTCCAATTCACCCTCCCTCTTTCCCGAGGGTTGCAGCATCTTGAATTCTCAACCGAATGCTTTGAATTCTGAAGCAGACGGAAGTGCAGCCCATTGATCACTTTATGAAAGCGCACTGTCGCAAGGTCATTCCTTTCTCCCAACCACATACGCAGAGAAACTTATTCATTTTTATTATTTTTTTTTTTAAACAAACTTTCCCGTTAACCATCGTATTTTAAGCCAAAAGGGTTAAGATTTTCTATGCAAGATGCTGAATTCGTACTAAACCCCACGGCATGAATCAGTGAACAAAGAGCTGCTCGGTGACGCCGGTTTCATCTGCAATAACGTATTTCTCCACCGTATACCAAGTGCAATACGTTTTATCTCTGGCCTGATTTGTTGGTGGGAGTTATTTGTTGGTGGGAGTTACTTGTTTGGTCGGTCTTTTTAAGACTTAACTGATAAAACTTTAGGCTGCTCCAGCCAGAGTGCTGCAATTCATTACCCGATTTACACTCACGAGAAGCTGGTTGGATAGTTTAAAGAAAGGAAACGTGTTGAAATATTTCATTTTTACTACGACACTAGTGAAAACACTCAGTTCTGAAGGGCAAACACATGTTGTACCCACACAAAGGGCACACCAAGGCACCCAGCACCCCAGACAGTTGTGACCCACCTACCCCGAACGAGCCCGAAGGCCGGCTGGCACCCACGCCTCCCTTCCTCTCGCCTCTCCTTCGCAAAGCCTAAAACTGAGAGGTCGGACCGCAAGACGGGACACGCGGAAGGAGCTTTCCCGATGGCCCACACGACGTCCCCCTCCCAGTTTGAGGGCCATGCTGGGACAGCCGGCAGGACCCTCGCTGCCGAGGTGCTGCAGGAGCCTTCCGTATTAACTTGGCCGTTACCGTCCCGTCACTTTCTCTGCTGTCCACACACATCAAAGGTTCATTTAATTTTACCATTTTAATTTTCTCCAAGGTTAGGATGCTGCAGGGCAGCGAGACGCCTCAGCCTCTGCGTAAGCACACCTTGCCGGCTGTTACGAGGGCGCAGAGCTGATCGCACGGATCCGCATTTCCCTCCCCCGTAATAACTTCCCGCCTTTCCCTCTCCCCCTTGCAGGGAAGGGACCCGCCGCAGGACAAGAGCCGGCGGTCACTTCCAGCAGCCCGCACCGGCGCGCCGCGCGGCGGGGCCGGGGGGTGCCGGACCATCCCCGCGCGGGGCAGGCGGCGGTACTTTACCCGTGCAGAAGCCGACGAGCGCCGAGGGGTCGCAGGCCGCGGCCAGGCAGGGCAAGCCGTCTTCCATTCCTCTCCCCGCCGGCGACGCCAAGCCGGCCCCCGCCGCCCTCCCGGCGAGGCTCACAGCGAACCCCCGCGCCGCGGCCCGGCCCGCATGCCGCGGGCTCTGCGGAGATGTTCCCGGGGCACGGGAGCAGCGCTGGGGGCGGCTGCTTCCCCCGCAGCCCCGGCGAGAGCCAGAGGCTGGGCGCTGGGACAGGGACTGCCGCAGGGAGTGGCCAAGCCCCAGACGTCAGCCCACGTTCCCCACGGGCACTTGCTGGGCGCCGGCACCGCGGCCGAGGCGCCTCTCCCCGGGGCGAGCGGAGCTCCCCGACCCGCTTCCAGGCGGGGACGCACAGGGTCCTGCTCCCTTCCCCTCCGAAATCCCGGGCAGCGCGCCACTCCCCCTCCCCACGGCACGGTACTGCCGGCCCCTTTCACACCGTGACATTAGCGATGGGGAGCCACCAGCCACCCGCTCGCCTGGGCGCAGAGAAACGCCACCGGTGACTACCGAAAAGGGTCGGTGTCTGCACTCGGGCGATTCAGACAAACCATCACCGTTCCAAAGCCTGTCTGTCCGCGTGTCAGAAACACCGCGGATCTCGTGTCAATCACAGCACAACTGACACGAACAGTTCACACGGAGGGGGGGAGGGAGGAAGGGGGTGGCTGCTTGTTTAATGCTATATTTGAATATTTTTCGTATGACATCTTTCCAGATGAAAAAGCAATGACATCACCGGGAATACGCTTGCATCCGCCACGTTAAAATGAGGCGAAACAGCACGGCTGAGAAGCGGGAGCTTCGCGCAGCGAGCGTTGTAGCCTGCAGAAGGGAACTCGTGTTACAAACGCATTACGATCCATTTAGCGTGATCGTGATTTCGTCTGTCTTGCAAGACGGAGCACAGCCAGATGAGAACTAATGAATGCAACATGTGTTCATTCTTTTGGTAGCCGTGCCCGAAGCCAACTGGCAGAATGACTACAGCAAGACGAATGTCAAAACAAAACTATTTGTGAATATGTACTGCATAGATTTGGCCTCTTCTCTCTATCATACTTCAGATAGTTTATTATTTTCAAGCTTCGCAAGCATATTAAATAACTCTGGATTAGAGTTTTGATTTCCAGACTACAGCGGGACAGTAAAAAAAATACACAGGGGAAGTCCAGGTCTCCATTCAAAGAACAAGGAGGGGCAGCCCTTTTCCACCATCACAAACGGTGAAGAAGGTCGTAACAACACATATAGTTAAGACAGCACCCAATGGGTTGTCTGTGTTTTTCCCAGAATTATCGATCTATATAATTTCAGCAGTATCTTCCTTTTCCAGCACTTCCTGAAATACTGGAGGAATCAACCTCTGCAGTGATTTTCAGAAAAAGGCAGACAGCTGAACACAGCCCTGCAGTATGAAGCCAGCCAGACAACTACCGTGATTAATAAAAGGAAGAGGCTAAGAAACTGAACGAAGGAAGACAATAAAGGGTAAAAGGCAAGGGCACATGACTAAGGAAAGAGCTTTAATGAAGCCAAAGGCCTCAACACGCAGCTGCGGCGCTGGGATTGACCAAGAACCTGTGCTTCCAACTTGTCCCAACCACTATGTTGCATCATGCCGTTAGATGAAACGATCTTCATCACCAGATGAAACACAGTCTTATCGTGGGTGGGTTGGACTCACAGAATTATTTAACACGCAGTGACATACATTTTGGTATCCCTTCAAACTCAACATCCTTCCTAATACTACCATGAAGCCTTAAAAGAAAATGGAGGCAAAAATCCTCAATGAGGCCAGACGGACATTGTATGTGCTGATAAGTATCAGCACTGTGAGCAGAAAGAGGCTTGATTTGCAATTTTAAGTGGCCATTAGTGCTCTGAACAATGACAGATTACACACAATTGTCAAGAAGCATCCAATGTAGTTCAAACTAACAAAACTTTTTTGAATGTTTCATTTTTAGAGCAAGCAAAATACTTCATCTTAAAAATTTAGGATCTCCTACCTGACTAAAAGGCTAGGAAATACTGATATTTCCAGATACCCATGACCCTAATTTTTAGCCCTAAAAAGAATGGATTTCATCAGAGTAAATAAAAAAAGTTGCCTTAGGCCAGCATTTTAGACAGAGCTTAATACCTGCTGAATTAAGACCACCCAGGGTGAGGTAGAAGGAACCAAAGCAAATATTAGAGCACCTTCAGAACGATCCTCTGAACGCTAAGGTCTGAAATAAGATTTCAGGTGTCCTGCTGTATACGGCTCACCCTGAAAATGGCAGCAGCAGTCTCAATCCACCCATTGCCTGTTCTCTGCTAGGCTGAGGACTTGGATTAAAAGTCCCTGATTTGCCTCCAGATCTCCCATGAAAGCCTTAACTCCTCCTTGGGATTTTTTGAGCTCTGGCCCACACTTGTCCTCAGCAGTCTCGCAATCTTCAACAGCTGTCTACCTCTAACCTTTCCAGGCTTAAACACCATCTCTGGCTCCTCTTCCCTGCTGTTATTTAACGTGAATGGTGGGGGATCCTCTTAACTATTTTAGGTAGACACACATGATGAAACAAGTACTTAAAATACGGCACAGGCCAAAATAAAACACATATGATGTAGACAAGTAACCTTTGCCTAGAGAAAAAGAATACCTCAAAAACAACCCTCCTCTTCAGAATATTAGTGGTGCATAGTACAATGTCACACCACGGGGGGGGGGGGGGAAGCCTCCTCAACCTAAGATAATAAAGCAAGTTAAAAATTAGGAATAGACACAAGCACAGAATATTTTGTTGGTTTGTTTGCCCCCAACATACAGATGTTTAGGAACAAAAGACCACAGCAGCATCAGATTATGAACCCACAAAATAAGACATTTTGAGCACTTCAGGTTTTCACGCATCAAAAAGCGCTCCAACCCACCTTTTCTTTACAGTTGGGGGCAAACACTTCCTTCAGCATTTAATAAGAGCAGTAGAAGTGATAAACTCTTTTGAATCATCACTTCCACGTGAAAAGGCAGAAGCAACGGGTCCCGTGTCCCGCACCCCAACCACTGCATTTCAGTGACCCAGAGCCAGCTAAGGAAACTGGGGATGCCCCCGCCAAAGGTACAGCACCCCCAGCTGCACAGACTGTGGAACAGGCACCTTCCCTCAGGACATTTTTAGTAATTAAAAGCCAGATAGGAGGATTCTTTATTGAGTTTCCTTGGCAAGTGATCCTGCTATGAAAAAAAATACCTCCAGTTACATGGAATTTGGAAAAAGTCTAAGCCTGTTTTCTCAGAGCAAGGGTCTCCATCACCTTCAAATACAGGAGATTGTAGACCTAAGAGCTGCTGCATGAGGCAATCACCTTAAATTCCCTTCAAAGAATTACTGGAAACCTTCCCTACCCACCTTTCATTCAGAAAACCTTTAGCTATAGCTGTACCTAAAAAATATAAATTTATAATTGTACTGAGACTAGTTTAATGACTGTCTTGCTGTTGAGCTGCAAGAGGGCAGCACTAGTTAATTCTGTTTCTTCATATGTATAAACCTAATAGTGTTTCCACTGGCAAACAATCCTTCAACTACTTTGCTTGCTTCTTTCTGAAAAGAAACTGCAGCAATGTTTCAGTTGGCACTTAACAGCATGGCCAAACAGTATCACCTTTCAGCAGCTGCATGTATCTCTGTTCTAGTATTACCTTTACCCTGTGGAAGGGAGAGTAACAATGACTTCTTCAATAACTACCCACTTCCTAAAGACTTGAAACCTTTTACTCCTTTTTCCTTAGTGGGGAAAAAACCCAAATTCCTTTCTGAAATCAACAGACTGTTTTTAAACCCATGTTTTATCTGTAATCATCTAATCCACACAACAGATCAAAACCATCTCATCAGACGAGACAGAAATAATTAAGCACAATTTAAAATACACACTTGGGTTATGGATGCTGATTGTGTCAGGCCCATTTTCAGCAGGACTCGGGAGGCATACAGAGGTTAGTGAGCTATGAAGGACAAGGGCAGCCGCTCAGGATCCAGTACTCCCATTTAACACCTGGGGGATGCATCAGCCTCTGCTCGCTCCTCTTCACTCCAGGTGCTGGCACTGTAATAAAACCTGTTGAAGTCCCATTCTCTGAAGCACTAATACCAAGAGTGACAGAAGGCAGGACCTTTGCCTATGATTAAAGTCACTCAGTTGGCATACAGCAGTGCTACTGCTAAATTAAGCATCCCTGCCCTTCTCCTGCATCTTTCCCTTCCTGCTTCTGCCACTGGCACAACTCCTGCGCAGGGAAGCACACCAGGAGACTGGACAGGCTGAAAACTAAGCCATCCACACCAAAACAGTACAAGTCACCAGGCCGGTCGTACAGCGTATGGCACACAGACCCATGCTGCAGCAGCAGGGAGGTGGCAGCACCCGCTGGAAAGGGCGGCAGGAACCGAGAGCTACAACAGCAGCTCTGCCCGTGGATGACTTCAGGTGATTGTGAAACAGCTACACGTGTAAACCACCTTCCACTGCCAGAAAACTGAGCAAAACAAGAACTGATATAGATGAGAGCAAGGTCCCTGAGCGAGCAGTGCTAGGGCAGGACGTGGCAGAGAGCACAGGGTGGTGATGGAGGCTGTTCCCTTATCACCCCTCCCAGACTCAAAGCTGGGCTCCTTTGTCCTACGGGCATTTTTCCTCCAGCAGAGCGCTAGTGTGCAGAAAACGTGAGAAACAACAGGTGTACATCAGATATTAGAAGCTGTCCTCCAGAACTAAACCATGCCCAGGCACTCAACCATCCCAGGAAAGGGATCCGAATGGAGAATCTCCCCCTCCCCTCGAAACCATACGGTCTAACTTGAAAAAGAAAACCCACAAACAATACCGAGTCCTCCAAATGCACATGCATATTTCGAGAATAACCACCCCAATGTCTAGTTTTGTCAGGTGGGGTTTTCTGCTGCATCAGCTTCCTAACCTGGTTCACAGAAGCCGCTGCACCAACACAGCTGAGGTGGCAGCAGGCTGATGTGGAGAGTAGGAAGGGTGGCAATGTTTAAGGCTGGTATTTCACCGAGCATAACATCAAACCACAGCTGTAGCATGCCTTCCGCTGCCTGCTTGGAGCACTTGCACGGCAGACCGCTTGCAGCTGCTTTCCTGCCTACCCACCAAATGCAATATGGCCAGCAAACAAGATGAAAACGTACTAGATCTACAACACAGCCATAAAAAACTTTCTCCTGCAAATTTTATTTTGGGCATATGTCCCAGACCATGTATCCTATATGGTAGCCCATGAAAACGTGCATTCCTGCACCTGAGAAAAGAAAGAGTGAACAGCAGCATCCTTGTTAGGTGCAGTCTGTATTTTTGTGGAGATAATCAGAGTTTTGCCTCTGGTCAAGAACCTACACAGCTTCAAGCATAGCAGTTTTGCATCAGTGAACTACAAGTAAATCGCGCAAGGTTGTTAAATATGAAGCATATCCATTTTCTGAAAGCAATCAGCAAAAGTTTGTTTCTTACTGAAGACAACTAACTGGTAGCATTAGTCCCACCAAAGATATAGTTATGGACCTGCTATGGTTAAGTGACTGCTGTCTAATCATTTAGCTCATGCCAACAGAAAGAAGTATGTTGCTTTTGCCATGCAGAAATGGAGAAACTGCAGGAGAGAGACCAACTGCAAAAGTGTTTTCTAAGAAAGCACTTTCAAAATAAAGGATCTACACTTCCAGAAATATTACACTGCTTGAGATATGCGTTCTTTCAAAAAAAGATTAAATGTCATTCTTGCATATCAATACATGTCCAAATGTTGGCTGTTTCTACTAACATGTTGCTGCCAGGATGACTATTTTTATTACTTTTACAAGTAATAAAAAATAAACTATGTGTAAAAAAAAAAAAATCTGAATTTGAAAGGGACCACTATTTATGACAGAGAACGGAGAGTTTCTCATTTACTGTCAACTTTGAGATGCTGAGAAAGTAGAAAAGCCTTTATGAAAACATCACCAACCAAAAGGGCAATCCTTCACACAAAACTATTACTGAGGATGTCTAGCACAAGACTTGGGGATGCACCGAGGGCTTGCACAGCCGATGACCGGCTCAGCACCGCACCTGGACAACACAGTCCTTGTTGTACACAGAGAGCTACTCTGTGGGCAGCAGGTAGGGATGGTAAACACATCCCAGGGGGTGGCTCAGATGTAACCATGTGTCTTCGTACAGCACGTAAATGAGGAAGAAAAACCACAGACACTAGTCTGGCTTAACCTAGATGGCTAGGAACACCCTGTGGCTTCCAGACTTCTGCATATGTCAGCAGAACCCAAATCTTCCACCTGAGGGGTGGGGTGATCACCTCCATTTGTGACCACGCAGTATAAACACAGTATCTCTGACTTAAATATTACCCAGTACATGCAAATGTGATGTAGGTGTCAGACCTTAAACTATTACAACACTTCAGAGTTTGACCTTATCAAAAGATCATTTGCAGCCACACAGTTTTGACATATTATATATAACAGCTGTACAGTCCATAAATTTACTACCCTTCTGATGGTACAGACTACTAAACAGAGTGGTTTAAAGAGAATCCATAGAGACAGTTCTAGACCTGTGTCATTTCTTTAAATTTAGTTGACAGCAGATTTTGTAGTCTCAGTAAAACAGGTCACAAAAATAAACATCAGGGTTTGTTTACAAATATAAGATTGAACTGTTGTGAAATCCTCAGGCAGGGCTTATGAACTATGCTGTGGGAAAAACAAACTATATATGTACCTAAAAAAAAAAAAAAAAAGAAATATGGGAACTCCTGCTTACTTCTCACGTTTTTCAGTAGCGTTCTCAGTATTATATTTCAGCTTCATTTCAAAACCTTGTGAATATAAAATGGGAAGAACAAGCGATGCTATTTCCATGAATTGTTTGACAAAAAACTGTCAGTAGAAAGAACCAGCTTGGTTCACACACAGAGGTCAAGAGACCTTTCAGCTAAGTCAACAAATGAAATCTGCCAGACTAGAAGTCACACTTACTTGAAGGTCTGAATAACATTATTGACATAAAATTAGGTATTGATTTCCAATTTATTCTTCCTCTTGGAATAGTAATGTTACAAAGAACTGACACAACTGATACCTATGCCAGCATCTCTGGAGAAAAAGCAAAGGACAGTAAGAGACAAGAAGCTACCCACCATTTTAATTGGTAGGTCTTTCACAGGTCGAGACTGAGGTCAGCTTTTGACTACAGAAAAGTGTGTTGGTATTGCCAGAAAAATCCATTCTATAGGTCAGGAAGAACAATTTCTTCCTCTGGATCATCAATCCTGTTATGACAGCTGAAGGTCAAAGCAAAGAACAAAAAGAGTCTAATTAGAGAGAGGGAGAGGAGAGAGGGGAAGCTCTGGTGCACAGCAGTAGAGGTAGCATGAAGTGACAGATCTATCAGCTGTGGTGTGGACAAGGACACACCATGCTCCGGGGGAAAAGCACCACACAAGAAAAATTGAGAAGGTCCTTGGTGGCTTTAAGAAATGTAGTTGTATTTTCCAAGAACTCAGCTTACCAAAGCTTCAGAGACCCTCTAAAGGTCAGAAGCAGCAGGAATTTGATGGTATCATATTACGTAAGCGGCATTTCCATACACTGCAAAACCACCAGCCCTGGGAGGTGGGGATGGTTACGGCGGCATATGATCGAGCTTGTTATGTCCTTACTTCACCACAAGAAGCTTCTGTACTGATCTACCTAGTCATCTTCAAGCAATAAGAGCAGAAATACAAGAGAATAATCTAAAACACACTAACGTCACGACTTGAACAGGAATTTAATCAAGCCTCAAATGAAGTTTACATATCTGTTCTTTGAGAAGGATGAAAGCCCATGATTTAAGTGAATAAAATACCAGGGGTGATGGGACTACAATTTAAAGCAACTTCTTCACTAGCAGATGAGACAACAGTACTGATTGCTCCAAGCTCCGGAGGGCTTAGGAGAAGGAATAATCTATATGTATTGGCATAGGAAGTAAACTTAAAGAACAAGAACTATTCCTCTCCTCAGGCCTTTTTTTGAAACAGACACTATGGTGGCATGTATTTTTCTTAATACAAGAGGGTATCCCAAATCCATTAAGACAATAGGCTTCATGTAACTAGCTGCTTACGTGCAAGTTTACATGATCAAGACTGATAGGAGCACAATTCCACCACAGGATTTTCAGACAGAAACTTGAAAAATATCCTTACACCTAGCCTTTGGTTTTGGTAGGTTTTTTTTTTTAATCTCAGTTTCATGGGTATTTTTGTGTCCGTTTCTTTTTTAACACAAAGTTCTAACCTATTCACTACCTGAACATACAACTTTGATTTAAATTATGTATTCCCTATGAATTAGGCTGCAAGCACTTTTTCTCATATCAGCTTGTATGATATTTAAAGCACTCCACAAAGCCAAATAGAAGATCACATAATTGTAACTGCACATGGCTACACACCTTTTAAATTACGGACATAATAAAGCATTATTATATTTACAGCCCATATTTTTGCTTCCTATTCAAGTTTTTTAAAGTGAGCCTTATATCTCAAGACTGTCTTAAGATATGAGATGTCCAAATCTTAGTAAAGTGCTGTTAAGAAAAATCAGATTTTATTAAATCATGTATACCATAGGTCACATCCAACGATTGAAATAGTCCTGCATACAAGCCTCAACCCACCCTGCATTCTTCCTTTTTCTATCTCCCAAGCCAAAAAGAATTTCATTGTATTTAAAAAGTTTTTCTCAAAACAAATATTCAGAAGACAAACGATAACACAGATTTATCAATAAGCTTGGAATCAACACAGGAGCTTACAGGACACTGAGCAACTGACAAAATTACACTTCCAGTGTAAGTTGTATTTAGTAGCAATGTTTTGCCTGCTACCTCTATAAACAAGAAGACTGGGCTATTTCCTTCAATCAAATGCTAGACACTAACATAACAGAGCCTGCAGCAACATCTACTTGAAAGTAACAAACCTGTAATGCTGGACATTTTACTGTATTTCTCCACTGGCTGTATTTAAAGTATGTATGTGCTTTTTCTATTTTCAATGTAAATTAAAACCCTTCTACAGAAAAGCATACACTACCAAATCATATTGCAGGACACCTGAATTAAAGGAATGGTATTAGGTAGCAATGAGAAGACAGGCTAAAATACCAAAGAAAAGAAAATTCCAGTCCCTTTTTCTGCAGTTTTCACTAAAAGTTCTGTGTTTCTTTAGGCATCATTTGAGGGTGCATCCAGTTTGCAAGGTAACAGATCTGAAGCAACCCTAGTGGTTGCTTCATCAATATAGGTTTTCACTCTTCCAAATTGCTCAATATTCTGCCAACCCATGGGAAAATAGTGTAAAATTATACTACAGCAATCCAGAAATAGTAAGTTGTTGAAACTTACTTGTGCAGCTTTTCTACACTTGAACAACTAGGACATTTGCATTTTAACATAAACACATTGGTATCTCAAAATTAATCCTCAAAATAACTGCTTTGCAATTCTTTTTCCTGTCACCATACACCTCCCTGTTGAAGTGTCTATCACGCTGCTTGGTTGCTGAGGCAGCTCCCCACAAGCCCCTTTTTAAAGACGTGAAGAGAGCGCAGTTGTGGGTTGCAAATGACTATGCTTCGTACCTTTCAAGACTTTCTTAACAGAGGACTTATAACTCAGTATTTTTCTTTGCTAGTCTCTTGACAGACTACAAATCACTCATTTTGTTTCACCAAAGGAGGAGTATTTGATTTAATGATTAACTCATTTGATGGGTAATCAGGCAAGCGATTTTATCTGCTTCACTGCTATCAAGTGGTCAGTGTTGCCTTCCATTATGGCAAACTACAGGCTTTAAACCACACCTGCAATCAGAGGAAACCGGTTTGTTCTTGCAGCATCCTCAAAACCCGCTGAGGATACAAGCACTGGAGGGAGGTGGGGAGAAGTAGAGAGAAGATTAAATTACACAACAATTTGGAGGAAACATCTTGCCAGTTTCTGTCTCCACTGATGAAATCAGGTCTATGGCATTAAAACCTATGTGAGAGAACACAGCTTATTTGCATTGTCTCCTTCCTTTTCTCATTTAAAAATCAATTGCTATCCTTAAGCAGGATATGAATTGGAAGGAACAATCTAGCAAAACAGCAAAGCGAATTTGCAATCTGATCCTAATTGCCCACCTCAAGAGCCACACAAAATGGTCTGGAGGCAGAGTGCATCTAAGTCCCACCGAGCACGGACATCACGTGTCAACCCCAAGGTGTGATGAGCATTTGGTCTACAGAAACCTTGGACGTTTATTTACTTTAAAAATAAAAGCTGCCTGAATCGGTAGTTGCAATAATATTTAAATGATAATTAGCGAAGTCCTCCACTCTACAGGAACACTTCACTGATTTTCAAACCCAAAGTAACACCTTGGGCTGTTCATATCACACACACATATACACGGTGTGCAGCACCTTGATGCAGGTAGGGTATGGTGGCTTTCCAGCACAGGTCCCCTCTTGTACAGACAGGATGGAGACAGGTACCGGCTGTGGGAATGATTCCAGCCATCCCAGAAACCACACCAGAAAATGCCTGCAGATAACTGCTTTCAAGGTACCACTCTTCAGTTAAAAGATTAGAGGGGAAATAAACTGTGTTGGCACAAACCTCTTGAGACAGGAGTTTGGGTTAGATCATTAGTAAATTAGCAGTTTAAACTAGATTCACTGTTGGGAGATTTGATTTGGCAAGAAATTTTTAGATCCTGCTGCACAGTGTTGCAGGAAGGAGGTTGCCTGGCAGCCTCGGCACCAGGCGGAAGGGGGGACACAGCTCTGAACACAGACCATCTCCTAAGTGAGCTGCTGGGCAGGCTAAAATTCCACGAGAAATTCCAGCTGACTGAAAAGGGAACCAGGGCTGACCATAACATATTGTATCCTTTACTCTGATACAATTTAACATAACATGGCAATTCTAACAAGTTATGAAAACAAGGCATCCTCACAGATACATAAGTATTTTGAAAAACAACACTTTCATAGAACTATACCTAAATAGCATTTGGACAACTTGGTCTATAGCGAATATTATACAATGCCATCATTCCTTCTTTTATAGCATCATGTTCCAAATGATTATCAGAGCTACTTTTTTACAAAAGAATGGCTATTAATATTATTACTCATTCAGTTAAAAAAATTTGGTTTTGCAAATTGTTCAAGTACTTTGATTTCTCATACTTGTTTTGCTAGGAAAAAAAAAAGTTGAATAAATTCATAAAGATGACAAAACCAAAACTATGCTGACTTAACAGAATTCCTTGGAAGAAACTCCTTTAGATTACCCCACGAAGTAGGACCAGCATAGGCTTTACTGGCTTCCCCACCAGATGAATTCTACTAATGTGCATTAAAATGCTAGGTAAGTGAGTCTACGTACTAAAATTATTTTGTATTATATAGTATTACACTAAGGACAGCTTTGTCTCCTAGGAGACTGTAAACCTGAAAATTGGTCTGCATCAGTTAATTCATTATTAAAATCTGAAACTCTAATTACTACCAGAGACCATTTCCTTAGAGAGAAAAGGTCACTGATTTTTCAACTATGTTTTAGCTCTATCCTAAATAAGTAAGATGTTATAACTGAAGTCTGAAAAATAAATATCTTTGAAGTTAATAATAGAAAGTCATCTTTTCCCCCTATAGGTTGCTGCCCTAGTACTGTTGTAGATACCACCTCTCATGTTATGGAATAATGTAAACTAACTCCCCAAGCAAGGCATTCCATTTTTCAATATATGTATTTTTTTTTTTTTCCAAATGTTCCATTGCGTTGGGTTTCTCTACAACCTAACCTAAGCAGCATAAGCAAGAGGGTGCGCTGTTCTACGCAATGCATTAACTTACTCAGGGTGTTCTGCTGACTTCGTGAAATACTGAAGAGATACAGGACAATCAGTGTTTGAAGTTCACCTGAACTGAACACAGCTGACATAAAACACCGATGCATCGAGAACTCTGGATTCGCTTTTGAAACGATCCAATCTTTCCAGAGAACGGGAAGGGGAGGGAATATCAGCCTCCTATTAGAGGTGGGGGCAGGGGTGGCGTTTATTCTATAATTGCAAAAATATTTTCCAATCTATGTGGTAGCCGGAGCAGAGCGAAAGCCCCCATAGGTGAGTGGGGCTGCCTGCTGGGCACAGCCCAGTAGATAGCAGGATCTGTTCAGTGAGATAGCAGCTTGAACAGTACAGCTATAAACACTGTCAGTTTAATTTAAATGTTTGTTTAAACCATATGTTATGACAGGTATCTGCCCACATCCAAGTTTTTATAATCTATGAAGCAGAGGCCAGCCTCAGAAGGCTGAATTATTGAGGGGGGGGCCCAAAGGTTTTAGGTCATCTTGTGTTTGTTAATTCAGGATTCTTTTTCTTTTTTCTTTTTTTCCTTAATGCTGCATCCCTGAGATGTCTGATTTTCCTGCTTTTTGCCTTTGCAACTTTAAGGGCTCCTAACTTCCCAGTTTCATTAAACAAATACAGAACTCCTGTTCCTCCTATTTCATAAGAGTGGCTTTAAAGAAAATCAAACTTTTGAAACGTTCACAACAAAGACATACCCATTAGCCATAGACCTGGTGATGTAAAAAAAAAACACATACAAGGTCTCCTCTACCAGGAGGATCACTCGAGTTCAGCCCCTGAACACACAGCTCTTGGTAAAGCTCACATCAGTTTGGCTTACTTGAACATTCACAACAAAAATTAATAAAGCCTCTTATTTTTATAGGTCATATCGATTGTTCCAATGCCTGCTGATCGGATCTTCTACACACAAGCCAGGATTTCATTGCACTGGAGCATTAAGCAGGTTAAACAGAAAAGAGTTTTAAAGGCTCTCTGTCTGAGCTGGAAGTGGCTTTATCAGAAAGTTCTGAAGCATGTGCCATTCTGCAAAATAACCTGTAGTCATATATACGGGCAGGTACATTTCCTATTTATACATTCCATATCTTTTGCTTCTATTCATTTTTCTAGATGTATGCCAAAATGTTGTCCATTAAAATTTCATAATTCCTTTGTAGATTGTGAAAACAAAGTAAAGCCTATCAATGAAAACAGACTCATGTTTTTTCCATAAGGAAACAGTCATATTTCCAATACACTGTAAAATCCAGCAATTTATTAGCCAAGCCCCACAGCTCAGAGGTACACAGCAGTACTCCAGACACACAAAGTAAAAGCCCAAACAAGCCACACAAACACAGCTCACCCCACACACCCTCCTATACTCTCTCCTAGTGACAGGATGGATTGCTCTACTTCAGCCAGTATTTCGTTTCCCAAATCCTGCATTGAACAAGGCCCTTCCTAAGGTGAACCCTTGGCTACAATGTGTTTCTAGGAGACATAAGATGAGGGCTGCTTCCAGCTCTGTGACAGACGTGACACACACCAGCCCTACAGCCTCACCAAGGCACTGACAATCTCCGGGGAGGAGGTTCAAAACGGGCACGTTCAATGTTAAGCACCAAGCAGGAAATAATATATGGGGGACACTGGCAATGAGGGGAAAACAGAGGGCCAACAAAATACCTTTATTTCCTTTAAATACTTCCTTTTACCCTATTTTTACTTTTCTTACCTACTTAAAGCATAAATTATTGATGATGTGAACTGTTCTGAAATTCCTATTATGCTAAAAGAGGTGCTTACACATATTTTGAAAGGGTAATTTTTATTTCTCAATCTAATAAATTTCTCTTAGTATTTCTGGCTCAGAAACACATACCTTTAGTCCAGGCTTTCCCATAGCATACACAATTTCAGCTTCCTCTGAGCACGGAAAGGACAGACAGAGGAAACAGTTAACATTTTCACTTCATTTCACTCCCAAAAGGCCTTTGATAAAAATGAAACCTACACCTAGATTAGCAAACAAGATCTGTTTTTAATGCCTATTTCTTGGGGTTTTGCCCTTCTCCCTTGCTCTTAATGCAGAAAGTTGAAAGACCTGGCACTAACCCTTCTTTTGTCAAGTAGCAAATAACAGAACCCACGCAGTAACATTGGCACTTCTCCAAATAGAGACTATAGGCTCCCTTCCTTGACAAAGTGGGACTTGGCTATAACAGTTCCTAGATCTCCATGAAATTATCTTAAAAATAACCTGCTTACAGGTTGAATGGGTTCCTTAGTAAACAGAACAAACAAGATCCCATCAGCACAGAGGACAAAAACTGTAGCCTTCAAGATTTAGCAGAATTCTTTAAGTTTTCCCCCCAGTGTATCTCATTCCCCCATTGCAGTCAGACACTGACATATATATGTATGCATCTGTGACCTGTAAAGTCAGGTATGTACCTGGCCCCTCAGAGCAGCTCACAGAGTGTATAAAGGGAGGGACAAACCTAGTATCAAGGTAGAGAGTGCTTACTGTAAAATGCAACTGAGTTTTAACAGGTGCTGCATCTGCTCAGTGATCATACAGGAGAGGAAGGAAGTACTATATTAACTGAGAAGACAGAATTATATTTATAAATTAGTCATTCTCAGGTTCTAAAGTTTTCAGATCCTTTTTCTAGTATGAGTCACTGGTCAAGGGGAGATTACACTAACATCGCTGTGGATCTCTAGAAAGAGTAACAGAGACCAGGTCTCACCCTGCCCCTTATGAATCACTGGGCATCCTTCCCTGTTGCTGATGGCATTAACATTAAAAACGCAGTCACCTGTTATGAGCAGCAGCAATAATATGCCTGGGGCTACTTGACTACCAAGGTCCACAGAGAAGAATCAAGCTGGGAATTGTCCACCAGCACAGACAATACTAGGCAGAAGTCTCAACAGTTGAAAATACTGAATGTTTTTCACACAGAAAATAATCTAAACAGTATTACTGCACATGCTGTAAAGATAAATCACAGAGAATCACAAGAAGTTGTTAGGCAGGATGTGTCCCACTTCCTCTTCCTCCTCATCAAGACCTAAACAACATAAATCACAACTAGTAATTTCAAATGTAATCAAACACTACCAGGCACCACGACCTGCTAATGCTTTCCCTCTGCCCATCTCTCCTCACCATTAACTCAGAAAAACAAAACAAACCACAACAAAAGTATCCCACACCTTCTGCACACCCAGACCTACAGACCCACAACTTACTTCTGGAGCTTAAGTAAAGCTAAACAAAAAACCCAAAATAAAAGGAGGAAAGGTTGAAAAAGAAAACAAACCCATACACAGAACAAAACTACAAAACCTCAGCAAGCAGAGAACCCAGTGGCAACCCAACGAAGGGAGCACTCAGTAATGGTATACCAAAATACACAGCAGAGGCGTATAAGTAAACTTCAACCATTCAAAGCTTACACAATTTCACAGCATGATTAACATCTATCACCCCATTTTTAGAGTGAAGAGCCACTAAACTGCATAGACAGTATGTGCACCTTTGAGCAGATGTATTACTGGACACATAGAATTAGAAAAAAAATCGAGTCAATTATTGGTGTGATTAGACCTTTTATATGAGTCTTTCCATTCCTAAACCTTCCATATCCTAAAATTGCAATTAAAGGTAAAGGGACCATGTCTGGAAAAAGAATTGTACAACTTCTTGTTTTCAGACAGCCACTTCTCTTGTACAGCAGCTAAAAATCTGCCAGAATTTCCCCTATAAACATTTCCAGCAATTTCAGCTCTTCCATGCAGTCTTTGGTGCTCAAGTAATAGTCTCCTCCAAGAAGTTTTTTTAAATACACACACAAAATTCAGCCACACATTTCTGCTGCATGATGAATCGTTTTCCACATTAAGATGACAACACTAGCACTGGAGTGTCCTGCCACAGCAGGCAATTAGGAGATTCAAAAGAAAAAGCATTAGTCTTTGAGAAAACGAGCTGTTGCCACATTTTGAAATGCAAGAAGTAGATTAAGAGAAACATAACCTTTGAGAAGTAGCCAATACTTAAACAAAAGCTAAGATTGCCAGGTAGGATAGTCAATGGGGGAATAGAAAAATAAAGGAAAGGAAGTATTAACACACACGAACCTTCATCTTGCGATTCATCCGTCCATCTGTCAAAACCTACTAGTGTAGAAAGACACAGCAATTGACCGCATCTGCGAATTTAAGAGCTCAGCTTGCTATGTTTCACTGCCAAGGAGGACCAGGCTGGCTGCAGACAGAGCCGGCTGCTGTGCAGCACATGGGCAACATCCATCCTCTACACAGCAACGGTAACCTCAACACGGGCACCACAGGCTGCAAGATATTAAAGCTGGATTAAAAAAAATAAGGGAATGAGGAAGCACTGCGTACCAATGAAATGGTTCAGAAATAAAGAACAGTTGAAAGGTAACAGACTTGGCAATTATCACTGTGGAGAGCAACTGAGATTCTACAGAGATTCACACCCGGACATAGACTGTGATCCACAGATTACCCCTCATACGCTGTCGATGAAAAGTGTGAACTCGTAGGAAACCAACGCATTTTATTGCGTTGGGTTTGTTCAGAGGTGTCTTGGTAGTGGGGAAGGGGCCACAGGGATGGCTCCTGTGAGAAGCTGCTACAAAATTTCCTGGCTCCACGTGGGACCCATCTCTGGCCACGGCTGAGCCAGTCAGCGCCTCTGGCATTAACGTATTTAAGAGGGGAAAACAAAGAAAAGCAAGAACAAAGAGAGGAGTGGGATGTGGGAGAGACAGCCAGGCAGACACCCAGGTCAGTGCAGAAAGGCAGGAGGTGGTGGCTGGACCAAGGGTTCCACCTCAGCCCACGGTGAAAGCAGGCTGTGCCCTGCAGCCATGGGGGAGCAGAGACCCCCACCCCCCCTGCAGCCCGGGGAGGACCCCACACTGGAGCAGGGGGATGTGCCTGAAGGAGGCTGTGGCCCCATGGGAAGCCCACACTGGAGCAGGCTGCTCCTGAATGACAGCACCCCATGGAAGGGACTCACACCAGAGCAGTTTGTGAATAACTGCAGCCCATGGAAAGGGCTCACACTGGAGAAGTTGGTGGAGGACTGTCTCCCGTGGGAGGGATCCCATGCTGGAGCAGGGGCAGAGTGTGAGGAGTCCTCCCCTGAGTAGGAGGGAGCAGCAGAGACACTGTGTGATGGACTGACCACAACCCCCGTTCCCTGTCCTCTTGTGCCACTCAGGGGGAGGAGGGAAAGAAACGGGGAACAGAGCTGGACTTGAGAAGAAGGGAGGGGTAAGGGGAAGGTTTTTTTAAGATCTGGGGTTTATTTCTCATTGTCTTACTCTGATCTGACTGGTAACAAATTAAATTGATTTTTCTTTCCCCAAGTTGTGTGTGTTCTGCCCATGACTATAAATGGTGAGTGACCCTTCCCTGTCCTTGTCCCATCCCACCAGCCTTTCCTTCTGTTTTCTCCTCCCCATCCCACCACGGGAGAAGCAAGCACCTGCTTGATGCTTTGCTGCCAGCTGGGCCTAAACCATGGCATTTATTTAAAAAAAAAAAAAAAAAAAAACAACAAAACAAAACACATGATAGCTGAAAGATTCGTTTGGTCAACAGTCATCATCAGTCACAGGTCAACAGGGATGCTGTCTCAGTGTCAGTTCATGTTGTTGGACAGCAGAGATGACTGGTAGCTCAAGCAATCACAAGCTGATTCTGGCCATTTCCGGTCACTTCCCACTAACACCTCAAACAGTCTGGAATTTGGGAAGAGCAAAGCTCAAGAAATTACTTAGCAGGGCTGATGTGGTGGACAGTACAAATGCCCTCTGAAATCTAACTGAAACCCGTTTCCACCCATTGGGTTTGATTTCCAGGGTAAAGAACAAATTTGGTGAGGACTCCAGACTACCTGGATGAATAAAAACCTGACCTGTAAGGCTAAAAATAAGCAGGAAACCTTTTTCCACGAAGTAGAATAAAAGCTTGAGAAAGAAAAGCATGTTTCAGGGGTTACAGGGTATAAACAGAAGAGTAAAACCAAGCAGGAACCTGCTTGAGCTGAACCATGCAAAGGAAATAACAAGGGCATCACTGTTACTATGCATCGCGGCTTCAAATAGAGAGAGAGAAAGGCAGCTACCTACACGCGGAGGTTTAAGAGAATGTTTGGGAAAAAATAAGCAGGAACAAACACAGAAGCAAATACTTTGTCTTCTGTTTCAAGAAAGATAATAAAAAGATACACTGAAAATGAGGATAGGATAATGGTTATTACCACATACAGTGTGGAAACAAAATTAGACCATTTACAATAAAGAATTAAGGGGATCTGGATAATCTTCATCCCACAACACTGAAGTAATTGGCACACACATCAATGACAGATATGCCAAAGCTCATTACAAGAGGGAGGGGGAAAGAAAGTAGTTTGGGAGCGAAGCAAAAGCAATCTTGGCGGTACAAGCACACAAGCATGACCTTGATAATACCAGATCTAAATGAAAGAAATCAAGGAAATTTAATTGAACAGTGAAATGAAAACAAGGTAAATTGATTTTACCTGTGTAATTTATTCCTCAAAACCAGACAAAACAGTGAACTGAATCCAGAGTTAAAGAAAGAACTGTCATGATATCTCATGGAATAACATTTAAGGTACAGACTTACAACATTTTAAAGGGAACAAAGCACTGGCTGAAAGAAAGACAATAAAAAGATAACATATCCAGATAAAGAGAAGGTACTCTGTTTCTTAGGTTTTGTGAGATCAGGGCTATAAAATAAGTCACATAGTGACCATACAAAAAAAAGCAGATATCCACTATCATTTCTGGGAAATCAAAGTTTGGAGAATTCACTGTTCCCAAAAGCATCTCATAAAAATTGGACAGTCTTCTGGGCTAGCTGGAACAACACAAATGCAACGAAACTTAAGCATACAAAGTGAAAACCAGTTATGAATAATGACTTCTGCTATGATCTGGGATCCATTAACAGGCAATGTAGGGGAGAAGGGAGCTGTCAGAGCATCAAAAGATCACAGATCCTATTAACACTTCTAACAGCTGTTCGATACTGATGCTCTGCAGTGGTTCTACATACACGCGTGCGTATGCTGTTTTAGTAGAAAACCAGGATCAATCAATTACATAAAGTGTTGGTAAAACACTATTTGTAATTTTATATATAGTTGTGGATACCTAAGCCAAAGGAGAACAAAAGCATACTCCTTTCCCCTAAACCAATTGAACTGAAACAGGTGCAGAGAAGAACACTCAGAAGATACAGGATAGAGAAAATCTCTTCTATAAGGGAAGCTAAAGCACTTGGGATGCTTTAGCCTAGCAATTAAGTGCTGAAAGCAACACAGCTCTGTAGTTACGTCATGTGTAAAGCTGCGTAGACCTCATAGAAAAAGGAAGGCTTATTCAGGGGGAAAAGCAGAGACTGGTCCCAGCACAGAGGGTGGGAGTGCCTGTCAAACTGGATGGGGCTGATAAGGAACAAAACCTGCTTCAAGACAGAAATCTCAAACATGCGAGGAACAAAGGCAACCCAGGCGCTCCTGGTTTGAGGCTTCATATGTGCACTTTGACCAACTTCCGAAGAAGCAGTAACAAGAAGGTTCATTAATGCACCACATAGTGTATTACAATAATTTAAATTCTGTACTAATAGCTTCTGCTGATTATCTGAGAGACAGGAAAAATTCTCTAAGAACACACTGCCTGGCTCAGGAGCAGAAGGGTTCCCACTGCCCTGAAGCAAGAGGCATCAGTCCAGCTGGAAAGATGAAGGGCAAGCTGGACTTCAACATGAAAAACTTCAGCAAGGTCTGCAAGGCACCTCATTCATATTTTTACTACTATTTAAGCACATCTTTCCTGCGTCAGACTTCCGTAGCTTAGGTATGGTCAGTCCCACACTCAGCTAGACATTTACATTTAGTACATTCCCTACTGTAACAGGAATGTAGAAAAAAATATCTCTGATCTTTTTTGCTGTCTCTGTGGGGCACACTACAGTTTATTCACTCTTTCAGTCTTTTTATTAAGGCTTAATGTTTGTTAGAACATGTGGAGAGAGTGAGCAACAGGCTCATCTAGATTTAAACTTTTCTTTCTTACATGTCCGTGTGGCGAAATTGTCCCCTTCAGCCCTCCATTCCCAAGTCAGCTGTACTTTAACAGTACATTACAAGAAGCGAAACAAATCTCAATATTTACTTTTTGTTGAACTATCAGATAAACGCTGGGTCTATTTCTGTGCTATTCACATTATCCCACAATTTCCATTACAAGGTACGCACTAAGCACTTTGACAAGAAGTTGCCCACTGCTAAAAATCTCAGTGCTAAAAGAAAAAGGAAATATGTATTTAGGTTTTGGTACCACAAGTAAGTTTCAAAATTAAACTGGAATTCCCCTCAGGTTACTCGACCATAAAGCAGGCTCACCAGGTCTAGCAGCTCACAGACATTAACCCTAAGTGTTGCAAAGTGAATTTGCATCCCATTTGACTGGCAGCGCCTTTGGTTTAACTGACCTGGACTACCAATGCAGCCTACACTTCTGCCTAACTCATTTGGTTAGAAATGCCTCACGGTAATTTCTGTTCTCTTCCCAAGTTTGCATGGCATCTAGCAAACAGGACCACCTGCACTGGGTATAATGAACAAAATACAGTAGCACCTAACATTAATTTCTAATCACTAAATTGTGAAGATAGACACACATACATGTTATTTGTTATCAGGTTCTTGGTAAGGCAGGCATAAGACCTAAAAACGATCTGTATGATACTTCAGTAGAAGCCATATGCATGCCCCAAAATTATTGTTTTACAGCAAATTTACATATTACTTTGCATGTGCTACGCCTCTAATCTTAACCTCCACCTGAAAACATAACCATACTCTTCAAGCAAAACAGCCATCTCGCTTTCCCCTCTCCTTTCTGCTACTTCTGTTTTGCTTTTGTTTTTTGAAGATGAGCTCATCTTTAATCCCCTATAATATCTTGGAGTAGTTAGCTCTGAAAAAGGTTTCCTTCTCCAACTTGCAAATATATCTGCACCCTATTTAGAAATGAACTTCAGCTCTCCCTCCTTAAGCTGGTTTGAATTTTCTTCTTTTGTTTTTTTTGAGGGGGTGGGAGGGAAGGGTAGGAGGTAGGAATGGTGTTTGGTTTGGTTTTTAGTAAATTATGGTAAACTGTGGAAAATCTGTAATTGTCTAAAAGCAGCAGCCTACTGTCAAGTCCAAAGCAGTAAGATGAACTATGAAAGGAAGAAAATGCACTTGATTTGCATAATTGATTCTGACTTTATCCCTGCTCAGTGGTGACTTTACAGTCAATAAAAGGGGAGAGGGGGTGAGAGGGGAAGAGATAAGTGAAAGGACAAATAAAGGGCAAAAGTTATATTAAGCCTACGTTAGGTTTTTTTTTTTCCTTTATTTTCTTTCTTTTCTGTGTGTAAATGATGAGGCCCAAACCTCATTGAAAAGCCCTGGCAAGATTGGTATATAAGAAAAGATATCACATGCATACAAGAACCTGAAACTACAGTTCTAGAAGTAACATCCTGTTTTATCGCAGTTTATGTCCAAGTGTTGCCATTTGCAGATCATCAACCTGCGTGTCACATTTCTACTGTTCAAAACGTGGTAAAGTAAGCAAGGATATAAGAAAAGCAGTTGGATAGGACAAGCAGTTAAAAAAAAACAAAAACCAAACGTCAGGACTTCCTAACTGCAGGGGAATTAGTTTTATTTTTGCTTTTAGTAGAAGCACTAGACATGTTTCAGAAAACTTTCTTCATAGAGCAGTGGTGGTTGTTTTGCTGGTTTTGATTAAAGCATAAGTAAAGACATTATATAACCTATTCAAAACTGTTCAGAGTATTTAATATTTCTGTCTCAGCAGCTCTCTTACAAGAACATAATTAGTCCCATTTATAACTACTCTATCTTTTCCTTCCCTTCACTCATCCACATGAACATGTGGTTATTTTTGACAGCACATTAACACGTTCTGTTGGCTATAAATTGATTTTGAAATATACTACAGCAAGTTAATTGTGTTTGGGAATTATACGCAGGCAAAAGCAAACATGGCAACTACACAGACACAGCAGTAGGAAGAGAAGGAAAATTCACTTGATACCCTGAAACTGTTCATTGAAAACTGATACATATATTGTTTTGTTCAAATGTCAGTGGCTAAATATGGGGTTTATCACCACCAGTGGTTAAATATCGGTGCCCTCTGAAATTCACATTGCGCAAGCATTCCCATCATTTCTGCCACCAACATAATGAAGCATCCTTCAATCGATACCCATCTGGCACCCGTCTGAATGGCAGATACAGCTCACGCATGAGAAATCATTTATATCCTTAGCCTTTAATAACACAGGAAAGTACTGTTCAGCGAGCCAGCAGGTTTGAATTTCACTGCCACGCTTAATGCGGATCTGGGTTCAACTTTTGGAATGAGGCAGAAGGACAACCTCCAGGCTTTAGGGAGCAGCAAAAGGAAGCATTGGCGCTGCGTGTCAGTAACAGCCTGGTGTACCAAACATCCATTATCCCTGCGGGAACCTCCTCGCAGCTGTTAACTTCTTGCTGCTGGAAGAAATAGTCAACAGGCAGTTCAGAGGAGACCTGGCACTGGCATTTAACTACTCATAGCATGCTTTTAAAACACACGTGAAACAGCTAGCTATGACCACTAGCTTTTCCACATAACATCGTTATTAGCAGCAATATTCGCTCCTGGAGCCACTGCCACCCCACCGGCATTGCTAGTCCCAACATCTCCCATGCACAAGTTCACAGCAGATGGTGGTACCACCTACTCCTGAATTAGAGACCCTCTAGGGAGCTTGACATCTGGGGAAAGGAACAAAAGCTCCATTTCTAGCTCAAGCTAGCAACTTGGTGAAAATAAGCCTGCTCGTGGAAGTGTACTGAGTTACCAGTAAGAAGGAACTCATTCAAAAAAAGCTATGAGACTGTTTAGGAAAAAAAAATAGAATTAGGAAACAGAATTCCATCATTCTGGGAACCTCAGACATCCCACAAATCAGGACTTTCTTGACCTGATCCACTCCTGAACTGCATTCATTGCCCAGCAGCAAAAGAGAGATGCTAAAGGAAGACCAACAAGGATGGTGGAAAAGACCCATTTACATATGGGGTTGGGAGCTAAGACCCCTGTGCTGAACATGGGCACTGCCTGCTGCTGCTCCTTGCTCCAGGGAAGGCAGCAGGACCAGGTGTCAGCACATTCAGTCCTCTAGAACACACTATCTCTGCTAGAGTCAAAGGTGGCTCAGACAGAGGGGTAAAGAAAATGAGTTGCAAAAAGCACTGCCTCAAACCCAGAAGCCTCACTGATGATCTTCCGCCATCCAGCCTGGACCCTGGTCCATGCACAGGTCCTTGGCTCCTGCCAGTAAAGGCAGCCACACAGAATGGGTGGGTGTGAGACACAGCTCTCTTGTGCCACCTGGCAAGGTCAAGTAATGCCAGGAAGCCCACCGTTACTGGACTTGGGAGAAAGCATCAACAAAAGGATCGACATCCTGTTATTGAACTTGATCAGCATCTACGCTCTCAGTTTCACTTGATTAGCATTGCTGTTTTAACTGAATTATTCTCTGCAAGAAGGTTTTCTGGAGCCAAGCCCATAAACCAATGATCCATGAAAAACCATTAGCACTATTTCCTTTTCACAAATTATAAGCAACAGAGATCCTATCAGTCAGAGCTGGAAGAAACCCATCGTACTTCTTCTTTCCTTTTATCCTCCTCACCTCTACCCCTCTTTAAACACATAACCCCTCAGCAATAAAGAGCAGTTTTCTTGCTTTAAGCATTTGGCACATACCAGCCTGTGACTAGGCGAAACAGAGCGCTTCCTCATGCGTAAAGCATCTATTCTCTCCTCCTCACGCTCGTATGAGCTCTATCCAAACAACCTGAATAGACCGCATGTTTAAATTCAAAAATCACTCTCTGGAAGGGATTAAAAAAGGAGCTTTTTAAAGAGCGTCGCCTATTCCTGAAAAGCAGCCCAAAGCGTTGTCCTAGCTCTGTCTCTCTCTCATATCCCCGCGTGACATCTCAGTATAGTGCCTACCCCAGGCAGTTTGAATTGAGGGCTGTGGTGATAACCCAGTAATCCCTCAAAAGTTTTTCTAGAAAATACTTCTGAGAGCAACAAAATATTAAGACATCAAAGATGCTCATAATTCTAGCTTGACAGACATTTCGATTTATTCTGGGAGTTCACTTCTCCTCCTCCCCAGGACGCAAGTGCAAACCTCCCTCTAACTCTAAAAGGAATGGGACCTCTCTCAGTCTCAATTCTAACACCATTATTAGCAAATCAAAGTCAACTTGTCCACTGTGTTTGTTTAGCCTGGAGAAGAGGAGGCTCAGGAGAGACCTTATCGCTCTCTATCGCTCTACTACCTGAAAGGAGGTTGCAGAGAGGTGGGTGTTGGTCTTTTCTCCCAAGTGACAAGCGATACGACAAGAGGAAACGGTATCAAGTTGCACCAGGGAAGGTTTAGATTCTATATTAGGAAAAAATTATTCATTAAAAAAGTTGTCAAGCCTTGGAATAGGCTGCCCAGGGAGGTGGTTGAGTCACCATCCCTGGAGGTATTTAAGCGAGGTGTGACAAGGAGCTTAAGAGACATGGTTTAGATGTGGACTTGGCAGTGTTAGATTAATAGTTGACTTGATGATCTTAAAGGTCTTTTTCAACCTAAACAATGCTATGATTCTACTCCTGCCACAAACTTGTGGTTTTTTGGAAGTTCAAGATTTTCCTCAAGTGGAAGGTATTTACATGGGATGCAGTAGTCAAGAGTAAAAGCATTTGTACAAGAGAAGCATAAGCTTGTGATTAAAGCACAGAACCTATTAAGTAATAAATAATCTGTTCACAGCTCTAATTTTATTTTTGTTGTTCAAGTAAAGGACAAATTATATTTTTCAGAATTCCTACAGCAGACAGCTACTCATCTAGTACCTGAATTAACAAGAACTTGGCATTAGTCTGCTTGAGCCTTCAAACGTCTGAGAACATGGATTTAATAAAAAAAATAAAAAATAATCGAGACATAAAATAGCACTTGCTACCCCTTTCCTCATGACCTACATAAGTCAGGCTTCATCCTCTTCTCCCATTCTCACCTTCCAGCTAAAAATATGATAAAAAGACTGTTCATCCAAGTATTACTTTGAATCCACAGCCAGGTTTTAAGTTTAGTGAAGAGTATTTTGTACCTTGAGAAGCGTAATGCATGAAGACAAAGGTCCCTCAGCAGGCATCTGCCACAACAGATCTTTCAGTCAGGCACTTCAGACCGATAAAAATACAGCCCTTCAGAACTGTCTACAAAAACCTTATTAAAAGGCCAGTTTTCATCCCTACTTACACAGCTAGACACTCAAGTTCTTGAACAGCCATAACCTGAGTGAGGATCTCTAAAGTATTTTTCAAGTCCATAAATGCAGACTTGTGTTATTAACAAAAACGTCAATAATTCCCCATATAGAGTATGTCTATCAAGTATTTCTTTAGCATTCTTTTGCATGCCTGAGTAACAATGCCTTCAGCCAGACAGTATATTTCTCTGGTTTATGCACATTGTAAAATGACCTACTTCTTTTGACCACAATGAAAAGGTGACTACTTAAATTAAGAGGTGATTAGCATTTCCCTAGAAGCCCAAACACCACTATGATTTTAATTTAAATTAAATACAGCAATATTGCTGTATGAAAATTGTGACTTCCTAGAAGCAGCAGACGTACATTCATAACACAGGCTCCTCCAAATTCATATACACATGCATGTGCTCTCAAGCAGCCTGTACTCCCCACCAGAACAGGCTTACAAGATGGTCCTAAAAAAGTCCTATCCACAAGTTTTATACATTGTTGTGGTTTAACCCCAGTCAGCAACTAGGCACCACACAGCTGCTCGCTTACTCCCCACCAATGGGATGGGTGAGAGAATCAGAAGGGTAAAAGTGAGAAAAAGCGTGGGTTGAGACAAAGACAGTTTATTAGGCAAAGCAAAAGAAGGAATTGATTCACCACTTCCCATCAGCAGGCAGGTGTTCAGCTGACCATGACATCACATACTATGGAATATCCCTTTGGTCCCAGCTTTGTCCCCTTCAGACTTCTTGTGCACCCCCAGCCTACTCGCTGGTGGAATGAGAGGCAGAAAAGGGAGAAAAGGATCTGACTCTGTGTAAGCACTGCTCAGCAACAACAAAAACATCCCTGTGTTATCAACACCGTTTCCAGCACAAATCCAAAACACAGCCCCACACCAGCTACTGTGAAGAAAATTAACTCTCTACCAGCCAAAACCAGCACACACCTCAAAATGTACATGCTGAAATAAATGCCTCTTTAATTGGAAAGATAGTTGTGCTTATTCATGTGGCACCCTCAGAAATCTGTTCACTAACAGCAAAACAGTAAAATTAGCTCTTCATCGTGGATCAGGCAGTGAAAAAAAGCTTCATTTAGAGGCCAGGTATATTGTTCCAGCTAAGTGCAAGCTACAAGACTTCAGCTGACATTTACTTTGGCAGCCTCACACAAATCAAGATCACCCATTCTGCCTTCAGAAAGGGATTTGGGATTGACCATGTTAATGGACCATTGTTCATTCCTAAGTATGCCAATTCACACAAACTTGGTTTTCAATAAAAGAAGTCACAGATGAAAACTATTTCAATTCCCCTTGGAAGAAAAGAAGCTTTTTGTGAAAGTTGGCAGTGTCCCTTGCCTTTTCCCCAATTAAGAGAACAAAGTCGATGCAGGAGAGGTGGAACAAGCTATACAAGAAAAACGGTGAGAGCACAGAACGATCTGTGCTGTAACCTGTAATTGGAAGGCCCAAACAACCTCTTTTTAACCAAAGCACAATGAAATGGGCAACGCCACAAACAAAAAGCAAGGCTGTCTAAGTGTTGTACAGAGAAGATAAGCCAAAACACAACTAAAAAGCTCACAAATCTCCCACTCCAGAGATTAAAAAGGAGGAAGGTTGCATACAGAGCATATAGAAAACTGCTGCTAAAGAGGAAAACCAGCAAATACTGTCACTGCTTTCCAGTCCAGCCCAGAAGAGTGAGTCAGGAGGAGCGAGGCAGCACCCTGCCTTGCCATTACAGCTGACGCACCCTGGCATCCCGCGGAAGTGACCGGCCAGCTCCAGCGCACTTGCCACAGATGGCTCAGTGAAACCCGTCCTGCCTTCCAAGAAGAAAATGCTTACTGCCTCACTCCTACGTTTCTTAAGAGAAATCCCACAACCGACCCCAACTCTGAGTCTGGATCAGAAACATCTCAAAGGCAGTTGTTAAATTTTCCTATCCTCTCCTATTTAAAAATCAGCACTACTCAGGCAGGGTAATCTTTGGTAATCTTCATGCACATGTATTTGGGTGTTTAATTCTTGGGGCAGGTAATAGAGATGGATGTTCTTTCCATGACTAGAGAATTTCCCTTCAGCTAATTGAAAACAGGCATATTTTGAGTAACATAGACTACTGCCAATAGTCTTGCAGGGAGGCAATGCAAGAATGATTTATGGGCTGTGAATACCACGTAAATCTGTCTTCAAGTGGAAGGATCATCTCTGCATAGAATAAATTTAAGTACTCAATTACCAACACTCTTAATTTTACGTATTTCCTAAGTAAGCAAAAAAAGACCCACAGCATACCCGAGCCCTCCTCAGAGGCTGTCACACACCAGATAAACGGGTATCAGTTCTAGCTAAATACAGCCAGAAAACCAACGCTCAATTAAAACATTCTTAAATTAGCTTACTTCATGTTTTTTCCAAGTCTTTTACCATCCCATTTTCACATCACCTTAGCATTCACCACTCACTTAGTGGCCCAAGAAGACGGTAATAGTCCGTCCATCTCCTGGAAGCCAAAAGAAGTTTTTCCATCTATAACAGCTGTTGTATACCTCCTCTTTCTCATTGCCTTTTCCAGCATGCATTTTTTATTTAATTTTAATTTGAGGCCTGCAATTTCCAACTATTTTGGGTGTGGGGCAATCCATTTTTTTTCAAGAAAAACTTTCAATAAACATCAAACACTTGCGCAATTATCCTGATTCCTGGGGGAAGTATATTCCCCAAACAACCTGAGGCATGCACAGTTTCCTTTCATTTACCATTTGGGAGACATCACTCTTGAGCATCTGGATCTCATTCCAGGTGTCTTGTATCTATCACGCAGCAGATTTACTTCAAGCTAAACTGAAGGTACTCTCTCTGCGGATACTGTCTCCAGACAGATGCGAACTCTGACCACAGCAGACCCTACTTGCATTGCAGCATATATCAATGACTGGGAATGCATTCAATAAGGAAATTGAATTTTTTTTTCTTTTTTTTCCTAATGGAAAACCGCACTAAATATTTCAGTAACCAGATTAAAATCTGGTTGGAAGAAAGAAAAAAAAAGTTCTTGAATCTGGTGATCATGGAGTTAGACAATGCTGCACATATCAAACCCCCAGATTTCTGAGTTCATTTTCCTAGCTCATGCCTAGTGGAAGCTACAGTTAGTCCCCCAAGGTACAGAATATGCTTGTATCCTTGCCTGGCTCCTCTAAGGGACTTACAAAAGGAGCAGCGTTGAGTAGCTCCGGAAGAAGTCAGCAGAAAGCAGAAACATAAAAGAAATTTGCCAGAATGTCACACTAGAGGGAAAAAAATGTCAATTTTCGTAAATGACAATTTTTTTATGTCCACTTTAACTCATCAATGGAGAACTGTGCTGATGAATGTCACACTGTATTCAGCATGGTGACAGACTCACCACAGAACAAGATCCCAAACCATTCTCCACAAGGGTCTTTGGCAGCTGCCCCAAAATCTGGCAGTAAATCGGGGCAGCACAAAGATGAGGGACAGCTGTGAAAAACTACAGAGGCTCCACGCACTACTACTATCGGTTCTTCACAAGTCAATTGCAATAAGAGTGCTTGCTTTATTTACTTCTGCTGTAAACAGGAGTTTGACCCCTGCATTGCATCTGGCCAGAGAGGCATGTTATCAATACACTGGATGCTCTCCCCATGACCACAGCTCTTGATTTCAGCTCTCTATGTTCAGCAAACATTCAAAATGGATGCTTAAAGCAATTACGGGTTTGACAAAAATTAGCATTCACATCCGAGGGGCAAATTTCAGAAGTCTTAGTACAAAACTGTGGTATTTGATAATTAAAAGCCACTTGTGTGTGCACATGCAGAAATACAGACGGCTCCAGGCAGAAACGGATGGATCTGCTTTTGAAATTCTGATCCTTCAGGACAATTTCAAAACTCAGGAAATATCTGGTTTTTCCCCAAAGCAATTAGAACAACTAATTTGTAATTACATGCTCACTTTCAGCTTGATAATGGTGAAAAGTTAGGCTAATCAGAGACCCAGTCCTGCACTCACCGAAGCACAATCAGCACAGGAGCAGAGCTCAATCAATATACACACGTACAGCCCAGGCAAAGGGACCAACTCAGCAGCTCAGCTCATTAATAGTGAAATACGCTTCAGAACTGTAATTGCTGTCCAAAAACTATTAATTTTGAAGGGATTCTTACAAATCCGTAATTACGGAAAACCAAATCCTCATCATAAAGCACTGAAAACTATATTCACACAGTCCTAGAGGGAGCACTTTCAGCAGCACGGCTCATTACAAAGGTTTTCTTGCATTTAACCACAACACCAAAGACAAATGTTAATGCAATACCCCAGAGCCACGCTGAACACTGTATTACGGCAGTGAAGATGCACCTCCATAATTTGATCCAGTACCCCTGAGCAATGGAAGGCAACTGGAGCCCAGCAATGGCATTCTATGCTGGTTTCCAGGTATCAAGCATAGGTCATTATGAAACCCCATTCTACAAAACTCACAGCATCTATACCATTCAACAGTTACCAGTATTGAACATTACCCTTACCACAATGATTGTGAAGAGAATCCATTTAGCCTTCTGCCATCCAGTTACCTCAACACAAAACTACCGCAACCCTCGACAGTACGTGCTGCTGCTTTTCCTTCCGAAACTCTGCATTCCTTTAGTACAGCTCCATCGCAAAAAGAAGAAAGAAAACTGCTTCAGATGTTTCGCTGTAAAAGGAATATAGCTACGAACAAAGGTTAAGGCTGAAAACTTGAAACTGCTTAGCAGAGGTGTGGCTGCTGAAACCTGACTTAGTTGCGTCACCAAGATTTTACTTTGGCAAACACGGCTTCCTGAATTCAAACAAATCTTAGACAGAACTATCTTTTGTTCCAGCAATAAGCAGTTATTGCACAGACGTGCTTTCAAGGTCACTAGCGGGAAGAGTAAACTACACCAGGATGTGTCAATCATAAGTAATGTTTTAAAAAAGTTAACACCGAGCAACACATATTTAAAGCCTTCCACACTTAGCAGGATGCAAAGGGCTTACTTCCTTCCAACTGACCACAAATAAACATGAACAAAAAGATCCATAAAAAAAGCAATAAATATTTCAGAGGTTCATAGTCTTCCCTGTTACACCTCATTCTTAACATTCTTTACAACTGAAATTATTTTTGTTTTACTTTGGCATGTTAAAAAAAATTAAATGTTTTAATTATTTTGGTAGAAGAAAATGTTACCTTCAAAACTATTTTAAGAAGCAGGGGGGGAGGGGGGACGACAGAACTAAACAGGGACTTTATTCTCCTTTATATGAGGAATTCTAATGCAAATGCATATTTGGACAAGAAGCATTTTTATATTTATGTTACGCTATATAACCTATACCAAGATTCTCCTTAAAAATGGAGCAGCATTCTATTACAAGTATTGTTGTATTTACATTTGTAAAAATATTTACATTTAACAAATGCAGAGTCGAAAGCTGCAACTATTCCTAGCAATGCCACTTACTCTTTTCAGGAGTGCAGTTCAGATTACTATTGACAAAAACAGTTATATAAAAAAAAAAAAGCCACAAAGAAAATCCAGTTTTGCAAACAGACATAATAGGTAAGAGTATAACAAAAAACCCAGACACAAGTGCTTTAGAAATTATACAAAGCATCTTGCCTAAGGATTTAAAACAACTTCTGTTAAGAAGAAGGAGGAAGATCATCCCACATTTGTCTGGCAGGGAGGTTTTAACCGCTTTCTTGAATCAGCTGATGATGCCTGAAGTTAAATACAAGATACTGGACTAGAGAGATCACAGCATATTCTCATACTGAAGGTCATCAGGTGTGTGGGAACTATTACTATGGGCTTTCTCCACACAACTGTTAAAAACAGCAGTTTCTTTCAATTCACCTGTGCATTCCTCCCTCAGTTACTGTGAGCTGAATACTGCCAACTACTAGGGAGTGTTAATGATGAAAATTATGCGACTGCTGTATTTTTTTGCCTTTGACAAATGTACGTCTACTGCTTCCGTACGTTTAACTATACCTCAGGATGCACAGCTACACTCCAGCTTCACTGCCCTTCAGAAAATACAACGCTACCCAAACACTACAAGAGCAGTTTTGGTAAGACACTGCTCACCAATGACTACTGGCTTTAAAAATGCTTTCAAAGCGCCGACACAGGAAATATCACACTTGAAGATCTCACCGAGTGCACTGCACTGAAGAAAACAACTCAATTTGTTAGATTTACTGCCTTCAGCGAACAGCTTCTCTCTCAACAAACATACACACAGGAGCAATGATTAACTCCTGTAATTCCATGCAAACAGCCGTAAAGGTATTTCCCCTGCACCCAGCAGAAAACTTAGAGTTAAGCACCTTCCTTTCGCAACCCTCAGAAACATGTATCGAGATAACACTTTGACATGAAGCCTCCTCATGCCCAAGAGAGTTCTTTATATCATCTTCATATCATGTTCTATATAACATGCAGACTTTGACATGTGGGTTTTCTACTCAAACACATCTGCACAAGCAATTCACACATCAAGGATTTACACACACATACCTGGGTAAAAATAATGTAACATATCCAGTATAAATGCAGTAGGCGTGTAAACTGCTTTGCAGATGGGCTCTACAACACGTGCTAAATGAGACAAAAATACTTGTTAAACACATTATAAAGTTGAAAGCTCCTCTGAAAAAATATTTCATTCTATTTGATGTTCACTAGTGGCAATTGGTTTGGATTTAACCTGGCCATCAAAAGAAAAGGTTATTTCATAATCATAAACTATAAAGTTCCCTGTGCCACAAGAAGAGCACGACCACCAGCTGCCATCAGCACTAGGTTAGATGGTTCTCCAGCATGTTTTGCCAAAACACCCACGTCCCACAAATTCAGCTTATCATTTCCACATTGTATTTTGAAACTGCACAAGAGTTCTCAGGAATCTCAAGGAATGACAAGATAATCCAACATGCCCAACCTGACATCAATTAACTTACATTTCTCTTTAGTAAGAGAAGAAAGAAAGAAGCCAAGAGTTGTATTTGTCAACTTCAAGACTGACTCTACTCACCAGCCTTGGCTCAACCCTCAGATTTTTATTTACATATCAGAGATGGAAATTCATGTGCTACAGGGCAGATCTCAACTCTTCACAGCTATTTTCTCTGGTGACAACAGAGGCTACAAAGTAGCCAGAACTGGGCAGATGACAGCTCTAGCAGTAACTAGTGCTTCCAAGCCAGAGCAATTCCTGTTTAAACCTCTTTATATTCACAGAGCTAAGAGCCCACAACATCTCTATTGATGCTTACAGCCTCTAGCAACTTCTTACAAGTGGGAGAGAAGGTACTTGTGTGTTCATAAAACAAGGTTTCCCTGGTGATTTTCCCAAGCAAGTGTCGAGCAACATACAAACCAGAGCATTTTACTTTCGTATTTCAAAGATGGTGGTAAAGGAGTGTTCCTCCCATCTCAGGAGGATGTGACACACACACTGAGGTCACAAGCTGCCCATGTGGTAGGGCAGAAAAAAAGAAATTTGGAAGAAAAAATATTTTAGTCTGGGGACGCTACTGGTGCATCTAACCTACACCATGTTTCTAAAAATGGACAGCATTTGCTTCTCCATTTATGTTAATACACATTCAGAGATGCTTTCTTCAGGGAGGGAGTGTGGGTGTGGAACCCCATACCTCTGAAATGTGCTTATGCCCACAAGCATGATAATTCTACAGTTTTCTAAAACCAGATTATTTACCATAATGCCTCCCACCTGCTACTCATAGGAATGTCTAAATCACCTCAGTTCTCAGGAGAGTTCTCTGCTTCAGTAGCCTCCAAAGGAGATGTGTTTTTCAATGTAAACACTAATTCTGTGAGAACAAGGATGAGGAAAAAAAGAGTGGGTGGGAGTATTTCCTTTTCCTTGGATTTAGTTTCGCTGAGTGTCCATTGTTCACAGGAGATGTTCTACCTTTCCATTGTCTCATATGTTTCTCCCCACCCCTTTTTATTTGTGATCCCTTAGAGATGAGCACTAAGATAAAGCAGACTATTTTCTTCCATATATTTAAACTCTGGTTGCCCAATTCTGGATATAGAATCTACATCAAGGCCCTCTTATCTGTAAACCTATGTCTGTCCTGCCCTCTTCCTTCACCAATTAAGACCATAATTAAGCCTCTGTAAATCCTCTTAGTCCAACATGCTGTCCATGTCTCCTTGTTGCTCACTCATGCTGCTTCATCAGGTTACTCTGTATTTTCTCATAAACCCGCCTAGTCTTAACCAAATTAAATGGCTGTTCTTATACGTTTGTCATTTCACCTTGCTGCTCATGCTGACAGTGGCACACACGTTTGGAACAAGAGCAATCCCGCCGTCCTTCAAATCTACCTGAATTCTCTGGCATACCCAACTGGTCACAACTGTTTCCTGTGTGCTTCAATGCACCAGCTCGAGCATCTTTTTATTTTACAACCTATGGCCCGACAGTAATGCATTCTTATTAACAAGGCAAAACAAAACCCAAAACCCCCACAGAACTTGAGTACTTACCACCACAGTTCTGTCTAGTTTTTCCCTTAACCATCTATTGGAGAAGGAACTATGTCCTTTACTTCCCATTTTTGTAAGGTGATGCATTACTAAGTAGATCATCTGCTTCCTAGACTTATCACCCTTCTGATTTCCTTCCCATATGCATCTGTCTGATGTATGTTTTGGCTTTCTGTATTGGTTTCATTACAGCCGAATTCCCCTTTTCTGAAGGAACTCTGTTGACTCAATGTTGGTGTACTACTCCGCCTTCCTGCTTCCCCCCCTCCTTTTTTTCCCGCCAGACATGCATATCCTTTCTCAGACAGGATGTTACTTAAACTTTTATGACCTAAATTTAATTATTCAAGTTTCTTTGCTTCCCGAGCTAGACTATTGATGGCACACTTCTGTCTGAAGGAGTAGGAGGGCAGGAATTAAATCCTTCCTCCAGAAATTCACTGGGCTTGTTTGGGCATGGCATTAGTTACCAGTTCAGATCTACCACTTCAGCAGTACTCTTGTGTGTTATATTTAGGAAAATATACAAATATCATGGCTTAGATTCCTTTGTCTATCACAAAGATTTTCAAAACATTTTTGACTCTGAGCTAATCTGCTTTCTCTTTAAATAAGGGGAGGAAGACAGAAGAGAAAGACCTGTCCACAAATGCTAATTTTTTTATTTTTTTTTTTTAATCATAGCTGGCATGTCTCAGTTTAAATAATTATGACTGATATAGCAGAACTTGGCCAACCCCAATCAGCTGCCTCTGTACTTACTGCATTCAAAAGGCAGGCATTCAAAACTGCAGGGACCTGTTAAAGCACGTTGCACAGCTTAGCTCATCTTTCCAGATCAGTAAGTACTACCAAAATCCAGTAAATACCTCTTAATACAGAATTGTATAATACTTATACTGGCAAAAAAAAAAAATCATCCTCCTTCATAACTCAGAGTGATAAGAAAAACAGAGTAGCAAAACACAAAAAAGGAAAAGTGTCATTCAGAAGTAAGAGATTTAAAACCCAACAGCAAGCCAGAATCCAGTGTGAGAAAATGTTCCATTTACCATAAGCAAAAAAACCCCAACCCCTAAGGTACACAACTCTAATTATACCTCTGATATTATCTGTATCAGTAATTAGTTAAGGCTGGGAACACTGTGTGTAGATAGAGGTTATTTATTTATTTTTAAAAGACTTTGCACTGTACATAAAAAAGAAGCAAAGAGCAACGGGCTTGTTATTAAGCCCCTTATAATTTTATGTAAAATTCAAGTCTCAAAAATCAAATGTTGGTTTATATTTTGTAACTGCAGACTAATAAATTTCATCAGAATATCAACAGACAAGTAGGTATAGTATCACTTCTACCCTGCACATCTTTATGGATTTTTTTTTTAATAGAGCAGTACTTTATTACAGTTTAATAGGGTACTATTAACAGCAGTAAAGGTACTACTGCTGTACCATGTAGTGTTATAATCGTGCTCTAAACCATTTCATTGAGCTTCTTGATTTTTCTCTTCCAACTTAAACGTAATCCTGTTTTTTCAAGAGCACGTTACACAATTCAGCACCTCCCCAACAAAGCAATGTACAGTACAGACTATCACTACTATCCACTGATGCTTTCTAAACGCAATTCTATACCGCAACATGCGTTTGCACTGTACTTCCAACAGACCTGTCACTCAAGTCTGATGGGCTTAGACATTTGTACGCATTGTCGTTTCCACTGTCGTCGTCCCAAGAAATGAATGACGAAAATCAGAGCAATAGGCACTAGACAGACAAAAGGACGCAGGGAGTTTACAGATAAGGTGTACAGCCACCTGTCATCTGTTTCTGAAGAAATGGGAGCAGCACTGGAAAGAGCAGCGATATACCACCCTAAGCAAAGCCCAGCTGAGAGGATGGATGCCGCAGAGGGAAGATACCTGCTTGGAAACAGTGTGCATGAACTTGTGTGCACGACTGTCTTAACAGACGTGAATTACATTTTCACTGCTTTTTCTTCTTAACAATCCCATTACTCTTACTTTACACCTAAACAACAACAACAAAATCACTTTGAGAAATAGAGCAGAAAATAAATGCAAGTCTCAAACACAGAAGCTGACAGTTTATGGGAGTTACATTTTAATCTTGCATATCCAAGCTAAGCTTTAAACATTTAGGTCAATAACTACTTAGCCTACTGGGAAAAACCATTTATGTTTTTTTTTTTAAATTATCAACTATACCGAAGCAAAATGCAAAACTCACCAAAGCAGAGAACAAAAATATTATTCTACAAGTAAAGCAAAACAGGAAAGAGGAATGTGTAGTTATTTTCAATCACCTCTATGAAAGTTGTACAAGACATTCCATACTACACTTCCTTTAGTCAATTTATGAGCAAGTACATGCAGCAATGCATAATCAGTATTTGAGGAAGGACGAATTTATTGCTGAAACTCTAAGAGCTGCAGTCAATAGGTTCTAGTTCTAGCACAGAGAATTACACACACGATTTGAGATCAGTCTTGTTACAGCAAGTTGCAATAGAAAAAGCTGACAGTGAGTCTTTCCATGAAATGGATTCATTTTGCTCCACTGCCGATATAAAAACATACTAGAAGCTGTGTTTCAGTACTCACAAACAGCAACAAGCGAAACAATTGGTTCAGCTTGGAACAGTTACAGTAACACCTTTATTTACAAGTTATCTCCTCCCTAAACAGCAAATGTAGGGTTTGAAGTACTTGAGTGCCAGAACGATGGCCCCCATCCCGTACCCAATTCCCTAACTTTTTGTCCTGCCCTGTAAATAGGCAATAAGACTGAATTATTTCCAAAGTAAGCAATACAATAAGCCTTGGCCTTCCCAGAACTCCAAGACTGCCGAAACACCCATATACGATTTCACTTGTAAAACAAAACAAACCCCACCAACCCACCCCCCACTCCCCCCAGACACACCCATTCCCAAAAAATCCTTTTCACATTACACAACCACTCTCCAATTCTCTTCCTCGGGGAATAAAGAAACCGAAGAGAGAACGTGGGTATCTAACAACCATTTCAGAAAGCACTTATTTCATTAGAGCAGGGCTCATGCCAAATCAAAATCAAAATACTGTATTTTTGACAAAGCTAACACTACCTTTGCCACAGAACACTACTTCTTTTCCACGTAAACAAACCACCAGACTTTCCATTCAGCGAGAAACTGCAAACTTGTTTAGCCCCGAGACATTTAAATTCACCTCTTTCTTACACCATTTGATAGTATTTACGGATTCTTTATTTTCCTTAGTGCAACTTAACCTGCCCCTGAAGTGCAGACCCTCCTGAATTTAGAACAATACATAAAAATGGATGGGTTATAAAATAACCTGAATGGAGAATGCAGCTTTCCCTATATGAACTATTTCCGTGTACGTACATGGGGGGATAAGAAGGGAAGTGTTCAAAGAAGTTAAACTTTTCAATTGTCTTCAGAGAATCAGCTGAAGAAGACATGTTCTTGCACAATACATTATTTTAAGGTCGCTGAAAACTGATGCAACACAGAAATGTGCATCTTCCTTTATTATTTTTAGCATGGGGATCCACTTCCCCCACTTCCCCAAGCTACACCAAGGGAATATTAAAACAATCTTCCAGTAAGGAAGAATTCTGCATGCTTACTAGACAGGATAATTACCACTGCCCTTACAGTACATGCTAATTGTACTTGGCTACAGATGGTTAAACAAATACACTGAGACTCATCATCTGACTTTCAAGACAAATACAGTGAAATTCACATTTTATAAAATATTTAACTGAAGTAAAAACGGTAGGGCTTGTCATAGCTGTCACAGCTTCATGCAACTGAATCAATGAACAATAGAAAACCTAAAGACAATACAGATATGGGAAGCTTGCGATTACTCACAAAAACCTAACAGGAACAGATTGCAATGCAATTTCCCAGCTCCTGGAGCAAGCGCCCATGTGATCTCACTAAATCCCGCCAACGAAGAGGAAAAAGCTGTCGGTCCCTGCCAGCAAATTGTTTTAAGCACCTGCCTGCACCTGGGGGAAATAAGAAACACAGAAGCCGAGCCAGGGGACCCGGGAGATGGAGTACAGCAAGGTCAGGGCGGGGGGGGGGGGGGGGGGGGGGAGAAAAGGCCAGTGCATCACCAAGGGAGATCTCCAGGTCTTCAGTTCTGACACTACAAAGTATTGTTTGCAGGCTGAGTTTTGTTTATATGTAGACACACATGTATATGCACACAGAAAAGACCAAACTTCAGTCATTCTAAAACTGCAAGGGCAAAAGACATCCAGGAAAGCAGTGGGAAATTCTGCATTCCTCTTTTGCTCTGTGGTAAAAGTGACTGAACTGTCTAATTGAATGAATCTTGGGGACTGATCACGCAGAACGCAGTGAACACATCTCTTACACTGCCTTTAATTTCAGCTCCAACCTTGTTTTTAATTCCATTTATTCTTTCATTTTAACTCTAGCTATGCTCCCATTTATTCTAACAGTTTCTGGACATCCCTTGATGTAATCCACAGCAACAAAGAAAATAGTATTTTTCCACTGTAGGCTTTCTGCCCCCTGCAGAAATGAAGTTTCTTCTTCCTGTTCTACCACGATGTTCACCGAATGTAAAATGTAATCCTGCTATGGACTGAACGCCAGCTCCAGATCTGCTGAATCCATACAACAGAAAACTGTGAGAGCTCCTGCATGACAGAATTGGCTTTAGGCAATCTCAGACAGGACCACTGCATAACAGGAAAGCAGCAAATCTCTGTTGCAAAACAACATGCAAACTTTCCCTTTCTGTTTCAGCAACTCATAAGAAAGACAAGCTCAAAAGTCATAATACAATAATTGGCAGCTTTCTTCCTGACAAGGTATTATAGCCTGATGTTTTCAGAGCTCAAGTGCTTTAGTTGGAATCCATCGCCCTTATACCTGATGAAAACACAAAATCCACTGAAGTTATGCAAAGTTTTTAATTAAAAAAAATAAATAAAACCCTTATCTACAACACCAGCTACTAAGAAAAAAAAAAAAAGGCAAACAGAAAGCTACATCACAGTCTCAAAAAAATGAAGTCATACATAATCAGAACCATGCATTTAAGGCTCTGTATCCCGTGAAATACTAGGGTGTTTTAGGAGGATCACAATAAAAGCTTCTAGCAATTACCTTTCTCAGAACTGCTACTAAGATTTAAACCTACGGAACTGACAAAAAGAGTACAATAATTATACCATGTTGTTTATTACACCGGGGAAAAACATATCAAAGACATCAGTGAAAGGACAAAACTTTTTACATCATTATCTGATAATGTGTTCTACACTATCACATGCAGAAGCTACATGTATATTTTCACATCTAAATTGTTTTTTGATTAAAGACATCTGTTTAGCATAAACGTGATGTCAGTAAAAAACCCAAGCTCTTAAGCTAATAATGCCCTATTAACTATATTTGTCTTTAAAAAAATAATTATAAAACCCCATGGGCAATCCCATAAAGTTTCTTCCTCTGGCATTTCCTACAAAACTGTAATGTGCATGTTTTGGATCCCATCGCCACCATTGGTTCACGCAGTCAAACTGCTCTGTCTGTATTCAACCCCACTCGCTCCACCTAACAAACTCACAGATCAGGGTCAGATTTTTATCACAAGTTTCTTGTGCGTATTTCTAACAGCACAAAAGACAAATTTACCAAAAGCTCAACACAAATGTTCCTCAAACTGAGACAGCTGCAAAGTAATAAGTAGATTACTAATAATTATTAGGATAGCAATTATAGTCTCCAAAATTAACTTGATTTTAAAATTTCAATGAGACTGATAGATCAAGATGGTTCAAACACCTTTATAACTGCAAATCAAGGGTTATACCCAGGAGCACATTAGCTGATGATCCACAGAAATGCTTAGAAGTTAGTGGTCTTCTCCAACCTACAGTTAACTGACTTGTATCAGAAACACAGATGGCACATGATCGTGTTTGTTTTCTTTTGTTTGTTTTTAATTCACACATCTTCCATTAGGTAAACTAGGCTGCAAACTGAAGACTCTCACTTTCTCCCTGTATTTGACAGCAGATTATTTTTAGAAGAGTGACTACTACTCAAGGTATGGCAAACAGGCTTTTACTCAAAAATGAAGGAATTCTTTTTATTCTAAGTACTCCTGCTGGTGTCCATCTCTATGTCCAGCACCTTAAGCAACAGATCATGGTTTTATTCTGTGCTTCCAGCAAACTCAAGTGTTTAAGAATAAAAGGTCAAGGTCCAGCTTCCTTTATATTTCACAAGTCTATCTCCAGTACCATGCACAGTTGCATAAATTCATACCTGGAATGCAATTTTTTTCAAAAATTAATTGTAAGAATTCTTAGGATTTTGGTTTTGCTTTGTTTAAAAAAAGCTATTTGGAGAAAGTGTTACACAGTTTTATTATGACATTCAAACAAATTCTATCAACACTTAAGACAAAAAAAATCATATGCAAATTTTGGTAACTATTTCTTGCTCATTGCCAGAACACTAGTTCTGATCCCTGCTACCAAATTTTTTTTTTTTTTTTTTTTGCAAATGATGGTCTGACAATTAAATTTGATAATACTAGTCTGCTGTGGCATGGGGAAAATTAATGCTCATTCATCAAGATGCCTCATAGAGGAGATTTTCCATCGATCCATCTAATTCATCTACCAAATGCCTGTCCACTTGCAAAGTAAACATACTTGCGTATCTTTTGACAATCAAAGCTGACTGGCTTAGTTAAAAGGCATTCAAATACACCTTCTTTGTTGTGCAAACTTTTCCAAGTCCAAATCAAACACAAAAAGGAAAGAATGTGCACGTAATAATGGATCTAGTGAGGTTAGCAAAATGCATGTACGAAGGCCCAATGGCAAGATTTACCTGAACTGTGCACAGCTATGTGCGTGTAGTTGAAATACAAAATACTCGCCAGGACACACGTGCCTGTCAATGAGACAGACTGTGGTGGGCGCTGATTAGTTTGCTGAGGAGGGAAGGGGGATGGAGAGGGGAGCATCAAGGAGGGACAACAGGAACAGAGGTATACAATCGCTGCAATCAACACAACATGGGACTTTCATACAAATCTTCCCTTAAAACAGGAATGGCGGACTGAAGTCTTCCAGCATCAAGCTGCTGTGCAACATTGGAAAACCTGCCTCTGCCTGGAAAGCATTTTCCCCAAATTGCAACGCCATTCCTCACATTCATATGGTTGGAAAATGCCCCACAAAGCTCTCAGACATCAGATGTTCCTGAGCTGGAAATATGTTCTCCCATCCCTGTTTTCTCCCTGGCAAGTTTGCATGTCCATGGTGTTCAGCTGTGACTTCTTACACTCACTGAGGTAGTCTCACTGCGCCAGAAAACAACCCCTCCCTACACCATGTCCCTGTCAAACCCTGCTCATTGCTGCATTCCACTGCTTGGACAAACCCAGGTGTTCCAGGACAGACACACTCATAGACTATGGGATTATCCAAACCAAACCAAAGTTTGTTTTCAGGTTTGGTTTGGATAACAAATTTACAAACAAATTCTGACCACCAATATTTTGCCAGCACCTCTAGAAGAGAGTATCTCAGATCTTAAGAGGGGGGGGAAAAAGTCATACAGAGAGATGAATTCAAAACTTCACTGATTTTAAAGCAATAACAATTTAAAACCAGTTCCAATGTGATGAACCCTCCCGATACTTCGTGGGTTTACCTTAAAACCACTCTTCCTTAATTGCTTATCCTATCAAGGTCCTCCACATGCAATCAGTGCAATAAAGCTCAAACAACGTAAGTTTGTACCAAAAGAATGTAACTCAAAACAAATACAACTCTCCTATTAATTTCTTCACAGTTCAGATCACTTGGAATGTACCACTTTCAACATGAACAGAGACTGGTTAAAAAAGAAATAATCATCATTCATCTTCTGGACTCTGTCCCTTCCACAAACAATTCCCAATTCCTTCTCAAAAACAATGATGCATTTTTAGAAGTCTAGAGTACAAACAATTTCTGTTCCACTGTTCAGTTCTCTATTAATCTGTTTGTTAAATCTGCATTTCTGAGATGTAAGGATTGAATGAGAGAAGAAGATACATAATCATTTTTAGAAGTTGGGTGAAAAGTTAGCTGGGTCATCAGGCTTCAAATGCAGCAGTTGTGGTGTAATGGCTCTGGTCAAAATGCCAATGGCTTTGGTCAAATGGTCCAACTGGCAGTTGGTTTCAAGTGGTGTCCCTCGTGAGTCAGTACCAAGGTCTGCTTCACCTGGTTAATGCGACAGTCACATCCTCATCCTGTTTGTGGATGACCCCAAACTGGTGGGGCGTAGGGCTGTCACTCCCCAACATCAGGACAAACAGGAAGACTGGCCTGACAGAAGTGACACCATATTAAGCAAAGACAAATGCAGACTCTCACAGCAATGCCAGGATAACCCCACGCAGCATGGGCTGGAGTGACCACATCCAGGTGGACAAACTGAATAGGGGTCAGCAGAGCACCCTTGCAGCAACCAAGGCTGAGCACACACTGGGCTGTATGAGCAAACGTACAGCAAACAAGCTGGCAGAAACGATTATTCACTTCTAGGTGGCTACTAGACCCATGTACAGTTTGGGGTCCCCTCGTATAGCGGAGATGAGAGCCCAGTGGAGGTCCATTAAGATAGTACAGAGCCTGCAGCACATGACGTATGAGCAGGAACTGTGAGAACTGGGATCCAATTCTACTCTTCACTACCTTGGGGCCAGGGGCTATTGAGAAGATCACACCAAACCCTTTTCAGAGGTGCACAGGAAGAAGCATGTGAGAGGCAACTGTCACAAGCTGCAACAAGGGAAACTCTGACTCGGCAACCCGTTTTAGCCATTAACCACTCTTAATGAGGATTATCTTTTTCCTTTGTACCAAGAGTTGCAGTCTGTTCGTCCTTGAAGATATTCAAACCCAACTGGAGCAAGACCCCAGGTAACACAATCTGTCTTCGAAGTCAGCGCTGCTGGGGCTGGGAGGTGTTGGACCAGATGACCTCCAGAGGTTCTGACCTACATTTTTCAGTGATTCTATTATCTATTCTAGGAGGGCATGCCTGATACAGGGTTACAAATGTAATAGACCAGCAAGCCAAAACGCACTGTCAGCCAAAATGCAAGGTCAGAAGATACCACTCTACAGTCTTTCAGTCTTTTGCCATACCCTTGATAGCAGATGCTCCAAAATGCTGGATCAAAACTCATGGGAAAGGGCAAGGAGAAGGAAAAAAAAGCAAACCACCAAAGACAAGCACAGAGTTTTTCTGACATATCTGTATGTAAGGACTCCTACCTTAAATACATTAGATCACACCTTTTTGCAGCTCACCCTTGAGCAATAGACACAGGTAGCACAGATGCTGGAAGCACAGTCATGGCTTGAAAGGGAGCAAACATCCAGGATGAACAAGATAAAAAAGAAAATTTCCATTTCAGAACACTTAAGTTGCCCTCTATTGCTTTACTCCCACTAGATCTCACTCTGATAAATCATGCATTGAATTGTGATTTGAATGTGTTTGAATGAATCCTGATGTCATTTATTAAATACATATTTTTCACCCATTTTGTCTCAGTCAGAGGTACTTCACTGCAAGACATCTTGAGAAAAAACTTGTGGAAAAAACTTCTTTGTTTAAATAAAAGCATCTGATAGCTAGCCAGAGTCACAACAACAACAACAGTAATAAACAACCCATGAAAAACAGATTTTCTCTAACACAGCTGATACTACAAACTTTCTTCCAATACAAATGTCATCCTGGTGTCTCACAGAGACAGTGTGGTGATGTATGGGAATTGAGAGCACTGGACGTGCTGGGCCAGAAATTCAGCTGACGTTAATCAACAGAACCCCATCAAGGGAAGTAGATCTGGCCTGCTGTGCTTTTGTTGCCCATGTTGAAAACACTCCAGTAAAGTCTGTTGTGGTAACTTTGATTTATGTTGGTGGAAAGTCCTCACAACAAAGTCTGCTAAGGAGAACAGGGTAAGAGATCGGTTGTTTCAGTGTCTGAGAGTTTAAGTCAGGAGTGGATGGAAGTACAACAGCTTTTTGAAGAACGTGATAATTATTGCTTTTTGCTACTAAATACAATACCTCATGTCTGAAGTCCCTGTTAGCCTTAGGAGACTAACTGAAATTAACTACAAAGAGTGGAATCTGATCATAATTTAGGTTTCCTAGCAAGGTGAAACAAGAGAAACCTATACCGCTGAAAAATGTAAGTGCCAGTAGAACCTGAACACAAGAGGAGAGCCAGTATGTATCTCTGTATGTATAAAACCACAAACACATTGATCTTCCCACTTCCTGTAATTACAAGCACACACCTCATCTACACTACTGAGAATGCTATTTTCATATTTTGAAGAATTCTGTTTGCACTTGGGGCTGTGAATTTTAAGGGGTTAATAGGGCACTGTTAAGTGTAGAGTCTAAATCTTACCCTTTCTCTGGAATAGGAAACTCTGATCGCCTGGGGGGAAGAAGGTAGGCAGATAAAAGACAACAGGCTTGTCCAGCACTGCAACTCCAACAAAAATATTCACTCACTCCATGTTGTTAAAAGCTGTGGGCATCTGCAAACAAGAAGCCACAGGAAACTGAAAGAGACTGAGGTGACCAGACTTGGCTGAAAGTAATTTTACAAGTTAAAATATGGGAGAATTTATGCGCTGAAGAGTCTGTAGTAAAAAAAATGAGGTTGAGACATGCTGCAGAGAGGGTACCCAGCCTTCAGTAAGAATGTCAGTTCTGACATTTGGAAAACATAGCCTCTATTGTAAGAGTTTCTGTGTGAGCTGTACAAAAAGATACTGCTGGGTACAATTTATATGAGCATACATGTAAAAACAGGAAAAGAAAAAAAAAAAGCCAAAATCACAGAAATAATAGAAAAGATGGGGGAAAATTATTTCAGTATCAGGAAGATGCCCCATTTTGCTGGCTGCAATGTTAAGTCTTTTGAAGACATCTGATGAAAGGAGTACATTTGAATGTGCTGAAGAGGTACTGCAGGAATGCTGTCAAAAACATGGGAAAGATGTTAAATGCTTAACTCCTCACCATTCTTGCCAAGTCACAAATTAACACTTAGAGCATGCATTACACCGATGCAAAGCAAAACCACCTACACCGGTAATGGAAGCAACGTGCAAATACACAGCAATTCCAACAGTTTTTGCTAGCTTTGTGGTTGCAAAGAAATAAACACAAATACAACCCAACTAACACATGTCTCCAAATCAGCTAAGAAGCACAGAATAAGCCCTATAAGAACATGTGTAAGGGATGGGGGGGGGGGGGGGGGGGGGCGGGGGATGGTGAGGAAGGAACCCTCAGAACACTGAAACGCTTTGAGAGAGCAAGTGTGGCAGTTTGATCGGTGACTGATGATGCCAACACTTATCAGTTCCTAAATTCCTGTCTGCTGGCTTGTCAAGTGTCATTTACGAAAATGCAGTCTGAGTGAACGAGACACACTTCATGACTCAAGATAGTGTGGTATCAGAAACACAGGATTTAAATAGATACATCTGGTTAATCCATTCAGAAAATAGAGAAAAACTGAATAACCACTTAGGCATTTGAAGAAAGTATGTAGTCGCATCTAATATTGATATCAAGGTCCATTAAACTAGGAAAGTTATGTATGTTTCTATCAAAAACATCAGGATAATTTAATTGCACAGTGGCACTCTTGCCATTGTCACCCCCAGTGATCTCCTTATGTCACTCCAGATTTTCTTATTTGGATAATTAAAGTAATCAGATTAAACCACCAAAAAAAGTTGGAGAAAACATTGTCTAATCCAGTTAGAGAAACAAAAACCTGAAACAACTCATACACATTTCTATATATTTAAAGATTTTTACCAGAGAACACCTGCCTACGGGTAATTTTCATAGTTACAACTCATCTTGTTAGCAGTTTTACTCGGCTGCATCAATTTTTTTCAAAAATCAAGAACACACCTATCATCTTCCTCTTCAGAGGTCTCAAATTAAAAGTTTCAAATATACCCATGTAGAAGAGGCAAAGTAATCAAAAGGTGCCTTTCAGACCAAATATTATCCATTTATAAACACATCTGTGCCAAAAGCCACAGCGTGTTTTTTGAGTAACCCAGAGGAACTTCTCTATGAGGAAATAACTGCATCACCAAGTTTTGTCATTCAACAATAGTGTAGATTTTTGTGCAACGCATCACCTTATCTTTCAACACATTTCAGTTATTGCAATTGCCTGTGGCAACTCAGACTATAAAGAAGTGAGACTATACACTGTTTGCACAGCATAAAAAAAATACTACATATTAAAAAAAATAACCCATATTTACATAACAACTTTTGCTCTGCAGGAGAAGACAGCACTGATCTCATATTTGTAATTATATTTGGTATTTCTTCAATTAATCTTTACTTCCTAAAGTAAATACAAGTCACATCTGCCATCTCCCTTTAAGAATACATTAACAGCGCTCTGTAACAGCTCCTAAGGCATCCTCTCCTCCACACATCTTCAGTTTTAGATAGATTAATGTAGCATATTAACTAAATTTTTAAGTGTTTGCTTAGAGATATAATGCTGTCTTTTGTCTTCTGCTAGCCCACATTTCACCTGAAGGAACACCCTTTGTTTGTTTGTGTAGAAGGGTACGCTGGGGAACGCAACCGCACCTCCAGTTAGAGCATCACCTTTCCTTTTTCCACATCGTAATTCCCCATCGCTCCAGCAAATTACTTCCACATGGGCCCATGCTCTCCATGTCCAATTTCCACACAGAGGCAGTTACTGTAGAAAGGCTGAACGTAACTCATTCAACCACTTTTTTGTTTAAGCTCTGTATGCGCCCACCCTACAACATCTTGCTTAAGCTCCGCTTGGAAAATTAGTGCTGACGTAACTGAGCCATTTACGCATTTCTGCTCCAAAACAGCTTCTATCCAAGATCTTACCTGCACACACCCTCACGCCCCACGCCAGCCCCCTATCCCTTGCAAGGGTACACGCTGGCAGCTTTTGTCAGCTCGCAATGGTTCTGCTCGAGGGCTTCTGACTCGAGCAAAGTCCTGTCACCTCGTAGGAGTCAAACAAATGCTTCTGAGCATAGAAGCACGGTAGGAAACAAGAGGAAGAGGAGTCCCCAGAGAAGAGGGAGCTCCTGGTGGGTGTGGTGACAATGCTTTCCTGAAACCCTGATGCAGAGGAATGATCACAGAGCTTTAAAAATGCCAGACGCTGCCTCACTGCTGTTTAAAAATAAAAAATGCACGCAAATAACACCGCACCATGCACGTTAACCAACCTTGCATGTCAAGGCAAGTTGTCCAGGTTAACTGCTCACCAAATAAGTCATCTTTCATTTTTAAAACAAACTGAACAAGTAGGATTTAATTTGCCAAGAAGTGTTTCTGAGGGATTTCTAACAACAGCGACCGTGCAAACAAGCCTGATACTGCAAAAGCTAATTCATTCCTTGGTTGCTCAGAACAACTGCACGGAAATACCCTCTCCTTTCTAGGCAAGGGCTTGTGAACATGTTTAAACTTACACACTGAGATACAAGTCAGTCAAGAGGAGTATCTAGCTGCACAGCGCTGTTTTCATCTAAGATGTTGAAAGGCCAGGGCAAAAGTTTCATAGAAAATTGACAGCACTTTAAAATACAGAATTTGAACCCAAAACACTCTAAAGCACAGATAAAGATGACTGCAGAAGTACTTGAGCCCAAAGGGGTGTATCACATTCTCTCTCCTCTGAATGTTTTTACGTGCTACGTAAAAAATGGTACAATCACCAGCATGAGAAAAAGCTTACCGTTAGCAACCCCAGGCCTCCATACTGCTAAATTTTGCTCTCCTAATCCTGGCCTCTTTCCTAGCAGTATTTCAGAAATAGCACTGTACAGTAGGTTCCGTACTCCAGAAACTATTTTACTCAAGTTGCACTTTTCCACAAAGATGATACAACCTATGATGCTTCTTGAGAAGTCAAGACAACTTCTCTCTTAAGTTGCACGTTCTTCTAACATCAGTTGAAATGGATCTGATTTTTAACAAATGCTTACATTTTATTCACATTCACATTTATTGTAAAAAGGATGTATCACAGAACTCTTTCTTACATAAAGAAAACCCACATTTTGCAGACACAACCAGCTAATATATGACCAAAGCGTATGAACAACCTCTTTATTTAACGACCAGTTGAAAGTCATTGGGATAAGCTTATAATGGCTTAATAGCCACAAGGCTCTGAAAGTACTATTTTATGCTTCACATGACTCCTGAATAAACAATAAACAATATTTTTAGCCCCAAGAAGTAGTAAAAAAAGGATAAAGTTCTCAGCCATGAAAATGAGTTTTCCAGATATTCTGGCTTTGTAATTGTCATGGCCAAGACTAAATCCTATACCTTCCTCTGCCATGAAATAAATACAGCATGTAACCTTTCGTAAACTCCAGAAATTTGACTGTGGTAGCAGAAATAAAACAAGAAGGATGAAGATGAAAAAGCAACTTAGAACAAGCACTTCTGATGCCAAGCCCATCATCTGTGTTATTAATAGGTAATGCATGGGCCCCATGTGATGCTCTGAGTGAAATTAAAAATAAAGAACACATCGACATGGGTAAAGTTATTCTTTCCTACAATACTGACTTATACACACACAGCAAGAACTGTAATAATCATCCTGAATGACCTTGGGATATCCTGGTGCCTTATCATAAAGAATAAGCAAACAAGGACTAATAAGGACCTGAAACAAGATTTGGGCATTCCCCATGGGGATCAAGAATGATCAAGTTGCCCAGGCCAGGAGGGTAGGAGTACACAGGAAGGAATACAACACACCACTCCTAAAGAAAGGGAGTCCCAAGCAACCTAAGATACAGGAACACTTGAGACTTCATCAACTACAACCTAAAATTTTTCTTACCTTACCAGGAAAGAGCAGCTGCAATTACCGAGACGGGATATTGAACCACTGCTTTTGACGTGAACCAAGCTTATGCCTATTTCTAAGGTTCCTTTTGTATGAAAAGGGTCTTTAAAACTACCTGATAGACACAGGTTGCTTTTTTTTTTTACAGAAGGGAATCATTAAAGAGAAGAAGCTGGCAAGCTCTCAGAGTACGTTTCTTCCAAAAACAGTTGCAGGCTGCACCAGTGTTGGCAGCCAGAGCCAAGGCTGCAAAACAATTTTCATTATAATATTGTTTTCAGAGGTTTGTAACTTTCTCAAATATTTACCTTTTTATTTGAAACGTTTCACATTCACTCTGGGAATGCTGTCCATAAGCATCTGAATACACTTCTTAAAAATATATATTAAAAAAATAATCATACTGTAAAATGTGATCACTTAGGGACTACATAACGATAATGAAGGTAAAGGTCTGTACAACCAATCTAAACCTGTCATGTCCCTGACAGCTCAGCTATGCAACCCAAACGTTGGGAGGTGCGAGGGAAGAATCAATAGGGGGAAAACCAAATATACTCCTTTATTTTCTTCCGCTTTTAACGCATCTATGGACTGGCTTGTTTGGGAAAAAAAAAAAGAATATATATATATATATACTCACTTCTGAAGGAATTAAATCCAAAACAATAAACTATAAACCAGCAGGCTTCCATCTGGAATTATTCAAAGGGACATATGGTCATATTTTTAATGTAGAAAAATTCTGTAATCTGATACTTATTCACCCTTCTTATGATTAGCTGCTCCACAATGTACTAGCTTTAGAATACGGGGCTTGCAATCTGGTCTGTAAATGAAATATGAAGTTAAGGTTATTAATTCATTAATATGAGGCTATTACCATAAACAATACACATGCTAAGAGACTGAATTATGTTGGCTTCTTTATTCTTTCAGCACATAGCAACATTAAAACCAAATTAAAATACATTTTCTCATCTGGAATGTAAGCCTAACTGTTTTAACAAGGACAGACAGAAAATAATGATAATCAAGTGGGATAATTATGTCATTAGCTGCGTTCGAGGTCAGGGTTTGTTTGGTTCAAAAACAGTAATACATTTGTTTATACATGATTTTTGAGATTACATGATGACATCACCCTATGCTACACATCCACCTTTTTCAGAAGGCTTTGGAAAGGAAAATCCATTCCCCAAATGGGAGCACCTAGTCTCTCTTTTCATGCCCCTTTTTTGAGGACAGCACAATGAAGAGAAGGAAGGGAACAGAGGGAGAAGCAAGCTGTTAGGTTTTGCAGGGAGGAACAGACGTGCTTAACAGCACCCAACTGATTCCTCAACTGCTCTACCACTGCACCAAGTAGTTTTTCCTCCCCTGCAGAATCAGGCCCACAGCTTGGCACCTTCTTTAATTTCTTCGCCCCCAACTCAAGAGCTATTCAAAAGGGCAAAGGCACAACTCCCAAACCAAGATTTCAGACCTCCATCTGTCTGCTTACTTCTATGACCCACGTCTTCTGTCCTCCAGAGGTAAGATGACAAATCGAACCTCCCAGTAACCTCCTATATGGCCACTAATAGCAATCCACTGAAGTGAAAGGCAGCGCTGACTCCTGCACCGGGGCTCCTTGTGGAGGGCAAAGCCAAGCCTAGAAGGGTCAGAGTCTCAAACCTCCTCAAAGGTTGGAAGCCATCTCCAGCATGACCAAACAGATAGCAGAGGTACCACTGTCACACCTAGACATGCAAGAAAGCAGTTACCATCAGGCAGATGGTCTAACACAGCAGCACAAATCATTAAATAGCTTATTTTCGGCAAAAATGTACCCACCACCATGCTGACGCCTAATTCTGAACACTATACAAGAGATCATTTGGGCTTCAAGCTCTCATATGCCACGTTTTTCATCCCTTTTCCCTCAAACACAACCACTACTCAGTCTTCATCTGAAGAGGGTTTATAAGAGTGGAGTAGTTAAAAAGTTAAATAATTGGTTTTTTCTCAAGGCAGACGAGGCATGCCTAGGAGCCCTCTCCTTGAACAGCACTGGGCAGCTCCCTGTCCTCTGTTGCCAGTTGCCTCTCACCAATGCTCTGTGGTCCTCCAGCACAGCCTCAGGCACCACGTGGTTTGAGCCACGAGTCTCAGAGAACACCCCCAGACTGGGTTCAGCATGACACGGTACCCGGCAGATGAGTTTACACACACAGAGCAAAGTGCAGTGTATCATTCGTGGTCCAAGGACAGAATGTAGCAAGAACGCAACCAGAACTCGAGTTTCCCTCACCAACACACAGATTCACAGAGCGTTAGGGGTTGGAAGGGACCTCTAGAGATCATCTAGTCCAACTCCCCTGCCAGAGCAAGACCACCTGGAGCAGATCACACAGGAACAAGTCCAGGCAGCTTTGGAAAGTCTCCAGGGAAGGAGACTCCCCCACCTCTCTGGGCAGCCTGTCCCAGTGCTCTGTCACCCTCACAGGGAAGAAGGGTTTCCTCACGTTCAGGTTGAACCTTCTGTTTTCAGTTTATGGCCATTGCCCCTAGTCCTGTCACTGGACACCACTGAGAAGAGCCTGGCCCCATCTTCCTGACACCCACCCTTTAGATATTTCCCCTCAGCCTCCTCTTCTCCAAGCTAAACAGACCCAGATCTCTCAGCCTTTCCCCATATGGAAGGTGCTCCAGGCCCTTCACGATCTTAGTGGCCATGCACCAGGCCCGCTCCAGTAGTTCCTTGTCCTTCCTGAGCTGAGAAGCCCAGAACTGGACACAGTACTCCAGGTGAGGGCTCACCAGCATAGAGGGGAAGAATAACTTCCCTCGACCTGCTGGCCACGCTCTTCTTAATGAGTCCCAGGATGCCATTGGCCTTCTTGGCTGCAAGGGCACACTGTTGGCTCACGGTCATCCTCTTGTCCACTAAGACTCCAAGGTCCTTTTCCCCAGAGCTGCCCTCCAAGAGAACAGCCCCTAACCTGAACTGGAACATGGGTTTTTTCTCCCCCAGATGCAGTACTTTACACTTGCCCTATTCATTGGATTTCTCCCTGCCCAGCTCTCCAGTCTGTCCAGGTCACGCTGGATGGCAGCACAGCTTTCTGGCATGGCAGCCACTCCTCCCAGTTTGGTATCGTCAGCAAACTTGCTGAGAGTACGTTCCATCCCTTCATCCAGGTCTTTGATGAACATACTGAATTGGGCTTAACACTTCTAGCAATGTTTTCACGCAAACTGGAACAATGACCTACCCCAGGACTATAAATACTGCCTCAAAACTAAAACTGAGCTTTTTTCTAGTAGGTAGAAAGTAGCTGGAGTGCTCACTATGCATCTCCTCAGGCTTACTCAAAAGGGAGCAGAAAGAGGAATGCAAAATTACTGCAAAAGAACATATACAGCAATAACAAGAACATAGTATGTAGCAGAAGAGCTGCATGATACATCTTCATAATTATAACTATTCCATTTGGCTACTATGGGCCACTTCCTAGCTCAACAAAAGACAGCATTAGAAAGCACTTAAGTACAACTGTGTATTCAATTACAAAACCAAAACTTTCTACTAATTATGTTGATGCATGTGGATTCAAAAAAGTGATAAAGCAAACAATATGTGAAACAGAACATGCACAGCAAGTAATCATTAACTTAAAAACACCACAAAACATAAAGATCAGCTGTAAAAGCAGCAGAGAATCTTCAGTGATCTGATGTTGCACTTCCTTCTAGGCTTCCTGTTGTATGTGTGTAATTGCTGCAATAAAAGTCCTTGGAAAAATGAGTCACGTCAAACAAAATAATCACACCATAATGATTAACAAAGAAATGGAACACATCTTACAGTAAAAAAAAAAAAAAAAAATGCTTCTCCAATATAAAGTATTTAAAAATAAGATTATATGACATATGTTAAAAAAAAAAATCATAGTTCTGTTTTGCAAAACCAAGTTGTGCAATATTTCCATAGTTAAAAGATATCTTAAAATGCATTAACCATTCTGGAAAAAAAGAAAATACATCCGAATATCAAAAAACCCCACAAATGTAAGAACTTTCAGGAACTCTAGGAATATAGATTAGGGACAACAAAACATTTTCTTAATTCACTAAACTGTGAGTAAACCATCCCTAAAAACAAGTAGAAACTTACCTACTTTCAGTGCTGTAACTGTATAGAAAATGGTCTTCCTGATGCTTTTCCTACATGAATGCACATGCAAAATTAAAAGCAGGGGAGAAAGAAGACAGACATTTGGCAGCCATCATGTTATTTAATAACAAAGTTGGTTCTTGTTAGAGGAGAACCTAAGAGAAGATCCTTATTAGACTTAACAGCCAGTACAGTGCAGCAGCACCCTCCTGCTCTGAGCTCCCTGGAAATGACCCAGCAACACGTCAAATTCTCGAAGCATCAACATGATTCAGTTTTCCATTTTGAGAATATTGATGGCAAACGTAGCACAGAAGTTAAATTTTAGTCTAACAGTTCTTTTTAGGAGACAGAATATTGCTTCCACAATGCTGAAACCATTCAAAGTCATCATCTGAGGAGGGCACAGGTTAGAGAGAGACCTCACATAAAACAGCCCACGATAACCAAGACCACAGTAGAACATGGGGTGCATGTTGTCCACCACCAGATCTGGACAAACAGAATTATCTGCAAAGCAGGACTGTGCTGCCTACATGCCACAGCAGCCCCCGCATCAGAGGGATGACTTTATTCTGTCCACCATGAGGTCAGGGACACGCTGTTGGAGATCCCAAGCAGGGGCAGTGACAGGAGTGCAGCCACCAGCTGAGGAATCCACAGGGTACCAGTTTGAGAAAGCATAGATGCCCTCCCTATTTCACAGTTTATGTATTTTTCATGTATAGAAAGAAATGTAGGGTGCATTTCCTCTCCACTTCCCTTCCTTCTCCCCAGCACAGCAGCACTGCAAAGAAGGACCGCAGTACCACCTTCCTCTGCCATCAAGTACGCTGGAAGGACGACCCTCACTTTTCCCTGGCTTCTCCGGGAGGATTAGAGAGCAACCTTGCAGCCAACGGCAAAAATAGTCAGGACCCACCTCAAGAGTTTGTCAGCAAAAACTTGAAGTTAAACAGCAGTTGGTGAAAACCAGAAAATAAGAATCTCCAAGGAACGTAAGTTGAAATACCAAACAAACAAAACCACACAATGAAACACCTATACAGATGCCATGGGGAAGATGAAGTTCGACAGAATTCCAGAGTGTCGGACAACCTAGGTATTCACAGTGAGGAGCCAGCCCGCGCCGCGGCAGCCCAACACAACAGGCAGAAACAGGAGGTGCTCTGCACAGCTCCAGCCAGCTGCAGCCTGGCAGCATCCCCGCAATGCATCCTGGAGAGCAGCCAAGGGTGGCTCCCACAGCCTCTGACTAGGGGCCAGGGGTGGACGGCTGCCCTACCCTTCCCTGCTACAATGCTGAAGGGCTACAACGCTGATGGTCACAGCGAGCCGAAACTGCATTTAGTATCTCATAATTAGCATCACCCACCTCGCACAAGCGGAAGTCTCTGCTGTTGCACAGCCCATCTCCAGCTTCCCTAGACACGGTTTAGGATGACATGTGCAGCGGGGTTAAATACCCACAGGGATGGTTTTCGTCTTGAGCAACACTTTGAGGGTTTCTCCCTGACACGTTACCCCAAAAACCTTGTGGGAACCCATCCCTGCTTCCCAGCACGAAGGTGCCCGTGGGTGGCACGTGGCATCAGGCCACCGACCAGCCACACCTCGTGGAGCTTAGAGGAAAAGGCTGGACACAGCATGTGCTGTGCACCGTACAGAAGAGGGGACATTAAAACTAACACGTCAACGCTGATCAAACAGATGATGAAAACAGCTATGAAATGGTTATTCCTGCACCCCTATTCCACAATAAAGAATGATGCAGATCAAGAGCAGAAGCTGGTACCTGAGACTGCTCAGCCAGTACTGCAACTCACGAGTCCATAATATGTCAGGGTAATTAAGCTGATGAAGAAGAGTTAAGAGTGAACAAGCAAGTCTTAGATGACATCAACCCTGCCCATTTTTCTTCTAAAAATACATACACAAAGATCATATGATAGTACAGAAGAGTTGTTTGCCAAAATGTAGCTTCTTGTTCATCTTAGGCAAGTCACTTCTTTCTAGTAAAGATTTCTATTTTCTTTTACCTGCCAGTTAGTTTAACTCTGAAGGTATTTATTTGAGTTTTAATCCATACATTGTATGCAAAATGCTTGTAAATAGCAATACGGCAAAGAGGAAAAAAGCTGCTTCAAAGTTAGCTTCACGTTTTGCAAAAACAAAATACATACTACAAAGAGTAGTATGAGACAGTCAAAAAGCAACAATCTTGAAAAGGATCTAGAAAGACACATTAATTGTAAAACCAAAAAGTACCTGACAATAGGGATATATAATAATGTAATAGAATAGAAATGTTGTAACTGAAGACTGCGTATCTATTTTAGTGAGATTATAGGAGCACTATGTAATGATTTTATGCAGTTTTTGTAGCAGCCAGAAAGACTCATTGTAGATGCTGCTGTAAATGTAAGATATTACCAGATCAAGAACAAGCTGCAACAGCATTCTATGAAATGTTCAATTATGAACTAATAGAAGCCAGACTTCAGTCCTTTTAAATAAAACTGAGGTGGGGGCGTGGTATACATATGCACACACCACATTCTGGAAACGTCCCAATTAGTTCTTGAAACAAAAAGAACAACTCCTATTTTATTTGTTTAAATTAACTTCAGCTAAGGGCTGAAAGGCAGATGTAAGTGACCCTATCGAACACAAATCAGTCCATGCTGATAAATACAATACATGCTGTATGCTGCAAATGCTCTGTGTATGCTTTATGGTCAATTTCCTTTTACTTTCTCACAATTCCGGTTGTTACTTTATCTATAGCTTCGAAAAAGAACATCCCTTTGTGGTCTATAAAAAGCAAACACCAAATGTTGCCATTTATTCACAAAAACAGCAGCCAAGTTAGAGGCCTTTTGATGGTAAAGCTGCCACAGGAACAGGAAATTGAAATTTCTACTGCAAATAATAATTACGTAAATGTAGATAATTAAAAGCATGTAAGAACCCCTGCACACACACCTGTATTATTCAGTTAGGCAATAATGGCACTGATATCCAGAGAGCACACAAACAGTAGTTCCCATTTTCATGTTTCTGAAGGTATCAAACCACTGTATCTAGACATGCTGGGGGGGAGATGGGGAAGATGATCAAATAAGTCAGGTCCCACCTGGGCATTCAATCTCACCTGCAGAGACAACACCTCCCCTCTTTCCCTTTCCCTAGCCCTTACCCCAAATCTGTAAGGCTTAGGGGAAGCGAGCGGGGTCCTGCTCTGCCGATGCGGGCGCCAACAGGGAAAAGTCAGAGAACTGGAGCAGGACAAGGACAGGAACGGGGCCTCCTTCAGGGAGGGAAACAAAAGGTACAATCTCCACTCCATCAACACTGACAGAACATTTGTTATTGCTGACTTCAGCGTAGTCTGAATTTCAAATGTGTGGTTTACAACCCGTAAATATCAAAGTTCAAGGACAGACATTTAACTTTTTGGTGGCCCACACTTCCAGTACCACTTAAAATAGGAAGTCCTGGCAAATAAATGGAAGGAAAAGGACAAAATGCAGCGGCACCAAAGGTCCAAGCCCCCTGTAAAAGCAATAGGAAAAAGTGCGGAGCGATCCCTGCGCATTTGCACATGGTTTGGAGATGCTCCCTTGCACAGTGCACTAAGCAAATGCCTCCCCGCCCACAACAACTCCTTGCTGGTCCCCCCCAGCACCCCAGGTCCACAGCACATGTACAGCAGTGCCCATCCAGCAGCTCAGAGCCTCCCTTCCCTCCCACAGCTCCAGTCACATCCAGGAACGAGGCTCGTAGTAAGCTGTAAGGCTTTGTACAGGTACAAGGAACGAGACGCTGCTTGCACAGCTGACACTTCCACATTTGACTATTAAAATTCAAACTAAATACCCTCCCAACCCCCTATTTCTCTAAGAGCAGAGCACAATGCACACATACAAACACCTATTTGTAGTGGAACCACAAGGTTGGGACACATATAAAATGCACGATCAAAAGCCTGTACAAAACTCAGATGACTCGATATAAAACACCCCACTGTCTCTCATCCCAGTTCAGAAAATAGGATGTCAGATTAAGTCCTGCCCAATACCATACAGCTCTGACAAATTATCCCACTGAAAAATTAACGTAAGGCTCCTCCAAGTGAACCATATTTTGTGTTTGCTACTGTACACCAGGATATTTAGCCCAAACAGAACCATTCTGGAGTACACTGAGATCAAAGATCCGTAACAACTGCCCGTCCGATGCCCACAGCTTAAACACCTCTGCATCAAAGCGACCCTGGCAACACATTTACATGGAACAGACCCTGTATACACCTTTCATTTCTTTTCCTGACAGCATCCTCAACGCCCCTTAGAAGTTCACAAGAGCCTTCCACGGGTTCCACTGCAAAAGGAGGAGCACAGCATCCTCTACGAATTCGAGCCAGCCTCCGCCTCGCCTCTCTCAGGGCTGGAATTCAGGTTCTCACAGAGGCACAAAGCAATACAGTCGCCTGGACCAGAACTCCAAGCTCTCGCTTGAGGAAAGGATCAGCAGTTTTACTGCAAAAGGGCACACAAAATCAGGACTAGCATGTTGATACCATAGAAAGCATTGCTGAACTGGCAGAGAGAACAACAAAAAAGCCACGTAGGGTTAGGATTTAGCTTGGGAATATTTTTTAAATAGAATTTTTAGTAGGATGTTTCAAAAAAAACTTGTCCAAAACACAGCCCAAATAATTGCAAGAACCACAGTGACAAACCTGCTTGGCCTACAAGCCAAGAAGGGCATGCACAGCATACATGAGCTACCCCCCTTACAGGTAGAATTTTTGCCAATATTAAATCTAAATGTACTAAATTGTCAGTCAAAAGACCAGGATAGAAGGGGTGTTTTCCCTCCTGTGCTGTGCCCTGTATGTACCTAACATTTTTAAAGTAGTAATTGATGCACATGACCTAGAATACTTAACTCCCTTAACCCGAATCAGTATCTTTCCCATTTCCTCTCTCCAGTGCACGTAAAACCGATAGGACCTGTATTATGCTAAAGCCTTTGGCAGCTCATTTGCACTGTTATCAACTACAAATAGGTACCTTCCATACAAGGCATCTTAAAACAAAAGCTTGCACCAGCAACACAATTTAAATAACTTAACAACTATTAACATCTACAGGCTTGGCATCTAAAAATCAAAAATGGAAGCCTATTTTAGAATTAAATTTGTCACTGGAGTAGGCTTTGAGCAACCTGATACTATGTAGGTGTGAGTACTGTCATGTCCCTGCATCTTGCAGCTGAAGGGGTTTAATTTACGGTTCATACCGCTGCAGGTTCCTCCTGTCCACAACTCTCTTTGGATGCAATTTGATTGAATGAAATTTCAGGGGACGATTCCTAAAAAGGTGCTTCTTGGTGTTCCCCAAAAAAATCCCAAACTAACAGCTGTATTGCATGTTAACGCATCTGAAGTGGACTCGGCTCCCAGAGGAGCCCAGATGTGCGTATGTGGCAGTCATCTCAGAACTGCTCCGACTCGGCGCGTGATTTCACCACAGCTACTTCAAACCAGAGATGTGAGAAAATCTCTCACAGCAATGCTTTTCCTTCCATTCCACCGGGTCGGGTTTCCAACGCCTAGTGCTCCTGGAAGGGAATTAGGTCAACCATGCCCTACCTAAACGATTAAATCTACAATTCCAAGCCACTCCAAAATTTGTCTATTAGTTACAAAAGCCAGAGGTACCATAAGGTCTAAAATAACAGTCTGGAAAACATGGTTAGTTTTCAGGGGTGATGTCCATCCTCAAAAACTGAGATAAACCTTTGGCTTTATTCTGCCATTTTTAAGCAGAACTAGCCAATGAAATTCAGTGGTCTAATTAACTAAATATCCATATAATGCACAAAACAGGAAACCTCTTAAGAAAACGGCATGGTCTGCTTGGGACCGTGAACAAGGGGGAAGGAAACAAACCGCAGCCCACCCTCCTGCTGTTATTTTTGAATAGCGATGGGTACCAAGCTATTCAGAACTCTGACATAAAGCAACATATTTCTTTTGTTCTCGAAAGAGAAAAAAATTGCACGATACAGTAAACCAAACTAATAGCTCTACCATTCATTTATGTATATACGGGATTGCTAATTCAGTTACTTTTGTGAGCACTTGCTTACTTCAGCAGCTGACCAAAATTACACATTTTAAAAGAATTTATTACCCTTATGTCATAATTTCATTAAAAACCATAAAAAGTGGTGAAATCATTACCTCTTGTGTTTGGACCAACAATATGAATTTCTCTTGTTAACAGCCATTTTCTTGCTTGTATGTTCTCAACTCAGTCAAGAAATCCAACTCTTTTGTCTTTAAAATTATGAAGTTCTCATGAAAAAGCATTTTCATTTGCTTTAACTAAACCACATTTCTAGGCCTAACTAATTTACAGCATCCCTTTAGGGAGCCAAATCTGGGGCTTAGAAGCATTTGTGACTTTAATTTATCCACTGGGTTTCAAACTCCCAATTTTCCCAGAGGATTACAAAAGCCTGCCAATTTAGCTTGATGCATTAAAACTGTTTACACAAATCCAAAATACATTCAAACATAAAACAGTTTGGTTTCAGCCCCCCCTTCCTTTTTTTTTTTTTTTTTTTAAGCCCAAAGAAGCTGGCAGAAGTGGGAACCAACTGCAGGCTGGAGCACTGCATTCACAGCTATGAGCTGAGATTCAGTGAAACGAGACAGAATCAGGCGAGGCACAAGTGACTATTTTTCTGTAATTTAATACATCACCTAAAACCCAAGGTAGTTGTACCTCTCCAAAATACACTATGACTGCTTATAGAGGATATCTATATTTGCTTCCTCTCTCGTCCCTTTCACTGCACTTTTATTATGTGTAAGAGTAATACACGTGTACGAGCAGCTCCAGAAGGCTAAAGAAAACTTATGTAAAAACAAAGAGTAAGCCTACTTCTACAATAAGACAGATTTGCACTCAAGTCTCCTGTCTTAAGCTGCAAGACCATGCAATCCACATCATCAGACAGGACAAAAAGGCAGTATAGACCATCACCAAAGAAAGAAACTGGGTGCTCCAACACCTGCTAAAAAAAAGAAATTGTCCTTCCCACCGAACCGCACTGCCATGCATAGTAGAGTGGTACAGACATTAAAAAGTCAGGAGAGTAGTTGAGAAACCAGCAGTTAAAGAACACCAAGACACAGCTATATTTAGTAAACAAGTTTGGCTGAAACTATTGAGGGTGAGCAGAAGAGGCAACCCACTGAGAAGCAAAACTATCAAAAAAAACTAATTAAAAAGCCCCCAAACTATTTCATCCAACCTAGTAAGGAGTCTTAGGACAGAAATCTTAGAAAGAATATTATAAAATTCATTGATGGTATGTACCATGAATATTTACAACACAGAGCAAAAAGAAAAAATATTAAATAAAAGTGAAAGAAGAGTGGGAAGGAGGAATAAAAACAAAAATCAGGGAGGGGAAAAAAAAAAAAAAGGAGTAAAACATTTCCTATGTTCCAAGATTTAGCAATAAACTGAGGCCTTTAACGTCTCTAGTGTCTCTCTTCACATCCCACCCGTCCAGCAGCACCACCCTTTTACTTCCACAGACTGTTGAACCATCAGCTTGGACTGTAGCCTCTCCATGAACACAGCCTTTTTAACCTGAGCACCGAGCTGTGTGTCTCCTAAAGATGACTCAAAACTCTGAGATGAGCTTGCACATCCCCACGTGGTGTTTCTAGGTATCCATTGTTCAGCACCCGATGAAAGAAAACCCTAGAAAACCAAAATTCTGCATCCATTTCAACAAGCAGATGAAAGAAAAAAACGAAGCTAATGATTCCCCTTTAAACTGTTCGTGCCTCTGCTCATTGTTTATAGAGAGGAAAAACCAGGCGAGCAGTGGCTCCACCTGGGCTCATAAGTAACTGTAAAAAGATTTCTTGAAAAGGAGGTTAGTGAAGCTTATAAAGAGTTGTTTATCAGGTGATTCTCATCTTCTAAACAGAAGAATGTCCCTTCCAGAAATGCTCAACACCAGCAAGAGCAGAGACTTGCACAGTCATGGTACATGCCATGTGCCATAGAATTAATTACCCTCCAACACCCTTCCTATTACATTATGTGTGGGTAAAACTGGAATAACATTCTCAGACTTAAAATCGCACTCATTAAGGATTAGATTTATCAAGGACCTAAAGAGAGAAGGCAAAAGTAAACCCCAGTAATTGACAGAAACCACACCAAGAAGAGAAGCAGCTACTCTGAAGAGCAAGGAGTGACATACGGAATTCCCTGTACTACTGACTGTACTGTACTAACAGCACAATTACCAACGTAATGCAGCTTACAGAACAAACGATGCTTCAGAAGATTTGTAAGAACACTGTTCTTGATAAATTTTTTCCCCCTTTTACATACTTCATGATACAAAGTACAGGAAAAAAAAAAATCTATTCAGAATAGGTTCTTCAGGCAAGAGAAAAATCCCGTCAGACAGTATTTTTGATATGGGAAGTACAGTTAAGAGTATGAAAAACACACTGTGAGGCCAAAAAATCTTCTCAGCATCCCATGCTTTAAAACCTTTCTAAAGGAGAGAGGAGAGAGTCTTTCTAATACACTCCTGTGTTTGGGGTTCTGTTTCTTTTTTTTGTTTTTAAAAGCAGGAGTGTTACTCGCAACCAGGTCAAATACTGCCAGTTGTGCTGTGCAAAAACAGGACTGTTTTAAAACACACAACCCTTTCCTTCTCAGCTGGCTACAGAGCACAAGAGGTTCCCCCTCACTGTCCCCTTTAGCAAAGGGTGGGCCACACACCACCCCTGGACCCAGCTGCCACTGGCCACTGCAGTTTAATCGCCCCTGGCACCAACCAGGGCCATCCTTCCCAGGCTGGATGGGCTGACCTCCTGCCAAAGCTTTTATTTCTAAGAAGCCAAGCACACTGACAATAGCACACAGCAATCCCACCAACAGAGCCCCGGCAACTAAGCTGAACTCGCCACCGCAATAAGCAACTGCGCTGCAACACCACCGTTGCTCTTGCAGTCTAGACGGCCAACCATAAAGCTCCGTATTCGAGCCCAAATAAATGAGAAGTATGCCAACTTGCTGTAACTAGTCATTTCACATGCTCATTTTTCTCAGTACTGAACCCAGGCAGAGATGAATCACGATGCAGACACATGCCCCCACGCTCAGGGCAGCGGTGACCACAAGATTCGCTCTACTTAAGCTCTCCTGTTCCCCCAGCCCCCCTGCCCACGCACCACTGGGGGCTTTAGAGAAGACCGACTGGGTTTCAGCAAAGCTATGGGTTCAACAGACACTACTCACTCTTCCAGGACAGAGGAGCAGCACACCTTTCTTATAATTTCTCCAGTTCTCCATCCAATAGCATCAACAGCAGAGCAAAACATTGGTCTCTGCTTAGTCACTACAGCTCTCTTTTGCATTCTATTTCTCTGAAAAAAATTCTTAAGCTCAGCTACTCTTTTCTTTTAAAAAAATCCTAAATTATTCTGCTTGCCCAAGCCTCAAAAAGAAGATTGATTTTAATTTCTCTGTGAAAATATTTTCAATCAGAGAAAAATCCTTTTCAGTGAAGACTACTTCTAAGCTTCAGGGCATCCTTCACAGCTGTACAAAACCCATGGTTTGAATTTAGAAGTTTAGTCTTCTTTGTTTTTGTGAGTTACTGTTCTGCCACAGACCTCATCACTGCAGACAGAGTCCTATTGAAATGCTTCATACCACGTTATCATCATAGGCTGGTGACAAACTTGGAAACAGCTGTGGTGATTTTTTATAATGTGATCTGATGAATGCTTCCATATCTTTGTTTACAATGAGTTATTGTTGCAGAGCTCAATTAGCACAAGCTTTCTTAGAAGGGAAAACAATGTGACAGCTAAAAGCAATGGAAAACTGTCCACCAAGAAGCACCCCCCACTGGCTCCAGGCAGCCGGTCCTGGCCTACTCTCCATAAGCCTACACCTCATAGCATCCAAAAGATCTCTTACCTCAGCCAATTAACCCTACAGAAAGTAAGATAAATGAACAGCTTAAGGGATGCCACGGAAAAGTAACACAGTGACAACCGTTTCATATTAAGACATCTCTCCGTGACACCTTTCAGCTACACCAGAAAGTCAAGTTTGAGGCCCAAGAAAGGCATCACCCTCTACGCTGCAGCAGTTTCACAACACAGCAAAGCCAACCCAAAGCTGCCAGTTACACAGGGCCACCACGTCTCACCTACCCTCAGCTCAGGGCTCCTATCGCTGCCCTCCCACTCCCTGCCATGCTGCTACTCTAACAAGCCAATTTAGGTAGAAACCCACCAAAACAGCTGGGGCAAGCAGGAAAGCCATAAATTAATATCATCATCCATGATGATACGTAAAAATTAACATTATTGTTGGCAAAACTACCAGCCTTCTACAGTCCTATGGAAATATGTTCACCACGGGCTCACAGGCCGGCACCGGTGTGAGAGCGGGTGAGATGTAAGGCAGCAGTGTGCAGCACAAAGAGCTTTTTTTTTTTTTTTAGAACTCTTGCTCAATTCTTGTGGTGGAATTAACAGTGCTTTCTTTTCCCTGAAGATGCTGTCTTTGTGCTGTTGTGATCAGGACCCTAAGACGCAAGCAAATTTGGCAGAGCTGAGGCAGACACCCATGCTGTGCTCCTGTCTCGGCAAGGGCGCGAGGCAGAGGCCCAGGCGCTCAGTCCAAGTTCCCGGACTTGGTGTTCCCATTCAGAAACACATTCTTGCACTTCAAGGGATACATCTGAAAAAGCAGATGGCCAAAATCCATGGAGCCCTCTGACCACCGTCCTGTTGGAAATGTTCAAATGTAAGGTCTGACTGTACTCCTCGACACAATAGCTTGGGATTCAATAATCACTTTGCTACTGGTGGTATTCCAAAGGTACTGACATCCCAGTAAATGTGAAATAACTCGGCGTTTTATCAAAGGAGTAAATCAATACCTATTTCAGCTCTGCATGTTAACTCACAATACACAGATTCCTATTTTTTTACCTTGTACAGTAACTGTATACTCTACTTGAGAGTGCTACATAAGCATTTACTAAACCAATAACCAAAACAATTTTCTAAATTACATATAAAATGGTTTCTTTCATCTGTTTATTCTCATAAAAATTTCAATGTGGAAGCCAAAAGAAAACAGCTGCGTAAAGTATTTTCAACTGCAAGAGACATGTAAGAAGGTATTTCTGCCTGTGCTGGAGGGCACAATCTGTAATAACATTTTGCCTTCCAGATAATGACAGGAGGCATTAAAAGGACAACTCTCTCTCCAATAAGCTCTTTCGACTGGTTGAGCATGCACGTACATAGATAGCACAGTTTTGCCAACAATAATTTTAATTAATTTTTACATTTCATTCTAAATTACATGAATTGATGTTCTTTCTGAAAGACATTCAGCAGACAGCTAATTAAATTCAAGCCATTAGATTTTAATTAGAGATGTATTTTTAAAAAAAAAAATCTCAGACCAATTCACGTATCTTTGTGAACTCTACATGCTCGTCTGCAGCTAGAGCAACCAACAAGTGATTATAAATACAGAAGAGGACTAAGCAGCATGATTCAACCCTGAAAACAAGAAAGTATCATAAAGTTTCATGCTTCAGAGTTAAAGACTCTGGGAATGCCCGCTCCTCAGCCCAAGTCCAGAAAAACCACCGTGCACCAGTGCTTGCCGTAAAAGCAAAATCAAAGGCCAACTAACAGTGAATATCATGACATACAGTTTAAAAGGTCGAGCCGAGCTTTATCCTCATTAAATTCTAATAAAATCACAGTGTCATCCTGACCAAACAGTGAAACAAATGAAAGGTCCAGATGGAGCCTCCCTTAATGAGGCAAGCGGGATGCTCTGAGCAGCCGACCGCCGCTCCAGCGCAAGGTGCCGGGCCACCCAACCAGCGCCATTGCCCCACAAGAAACCTCCGCACAGGAAAAGGATGCTTTATTATTTCAGAATAATTGGGATTTTTCCCCACTTCCAACAGAAGACAGTTATTTCTAAATATCGAGCTCAGCGGGGCCAGTACTCCACCGAGTTAAAAGCAGACTGGGTGCCCTTTGATATGGTGATCAGTTGCAGTACTGGGTAAAGGGGTTCATGAATATTAACCGAAGCATATTTGCATGTGTCACCCAGAGGCACAATTTTCCTTCTGAAAACTGGGAACAGAACCCGTACAATCCTTCCGTGTGTCACTTTTTGATCGTCGGATATAAAACGACCATGGAAGTTACTTGAGCAAGGAGAGCGTGTCAGGCGAAGGGCCGTAAGTACCGAAGCGCACTGTTAATTACGGTGCACCAGTTTGGTTTGGACGAGTGCCCGAAATGCTGGAGTTGACATTTCACAAACCTGAAAGGTTCGGATCACGCTCAGAAGTACTTGAGTCAATTTTTCCAGAAAATTGAGAACTATTCACCATTATTACAGATTTCACAGGAGTGCTGTAAAAATAAATTAATCTAATTTTTAGAAGCACAGGTTTGCTCTTCTACGGAAGGTGGAGCGAGCTCCATCACGAAATGCCGCCAAGAGATGCCGCAGCCCTGAAAGCCAAGAGAAGGCATACAGAGAGCAGCAGGTAGGCACCGCATGGAATGTCACCTCCAAGCGGATGGTCAGACTGATGTCACCCTTACAACTGGGGGAAAATAGACAGGGATGCGCATGCTTTGTACATTAGTACATTTTGAAACGTTTTCGGTTCACGTTTTTTAATCGGGACGACCTCGTACTACATGCCATCTGTCCTCCAAATCATTCCGAAAGCGGGCTGGTGAAGTACTCTTTCTTAAAGAAACTGATGACAATTTGCCGCAGCCTTAACGCAGCCGAAGGGACCGCAGCCTCCTGTGAGTATCCGGATAAACAAGTAGTAAATATTTTCCACCGCAGCACAGCTTCAGGCGGAGGAACCTGACGCTCAGGGAGCCAGGAGGGCTCCTCGGGCACACGGAGGGATGCGCGGCCACCGGGAAGGCGCCGAATCCCACCCCCTCAAAAAAAAAACAAACCCCAAACACACTCCTGTGACATTTCGGCGGACACTGCCACCGCTCCCCGCTCTAAGACCTGCGGGCGAGCACCGCGGCCAGGCCACGGGGTGGGAGGGCTGGTCCCCGACTGCCCGGGGCAGCGGGGCGCCCCGCGGCAAGGGGCGCTCTCCCGGGGCTCTCGCTGCGGCCCTCCCACCCCCGGAGCGAAAGGGAGGGACGAAAAATACACTAATAACGTCTAAAAATAATTAAATACCACAACAGCCCGGAGCAACTAACTCCAGGGAAGGGCGAGGGAAGAACAAAGGCGGCAAGTGCAGCCGGAGCTCTCGCAACAGATGGTTTGAAGCTGAGCAGATTTCGCGCTGGCATCCCCTCCCGCCGCGCCGCGGGCGGTGTTTGCGCGCACCGGCCCGGCCGCCGCGTAGGGCAGCCCCCGCCCGCCGGGCCGGTCCCCGCCGTCGGCGCAGCCCGGCCCCAGCCGGCGGGACCGAGACCGGCACCGCCGCCCGCAGGTGCGCGCCCCCGGCCCCCGGCACGCCGGGCCCCGTCCCGTCCCGTCCCGCACTCCCCCTCACGCTTCCCGCCGCCGCTCACCCAAACTCCCGGCGAAACCGTCCATTTTGTGCGTGGGGGGTAGGCTGGTGCCGCAACCCGAAGCGAAGCCGCTGTCGCCGGCCGGGACAGGTTCATTCACCCGCGGAGCGGCGGCGGCAGGAGGCGCCGGAGCCCGGCGCTCATGAGCAGCCCGGGGAAGCGGCTCCCGCGGCTGCCCGCGCTCGGCGGCGGGAGGCGGCTCCGGCGGCTCCTCCTCCTCCTCCTGCTGCTGCGGGGCGAGCGGCGGCGCTGCCCGGCTCCGTCCCTGCGCCGCGACCCCAGCACGGCAGCGAGTGCCGAGCCCCTCCCGCCGCCGCCAGCGCCGCCCCAGCGCCCCGTGCTGTCGTGCTTCCGACTCCGCCCGCCCTGGCAGCCGCCGCTTCCCCTGCGGGCGGCCCGGCCCCGGCCCCTCGCCGGCGGGAAGCCCCGGGCCGCCCACAGCTGCGGCTCCCGCTCGCCCGCTGCGCTGGGAGCGCGGGTTGTGGGGGCCTCCCGGGAGGGGCGGGGGGAGCCGGCGGGCTGCTGACCGCGGCTTCGGGCTGGGGGACACCGTGGGGGGGGCCGGTGCCGGACCCCCGCCCTCCCCAGCACGCCTTCTCCGGGCTGAGCGCTTTGGGAGGAACGGCTCGATTGGCGTTCGGAAGTTTACACTATCGGGCAGTTCGTTGGGCGATTTCATATATGATCCCAGCAATGAGAGCAAGAGATTTTCTTCGATTAACGGGAAAACGTGCGTTCAGATTGGTTTGGGGAAGTTTTCCCTCACTGGATATGAAACCGGAGGAACTGTCACTTCTGTAACCTTGCGTTTCTTACAGCTGTGTGTAGGCGATCCCTCTCTGCTTCCAGCCAGCCACACTCCCTGCTCTCTCCTGTACATCCAGCCACACTCCCTGCTCTCTCCTGTACATCCAGCCACGTGCTTGATGACGAGGGAAAACACAAAGTAGAACCAGAAAGTCGAGTCAGCCATGCTGCGTACCATCTAATTTTTAGCCAAGTGTTTCGTGTGTTAAGCAACGCCACCCAGTTGTGTGATGCGTTGCCTTCTCTTCGGTCAGGAAGAGCTACGTATCCATTGCAACACCCAATTTTGCTGTTCAGTGTTTTCCTGTAACGCACTCAAGTGGTAGTGCTGCGGTGTTCCAGAGAAATGGGTAATTGGCCCGCGAGCACATCCCCGGCATTCGCAGCCGCGTCGTCTAATGACAGCCCATGGATGTTGTGGAACAGGACTGGGGAGAAATGTGGTGCCGGAGAGGGCGCAGCACAGACCTGGTGATAGCAGCCCACATTTCCCCAGCACCTTCCATCCGCCCAGGCAAAGGCATCGTTATCTTGCTGATCTGCAACATAAACCTGACAGGTTTATGCTTACTCGTACTAGAGGAAAATGCCTTGAAATTTTTCATCAAAACCTAATCTCTGCCAGATTTTCCAGCAAATTTTACTGAACAGCTGCCACAGCAATGAATTTGAGCATAGCTGCCTGCAAACTACATAAATAATCTGTCTTCATACATCCTGTACTCTTGTGGGATGCATTTCCGTTGATCTGCTATACATGGGATGTCATTAGCTACTAAATTTCTTGGGTTTTCTTCTTTCTGGTCTTAATTACTAGCAGATATTATACTTTCTAACTGCTCATGGGGTCTGTTGCCATAGACCATGTATAGCCTATATAGCACAGTTTCATGGTGTTTTAGCAGTCACTCTAGTAAAAATTCTCTCAAAAATGCTTTGTTTTACAAAGAAAAGCAAGAAGAACAAGGCGCTACAGCTCCAGTCCCATCTCCCCACCTCGCATTTATTAACTGCCTCAGGCCAGGCTTTCAACCCACCTAAAGCATTGGGCATGCAGAGAAAAATCTCCTCCAGCTAGGAAAAGTGTCCAGGGAATCCAGAGCCTGTGGACAGTTTTCTTCAGAAAAGGGACCCTTTCCTCTGAGGCAAAGCCTTGTGTAAACTCTTCAGGTGGGATTTGTGTGTTTCAACATGCTGATTTGTCAAACAAACACAAAACCCCAAACAAAAAGCATGCCCATCTGTCTTCTTGAGCTCTCAGCAGGACCTTCTTTGAGACACACCAGTGAGTGAGTTACTACAAACAGCCTTAGGTTTGTAAGTAAATAAGCATTGCCTCTATTTTATAAACTGGAAACTGAGACATAGAGACAACAGCATGGATCCTTATCCCAATGTTTAATTCCTACTGAAATTGGTTAGGAGCATGAATAAATACCTTTGATTATCTGGGTCCCTCAGAATTTGCACAACAGTACATAAAAAGTTTAGGAGCTGCAAAGAAAGCTAGTTCTCCATAATCTCGCCTTAAACACAAGATAAGTTTGTTACTCAAGTGCTGCTGAAGACCCAAACTTCAGTACTAATATTTTTAAAATAAAGCTCTCTCACTGCAGAGTTCAGGAGCTGAACAAAACCAAGGAAATTAAAAAGCAAGGAAGCTTACCTCTGTGTGACTCGTTAGCTAGGAATTTCTGAAGAGCAAATGATATGGAGGAGTTCACAAAATATGGCAAACTCCAGCTTTTAAATTCTTATTATCTTCTTCAGTCTAAGCCACGTTCTGAACACTACCTGAATTTAGGTGGGGTTTGTTTGGGCTGCTAATTTATTTATTGGTTGTGTTTGTGGTGTAGACAACAGATGTAATTGTGGTATAAACAGTACACAATCAGAGTTTTAGCGAAAAATCTGCAGTAAATACATACATGGGTGTGTTTATCATCTTTAACAATTGTACTTGACTGTTGGGCAGAATAACTTGTAATGAAAGCAAAAATAACTTTTTTTTTTTTTTAATGTAGGTTTCAGACAGGTACTGGCAAATTACTCAATATAGCCTGTAGACTGATAAACATGATGACTGTTCCAGGTGCAAACCCCAAGGACAAGGTGATTTCCTACCTCTAGTATAGTACACAGTGCTTAACTTGGAGGAGGGAGGAGTTGCACAGCGCTTTAAGGGATTTAACTTCTGTTTCTTACTTGACAATGATTCAAAAACATGAAGCAAAGAGTTGTTACAAAGTTTTAACAAGCTCAGTGATTGTCTCCTTTTAGTTTACGTTTTGATGCTAAAGAAAGATTACAGTATTCAGGGTTGGAGTAAACAGTGTATCGCACCTCAGCTTTCAAGGCAGCTAAACATCCAGTGCTTTATTGCATGTATAGATGGTAGAGAAAGACAATTTCAATACCACAGGGCAGAATTTTTGCATCAGTGACAGAGTCAGTTTAGGAAATCCAAATTCTTGCCTGCAGCCTGACCCTTGGAAGTCCCGGTATTGCGTGAGGCAGCTGGACACGGTTGCTGGGGTAGGGCAAAGCCCACACTGCACTGCTCAGAGCAGCGGGGGAACAACCAGCTGGTGCCTCCGCTGCTGTAACTCAGTTTGGGGTTACCGACTTCACCCAATAGGGCTGCCGTACCCCAGGTGAGGACCTGGACGTACATGCAGAGCCTCCCTCTTACTATAAGGAAGTTATGGAAAATATGAACCACAGAAAGAATCACCCTGAAATACACAGTGGAGGCTACACACATTCCAGAGATTTTTATCCAGCCCTTGAAGGAAATAGACTAGTTTTCCCCCATTGTTTCATTTCTCTGGCACATTTTCCTTGGACTGGAGGTTTCTGAGCAGTGCTTCTTGTAAGAATACCTTTCTTTGTTTTGTTTTGCCTTTTTCAATTGACATAGTTTGGCAACCTTCCACCTGGGAATTGTTTAGAACTTTTTGGTGGCTTGAATGTAAATTATATTTAAGCATTTTTCCACTGAGGAAACATAAAAGTGATTAACAACTGAAAATGAAATTGCTGAGATTCTTGTATGTAAAGTTGGGAACCCATGAGCCACTTCATCTTACCTGTTAGAAGGAGAATAAGCTTCCCACAGTACTCATCTCCCGTTACTTACAACGGTGTCTAGTTTCCTGGACCAAACGGGAAACACCTGAAGGAAATCTTGTCCCTTCTGCAGTTTTTCTGGTGCCCCTCTTCAGGGTGAGCAGCAAGAGCCTAGGCACCTGAGGAGGAGCAGCCAGGGAGCCCTAGCCCCGCAGCTCTGATCCTGCCTCTCCCCTGCTCCCACCTGCAGACCCGGGAGGGAGGGAAGAGGTGCTGCTATTTGTAACCAGCTGTGCCACACAGCTGGTGGTGTCATCAACGCAGGATCACTCCCCATGCTGTGCCGTGCTGTGGTGGTGCTCTTTTGAGATGTTGTTCCTTTGCACATATGGGGTTATTTATAGTACCTTATTTTGAAGAGGAACAACTGTATTGGTTTGCCATACGGCAAGGGATATTGTTATTTTTCCCAAGCGAGGCTCGAGTTATAAGAAGTTCCCAGGGGTCACTGATGTAAGGGAAAAAATTTGATGCCTGACCTAGAAGTAGATTAAATTACTTCTTCCTGATTTACAAGGGATACTCCTCTTACCTCGATACAGTCTCCAAAGTTTTTCTTTCTGGGCTGGGATTTCGTTTCTCCACAGAAGCAGCCCAAGGTTCAGTCCCTCTAAATAAACCAAGGGCATAAATTACCACCTGTAATGCTGAATGGGCTGGAAGGCACTAGGAGCCTTTCCAGGGACTTGAGGAGAACAGGAGAGCTTTGATTAAAGCTTCTAATCATGTGTTTAACTAAAATATGACATAGGGTTTTCAAAACGGGGCTGAATTTATTAACTGCTGTCTCTATCCTCATTAATGTTGATAAAGATGCCTAGCTGCTACTGTATGTAACGCATGCTAGAAGCCAGCCGTCTTGATGTTGTGCATACCTGCTTCACTCAGTTTTTGTAAATTATTCCTAGTGGTCTGAGATTAAGGCATACCTAAGCATCTCCTGGTCTTCCTGCATTGTCCTATAAAGTAGGAACAGAAATTGTCTTCCAAAACAAAAATATCAAGGTTTGCCACAAGCTTTCAAGTGGCTGAACTCTGCTTAGGTGGACTTTTTTTTTCTAGTAGGATGGACCGTAGTCTTATTTCTATAATGCTGCTACTTCATTGTTGATTAACATGAAAAAAACCTCATAGAGAGTCAGGGTTGACTTTTGCAGCTTTGAATGGTTGATCTTTCATTAACTTCAGCATGTTTAGTTTTCCAGGTTATTGCAAATAGATTTTGATCATGGTTTGCAAAGTCATTCCTGAATGTTCACAAATGTTTTCGTTTAATATGGTTAATATAATTTACTGACAATCAGAAAGAAAACCCCATATGTTTTAAAGTTACTAATGATTTGTGAGGGCCTCCATAATGGGGACTCAATAGAGATGGTTTTGTTTTGAGAAAGTGCTGAGCACCTGCTTCCTGAAAAATCAAGCTTACAGTTTGCTGCTTTTTACTGATTATCCCAAAATTGCAATTCCACGCCCTTAACAAAACTTTGGCAAAAACTGCATATTTTCCTGGGGTCCTCAGTAAATGCCTATCTGGCTTCCAGTGTAGAACCTACAAAACCCGCTTAGCTTAAGCTAAATTTCACATCATTGCATTAATGTGCTTAGAAAATGGCAGGCTCGTAGCAATGTGACTACTGAGTGAGAGAAAAAATAGCAGAGCTGTAGTGCTAATTCGTTCACCAGCCCTGGTGGGGAACGAGCAGATTCAGTGTGATTCTAAGCATTTGAAAATTGGCAGAATTTTAGCAGAGATAGTTGAAAGTCTTTGTGCACAATTTTTTTTTTTTTTTCTTTTCTCATGAGGGAAAAGGCATAGCATTTTAATTAGAGAGCAGGTTAAAAGTTTTACTCTGGAATTTCGTTGACATTGAGCTTATATTAAATGAGGAAATCTGAAAAACATTTCACAAAGCTGGAAAAATAGAATCTTATCTTCCTTCATCTCTCCCCAATGGATAAGTGGTCTGGTTTGTCATACCAAAGAGCACACTCAGTTGTTTTCTCAAATTAGTGAGCTCCTCATGAAATTCATACCTTGGTCCAAGCCCTATAAAAGTCTAATGTCTTACATAAGTGCTAAGTTAAGGATTTAGCTGAAGCATAAATTGGTGCATTGGCTTTGTATCAGCCGTTTACATTAGGGTGCAGTTTATTCTCTGCCTCAGGAAAAAATGTGCTTCAGCTTGTACTCGGGAGCACTACGATGAGCTTTGGAGCAATCCCTTTTCTATTCTCCCTACTTAGAAAAAATTGGAAAAGGTAAAGCTAACAGGATAGTGTTGCTAGCTTGGGGTGCTAACTACTAAGTGTTAAAACTGCTGGAAGAGGAGCTGATTTTTAGACTGACGAGCTTATGGAGACCCCCCCTTGGGGACAGAATAAATTAGCGTTACATGTGGAATTTATATTTTTTTTTCCCCTGACTGTTAAAATATCTCCTGCAGCTTTGCATTTCATACAGATCATTATCCACAATAAGAAGCTGATCCACACAATAGCCCGTGTGTATGTATCTGTAAATAAATACACTCCTATAGATCCTTCTTGATCAATGTCGTTCACCCCTCTGTGCAATTCTGTTTAAGCTATTACTCCGCTTGGACCATTCGTCAGTGGAAGGAAGTGCCTGCAGAGAAGTGATACATTACTGTATAGTTTCTTGCTGTGAAGTGTTGATTTTAAAACAGGCTCCAGTCTGCAGCCGACCCCATAATAAAAATGAACAGACATGGTTTAGGACAGTTTGTTTTTCTTTTGTCCTGTTGTTTTGCCCAGTTTAAGGAATCTTTTATTGTCTTTCAGCTATGCCATACTCAGCAATAAATTTCTCTCTTATGTTTGGCCTTTTCGCCTCTGGGAGTTTGGGATTCTTTCCCATTTCCATTTCTACATTTTTAAGCTGTGACAACCATCCTCTTCCCTGGTTATTAGCTAGCAGGGCAGGTGTGCGGTATTTTCTTTTAGAAAGGATAATGTTAGCACCCAAATTCACTGAGCAGCACAGCGATCATCCTCTGTTTTACAGACTGAGAACACCAACAATGACATTAATGTAAGACCACAGGCTGGAGAATGAAGGCCAAAAAGCAGGTCAGCGTAGGCTAAACTGAAATAAAATGGAAAGGAACTCTTATTTCCATTAAAAAATATTAATTCTGCAACAATATCTCTATATAGATAACTTGGATTAAGGCCAAGACTGCTCTCTGTATGCCAGCAGTGCACAACTGAGCTTTTAGGCATTGATGTACTCCATGGCTGCAGTAACAGGCATTTACTACTCCAGGAGAAAATGTAGATCTAGGCAGGCTTCTGCCAGGCTCTTGGACACAGTTACACCGTTACTGCATTTGCAGGATGGGTCATACAGAAATGGTGTATCACTTGCAGAGTCCAATGAGATGTCCGACTGCATCTTTGCTGAATGAATAATAGCAGGACCATCACTATCCATCAAGGAAATAAAAACTCTAATCTTGGTTTCTTAATGCTCAGCAAAACATACGGCTGAGCTTAGTACCTCCTGCTTTCAGAGGGCCTTCAAATCCATTTAGGCAGATAGTGTGATGGGGATGGCAGTTGATCTTTCTTAAAGACTCAAAAGATGAAGCTTCAAACCTGTCTTGCACCATGATTCCTGGACATGGGTCGCTAACGAGAGGAGTTAGATTTTCTGTAGTCAAAGGCAGCAGATTATTAACTTATTCATAATAAGGTTGTTAGCCATACAGTGTGTTGCTGTGGTGAATGAACTCATTTTCAAATAGATTTACCTGTGCCTGAAGAATTAGTTAATAAAGTACGTTTGTTTTGATTTCCATTACCTACCCTACATTTAGAAATTATAGTTCCTGATTAATGACATCAGGAGTTGAACTTTGGCTTTTAAAGCACCAGACCCATGCTGTGTGGTAGACACATTTACATTCCACTTATGCAAGTCGTCCAATTAAAATGTACTCATAGAAATTATATAATACACCAGAATGAATACATTATTTCCCCTATTAATCTGCTTTCTTTGCTTTTCAGCAGAAGTGGCCAACCTTTCCCTTTGCCCCAAATGGGAATTCATGTCAAAAAATACCCAAACCCTGAAATAAGCAGCAGAAGTAAAGGAAAATTTTCCAAATCAAATTAGCAAATTATAGTTCTTAAATAAAGGATTGGGAAAATGAAAGCTTTCCCTTTAATGTTGCTCATATGTTTGCATTTGGAAATTGAAAAACATGGTCAGATTGTAAAAAATAGCAATTATCTCTGATGTCAAGAGAAAAATGTCACAGGATTGAGCCGCCTCTGTCACAGGATGGCCCATACCTTGGAGAAAGCATGTCATTCAGTAATAGCATCGTGAATTACTTCAGGTTTTCCTTTTAAAGATAATTAGCAAAACATACTAGGCACTTGCCAAAGACACAGAAAAAATGACTTCCAACATGACTTCCAACAGAGTGGTTCAGGTGCACAGCTGGTGTAAGCCTTTCCAGAGTTTGGTTTACTTGACGTTGCTTATGAGCTTCTTCAATAACTCTGCAAATGAAGGAGCTGTGCTTGCTGCTTTGTGGAACCACAGAACGAATCGGTGTGAATGATACCTCCCCACGTGGTCCACGAAATGTTACCAAACTGTAGGTAGGGTTAATGCAGTAGGTAGAGACATAGTGTTTGGATCATGGCATAGTATTTGGAATTTTCCATGCTTCCACATGAGAACAGCAGATGGCAACAAGAGAGATGGTGTGTGCCCAGACCTGGGCTTTGCCTTCCTTGCACTGGTGGGTAGGCCTTGAGTCATCGCTTGGCTAACATCCCTTCTAGTGGGCCATGAAAATATAAGGAAGTTGAAAATTCCCTTTTCTTTAGGTGTGTGATCTCAGTATCTGTGACCTTCATCCTGGAAAGGTATTTCTTGGCTCAAGTCTCTCTGGCCTGGCACTGAAGTATCCTTTGTCCTTTTATGTGGTTTATAATGCTTGAGAAATCATGCTGAAGGCAAAGGTGAGTGCCCAGAGCAACTTGAACTTTTTATTCTGTTTTAAATATAATATTGGTGAATAGGAACATTTCTCCCTCTAAAACATGCTTCCCAGGCAAAATCCTTTGTGTGTCAAGGCCACAGCTCTCAGGGTTTACTGCTGGATGCAGAGAATGTATTAGACTGGAGACAAGAGATGAGAAAAATTCTGCCTGAGCATCGTGTGATAAATAAATGGAGTCACAGGCAATGCTTCTGAAAAGAGAAAGAAAAATGCCGTTCAGAAACTATTAGTGCTGAAGTTGTGAGACTGGCATTAAAGACAAAAGTCTCATTTAATATCCAGGTGCTCATGAATTCATTCTGTAAACAGCAGCCAGTGGAGGTGAGATTTCCACAGGTGGTTCGGGGCACTGACATCAGACTCCACGCCTCCATCTCTGCAGAGGTATAGTAGGTTTTAAGGAAATAAATCTTAAACTGTGAGAAGGGCAAGTTTCCTTTAGAGCTTCATAGCTGAGGAAAGCAAGTGCATTGGGACAGTAGAGTCAAAGTTAGTGAAAATGTCTCAAATTAACCATTCCTGTGACATCATGAATATTGTTTGTTGGGGGTTTGGTGGGGTTATTTTTGAGCAACTTTCCCAATTCCATTGTTTTGATGGCCATTCTTATGTGAACTTTTTCTTACTCCTCCTGCACGCTATATGCTGGCTATGCAGATGTCTTATGCTTCGTAGATTCCTTTACCACATTTTGGATCAGGCAACCCAGTCCTCTTCAGAGCTATATATTTCTAAATGTTTGGTTTTGGTTTGGTTTTATTTTTTTTTCTTTTTACTCTGCTAATTCTTTCAGCATGTTTCTTTCTGCTGTGGGATATGAGGGTTTTTGGCTCAGACAGCCCTACCAGGCTGACTGCTTGCTCCAGTCCCAGTTCACAACTGATAGTGATTTTCTGAAGGTTGTTTCAGATATAAAAGAAAATTTCTTATGCTCTCTTAGTGACTTCAAAGTTATAGTGCTCTTCTGTCCCTGTATAAGCCTTTTAAAGGCTTCCTTCGCTTTCTGTATCTCTGCATGCTGTGGTTGAAGTATGTATGATAATGAATGGTATTTTCTTTCTGAACAAAAGATGCACCAGACAGGTTATATTGGCTATACGTACTATTTTTCTCTGCCATATCAAAGGATTTAGAGATGTCGCCAGCATTTCTTCATATGGAAAACCACTGTGAACTCATTTTGCTGTTCCAGCTGTTACAATTTATGGAGATTAAAATCTGATTTAAATGTTCTTTCTACAAAGGCTGTCAAACCAGAATCATGCTGGGAGAGGACAGGTGCCAGCATAGGGAAGGCAGAATTGATCTATTTCTCTTATTTTTCTTACTTCAGTGTGATTGCGTCTATATTTTGTGCTTCAGGTAATGTCCTGAAGTGCAAGAGATCTGCACTGAAGGTTTCCTTGTCATGTGGCTCCTCGCTTACATCAGCCTTCCCGCATCCTTCAGAGCTGGGAGTACCAGAGGGGTTACCCCTACTGACCATATATGTACCTGGAAAGGACCATTTCCACCCATTCTGCCATGGAACACCATACCAGGGTAGACTCTACCCAAGCCTTTTACCAACATGTAAGAAAAGGATGAGCAAACAGTCCCCTGGTTTATGAGGGGACTGCAAAGATAAGCGTTAAGGAAAAAAGGCAAAAAGCCCTGTCAGGTACTAGAAGATCTTAGTAGTCCAAATGAAAGTATCACAACTTAGACTATAAGGGTTTCAGGTAAGTGAAATAGTGAAAGTTTGGTTGTGATGACAGGTGTTTGGAAGGGTTTTTAAATTATTCTAGCTGGTTCCACATCACTAGAACAGAGTGACTGACATCAAGGACTGAAAAAAAATGTAGATTAAAGCTAATAAACATAAATAAAATGACAAGAAAGATATTAGACTGCAGCAACTGGGGAAAAAAAACCCCACACATGAAGGAGAACTTACTGATCAAGACTGGTAATGGGAGCAGCCTTTTTTTAACAGACCTGGAGTCAAGTTAGTCAGGCTTTTCTTATTTTCTATGCCTTATGGGTTTAGGTTTATAGGAGGGATACTGCTGAAAACATGCCGTGTACTTCAGGCAGCATGTGAAGAGCTACATTTAAATTGTCTTCCTATGTAGTCAGAACAATAACTTGAGGACATATCAAGGGCTACTGTCTTTCCCCAAGGTCCCAGAGAGGAGTTGGTGGGCAGGTACCAGGATCTCACTCTGCTCATCTGTCCATTGCATGGACAATTGCAGAATCAAAACACTGCCCTACTCCAGCAGCAGTGCTTTATGCTCATTCCTACTCCACTAGCTCTCATCTAAATAAATGCAGGATAGCGAAAACCCTGACTCAGGGATATGCATCTCACAAATGGAGGAAAACTACATGGTGCATAAAAGGACTTTTGCTAAAAACTGGCATTTGTCATCAGATCTCATTTTCTTTCAATAAAGCAACTGTTTGACAAAATACACACTTATCTGTAAATGTTACTGAAACCACTTTACAGCTGGAATGTAAGAGTATGCAATAAGCACAGTTTGAATTTAATGTTAATGTACAATGTGAATAAAATGCTTTTGGTGTACTTGGAATTGGCTGCGTTTTATTTTTTTTCTCAGCATCCTTCCTGTGTTCAGTTCCTGTATTGCCTATACTGGTTACTTAAATAATTTTGGTCTGGATTTCATCTGAAAAAAGCAAGGAGGGCCATAGATGCATTTTAAGAGAAAAATTAATGTTTCTTTTTCAGTATTCCTACTGCTTGCTAAATGATTGCAAGTACAGTTTATCCTCTAAGTTCATTTCAGCAGAACTTGATCACCACTGGAATGCATGTGGTGAGTAAAGAAACTCTATCAGCGATGAAGCCCCTCATCAAAAGCAGTGCCCAGTAGTTTTAAGACTGCATTATGGCTTGGATTGATTTTGTGGTGACTTCTGACTGGTTTCTTGCCATTATTCCAGAAAATACAAAGATCAAAGAAAGTCATATTGATTGGGTTGGGTCTCGTCAAAAACTAGGTTTGTGTCTTCTAATGTAACTAACATTTTACAGATGGCTTGGTTCATGTTAAAGCTAGGGATTCATGTAGATTGAATTAGCAGAAGATTAGAACCAGCTGCATTTAGTTTGAAAATATTTTTGTGCATATTCTGTCCAGCAAAATGCACAGAGCAGACATTTGCTACATCTTCATAGTACGAATTCTAGCAAATGTCTAAAAATACCCCACGGAACCTAATTGAGGGTCTGCCTCTGTTTACTGCTGGTTACACTTCCTTTAAAAAAACCACATTGTACGTGAGATCACTCATGAGTTCAGGTCCATAAATCTGATCTTAAGGGTAAAAAGGATCAGATCTGAAGAACTGGAAGAAAAAAAAAAAAAAAAACCACCAAACCAAACCAAAAGCAGAATCCAGCCCAGTATTAGTAGGAGATCCAGAAGACACTGGGAGTGACTTTCCAGTTTCCTGCCTTGTATTTTGTGCATCTTCATAAAGGGATTTGGAACATTGTGATTCTAATTTTGTAATGTTTTGCACTGACTCTGTATATCTCTAAATGACTAGACCAGATGCAAAGTGATGAATAATCAGCACCAGTGAATAGTGGACTGATCTGCTTGCAGAAATGTCCTTAATTATTTACTTCTTCAGATTCTGAGTCTCAAAATCTTTTCGTGATGTCTCAGGACACACAGAAATATTAAACTCAGTATTAAAACAGACCTTCTAGATTTATTTAAAGCTTTTTGAAGTCACTAATAAAAGAACACTGAAATTATAAAAGTGTCCCAAATACACTTTTCCTTCTGGTTAATATTCAAAATACCAGCATCCACACTTGCAGCGATATTATTACCATTAACATGGTAAAACCCAACTCGTTTTTCTATTGTTAGTATTGTCCAGTTTATTCTATTCTAGGTTCTGAGGTTCATTACCTGTGATGCATTATGAAAACCAAAGATAAATTCTCCCTTAGTATCTGTGAAGTCTTCTGTTACTGAAGTCCACAGACACTGAAATGATCCATATACTCATCTGCTGCAACATTCAGAATTTTTTTTGCTAAGCTAAGCTCTCTTTGCATATGTGTCTTAGATTTAAAATACATTATTAGTGATGCTTAGTAAGACCAGTTAATTTTTTAAGGGGTGATTCTTGCCAAATTTATTGCATGGGATAATCTCAGCAGAAAAAGTTCAGGCTTACTAGAAATAAGCACTTTATATTTTTATTAAGTTCAGGGGATATTTCTTTGCAGAACGTTTTTCCTAAAGCAGATAACTTATGGTAAAATCGGCACATTTCTGTGATGCATGTTTTTCCCATAAACTTGAAGACCCTTTACAGCATACGCTGATGCTTCTGAGAAATAAGGCTTTGTCTTGAATACAGAGCCAAGTCAATTATAAACTTCTCATACATAAAGTTTATGATGTGGGCCAGGGCCCTAAAGCTGAGTGCTATTTAGCATCAGGTATTGTATGATTTTACTCAAAATGTAGCTTTGTGCGGGTACATTCATATATCAAAAGAAAATACATAGCAAAGTCTTAACCCTGTCTCCATCTTGTCTTGGCAGCCTTTGAGGGTTGCATTGGATCTGTACAGGTTCACCCAGTTAGGCATCTCTCCCTGTTGCGGGTTTTTTTTTGTTCATTACCTCTTTAATTCCAGGCACTACTAAGTACAAACTGACTTGTTGCAGCAAACTCCAGTGAAAAGCATTATTCAGCTCCCAGGAGATCATCTTCTGGAAGTGCTATTTTATATTTACTTTTGAATGTTAGTTTAAAAGGAGAACGTGGCTCTTAAAATTTCTCGGCCATACCAGCGTAGACTGGAAAGCATTCAGGCCCCGCGTTTGCTAACAGCCTGGATGCTCGTGCAAAGGATTGTTTCTGGTTTTGCTTGCTTGCAGTTTTTACTACTTTTAATCGGGTGTCTAATCAACTTTTACCAGGCTTCTCCTTGCAGAACGAAATCAGTATACGGAAGGGTATAACAAGTATGTGTCTTTTTTCTTCTTTTCTGGTCTGTTCAGTTTGCACTCAGCTGAGGTTTAACTTTATTCGCACCAGGGGATATGGAAATTGCTTTTAACTGAAACATGAAATTCTCTTGTAATCAGATTTCATATTTTCAGGACTTAAGAAAACACGCCTAATTTAATCAATTTTTACAATATTAATAGTTTATGACAAGAATGAGATGATACATATGCAATAATGTGTTGACTATTGTATTTTAATGCAATGTATATTCTATTAATTATATACATTGTATTTTAATACAATATATTGCAATAAAAATATACAATTAGGCTTTATAGTCTTATGAAATGTTGATGTCTGCCTCAAAAAATGGTGAGTAAATTATTGAGACACCCACAGAGCTCCAGCAATTTTCAGAAGCAGAAAATGCTGTACATATTTCTGTGCTGTAAAATCATAGCACAGTTACTATTGTCAGGGCAGTACAGTCGGAATATTTTCAAAAAATACGTCTATCAGGGGAACAGATCAGATCTTATGATCTGATCCAACAGACGGATTAGTTGGGTAGGCACTAACCTGGACTATGAAGAGTTAACCTTCATAACCCTCAACCTCTTCTGGGGGACCCTGAGCAAGCAGCTCTGCTTCTCCACATCTAAGTCTGAGGGAGGGATTCCCATCTCCTGTGGGATATTAAGAGAAGATATTTTGAACTTTTTGTTCCAGTCTTTAAAAAGCAAATAGATTTGGGGAGATAATTTTATTTTTTTTTTTATTTCTAACTCCAAACCACTGAGTGCTACTGGTGGGTCACATGAGTAGGACTACGCTAACAACTACTGCAAATTACAGTATTACAGACAGGAAAACTACCTGTAAAACTTTAGCTTAGTCTGCTAATGTAAGTATAAAGCAGGAATGAAAAAAATTAAACAAGTAAAGATGTATTAAAGAAAAAAGTCTGCGCCAGCTCTTCCTCCGTTTACTTGCCGAGACTGGAAGACTGCTTTCATGTTGTTTTGTGCACACTAGCCACTTGGGACACTGTCACCTCATCATATCCATGAACCTCCCGAAACCTGGCTGACAAGGATCTCCATCCCAGGGGACTCACGGCAGAAAATAATTGTGCAGAGAGGTGTCAGTGAACATGGGTTGGTTTATTTTTTAAATGCAAACCACATTTCTACCTCCTCGGTTTCAAGACTAGCCAACATCCCCAATGTAAATACCAGACAGTAATAAAAAGAGATAAGTCTGATGTTGATTAACTAGAGGTTTTGTTATAAAGTAAGGCATGAGATTTAATGATTCTGAGTAGCCACGCAGTGTTGAGTTTGAGATATTGCTTCACTGATTGTTTCACTAAGAGGGAAAATTAAATAGAGAAAAGGCCAAGTTGCATGATATGATGGCTTACATCATTAGATGTTTTATTAAATGATATATAGTATATTATGTGATGCAGTTCCAGATTTATGAGCTGGATCTTGAAACTCAGTGGAACCTGGTAATGCTTGATACTTAGTACATCTGGTTATCTACAGATTTGGGGAATGATGCCCATGGGAACTTACCTCTAGGTAAGCTTTTCTTTTGCAAATCTTGCCCCCTGTATGCAAAGTTTTCTGGAGTTTTCACAGATTATAGCTATTCTCATGGTAAATTTATATTTCTGAGGGCTGTTATTCTGCCTGTGGTTTTACTGATTAACTACGCCTGTAGGATACCCTATGGCCCTACTTGGGTGCAAAAGCATTAGAAAGTCATCAGACATAAACTGGTAAGATGAGCGTTGACGAGAAGAAGCGGGAAGAAAGCAACAAGTGTCAGAAGAGGTGTCTGGGTGGTGGTTTGAACGAGGAGCGCTCATTACTGTGGCAGCTATGCTTCATCTGCTTTACGGGCAACGCGGTGCTGGAGATGAGCAGCTCTGGAAAGGAGGTGAAAGCTGACCTGGGAAGGTCTGAAGTCAAGGTGGGAGCCATTGGTAGAACATCAATCTCTGCTGATTGGGGCTGCAGCTATGAAACCTCCATTGACCCTGTGGTTCTGCAAAAATATCTATTGGAGTAATTTAACAGGAGCACAGGTTTAATTTAAAAAACTACCTGGAAATAGGAAGAGCACAGAATCTATAAGTGCCTTGCACAAAGAATGAACGCTTTTTTAATCTAAGCCCTGCTCTTGTATGGTCAAAACTGAGAACCTGTAGTATAAATATGCTAGTGAAACTGCTCCATATGGCTTGATCCCCGTTCCCTGAGATCACTGACAACTCCTTTTGCATTAACTTAAATGGACTTTGGATAGGACCTGGTAATAATTAGAGTACAAAATGTTTGGCACTCTCAGGAAAACAGGTGGATGAATCCATAACTAAGCAAAAAACGAACTTATGAATATTTATTGTGGACAGCTGCAGGCAAAATCCCAATGTTTTAACCCTACACAGCCTTTGTTATGTGCCTGCATTCCTTTGCACCAGCCACCTGTTATTTATCAGTTGCACTACTGCCATATGAGGAAGAATTGGCCATGGTTGATACGGACACCATCCCCAGCACATGGCCTTGCCCGAGGGACTCCCAGGGAAGTCAGGGCCATCCAGTGTGAGACAAGGACTACAGGCTGGCTGCTGAGTTTTGATCTTACTTGGAATAAATACATGTGGCTCTTCATGACCTCTTTGAAAAGGACAAATTTTCATAGGAAGAAAAATAAAAGAAAATATACCAAATCAGGTCCAACACCCTCCACCTGTGAATGTGCTTTTCCAACCTTTCTTGGACCAATTAAAACTATCAGTTAAGTGATAGATGAAATGTGACTTAATATTATTTATCAATAATAATTTCAGAGATAAGGAGATTTTGCCATAAACTACACAAAAAAGAAGCCAGGGCTGTGTCTAGCAGACACTAGGCACACCAGAATAATTTTTATGAAAAAAAAACCTGCCTCAAGAATACTGTGCTGCCGATTCACTTCATGATCTGCTCTGCTTCACTGCTCTGGAAAGGACTAGGACTGCTTCCAATAAAAATGAGAGACAAACCTTCATGGACTCCAACAACAGTAGGCTTAAACTTTAAAACACTTTGCTCGTTCAACCCACACTTACTAATACATGTCTGAATAGCCAATATGCTGTACAGGATTTGAAACAGGCATTCTAGAAGATTTGGGAAATAATCTTTTATATTTTCTGTATCTTCTCTATACATTGTTAAATTACCACCTACTCCCAATAAATCCACCGACATCAACCGCAGTCTTTTGTTGTTTGTTTCAGAAAGTTTTGCCCTGAAATTTAACTTGAAAAATGTAGTTAAGGCTGAAATCCTGATTTCTTTGAAGTCAATGACAACACTTCTGTTTTATTTAGGTGTTCATGCTGGTAATTGTAAAGATAACCTTTGACCAGGAATTCAATTCATATTATATGATTATATTTTCATGTATGTATTGACTAATGTTTCTCCATTATTATTTAAAAGAGATTTCAGTCTATACAGCCATGTTTGCTTGCCCACAGATGAGAGAAACACTTAAGAAAAATTTTCTGGGACACTGTGTCTTAATGAAATTATTTTTCACTTTCACTCATTAAAAACAACTCTGGTTTTTCTGCCTTTTTTTTTTTCTGAATCTGCAGGGGTAGTGCTGAGATGGCCAGCAGTTGTCAAGATGATCTGAATCTGAGGCTGGTAAAAACAGCTGGAGTTTCACATTTCCAGCACTGAGTGTTGTGAACATGCAAAAACACATCAGGAAAAGATTCTAACATGCACCTCCTAATCTATGTTGTCTTAATTTATTTCACTAGATACCTGTAGTGGAAAATCACTATGTGTTAGTCTATGCCCTTTCACTGTTTGCATATAAAAGACATTGCCTGACTTCAGACTTCCAAACTCCTATTTCCCATTACAACTGTACCTGTATTTGGTGGGATATGTAGTACAGGATTGAAATCATACTATGGGAACATTAAAGTTTCTTGTTCTTCCTTTCTTCCTTTTAAGGGGTCATGACTGAACTCAGAAATTAATACCAGCTATAAATTTCCAGTGCCTGTTTGTTTTTTCAATAACCACGGTAATTCTTGCAGTCCTTTCGGTGGTATTATTCTGGGAGGAAAAGTGCTCCTCTTTCTGTGTTGGCTGTAAAATCAATTCTTCTTATCTTCTTTCAAAAGAGTACTTTATTTCCTACCAAGCACTATCAGTCAAAATGTAAGACACATTTTTAAACCCCACAGAGTTTTGTTTTAATTGGACAATTTTTTACTGGGAATAGTGTTGGACTAGGGTAAGAATTTGCCTAAAGAAGATACATGTATGACTCTGCTGAAAGCTATTGCTGGACTAATTTTGCATTTAATTAAAGAGCTTCATATTCTAGAACCATTTCATATTCTAGAGCTTTGTTTCTACTAGCTCTTATTACCTTGTTCTTTCTTTTCACTGCCTCCAGGATGGTTTCTACAGTGTGGGGTTGTTCTATCGTCATAAATATAAGTGAAGAAAGGCACTGACTGGTTTTGTTGTCATCTTTTCTTTTTTTTTTTTTTTAGGACAAGAACAGGCCAGCAGAATATCTACTAACGGTAAACCTTAGCTGTTCCACCCTTCCAGTACATCTTCAGTGCTTTGCCCCCACAAAGGTAATGCAAGGGAAATCAAGAACACAGTAAAAATGTGCCTTTCTAGCACTAAAGATGAAGCATTAATCTCTTTTTATTGTGCATTAGTGGTCTCATTTTGAAAATGAAATGGAGTTACAGCATTGTGCCTCTGCTGCTGGACAGTGTAAGCACAGGTAAGTGGTATCGTACTGAACCCTCCTCAGTCCTGCTGTTAACACTCGAGATGCCGTGTTTTCATCTAGGACACAGCGTGAGATAACAGTTTAGTAATAGGCATTTCTCTGCAGACTGCCTCTTCCCTCCCCCCATCACTCTGTCAGGGAAGACAAAGTCTTGGATTTATGCATTCATAGGAAAGCTACCCCTTTTACTTTTAAAAATGGAATAAGGTGCCTCAGCTCCATTATGCATTAGGGGTGCCTGGGCAGGAAGCTAGTGCTGGATAATTAGTGCTCCATAAATTCACACGCTCTGTTACTGCACCACATTCTCCCTTTGTAGTGAAGCTGTAAGTATGAAATCTCCGTAAGCATTTTTCATTACAAAATCCTCTTTTTAGATATAATAACAGCTTTTTGCTTGGCCAGATATTATATATTTAAAATTTCCCTAAAGCTCCCCTTTCCAAGATTTCCTATTAAATATAGATGTCTTCCAAATCCTCCTAAATAAAGCTGTTATCCTTAGTCTCACATTAAGGCATGTCTATCTATGCTGAAAAAACTGCTATACAGTTACAAAGGGACAAACAGATAATGCTACCTGGCATACAAAAATGTTACCTGGCAGAAAAAGCTGGGAGGACGATGGTTAGATAAAAATCTCTCTTCCTCTTTTGCCATTGCAATGCCTTAATCACATCAATGGGTTTCCTGCAACAGCCACCCTGGCAGCAACCTGGTCTTTATTCCTAATCCACAGCAGAAAGTGTGGCTGAACAATCGACTCCTTGGGCTCGCTCCGAATGGGCAAATAGATGGGAACACCATCAGATCTGCTGCGCCAGTTAACGTCAAGTAGCATTACAAATCACCGGAACCTGGATCCACTTCTGATGCCTGCGAATCTAGGCACGCGGCAGCAGCACAGAGCGTCAGACCAAAGCTACGTGTTTATTTCTACTTGCAATGCAGTTCTCATTTTCCCCATGTGTGAATGTATGGTTTGTTGTAATTATCTATGAAGAATGGGATTCACAAGAACTGTTCCTGTGCTAGCAAGATAACTGCAGTTATTATTTAAACAATCTAGAGTTTTGATCAGCACCAGTCACACCATTTATTTCTGTTTTGTGATTCATTAGGTCAATTCTTGGAATTATTTTTTATTTCAATGGTCTTTTAAATTTTCCCTTTATTATAAAGTCTACAATTTGAACTTGGTGAGCTTCCTAGAAAATAAACTTCAGCCCTGCTCGCTTCCATGGCGGCATCCTTTGGGGAATTCAGTGTTCTTTCCTGTGAGCCCTTGGACAGCAGTGTAACATGTTTAGCACGACAGAGTGTTTTCCTTTTCCTGTGCTCTGCTTTTCAACAGTGCATTGCCTTTGACTTTCCATGTCTCCAAACTGTTCCTCAAGCAGATTGCATACGGAATTTGGTGCACTGCCCTCTTCATAGCTTTCCACTTGTTATGCGGAGGAGGTAGCAAATACTTCCCTCACCATGAAAATAATTCTCTTGCCAGTCATACACTTTAATCACAGAATCATAGAATGGTTTGGGTTAGAAGGGACCTTAAAGATCATCTTTAATGGTACACATACCGTGAAAGGGCTGTTAGTCTCCCTGAGAGGTGACGTAGTTAATTAATGTTGTGCTCAGACTCTTCCTTTTCCATGCAGACATCCCATGTTTTCAGTTTGCTGCAGGTGCAGGAGGTGGACTTCTGCATAGGCAGACCCCCAGTGAAAGAGGGACACCTGAGTAGCAGCATCTGGGGGTATCTTTTTAGCAGTGCTGGCCCAACACCCAGCAATACCTGCCCAGGACACCGCCTTGTCTCAGCCTACCCCTCAGTCTCTGCAAGTCCGTGACTGCAAAGCCCACATAGTTTCTGCATGAATTTCTGCATTTGCCCTTTCAAGACGAGCAGTCTTGAAGAGATGTGTGGTCTTGAAAACAGACTTTTTTAGCAGGTTTTTTTCAGAAAGAGGATCTAAAAAGGATGTGAATATAAATTAAGCAAATTTGATTACTGTTTGGAAAGTACATTTTGTGTACACAAGTACAGTTTGTGTCTGTTCTTATCCAGCAGTGCCATGCGCAAACGGAGGGAAATCATGTGCGTTTACAGAGGGAGAAAAGTATTTGGCTCTCTCCAGCACCTTCAGCTGAGTCTTAGATATGTTAGCTACGGGTATGTTATATTCCTATCCAATTCTTTAAAATTATTTCAAAAGCCCTCTGTGGACCCTAACTGGGACTTCCTCACCATTGCATGGGTGGCTGAGCCGTGCTGCGGGCAGGAGGTCCCCCTTCCTGACACTGCCTGCAGAAGCAGAGGTGTTAGTGGCAGTGGGAGGTCCCCATGGCACCCCAAGCCTCTTTTTTGCTGAAGGGCTTGCAGACCCAGGGGCTCTCTCGTGCTTCCCCAGATGTCCTCACGTTGCTTGTCTTCAGGTAACAGGTGGGTTATGTCAAGGCTGTACCAAGGTATTTTCTCCATCATGTGCATCACCGCTGGAGCCCACAAAACGTGCTCCTGAGGATCCTGGTGTCAACAAGCAGCTGCAATGAGAAGGACATTTCCTGCCCCTCCAGCCCAAAGCTTTTACAATCAGATTCTGCTCGTATTCCAAAGCTGGGTTTTGTCCTGTTTTTTCTTCCCCCTTCCCTGATGTCCGTCACGGCTGAAATATCAGCCAAGACCCCACACAGTCACAAGTCTTTCAGTGCTGGACCTTCAGGACATGGAGCCTGCAGCCTCTCACCATTCGCAGAGACTTCAGCTCCCTCACAAGAGACGTGCGAACAGAGGAAACGGTCCTTGTTCCTTCTCTCCGCAGCGCGCACACGCTCCAGAGCAGCCAGACTGTGGCCTTCTGGTTTTCATTATGACTAAATGTTGGAAATGTGGTGTGCATTTTCCAGAAGGGGCATGTTGTGTATTTAATTTATGAAAGTAAAGAAGAGAGAAAGAGTCTTTCAGATTCCTTTTGGTTCAGCATTTTGTACAAATGCAAGAACCGGAGTAGTATTGTGCCATGTCTTCCAATGATTATTATCCAGATGTCTGTGTATATGCTGTTAAAAAATATAATATTATAAAAAAGAGCTGTGGTACCATTTTATTTGTAATGTGGTTTTGTACCGGCGTCATTAACATTTCTTGATAAGAAGGACATATATCTAGAAGGAAAAAAAGCTGCACTGTGTGGATGCTATTTCAGTTCTGAAGCTTAGATATTTTTAGCACCTTCATTTTTGGAATAACTTCTACCATAGCTATACAAAACTTAGAGGTACACAATACGTGCAGAGAATGCAAGAAAAGACTTATTTTACTACAAGTATGCATATGTACTGGGCTGCATAGTACAGCGTGTGTACTGGGAACTGGCTTAGAGCTGAGACTTGGCAGTACGTGGGTGTCCACGGGACCGATAAATGAGCAGCTTGTGCTGACAGACCCTGGTCTGTGCCTACAGAATTGTAACGAGACCTCGCTTGTCAAAAAAAAACTGGGGAGAAACATAGGATGTCATAAACCTGATTTTTTCCTACTTTCTAAAGATGTAAATCAGGAGGAAGTTGTTTGTGATCCAGTGAGGTTAAGATCTAAGTTGAAGAAATGGACTATGCTTGTCTGGTAAGTGAAAACTCCAGTCTGCTCTGTGCAAGCTTTTCCCAGAGCAAAGGCAGTACACCTCGGAATGTGGGGTTTGTGCTGGGAGGTAATGCTTGAGGGAGCACAAGAAGTGCAGCAGAACATTAATAAACAAAAATCCACCTTTAATTGCTGACGGAAAAGAGAACATCTTCCTTCCTTCAGCTGGAGCTGCTGTGGGCCACTATTTGATCCTTTCTTTACAGGACAAGGGCAGGATCCTGAACTACATGGCAGAGTTACTTCCCAAGCAAAGGTTTCTTCCCTGAGAAGCGCCAGAATTTCAGCATGTGAACAGCATGCCCTCTCAGCACAACAGGGACTGAAGCAGATGTCCTAAGCAATCAAAGGTCGAAAGGCAGTTCATAAAAATCACTACATTGGTCTAAAAATCATGAGACGTAAAAATACTAGCTGTGCAACTCTTCTCATTTTCTAGTGATTGTTAGAAGTTTTCGATTTAATTTCAGCTTTTTGCTGGAACCCTGGGAGCAAATTAATTTTTAAATGAAACCTACAGGACTCTAGAAACCAGAGTTAAAAAAAAAAAAAAAACAAAAACAAAAAGGAAAAAGAAACCCCAAACCTTCAAATAGTAAGAGTTAGAAATATTACACTCAAAATACTACATGAGTAGCTGGAAAAGACTGGTTTATTGCAATTAGAATTAAGAAAGAGGACATCAAATTAATTCCAGAACTTGACACTGCTGACATGATGAGGGAAGGTAAAGGACAATATAACTTACTAATATGATGCATGTGTTTGCAGTGAATCTACTGTAGTGATGGGAGGTTGCCAAGGACTTTAAAAAGCATACGCATGCACACAAAAGCCCTTCTACGAGAGGAGAGCTAACCATCTCACTGCAAATTCTGGAACTAATCATGAAGGCTGTATTTCTTTCTTCCCTAATCTCACGGTGACGCAGATTGGGTGTTAGCTTGGGAAGGAAAACCTTGCTGCCACCATGAAATAGTCTTGGGCTTCCCTTAGTACCTTACCTCACTCTCTCCCTTTCACTGACGGAGCCATAGATGCACACATTATTTTTTATTTCTCATTCTTTCTTCCTATGGCTCTGTTCTTAAGATTTTACAAGCGCAGTCGGGGATGTTGAAGGTGTGTTTTGTAACTGGGGGTGAAGGCTCATGAATGCTGGGGACAGAGGCCAAGTGGCAGCAGGGCAGATATTGTTGGGAATCTGTAATCTCGGGCGTGTTTTGGAGGATAGGAGGGAGGGTCAGTTGTTGTGCCCAGGTGGACTTCCCTCTAGTCTGTGCTCCCATGAACCCTACCTGCTTGTCATTGTAACGACAAAAACACCTCAATATGTTCAAGTCAGGGCGCTGATGTTCTTCAAATGAAAGGTGCCAGACATATAAAGAGCTGGGGGCTTCCCCCATGCCTGTGGGGATCTCTGCAGGGCACAGCCCAACATGCACCAGGTTCCCTCCTCCGGGAATAACTGATGGTGCTTCTCAGCTAGCAGGGCTTTGCTGGAGGCAGCATGGGTACCTTGGGGTGATGCCACCCCTTGCAGGCAGCATACCCTGCAATGTACCAGGATCTGCAGGATCCCAGACCTGCTCAGGCGAGAGGAGCTTTAGAGAGAGCAGAATAAGAGCATATTCTCACAGTGGGGAGGAAAAGAGAACGATGAGGAGTGTGGCACTAAACAAGGAAGAAAATCTGATGGGAAAACAGAAAAGTTGGCAGCAAGGAAAGCCAAGTCCAAGTACTTGCCTGCGGGTTGCACGAATTATCTGTGCAATTAGGATAATAGCTTCCAGGGCAGTTACTGTGAAAGAAGTCTCGTAAGACTCCAATAGGAATCATTAAAAAAAAATCTAACTACAGAAAAGAAAAACAAAAATGATACACAGTTGAGAGATTCCATTTTGTATTCTTCAACGAACCATACTCTAGAATATGTGATGATTTTTTATGTCTTCAGTATTTTTCTTTCCCCTTCTAATGGAGAGTTTTCTATCAACCTTTTTTTTTTCTTGTTAGTTCAGTGAGCATAAATCATCGTGGCTGGCACCTTCTCGTTGACCTCATCTGCACTAAGAAGTCTCGTGCAAAGTAGTTCATGATATGGTGGCAACATCTGAACCATATTTCACATGAACGCTCATATATCATTGTTTGTAACACTGTTAGTGCACGATTGCTGGAGACAAGTACAAATTACCCCACAGGGAAGGATAGCTGGTGAGATTTATGTTGTATTGTTGCCTGTTCTTCCAATAGGAAGTTGTCTTTACTGGTACAAGTATGACCCCTCCGTTGAGCAATATACTACATGGCCAGACATACAGAGTCTAGCCTTTCTGTCTTTATGGTGCAATACCGAAATGCGCTACAATACCTGACATAACTCCAACTGAACCAGTTCCAGAACTGGGAATAGTTTAGCTGCATCAGCACAGTGGTATGCCCAGACTAATTAAAATAGGGCAGAGGCTGCACTGATACAACTATATTGTTCTTGAAACCAAGATATTATCTCAGCGAAGAGCTGCATTGTGCAGCACAGATATACTCTGACTGATGAGAGATATATGGATATAGCCTTCAAGATTCAGAGATGAGCACCCATGTAATAGTCTTATTCGTACCTACCTGTTTTAAATATTGGCACAAACCTAAATGATTTTCATCTATCTTCCCAGGTTTTCCCCTACATTCCAAGAGGTGCTGAAGAAAAATAAAACCCCACAACCAGAAATAGCTCAAGGAGGGAGTTCAGAGAATATCCTCAGCCAGTTCTTGTAAAATTCTTGAATAGGAATTATCCAAGCCTTCCCACTACTATCAGACATTCTTTCCTGTTTATTACTGTTGAAAATTTGCCTCCTTTCTCAAAGTTCACTATTTGTGCCAATACATGCATTGATTGACCTTGTCCTTTCACTCCTAATCTTTTAAAGGTCTCTTCTCACTGCTCTTAATTGTGCTGGTCTCAATTTTTTGCTTCCCTTTTCAGGTTTTCACAATGCTTTGTAAAATGCATTTCTGATGTGTATTTCTATCATAAACTTCCTTTTTTCTTCAACGGGCTATTTTTAAAATTTCAAGGCTGCTTTCTGCATTCTCTGTGCTACTACCTCTGTTTGAGTCTTCTAGCTATGCAGAATTTTATGCAGTTCTTTTCCCTGTGATAGTCATGGCTTGCTGGCCATTTTCTGCCTTCTGCCATAGGAAGAGTAGGTTCATCCTCTTCCCTGTCCTAGATGTAAATGGTGGAGCCTCCCAGCCCATTTCTTTTTGGCCAGTTCTTCCTAGATTGAACTGAAGCAAGGGATGCTTCCTGAAAACGTGTGATCAAGGCCCCCTCAGTTCCTCCATCGGTTTACTTACATATCTTAATCCACCCGCTTTATGAAATCACGTCATCCTTTAGGAACTGCAGTGCTCTGTGACGAGGAGTTCCAGAGCTCAGCCAGGCACTGTGTAAAAAACTTAAGTAGACAAGGGCTGAAAATGTGCCAGACAATTCAGTTCTATGTGTGGCTTCCCTCCTGAGACCGATTGTTTCACTAAAATGCAGACAGACAAATAGAGAAACACCATCATCTTGAGAGTAGAGATCTGCAAGTGAAGCCAGTGAGAAGCACATGCAAATATAGATGCCTGTTCATGAAGACCTGAACATTTGCTAATTAATTTATGATATGTTACAAAGAGCTGAAGAACCCTTCTTGGGATGGCGTTTCGTACCTTGAAAAGGCATGGAAAGAGAAAAGGAGTTGTTGGAAACACCTGCATGGTGTGCAGGGCAGTATAGTCCAGAGCCCCGGCTACCACAGAACCTCTTCAGATGATGAATGGTTTGGTTCAAACATTAAATGAGACACCAGAGTGCCTATCCAAAATAGCTGGTATTTCTGACAAATCTAATTAGCATCAGTAACTGTGAGACTCAGGGAAGAGCTGTCATTAAGGACTGTCAGAAGGTACATGGGAAAAAATCAAAAGCAAAACCAAGTAGAAAGTGTAATTAATAAGGTAGGGTTTAATTTATTCAGCTTCACCTGTCTCCCTGTGATGCCTTTACAGGCAAAAAATGTGCAAGCAGGGTCTATCCCAGCAACATGGAAAGAAGGAAAGGAAGTACATTTCTAACTCAGGCGGAGGATGTATCTTATAATCATTAGCCTATTTAAGGGGAGTAGTCATGCAATTGCCTAATCCAGGAACCCCCCTCAAATTTGCAGCTGTACCCTGGCAGCAGACCAGGTCTCCTGGGCCAGGCCTTGCTTGCATGTGTGTTTGCATACTTCCAAATTTAAAAATAGCGCAGGGAATCACGTCTGCCTGTACTTTAACTTTCTTGATAAGGGTTAGACAGTGACACCATGTGCATGAGAAGACTAGAGAAGAAAAGCACTCTTTTCCAGGTCAGTCGCAGTATCAGACCCTCCTAGCACATCCTAGCTGCCACCTGCACCCATGGGAGCAGGAGGAGCCAGCCCAGCACTGGAGACCTGCTCTCACAGCTTGTCAGCTGAGATGCCATGCAGGGTGGTCAGCATGCAGTATCACTCTCCAGAGGATCCCACCGACACAAAACTCCTGGGATAAGCGCTCAGGAAGTAACACAAAACAGTATTCTAAGGGAAAAACATGCATCTGTGTAGCTTCATGAGAAGGAATTTCCTCTTGCTTGGCTTGCCTTGTCTCCACCATCAGTCCAGGCAGAGAACAGTCTTGCTACCTGGATTGTAGCCGAAGTTATTATCGTTCCCTTATTTCTTCTTGAATGGTCCTTTTTATTGGCTTTGTTGAATTACTCCTGTCCTCATCATTTACTTCGTTGCACATGAAATAAAATCAAGCATTTTCATCTCTTCTCATAAGGAAGGCCCACAGGTCCGTAAAAAATTTCATTGCCTTAGTCTGAACACCTCCCTTTTGTGTCCTTTGATTAGATTAAATCTACTTCATTAACAACAATAACACACCAGGACAGAAGAATGACATCTCCTGTCATGCATAATAACTCTTGTGGTCATTTCCAATAAATTGTTTATCCTTTCCTTTATTTCCTTTATTATTTTTATTTTTTGGTTTTCCACTTCTTAATATTTTTTTTCCAAACTTAGTTGGATTTATTTTTGAGTGGTTTGGGGGGGTTTTTTGTGTGTGTCTCAAACCAAATGACATTTTCCCAATACACATCTTCATTTAGAGAAAAAAAAAAAAAAAAAAGGCTGCCCAAAACCAGCTTTGCAGCTAGATTTGACCTGCTTTATACAATAGCCCCTGCCAAGAGGTACTTCTGCTGTGTAGCTCAGTATTCACACTAGCGCTGCAGCCCGCTTAAATTGCTCTGCAGATGACGGGTAAAAATAAGTGAGCTAGACATAAAAGCAGAGGGTGATTGAAAGAGCAGGCAAGAGAGAGATGTCCTCAAATAGATTATACGGGTCAAGTCATGCAAGTGCTTTTATTACTGCTGATTAATTCTGTCAGCTGTTATGTTAATGTGCTGCATGGCATGAGCGGGCACCGAGCAAAAGTACAAGGAAGCTGAGACTATTCTCTAAATAAGGCTGTGGCCCAGGCTGCTTGAAACAGTGTGTGTGTGTGTCTGTGCCTGGCAGAGTGATGATGGATGATAACAGCATGAGAACGAAATCTCTATTGCTGTGCTTTTGCAATACCGATACATCTCTCTCCAGACTCGTGGAATTGGGGACAGGTTTTGTACCGCCAACCCCAAGCCTTCAGAAATCTTGAGATGGTCTGACATCATGTATTTTTTAAAATAATAAGTGTGGATTCTGGTTTTGGTTGCCCTTTATTTTCTGGACTGACAGCATTTCATTTTCAACCCTCCTACTTCCGTAAGGGCTAGAACTGTACTTAACAAAAGAGAAAGCCAAAACCTTGCTGTATGCCAAGCGCTGAGATCTTGGGAAAATTACAAAATGCGTGCGCTTCTGATGACATTACGCAAGCGAACCTGCCTGTATGGTCAGACCTCAGGTCGGGAAGCGCGGTGAGAAAGATGCACTCGAACTGTGACATGCATAATTTGTGAGGATTCAGCATTCAGGAAAAGGGCACCCGAAAGACTTTGGGAGGTGGTTGCAACAGAAGCCTGGCCCAAGAAAGTATTCCAGGGAAGCTGAGGAAGAGTAAAGACAGGTAGAGCAGAGCACCGTCTGCTGGAGGTATCTGCCAGCTCCCCTGGGCAGCCCATGGTGTGACAGCTTGCCAAGCGGCCTCTTCCCTGACACGCTGGGCGAGCCATGGCTCTGTATGCCAAAGCTGCGTCCCTCACCGAGGAGCTGGGCTGAGAGTGATGCTGAGTCCTTCTGGCACTGCGGCATCAGCCCCAGGCTGTCACCCACTGCCGTTGTCACGTGTCCTCCACTCCACTCGTCAAAAACTAGGTGTGTTCCTTGCTGCACTGACGTGAGCTCTTCCACTGCTGCAGACAGTTGGGGTTTTTACCCTTAAGGAAGCACTCTCTTTCCCCGTCACGTAGTGGATGGCTGTAAGCCAGCACAGCCTACCTGGCCGTCCTGCAGCAGGTGATCACCCTGTGGCAGACTTTCCCGCTTCAGATCTGTGATGGGGACTTCGTGTTTCTGGGTCCCGCTTAAACTCCTCAGCCGCTGATCCTCTCACCTACGGTGTTTATCCTAATGTATATAGCTAAATACAGTAATGATCTTTTAAAAAATCGCTTTTTCAAACTATGAAGAGCCAGGAAGTTGAGTATTTGATGTCTTTTTATACTAAAACTTTCAGTTTCCTCTAGATTTATGCCCTCTAATGCAGTTCCTCTGGATCCTGCACTGGCAGTCATCATGGTTACGTGACACAAATACATTTTGTGGCGTAAACTCAACCTGCCAGATCAAAATCCTGTGGGACAGTAACTTGTTTAATGATCTGCTAAACTTCCCCGAACAACAAAAACTCCTCCCTGAGGAGTGAGGAGTGGCTGGGGAAAGAACAGGCTGAAAATGGTTTCAGATGGTGCCTTGGAGTTTGTGTTCCTCAAAGCTTGTTCATTTCTTCCAAATATGTCAGCTAGTCTAATAAAAGAAATTGTCTTTCCCTAGAAGCCTTGCCTATATCCATGGCGATAACCATCTGCTATTGAAAGATACTATTGTGATGAATAATGTAGTATTAATTGAGAGCGTCTTCTCTAGGAGCGCCTTGCTGCTGCAGGAGACTTCTCTCTTGCTTTTAGTAGTAGTTTGCATGGACTCACGGGTTGGCGAGGCAAACTCAACGCTGGCTAAGGGCTTGCTGCCGTTTCAGTTGCCGTGTGCTTCATGAAGGGCGCCCTGTGTCCAGCGTGCTACATTTCAGCCCAGGGCAAATCCGTCTGGTCAAGTAGTGCAGGATGGAAATCTTGACAGTCTCAACTGTAATTGGGACAACTGTAATGAGCAACAGACAATGCGAATGTCAAGTCACCAGAATCTGTTTTCAGCAACAGTGGTGCTATTTAACAGGCAATCTTTTTTTTTCTTTTTTCTTTCCCCGTGGCTATTAGGAAATTGTCATCTCTTTTCTTTTTCTGCTAAAATATGGGTATGGTTGGAGATCAAAGAGGAATGACACTATTTTAAATATTGATTGCTCTAAGTTTCCCTGTGGGGGGAAAAAAAAAGAAAAGAATGAATATGCAGCAGGAAATGCAGATGTTGCAAAAAGCTCCATTCTTTTGAATTTCTCTGAGATAATACACGTTGCTGCTCAGTCTGCAAGTAAAACTGTGTCATAGATGTGGGTCGTTTCAGTGCCTGACATTTTGCAGATAAGTTTGTTCTTCTTGAATTTCTGAAAGGATATTATGTATAGTTTTATTTTATATTTTTCCTTATCAGTGAAGGGACTGGGGGATACTGAATTTGAGTGGCAGGAAAGGAAAAAGCTGGCTGGTGGGGAGAAGGACAGAGACTGAACGGCTGAGAATATGGCCAGAAGGCTGAACGCTGACAAAAATGGGCAGTAACCCTATGCGCTGGCAGACGCTTGAAGTATTAATTTAGCAGCTTTCAGCGCAGCTAGAAGTGGTGTTAATTTTTCTAAGTGGGGGGCTGTGGGGGGAGGCAACTCCAAATTACTAGAGCAGGAGCACAGAGCACTCACTTGAGACAGGACAAAGAGCAGAAAGGAAGAATTACAGGGAGATTGCATTGCCTAGGGAAGATAGTGGTTGTTATCAGGAGACTGAGTGAATTAATTGCTCAGAGCATGGTCATTTCCTCCTCCCTCTTATCTGCTCTGTCTGTTTAATATTTCTCTAAATTCACTTTCACATACTTTCAGTGCTTGATGAAGGGGAAGCGAATAGGCTGAGGAAGGAGCACATCTGCTCCGATGCTGGGGGGGAGATACGCTGCCACTGGTTCCTCCGTGCTGTCCTGTCCTTCAGCCCTCCCATCCCTGCTAGAGGAGGGGTAGCCATGAATCCTGCTGCCGATACCAAGGACCTGGCACTGCCAAGCCCCACATCAGAAGCAGGTGATCTTTCTGGCCCCTTGACTTCACTTGGCTTTGGCAGAACATAGAGATACCTGAAAGGGAAAGGCAGTCAAAAGACATTTTGCTTCAGACAACAAAAAATCATCTCACTGCTGATCAGTTTTGTAACTAAAAATAGACTCTGAATATGTGATAGCATGAAAGCTCTTTTTAAGATATTCCGTGCTCTTTCTGGGTACTTGACCCCTTTCTTCTGGCAGATTATGCCCCCGTTGTAACCCCATTTTTAAGGCAACAAGGCTCACCTAACCTCATCTCTCACATGTGTAGGAGAAAAGCCTTGAAATCTGACCTGCCAAAAGAAAACATAACCTAACTGTGGAAATTAATTTCAGAATATGGACTTTGGAGCCTGCCAGTGAAAGAATAACAGGAGCAGAAGGGAAAAGGCATGTTTTCAACTGACAGCTTGTGTATTTTATTCCTGATACAAAAAGACAAATTACTACATGAGTGAGCATGCACCAGGATGTGATTAAATCTAAATCCAGTGTAATCACCTTCCCAAAGCAGGGGTTTGCACAAAGCTTTTTTCTGGGTGTTTCTGTCTGATCATGGAAAAATAGGTGGTATCTTCTCAGAAAGCCAGGCCAGGCAATATATGCACAGCTTTTTACCCAGCTACCTACCTATATAAATCCACTGAATATAAAATTTGAATTTGTAATGAAATAGCCATAAAAGCATCCCGAATATATCTGGGAACACACTCAGCAAAAAAAGGACTTTTTTTAAAACACAGATTAAGAAACAGCAAACGTAGTGCTGCTATGCAGTTTAATTAGCTTGTAAATGGGTACAGCGGCTCTGACACTTTGTCTGCTCAAAGAAAGACTCTTTCAGGTTGATCTAAATGTTATCTGGTGCTAAAGAAGATAAGACTTTGGAATCACGAAGGAAAATCGTGAGAGATGATGTTACCTCTGCCAAATGCAATGGATTTTGGAAAGTATTCATTTTAGGTGCATGGTCGTGTAATGAAATACAATTTGGCTCACCAGCTGTCAAAAATGGCTGCCAGTTTCTACTGTAAGGAATGAAAACAGTAATGCAGACAAACAAAATAAATGGAGTTGTTAAGAATTAATGCTAAGTTCCTCTCAGGCAAAATTTTCTCTTGACATGTACAGTAGCTTAGTTGAGTGAAAACTGAAGTCTAAACCGGATAAAGCAAAGCGAGAAAGACCAGTAAGCAGATCCAATTTCTCATTCTGTGTGATGACTCCTGTCTCACTTGACCCCTTACCCGTAAATCAGTGAAGCCCCGTGTGAATTGTTGAATAGGAGTTTTCAGGGAAAATCCCTGGTGCTGCAAGAGTCAGTAGGTGGCATGTTTTCCTTTGAGTCAGCCCTCAATCACACCCCCATGAAGTCTGGAGGGAGAGCTGACATCCCCATCTTTCCACCAGCCTTGACCCAAAGGCTGATCACCCCTGCCCATGGTTACCAGGCTCACTGCAGATGCTGGTGGGTGCCCTTCTCCCTGCCCGCGTCCCTGGTGACTGAATGGCACTGGTGAGGCTCTGGACGGCTGCTGGTACCCTGGCAAAAACTCTGATTCACCCACTGTGGTTTTGTTTGTGGAAAGTCTTAGATCAAGCTGTAAATTACTGTTCTGGGATCACTGTCTGTATTGCCTTCAACTGCCCTTTCAACAGAGCAAGGCTGTTCCTTCTTCACCTACCCCAGGCTGTTATTATTTTTATGCAGTGCTGAAATGGCTTTTAAATAAACAATTACCAGGCAAGAATTTCCGTCTATTATTTTGCTGCATCCTTCACGTTTCCTTGGTATTAGCAAAGGCAAAGGTTTTGGCCAAAGTTGAAAGAAATCTTGTAAGGTTCAGTTACCACTGAGTTTTGGACTCTTGAAATAATTCCTCTCCTTTTATATCTGTGCTTGTATATGTTTCAGAAATAGAACTAGAGAAATCATCTAGATTTGCAGATTGATCCCAAACAAGAATCTAAATATTTCAGAGTTGTGATTGCAATTTTGATTTTCTGCAGTTATAATGCTTTGGAGAATAGGTCTTTACCAAGATTTAAACAGTGACATAAGATATACTTGGAAAAAAATAGAACAAGCAGAAAAGGATCTGCTTTCTGCATGTGTAGCACAAATAGATGGGTGGGCAAGAAGTTCTGGGCTGCTGAGTTTTGATAAAAATGAAAGCGATTAATTAAATATATGGGCTGGGACATATTTCATAGAAGTATAGACTCATAGAATGGTTTGGGTTGGAAAGGACCATAACGCTCATCTAGTTCCAGCCCCCCTGCCATGGGCAGGGACACCCTCCACTAGACCAGGTTGCTCAAAGCCTCATCCAGCCTGGCCTTGAACACTTCCAGGGATGGGGCACCCACAGCTTCTCTGGGCAGCCTGTGCCAGTGCCTCACCACCCTCTCTGGGAAGAATTTCTTCCTGATATCCAATCTAAATCTCCCCGCTTTCAATTTAAACTCATTACCCCTTGTCTTACCACTACAGGCCCTTGTAAAAAGTCACCCCAGCTTCCTTGTTGGCCCCTTCAGGTACTGGAAGGTGCTACAAGGTTTCTCTGGAGCCTTCTCTTCTCCAGGCTGAACAAGCCCAACTCTCTCAGCCTGTCCCCACAGCAGAGGTGCTCCAGCCCTCTGAGCATCTTCGTGGCCCTCCTCTGGACTCGCTCCAACAGGTAGGTATCCTTCTTATACTGGGGGTCCCAGAGCTGGACACAGTACTCCAGGTGAGGTCTGAGACCTAAGGTGGAGTAAACTGACCATGCTTGAATACAAGATTTTACTTAACTTCTTAATATTTGAAAAATTGAATACATAATTTCTTATTTCTGATGGAACCAACTTTGTCTTCTTATTTATATCTGTTGTTACTTTAACCTTCCTCTGTTGCATAAGATGTAAGAAAGGCATGGTTTGTAGAGAGAGACAAGTAAACAAAAGATATTCAGAAGACGCTCAGTACACTCAAGGCCAGAGTTTATTTGTTTCTTCCCATTACGGCAGCAAATCTAATAAAATGTATTGTTTCTGCTTGCAGACCTTGCTTCATCTGCTGCATAATCACTGCTCTAAAGACCACATTCTGTGTTCTGTTAATGTCATGGCCATTTGAGGCTGTAATCATTAAAAATGAAGCTAAAGTATCTCAAAAGTAGAAAAATACATATTGTTTTCTGATCACAGTTTTTTTGCAGGTTGGTCTTGGCATATGCATATGTTGTTGAAGTGCTTAATGCCAGACATGCAGATAAATCTGAATTTTGTCAAGATGCCATGAAGAATTGGTAAGGCAGGATGCTGAAATCGATACCACCCAGGAAGAGACAGGGTTTCCCATCTTACAGGTATCACCTACTGCGGCACAGCGAGTTCTCCACCCTGCATGGGTGCACAAGTGACCTCCTGCTGAGGGCAATCAACCCACGTAACAGTTCTAGAGGAGAAAGAATAATGCTGTGTGCTGGGCTTTGCTGGGAAGGGACGGTGGTGTCTCTGTAATTGCCCATGGAAAAGGGCTCTGACGGGAACCCAGAGAAGCACTGGTGCTGCAGCGTGGGGGGAGGTTTCTGGGGAGGGCAGGAGATGGGCGACAGCTCTCTAGTGCCTTGGGCCAGATTGTGGGAGGGCAGTGGTGGCAGAAAGCGAGCAAGGAACACAGCCTCTAAAAAAAGATTTTTTAATAAAAGGAGAAGCTAAGGAAAACACTAAGACGGCTGAGAGAGAGACCTGCAAAAACGATGAAGTGGTGTATTCAAGAGTTGGGGCAGGGTGATGATCAGCCATATAATGTACAGTGATCAATGTACTCCTTGAGGTAGAAACTGGAGGGGGAAGAGGAAGTGGTAGCTCATAAGCCATTTCCCTTGACGTGGTGAAGGAGTGAAGTACACAGCTGACAATATACAGCCAGAAGAAAGTACTGGTGTAAAGCTGTGGAGAGACCCTCATCAATGAGGTAAAGTTCCCCTCATAAAAGCCAGCACTTCATTGCCCTCCAGGCAGGAATGCCCTCTGTGCAGTCCCTGAAGATGAGGGCAACCCATCTGTAGATAAAGAGAAAAATTTGACCCAAGTTGTGCGTTTAGACTCTTCCTTTCTTTGAAAGGGAAATTCAGGACAAATCAAGCCCAGGAGATACATTTTCAGAGACAAAAAGCTGAGGCAGCAGCCATATATTTAGCAAAGACCAGTGGCACCCACAGGACCATGGGTGTGTACATCAAAGCTGATTGACCCCTTTACGGATAATTTCAGATTACTCACTTGTACTTCATGCCTCTGGGGCCGTGATAGATCTGCACTTACGCTTCCAGCAAATGTACACATCTGCACCGTATTGTTAGTAAGTGAAGCTGATGACCCAGCCGTCTGACTGAATGAAACACTTGGGTGCTGAATGAGACCTAGCTGAGTTGGTACACGTCTGAAAATTAGCTTAATGTTGTGTGAGGGGTTGTGAACTAGAGCTTGCATAACTGCAAGGATGATGACTTCCAATACCCACCATCCCTCTTCTTGAGGACGCAAGAGAAAAATCTTTGAACACTTCCTCAAGGTTTTATTTTCCTATATCTTTGGAGGACAGTGCCTGCTGCTATCCTTCTCTCTTTCCAGAGAGGAAATCCACTTGACACTGGCCATAACTGCAGCTACAAATCTGCTTCATAAACCTGCTGTCACTACACAGGGCTTTTTAAAAAAGTAGCAGTAATCAATTTTCTGAGTGTTTAAGCTTGAGAGATTTTTGTGGTCAATGTGATCTTATGGGAGCTGATGTTTCCCGGATGTTATTACTGGAATGCTGCAGCTGCGTTTTTAACCGTTAGTGGGCTGGAAGCACTTATGTTCCTGTTCCTCCCCACATAGCTTTGGCATGGGACCTGATAACATAACCAAGGTGCTGCAGAGTCCTCTGGCTTAAAGATCCAGCAGAGCTCTTAAGCTCAATGCTTAAATGCTGCGCTGGACTAAGATAATGTCTAATAACCCTGTGGAGAATCGTATCTTAGCTGCCCAAAGTTTCTCAGATAATAAACAGCAATTCAAGAAGGTGAAGATTTTCTTTCACCATCTGCCTTTCAACAAGACTTTGGAAGGTTGCTATGCACCAATGTGTTCATGCATCCTGAAAATACCACAGGCTGGGGAGTCACATCATAGAGAAGTGTACCATAAATGCACTAGTCATTAGTCAGCCTATGTTATCACTTTATTTTTCTTTTTCCTAAAAGATGTAGTCATCCAGTCATCCAACAGGTCTTGGATCTCTCTGAGTTTTCAGCTTGGTGAACCGAAAGTGCTGGAGCTTCTTTGTGTAAAAATGAATGTAACTTTCTGTCCATTCTTGGTACCTGGGGTGGAGCCTCGGGAGGAGCAGGCTCCATTTGTAACACATCTCTCTATGGGAATGTGCTTGGTCTTGCTTCGGTAAGTTTCAAGTCATTACAGATCTACAGAAACTGGATGATTCCTCACTGAACCAAGAGATGTTCTTATCATTTAATTGCATCTTGAACTCTTCCTTAGAATCCCGAAGCAGGAATAGAGAAGTGATATGAAATGTCATAGAAAGAAAGGCTTGTAATTTAAAACAAAGCCAAGCATCCTCATGTACCAGCTCCTCCTACAGCTCCTTCCCCTTAAGCAACACTAGTGTCCTAGATTTATTTCTCCCACTTTTTGGTTAGCAGAAATAGACAAACTTATTTGAAGGATTGTTCATTCAGGGCCTGTCAACAAATCATATATTTAGAAAGTTAATGTGAATTTAATTAAAGGAGTGAATTCCAAAATGATTTAATTAAATTGAATTAAACTGCCCTGTGGATACTGTCGAAGACACCACTGTGGCTGCCAGTGCTTATTCACTTTGGAAGAGTAAAAGCATCTACGTGGGAGTTTAATTTAGTTTAACCAATCTACTTTAAAAACAAATAAGGTTTAACTTTCCTGGGTGTCCTCATTTGTACAAGCACACAGCCCTCTCAGAGGCCAGCCTTAAATAACATTGAGACATTCTTCCTGCAGCGAGTATTGGGCTAATTGGACTGATACTCATCTCTGAAGTTGGTGGAATGTTTTTCCCCCTCAGTAAGATCACTGTAAACAGAAGGAGGAAGGGAGATATTCGAACCAGGTTTAATCAGGGTGCAGAGTGTACTGGCAGGCAAGCAGTGTTGGTTGGTGTGCTCATCCTCTGGGCACCCTCACCAGACACCTCCAAGGAGGAGGGCAAAGCGGCCACCTCCTCCTTGGGAGCTTACAGATGAAAAAGTGGACAAGAAGATGGCCCTGTGCACAGCTCTTTTAATGAAGAACCTTCTCCCAGTATCATGGCTTAACTGCTTTCCCCCTTGATTACCCCTTTCAAAGTCTTTTTAGCCTTCCCATAACACACGTTTTGTTTGTCCTTTCAGATAATCCTTGTTCTAACCATTGATAGGAGGGAAATAAATTCTTAAGGCTGACTGTAATGGTTCAGTCCTAGAAAGTGAGCAGGAGTTACTCCTAGAGAAGGATTTGCTGCAGAAGCGTGCTTCAGGGGGGAATTTGACACGAGCAAGGAAGAAAGGGAGCAGATTTTAACCCTTGCATACAGCAAGACTCATACACACAGATTGAGTTTTTTCCTTTATGCACTATCTTCACTTGAAGAAGATTCCCCTGTTGTGGGACAACTCTTACACTGTTGAGATCCTGCCCAGCCCCTCACAACAGGGACAATGTCTGTTCCGCAGTTATGTACGAACACTGCAAAATGTGAACATTCCTGAGATTTATTTGTACGTGCAAAGTGCAATGTTGAAAGCGATTCTACCTGCCTGTGGTAGAGTTCAGAGTGGGGAGGAGCGTGCAGATTCCCTGAGCAGCCCGGGAAAGCACAGAGGTTAAGCTGTAAAAGCCACTTCAGCCTTCCAAAAATGAGTTTCAGCAATCTGTGAGACATCACGGAAGAATGAAAGGGAGTTTCAAAATAGCCTTACTTTAAATAAAAACATACTTTGGCAATGCTACGTGAAATAAAAGCTGACGTGCTTGACCGTCGTATTGACATGTTCATCAAACCACCCGACAGACTGCAAATATCCATGCGGATTCAGTGCCAAAAGACAGGGCAGCCAACCAGATGTGGAACAGACTGCGGCCGAGCCTGTCTGCTCCCCAAGCAGGGCCGGAGAGAAGCTGCTCATCGAGGCTATGATCCATCAGTTCCACTACGGACATCCCCAGCATCAGGGACACCAGCATTCCTTCTCCTTGTGAGATGTTTTGAGGGGAAGGTTTTCTCCTGTTGGGGACTGGGCTGATGCAAAGGCCAGTAGGGAAAGTGTTGAAGTGGGAGCACAAAAAATTGTAGGACAGGGAGTGGTGCTACAAAATATCACTGCTCTGCAAGTATTTAATATCATACTAAAGGGTGAAGCTGAGAATGTGTGTGCTGGATGCGAGTGTTCCAGCACATTCCTCAATCAGATGTCTATACCTCAGGGAACTGGGCTCCTACTGAGATTTTGCACGATATCCGTTCAAAATAGACTTCTATAAGAGCCACTTCAGACTTGTTTTAACTGATGTTTGTGCCAATAAACTTGCTTGCTAATATACTGCAAGGAAGTAATAGCTAGTCCAGTCCTAAGCAGCCTAAAAATCTGCTACATATATATTTATACAATGTCTGCGTGCAGGTGCCAAGACATAGCTCAGGGCTCACAAGTTCCACCGGCACAGGAATAATAGACATGATTACCATAAACACACTGCAAGCAAACATGCTTAAAAATCTTGAAACATTACAAAGGCCTCGTTCTTCACGATGTTTTCTGCATGTAGCAGATGTTGGGGACTAAGCGCCGTGATGCACATCACCAGGTATCCAAGACCCACAGCGAACGTGTTATTAATCACTGGCTGCACTTGTTCAGCTCTGAGTAATGATGAAATGCTACACAAAATGCTTCAATCACCCGGTTACAGTAAAACTGAGGCTAATGTCAAAACAAAGGGACTGTCGAGAAGTCATAATTTCTTGAGAATATAGTGATATAACCTGCTTAATTCTCGGGCAGCTAGTGGTGTGTAACGATGCTGTCTAGCTCTGCTGGCAGTGCATGCCCCGAGACAGAGCTCTGGGGAAGCTGCACCATCAGCAGAGCACTCAGACCTCTCTACCTACCACCTTTCTTAAAACCCATGAATCTGTCAATCCTGTTTGTATGAGAGTTGAACAGTGCAGGTCAGTGGCTTTCTTTTTAAACTGCCTAAGAGAAAATAGGATGGGTCTGGAAAGAAAAGGGAACACGAACAGGCTGAGGAGGAAGGAAAAAAAGAGCCCAAAGTGCTGATCCTGGAGGAAAAAACCCATTTGGTGTAACGATGATTTTGTGATTGTTAAAATAAGTGTAAATAGTCTTCTATAAATATTAGTAAGCACTGAAATAAAACTCCGGTGCTGAAACACGCAGTCATATGAACATACTGTATTTAGTGAATCAGAAATACCTATCTTACCACACACTTAAGGAGAGGGAAGTTTGATCCAAACAGTAAAATCTAAGTTGGAAAATTGCTATTTGTGAACTGAGGAGCAGCACAGGGGACTGGTGACACATGGTTTCATAAAGAAATAGAGTGAGATTCAAGTTTGCCTTCAGTAAGCTGTACTGCTCTCACCAGGTCCCTACGCGATGCTGAGTGAGATACGTCTCTCTTTACGTCTCACTGTCTCACCCTGGGCTTCTTGTCTGCTTACACCAAAAACTCCTCCGTGCAATCTGTATCTTTCCAAGTAGTGGATGTTAACCTCTTCCTTAGCTTCATTTAGCTGTTGCTTGGAATCATTTGGTTTTGATTCCGCTTAAAGTTGCATAATAACAGAAAGTATCCCAATGGAAACAAAAGGACAGCGCTTTCTGGGCCACAGCTGCTGTTCTGCTTCGACCCTTTTCCAATCACAGAAGCGCTCTGCCCCATCTCAGACCTCGAACACGTTAGCTGCTTGCTCCCATCGTAAAATGGGATTTACCCGTCTTGTGGGCTGCGAGAGCCGGCACAGGGGCAGCGATGCTAATGCGTTTAATTGTAAACATAACGTTCTGCAGTGGGCTGCCACAGCGACAGCCTGGGATGGAGCAGATCCAGAGCGCAGGGAGCTCCCGCATGTGTTTTGTTCCCCTTCCAGCCATGGGCAGCACATGGCTGCTTCTCTGGGACCGAAGAGCAAGCATGGGCTCCCCAGAAGAGCCAGGTTTTACAGCTCACCCACTCCTACAGCCACCTCTGCACCCCTAGGAAGTGCTGTTCTGGCTAAACGAACCCCACCAGACTTTGATTCTTGGTAATTCACGGTAGAATAAGAGGTTGCCCCAGGTCTGTAGACCGTGTGCAGCTGAGATCCAGGCACAGAGAGCAAAAATCACTCCTTCAGAAATATGTGAGCTTCCTTCTTGCCCGTGAAATGACAGGCTCAGCCCAGCTATGAAGGAGCCCAACCTAACGGATGTCATTTCTTGCCCTGTATTACGAAGGGACAGCTGAGAGTGCAGATTTAATAGTGAAAAGAAGCAATGTCCCGCTGTACTGTGGTGCTCTGCTGCACTCCCTGCCAAATTGCTCTCATACACTATCACTCTTTGAAAGGTTATGGAAAAACATTTTAATGAGGAAACACAGTTTACCCGCTTGTGGAGGTGGGGGCTGACATTTTAAAGTTAAAATGCGTTGCTCACCTCCTTGTTTTCAGTGGGAGGCAGATGCCAGATAACACGTTTTCTCTCTGCACCCAAATTGTCTTATCTACATCCTCTGTGTCTTAAAAAATCTGACCCTGGGCTCTAGTGTGCTATTTAGACTTTGCAACAGATAAAAAAAGTGCACAAGAGCTATTTCTGCCCTTTGCAACGCAATTCTAGTGTTTCTTTGCCTGCATCCTCAGGCAAGTGTCCCCTTCTATCCTTCCCTACAGACAGGATCCATGCTGTTAACCCTGTGCTTTGCAGCTACATTTTTCTTCTCAGATTATTCTTATCTGTTGTACCAAAAAATCCCTTTAGCTGCTTGCCAGTCTTTGAGTCTCATCTCAGTGGGCATATTTGCATAAATGTTACTGTGATGGTGAAGGAATCTCTACAAGGGAATTGGATTGCAGAGGCCAGGTGATTAGTTTCAAAATTTATAAAAGATTTTGCATTTCCATGCAAATATGTCAACTGTACCATTCACAAAGCAGCATTTTCAATATAGCAAACACTTCAGCTAAGGAAAATCAGCCTTTAGAATTTTTCCCCCCTTTTGTATTGAACGTATGCTGTATTAAAATAGATTAAATATGAAAATACAGAGGTGTGCACATTTGCATATACTAAATACGTATATTGCCATGAACTGCTCTAAGGTTCTTTCCAGCAAATATAATACTATCTTTCTAAAAATTGCCACTAAAATGCAAAGTATATTAAACATTGCAACAAATTTAACAGGAAAGATAATTAAAAAACAAAACAAAACAAAAAACACCCCAGAGCTATAATATTATAAGAAATACACCATTTCTGCATTGCAAAATGAAAAATGTACTCTCCTTTTCTTCAGTTTTATGTCCTACTGTTCCCCCATAAATCATAAGTGGTAAAAGGTAGTCTCTGCAATGCCCATAATTCATTATATCATCATATAATGTCCGATAGGGAATATTCTAACACCTTCTTTGGTCATCTTTTTCTGAGCACAGCATAATAAAGCCCATGAGGCGAGATGTTTTCATTGCAAATTAAAGTCAAGCTTGGAGGGAGAGGAGGTCAGAAGGCCCCTTCTTTTTTCCTGTTGAAACTTCCCCAGGGAAAACTCTTTCCAAAAATCTCATGTAGAAGGAAAATGGAGTTCTTTGTAGCACTTCTTAAAACAGACTGTTTTGTTACGAAAGGACAGTATTCAAACTTACATCCATTTAAAAAATGCAAAACCAAAATGAAACATCTGGTTTGACTTAATGCCATTGAATTTTGGCATTTGGAAATTTATAAAGATTTCAACTTTTGAATTCCCATGTTTTTTAGAAAAACAAACCCCTTCTTCCCTCCCCGCCCCCAGCCCCATCTCCCCACCCTGAAACCTCAAATCTGGAAAATATTTAAAGCAGCATGTAAATATTCTCCTTTTCCCCTGCTTCACTCCCACCCCCATTTTCCTGCTGTTTTCTAACCATTTCCAGTTGTCAGAAAGATGTGGTGGTAGAGCAGAATGGAAAGAAAAATCATTATCTACAATAAACCCAAAAGAACATACAGGTGTTTGGGCTTGTATGTCTGTGAGAAAGATCTTCTCTAACCTTCATGTGTCCTCTGGAGACAGAGACTTTGAAATAAAATGCTTCAAGCCATGTGTTCGCCTCTCTTGAGCATGTTGGACCAAATGCATCACCGGGATGATTCTCTTTATAGCTAGAGCTGCACCGAGGAAGCATTACTGCTGTCTGAGGGGACTGTGCGGTATGGTAACTACATCTGTGAAATGGAAACCATCCACCTTAAATAGAAAGAGCAGTATTTCTCTTCCTTTGTAAAAGCACTTTGAGATTCGTGGAGGAAACAGAGCTGTAGAGCATGATTACGTGACACTTTTCCTTTGCAATTACTGATGCTCACAGTACAGAAAGTTTTATGCTCTCGTAATAAGGTGCAAAGAAAGAATGAGTGCAAGAGCATAGGGCTGTGTCTGAAGGAGTTCCAGCACTGCTCTTCATATGCCCCTTGTTAACTTGTTGCCTTGCTTCTGATAATAAGACAACTGCATTTGAAACTATGCGTTCTTTTGGGATGGCCCAAAGTCACCAGTGGCCAGCAGTGGTCACCTGGAAAGTAACTGAGGCTTGAAATGTTCTACCACCTCTCTCCCAGCTTGAGTATATTCACCTGAGCATTACTTGCTTTCCTTAAAGGAAAGCACCGCTGGGTGTTGTAACAGACACGGATGTGTGCGCAGGTAGGAGGGCATCAACACCTTTGGGTATTTCTGGCACCACTGAATCACCCAGGGTGAGCCCATGGAGGTAGGAGCCAGGGCTGCTCTTTATGTCATACCTTCTTCTGAAACAGTCTGACAGGACTTCTAAAACAAGAGTTTGGTCAAAATACACAACAGGAGTACAGTAAAAGGCAACTGTTTCCATGACCATCTCCTTCCGTAAATGACTGATTGCAGGTTTATAAGTATTTGCTTTTGGTTCTTCTTAGTCCTCTGGTTTCCTTCTTTCTCTAAACCAGCAAACCTCTTGCCAGTTGCTTATGCTGGTATCAGAGCTCAGAAGGGATGCTTTGTGCTGGATCTGGACAGACACTCACTCCCTGTCTCCCATCCTGGATCCCTAGAGAAGTCTGTTTGAGGTAGCACTGAAACAGGGAGGGCTGGTAGGTCAATTGGGGTCACTGTGAGAGTACTTGAAGGAAACTGCTACCATGTGTCTTTTGTCCAAAGAAACTGCCAATGTCTTCTTCAGGGACAGAGCTCACTCTTGCTAGCAGCAAATCAGTAAATGTAGATGTGCTGTACTAATGGGCAAAGAACTTGGAAAGTTGGTCTCTTACTTAGCTTTCTGTTCATTACCATGTGGATCTTCACACTATGTATAACTGATTTTAGAACAGCAGAATCCCATGTGCCCTCCTTGGAGGAACACTTCAGTAGCAATACTCCTGGGCTCTTTGTTTTGAACTGTACCCGGGCATATTCATCACACATTTGCTTCAATTCAAAAACTGTTCTTCTGTATTACATATTCTATTAGTATTGAGCTTTTCTTGACTAAGCTGAAAGGACCAGAGGAGGGTGAGCAGAGGTAGTATAGACTGTAGTTTTCCTTCCTTCAGCGGGCTGGTTGCTCTTTGTCTTTTGGCATAACTGAGATAATCAAGACTTTGTCTCCAGTCTGTGTGAGCAACCAACAGCCACAGAAGGACAATCTGGTATCTAGTGACTAGTGGACTGCAGAGAGGCATTAATCATGTTTTCTTTCTTTTCCATGGGTCCACAGGACTGATAGCAAGGACAATATGTGACATGGCTTACTGTGATAGCCTAAGCTCCTTCCCAGTAGGTTCCATTTGTTTGCTTTGCTATTATGTAGACTTCATGGGTAGTTTACGCTGGAGTGGTGTTTAGAAGTTACTTGTTTTTTATTCAAAGTCACTTTGTTGTGCCATGACAGCCATTCATAAGCCATCTAAGATGGATTGGTAGACTAATGGATATCCTGTTACAGGGAAGTTTGTGTTTTACAGTTCAATTCAATGAGTCAAACTTCACTATTACATAAATATTCATAATGGATGGGCTGCAAATGCACACAAAGGAGAATGTCCACCCCAATGATAGTTGAGTACATAATACTGTGGAAATGGCCAGTTTTCTCTGAAAGTTCATAACGGGTAGTAACGACTTTTATTAGCTGTAACTTTCCTTTGAAAGTTAAAATGCTGCCTGATGCTGATTGATACCAGCACCTAAAGCAAAAGTGTCAATTTACTTCGCCATTTAATAGTTCTAATTTCCCACCCCCCACCCTTCCCCCAAAAATAGCAATTAGATATAAGCCATTTTTTGCTGTCTGTCCACTGGACTCATTGAAGTTCCAGAAAGAGAAACTGAGGTCGGGATTTTGCCCGTTGTCGAGATCTACCTTAAAATGCCACTTATTGCTCCTGGTGAGTGTCAGTAAAGGCTGCGGTTGAACTAGCTCTATATTTAATAAGACTTGCTACGGTAGGCAAGGACAAACGATTCCAGAAAGGGTGGTTAAAACATGCTCCTGGGGTTTTTATGGTTGCATGGTGTAATGCAGCCCTTGGCAAATCTGTTGTCCTGCAGTATTTTTCCAGCTGGCAGTTCTTATATAGATTTGTTCCAGCTCTGAACAGAGGTGAACAAAGACTGGGAGTAATATATTTTATGTATATCTCTAAATCTGAAAAGGTAATTCTGCTGGATTAATAGCCTGCTGTAGAAGAAGGTAGAGTGTTTTTCTGTAATGTTCTAGCTGATGGTGAAACAAACATGGTGTAACTACACTGTGGAGACGAAGGTTTTTTTAAAGCCCATTATAACTGACAGAAATTGCAAAAAGGTCTTTCTAATTTTAGATTGCAAAATATGGAACTCCACTATTTAGCACCTCCAAATCTTGCTACAGTCAGAAACAAGTCGTTTGGGGAAATACAGACTGATGCATGGTACATGGGCCACGGTATATGCATTCAATTTACTAATACTTGTGTATGCCAATCTTCACAGCATTTGAGTGTCTGCTTTGCAAAAGCCAAAAGCAAGTACTGAGGATGTGGAGAACCTGTACTTTTATTCATAAGGCTTTTTAAGGTTGAGTGCTTGGAAATCTTGAAAAGCTGAGGCTTGGAATGTCAGGTATGCCTTTTTGTGCCATGGGTGAGTTTGAAAATATTAGCTCCCAGGCTGTGCAAGGAGCTGGGTCATTTTTTATATTTCCTTATTACAGATTAAACTTTGTCTATGTTAAAACTGCATGAACTGACTTGTTTCTAATCAAATATTCAACCTACTTTTTGAAAAATAAAAACCCATGGTGTAGTTTAGGTAACTTTAAATAGTTTCTGAAATTTGTAGCAAATAGCTGCTGAATCAATATTGCAGTGAACAGATTAAAAATTGAATTATCATTAAAATAAAGTCAAAGTAATCAACAAGTTTGAATGAACCTGTTGAATGCTTCTGTTTCAATACATCAACTTTTAAGACACAAAGTGTCAATCTAGCGTAGGTTCATAAGTTTGCTTTACTCTCATATTCTTTTTGTGTCAGTGACCAAATGGAACTGCTCCTCACGGTAAAATTAGGCAGTCCTATAGGGGCTTGTACCAGCCTGTAGGATCAGAGTCTTAAATTTGTGGTGCTACATTTCCTTTCAGTGAGACCTGAGTGAATAAATTGTAACAACTTAGTTAATTTGCTTCCCTTGGCTTATAAGCAAGAACCTAGATATTTCACAGTTCTTGATTACTAGTGGTTATTATCAGTTTTGGGGAAAGTAGATGGTATATAAAGAAGCATGAAGATTTGCAGCTAGTAGTGAGACGTTGGGGTGGAAACAGCAGTGACCACAACCCTGCTAGAAATGTGTTTAGAAATTTTTGGGTGTTGATTAACATTTCGTAGATGTCTAGTCCTGGGTTGTATCTGTTGTATTATCAGTATTGATCCTGAATCTGCAGTTCAGTGATCACTGGTTAACTACATGCCATTAATAACCCTACCAGCCACCTCAGTACTGATTTGGTCCAAACTATGTGGACTGGCTAGTTTTTCCCTGTGATATGATGTACTTGTTCCTGATCACCAAATGGCATAGTATGGTTTGCATTTGATTGAAAAGGCAAAACTCTGTATCCTTTGCCCTGTCTAGTACTTCTCATATAAATTCTAAATTCATTGTATGCAGTAATTACTTAAATCTATGATCAAAACCCAATCACTCTGAGATAAAAGAAGGGAGAAGATGACACCAAAATTAACTTTCTCCACCTATAGCTCCATTTTTCATTTCTGACAAACTAAAGGTGCTCAGTAATGAACAGTGCAGCAGATAATAAAAATGGGACACAAACTAAACAGGATAGATTTTCTCAGAAATTAAAAACATCCTCACAGATTATTAGTAAGATTTCACAAGTGAACACTGACTTAAAATATCTGTGCATTAATTCTTTAAACACCCTATGAACTCATTATTGGTACTTTCTAGAATATACAGTGTACTGGAGAAGAAAATCACTTTTGAAAGCAATATGTGGAGTTTTGTGAATGTCGGTGACGAACACCTTTGCTGTTCCTGTGTTCATCTAAAAACTTTAGCATCAGCAATACTTGAAGAGAAGCAACACAGGAAATTAATAAATCCCCATGAAAACCTTTTCAGGGTATATTACTTAAGCTGTGAATCAGAATCAAAACTTGTCTAAACAGATTAATTTCAACGGTATGTAGCTTGTACAAAGTCATTATGATGTGCACATACCTTACCACAGCCAAAGTACTTTTGTTCTTTGAAAGGCGCTATTAGAGGTAAAAATCTGTAGAGACAAGTTGGTAAGCAGCCCCTCAGCGCCCGGGATATTGCCAACGTCACTGACTGCTGTTACCAACCTTTGACTGCCACACGTGTCCGCGCTGGCTGGCCAAAGGCATAGCCTCTTCTCAAAACACCCCGTCTGAAAGGAGAAAGTGCTTGCTTGCTGCTTCTTTTGATGGAGATTTGGATGATTCAAACTCCAGACATTTGAAGAAAATAAAAATGTTTGAATGCCTTATGAATGAGTCACAACGCAATTTTGGATCTGTCTGTTGGCATGACAAAGTATCCATTGTAGAGAAAGGATTTCCTGATCTTGAAAATGCTACTGAACCATTGGCTTATAAGAACAAACTTTTTTTGCAAAATCTCTGCCATTAAAAAAAGTCTTTTTAAGCTTTCCATTCGAGACACAGCTTGTTTTTCTGTCAAGCACTCCCAGGAGTATTTACTCTGTATTTTCAGTGTTGTAAGTTCCTATTGTCAAACAGCTTGGAAAGGAGAAAGAAGCAACAACTAACTTTTCACAGAGGGCAGGCAGAAAGACATGGGATTTACTACCTGGAAACCATATTCCAACCCTCCTGAGTTCCTGACTTAAACCAGCCTACATTTCTTTTCAAAGAGTTCTGATTTTTATGATGGTCTTCATTGCCTAGCTTTTTAAAAAACTATTAATGAATGTAAAGTGAAAGTAGTAAAAGAAAACCAAAGTAGCAAACGAAAACAACAATAACCAAGTAAGCAGAGCAAAAATCCATTAAATGTTGTTCATATATTTTAGAATAAATGGGAAAAAAAGTCAGGAATCTTGTCATTTCTTCTCTTAACATTGCCCAAAGACCACATAGTGTGTCACGCTTTAATTTTGCACTCTATTTCTAAACTTAAGAACACCTTTGTGTGCATGTATGCATGCACTTTAATTCTAACATTCACAAATTTGGTATGTTCAGAACATTACCACTGTATAATTTTTAAAAAAATGTCATCCCTGTTGCCTGTTGTGCATTCTGAAGATAGGATATGGGAAAAAGAAGAAAATTATACTACACTGGGAAGCACTTTACTAATATTTTTATTTAAAAGAGGGTGGTCAGTCCTCTCCTGAGATACCCAAAATAGGTTTGGTCTTCTCCACCATAAAAATCACCGGTGTCTACTCAAATGCAAACTGCAGTATACCCCAGCCCTTAGTTTTCTGCTTTAAAAGGCAGAAAATTTGCAATGTTTGCATAACATTTTAAACATTAGCTGAACTTTATTTCTGTGAAGTGATTAGTTGAAACACGTGCTGTTATCTGTTTTTGATTTATACTACTTAATAACACATTTGCATTTTTTAAATGCCTGCCTTTATGCATTTAACACCAAATAAGTATTTTATTTACTTGTGACATAGGATATCAGTCTCGTGGTCTCAAAACTTGGACTCTGGAAAATCTGAGTTGCAAGTGCATTCATAACTGTCAACAGAAATTTGGTACCCTATTGCAATAGCTGAGATAGATGAACATTGCTTTTTGAGTAAGCAAATACTGAGCAGTATGTGAATCTTAAAAGTCATTACAGAGAGTTGCGCTTACTACCTATATATACGTCTAAGTGTTTCCTAATTTGGACTGATTTCCAGATTCTAAGCTATAGGGAAAATAGCTTTGAGAGATCCATGGCTCACAACATATTTTTGGTCCAGTATCTTTATAGAATACCTTTTCAGTTATATGGGAGACAGTGATCAATGCAATAAATGCTTATTTTAACTCACACTTTTAGTTGTAAAACAGTCTGTGCCACAAACTCAGAAATTTTAATAAGGATGATGTTCTCATTTGATTTCAAAATTAATTGGTGAGACAAGAAAGAAGGGGAGAAATGTTTGTTCCTGACCCAAATTCAGTATATATTACATTCACCCATGAAAAAGAGTTCAAGTATGATATTGCCTTTCTTTCCTACATCAAAGGAAGAATATTCAAGGCAAAGCCATGATATGTGAGGTATTCTTTAAATCAATGAACACATGATACAAAATTATTTAATCTTTTCAAGTCCAAATAATTATAATTCTGAGCGTCGTAAGGATTTGGTGGAGCTATAGCAATTCTTCAGGAAACAGGATTTTTTAGACAAGGCGAAAGGGAAAAGATATGTTGATTTTATCCAAGCTCAAAGACATTCTTAACCTAAAGCAACCCTGTATTTACTTAATATTATCCTAACAGTACTATCAGTGCCTACAGGCAGACTGGGCTGGTCTTTGTTAGGAAAGCCAACCCTCACCGCACTCCCACACTCCTGCACCCCTACATCCCACACTGGACGGGAACCCAGCCCTTGGCAACCACTGCCTCCGTCAGCACCATGGTGGGTATGGTCTGGCTTGAGGGTGCTGCTGGACGTGCTGGCAGCATGCCATGGCCTCAGGAAAGTTAAAGGCTATCTCCACGTGGGTCTTCTTCAGCTGCAAAGACATGATCTTACTCTCTCATCAAGGTGAGGGCAAATAAGCCAATGTCTGTATCGAATAAAGCCAGCCCCAGGAAGAAAGGGTATTCGCGATGCTATGTGTACGCTGTAGACCCTCTGTGGAGTCTATGAACTGTAAGAACAACTTGTACATCTCTCTGTCTCCTCCCTTAGCAAGGGGCAGAAGTCACCAAACAAATTGATATTGACAGAGCCAGAAAGCCTTCAGAAGATGACGACATGTCCACTCTCTGCAGAGGCTGGTAGCTGTGCCCAGTGGGCAGGTTTTCCATGTAGTTCACTGTCTTCAGCAACCATGCCACTTCCAATTGACCTGAGAAAGATCTGCTTAGATTTATCACATTCCCCAGTGGTTCCCACACTCTGGTATTTTAAGATAAATCACTGAGATCAGTAGGGAAGCTTGATCACAGACAGTTTGCTGTAGCCTCGTGTGGATGGATGCTAGGGAAATAGGTCATGCAGCTAGCAGTACAGGTTTTCTGCATTTCAGAGACGAGATGCCAAATTTGAAAGGTACTCTGTTCAAACAGCTTAACAATCAGCAATGAGAGAGCCCATGGATTTGCAGGCGGTGTCTGATGAGGCACCACGGAGGAGCCCCATGGCGGGCAACCCCCTCACCTTGCCCAGCAGCCCTCCGCATGCCCTGAGACTACACCGGCAGCACTTTATTCAGTGCACACTGTTCGGGTACAGCACTGCTGAATGATGTGTGGCGTTTTGTGCCAGTAAAAGTCAGGACAAGAGAATGAACCATGGGGCAAGCTGTACACACAGCTTGTCTTTCCTGGCGGTATTTATGTTGGCAATGCTGTTTGGAAGCCAGCGCGTTTTAGTCAGTGTTTACCCTTATGCACATAAAAGAAGTAGACACTAGATTTGTTTTCAGTCATGGTGGAATATTGTATTTCATAATCTGCTTTTTTAAACAGCATTTTCCTTGTTTATTTTTTTCTTTCCCATTTGTTTTAGCTATATCCCTTTGCTGCATTTTCCCTGAACTTTTCTTTCCTATTCTTTCCTTTTCTTTCTTTTCTACTGCATACTTTTGCTAAGGCTTCATTTACTTTTGAGTATTTCAGTTTGCTCTCCTTACCTTGGGCACAGTATTTTGCTGTTGCCAATCCTTATAATGCTTGGACAAAGTTAGCTACAGTTTTTGTTCAAATAAAGACTATCTACCTCTAGTTTAATTTTTATTCAGTTGCACATAATTAGATAAATGTGGTCTCCAGTTGGTGAATATTGGGAATAAGAGTGAACTGCTAGAATTTGAAATGAATGTATTTATTGAAATTTATTTTTCATACTATTTCTTATTTGCACTTCTTTGATATTCTAATGACAAAACTGTGGCCCCTTTTTTTTAGGCTGATTGCCCCTCGACTCTGTTCTTGTCAGACCCCAGCTGGATTACTGCGTCCAGCTCTGAAGCCCCCAACATAAAAAGGTTATCGACCAGTTGGAGCGAGTCCAGAGGAGGCCACGAAGATGCTCAGAGGGCTGGAGCACCTCTGCTGTGGGGACAGGCTGAGAGAGTTGAGCTTGTTCAGCCTGGAGAAGAGAAGGCTCCAGAGAAACCTTGTAGCACCTTCCAGTACCTGAAGGGGCCAACAAGGAAGCTGGGGGGGGACTTTTTACAAGGGCCTGTAGTGACAGGACAAGGGGTAATGAGTTTAAATTGAAAGCGGGGAGATTTAGATCAGGTATCAGGAAGAAATTCTTCCCAGAGAGGATGGTGAGGCACTGGCACAGGCTGCCCAGAGAAGCTGTGGGTGCCCTGCCCCTGGAAGTGTCCAAGGCCAGGCCGAGTGGGGCTTTGAGCAACCTGGTCTAGTGGAGGGTGTCCCTGCCCATGGCAGGGGGGTGAAACTAGATGGTCTTTAAGGTCCCTTACAACCCAAACCATTCTGTGATTCTATGATTATGATGATTCTATGATAATTACTGAAGGAGCAGGAAAATTATACTAGAGCTGTTGTCAGTAGATATTTCAAATTCATAACTACAGTAAAAACTTTTCCACCATTTTAGAAATTTTCATTCCTGTCTTGATGAACTGAGGTTAACTGATATACACAGCCCTTTTCCCTTGTCAGAATACTTCACATACATGATTTTACAGTGCTGTGTTGACAAACCTAAACCTGATATTCACCATTATTCTAGGGTTCCCAGCACCTTCCTTTCTAGACAACAATATTATCCTGATATGTTCAGAGTGGCTCCTGAGATAGATGAACGAGCATCTTCCATCCTGTAAAAATCGTTTCCATCCTGTAGCAACTTCGCATTCATGAGCTGACCATTAGACTATTCTAGTGATGATAAAATAGAAATACTCCTAATGAACATGCTGCAGTGAATGCTTGTATTTCCATAGTAATTGTTACAAAATAATAGGCTTCTGAGCCTTAGAATTGCTCCTGTGGTACGAGCTCTATTCCATACCCCTTGGGATTTCACTAATCAAGACATTGAGAGCTGCATATTATATATGCTATTCAAATACTTATTTTTTCTTTGCTCAAGGGAGAAAATAGTACTTTCAGTGTGTCACTGTTCAAAGAAACCATTTGGAAGCGTTTATAGCAAAGTTCTTAAAATTTTAATAAGTTCTATGTGTTATGGAAAACAAACATACAGGAGCCAGGCTATCACTGTCTTTCTGCAAAATGGTTAAAAAACCCAAAACAGCATAAGGAAGGTATAAAATTCTGAATTCTGCTAGTGTCCTATTCACTGGTTCACAGCTGTGTGACAGGGGTAAGTTCTCAAGGGTGCTGGGTGGGCTTTCACCTCCCAGCCAGTGCTGTTGGGTACAGCACCGTGTGCCAATGAGTCTTGTGTACTCTTCCCTGCTCCACCTTTTGTCTCCTACATCAGTCGGGTTGGTCCCGAGTGATGCTCACTGGTTTGGTAATATCTCCTCATAAATATTTTCTGTCTCTTTGCTGTTATTCAGCCGTGTTATGATAGAAAACACTGTCTGGTTTTGTTTGAACATCCCTGTTCCTTATGTATCAGAAAGTTTATTAGCATGGGTGAGTCAGGGGAATGATTGTTTAAGTACTGACACAGTCACTGCAGTTTATTTTGGAAATAAATCGCTGAGAAGGAAACTGTAAGGGAAACATTTGCTGATGCTGCATATAGCTCCTACAAAACCTGACACAGTTCCTGCAAAACCCAGCCTTATGTTTTACAGCAATCTTGTGAAGTCCACTTGGACTATCCGGTGCTAAATTCCAAATTCAAGAAATGATACATAAAAGGCGAACAAACTTGGGTTGTTGCCCTAATTTCTGTCAGTGGTGTGCACAATATTTCCCATGAAGCAGACACTTTGTAGAAGAATGAAGTGCATGCTTCCCTCCAACAGCTCTGAGAAACTATCTCTGCTTATGGCATGAAGACTGAGAGGGCAGACCTGGGGTCTGCACTGATTGTCTTGATGAGGAAACAAAATGAAACAAAACATTGCAGAGAGAGCAGGAAAGGGTAGATGAAGCTTTTAAGATTAAGTTTTCAAAGTAAATTATTGAGCAATGTAGGGTGAGCTAAAGGACTGCTTAATGCCTCAGGGTGAACCACTTCTAATTCCTAAGTATTGCATCTTTTTCTTGACCTTGAGGGACCACAGAATGCTCTTAAGCATGATTTCCAAGTCTTTATTAATCAAGGGAAAAGGAACTGTGTTCCTTGGACTGTATCCTTCGCTGCAATGTGCTTAGGCTAAATGATGCATCAAGTTTACAACAAGCATTTTGACAGTCCAAACAGATGCATAAGTCATTGTGCATTAACTCAGTGTTTAGGGGAGTGGGAAAATATGCTATCTGTTCTTATGGTATGGGAAAATAGGCCTACATGCTGTCCACATGATACAAGAAGAATCATGGACTTTGTTTTCCAAGGCACTCTTCCCAAGCACTGAATGAATCTTGAGTTGGAAAAATCACTGCAAGGCATGCAAAGATGTGGTCCAGGTGGGTCACTCAAAGCTTCTAATTATTAAATCCATCATGAGATGAATATTTCTCCTCTGAGTGTTTCTCTCCACATTAGATTGTGTTCCCTTTATTAAACCTGAGAAAAGGGATTTGTGAAACTAATTTCTAAAATCACCTGAGAACATCAGATGCCATGGTACAGAACATGCTGCCCTGATGTGTTAGCTCAATCCCTGGGCTGCTCTAAAGGATCCATGGGCTGCTGTAAAGGATCCATGGCCATCCCATGTCCATTTCACCCCGTGCAGAATGGAGAGGTTTTTCAACTATTTGACTAGCCTGCAAAATCTATCACCATACCTTCAAGAGATATGACTGAGGTGAGATTCAACTACACCCAGTAAGGCCGAATTTTGCCTTGGTCTTGTTCATGTGAACATGCCCTTGTAATAGTTCACAGGAACGACACCGGAGCAGTTTTAAATCTATCAAGGTAGAGTCTAAATAGCTGCAAAGTTGCCCATTAATTAAAGATACTTCCACTTATGATCCCAGGCAGCCAACAGGGCTGCATTGCTGCTAACCTCCATATTGCCACAGAGTTGTAACATAAGTGATATCACCTGGAGCACCACATCAGGTGTATCCTCACTGCAGAGGTAAAAATACTGCACTATAAAATGTACCTTTATGAATATGTATTCTAAATCTACTGTCTCTGCATGGCAGCGTGCTGGTGAGTGAGTCATTTACATGCTGCCTGACTCCAGAGATCTGTGAAGATAGATGTGTATCTGAAACAGGCCAAACTCTAGTATTTAGTTAATATCAAAATGGCTAATGCTTATTAAATACAAAGCTGTTTTATTTTTTTTATCTCTGCCCAAAATGAAACCTAGATACCTGTTGCATGCTTCAGTTCATGGCATTCTATTTCAACTGTCACTGTGGAACATATTTTACAGATCTGAGAATATAAAGGGAGCTGTAAGACATACTAGAGGGCAATTTTATATAACCTTGGTGTGTTTCCTCGTGCAGCATATGGCTGTTCATTTTTATCAGCTGTGCTTTTGAAGACCTCATTAACATTGGTCTAATCTGAAAAACAAAAGCCCCAAACTTGAGAATTTCTAATGTTGACCTTTTCCAAAAATAAGGCTGAGATTTAAATCATCCCTAAGTTTAAGGCAGAATGGCCTGCACAATTTTGGTTTATATTTGACTATTTTAGGGACCATGTTGTAGTTTGGAGCTTTCATGTGGTCAGGATTTTGCATTGTAATATATTCACAGGTGTACAGAGCCAGCTTCAGTAATGCACATTCTATCCACCTATTATAGCTAAGTGATCTAAACTCCTGTTGATATTAGTGAACTATGTGAAATGTTTTGCCATTTTGTGGTAATCAGCAGCAAATCCAGGCCTGGCTTCAGTTGCATTTACTCTCACATTGCACTTTCACACTATTTCCCACAGGCAGCAGGCCAGACCTTCACCTGGTGCTAGTGGACACAGTTCCTTTTGTGACATCTGTGAGGCTTGTGCTTGATGGGCATATCTCTTAAATTTTCATAAAATCACACTTTACTTAGCAGATGAACAAGCAAGAAAACCAATAAATAAATGCCCTTTTCCCAGATTCTAATACACCACTCTGTGTATACTTAATAATCATAAACCATAAACAAGCACAGTAGTACCTTTTCATTTATTCTCTATCAAGAAAAAAAAAGTGTATATAAGTGTATTATCCAGCATAATACAGGCTTTCCACAGCTTTCACAGTTTTCTTGTGGTGACTGATCTGTATTTCTGTTCTTATCAGCTAAGGCAGAACCCAGCAACACTGAATGGGAAAGACAAGACTCATTGCATCTTCTTCTCTGTCACTTATCAATGAAGGCACATTGACCTAAGAAGTGATGATGGGGGGCAGAGGAAAGAGATAAGTACAGTTTCCAGTTCCTCCCTTCACTCTCTTCAGAAAATCCACAGTTGGTAAAGTAAAATCTAGGCATGACTTCTGGAAAAGGGCTTTGCCAAATAATTTTTATCTTCTAGTCTCTCATTTTTCTACAAAGAAAATAAAACAGCACTTCCATCCAGCTCACTTTTTGTAAGCACAGAAGAATTCATATTCTTTCAGGTTTGTTTCTGATAAGTGCTGTAGAAATGAAAAGCCATGATATTTAGAACGGGTCAAAAATAATATCAGTTCTGCAGCTGAATTCAGTATTTAGTTTTGTTTGCACTGGGCCTCAAATTGCCATTGAAAAAAAAAATTTCTAGAATATTTGATTTAGACTATCTGAGTGTTCCCCTGAACAAGAGTGAAATATTTGGTTTTAGCTCAGTCATACAGAAGATTAATATTTTAATAACACATTTCACACAGAAAAGACATGCAAAAATTAATATATCCCTGAGAAATGTTTCCTGTAATCCTCTCAGCCATATGGATAAACAGCTCATTTAACAATTTTGACTCCACCTCACTGCCACAATAGAAATAAAAATATTAAAATAAAATGAGTCACCCATATACTAAGACTGGGTTTTTTTTAAAGAAAGCCTACTATTTGAAGGACTTGTTGCCTTTGACCTACCAAGTCCTCTGACGAACAAAACTAATCTTAGCCATCTGTTTTCTGTTATCTGGCATAAGTATGTATTTCTTGTGGCTTAATCTTTGATTAAGCTGAGAAGGGAAATGAATACTTTAATTGAATTGCATTTCTATTTGGAAGATTTATTTGCAGGATTAGAAGTTGTCTACCCTCCCAGGTCACAAGTATAGATGAGCCTCGTGTCCTTAGTCTACTCCCCTGTAGATGTTTGCTTGCATCATGAAGGATGCACATAAGCTGATACCGTTGATGACTTTGCATCAGGAGAAGGATCAGGGCTGGAAAAGCTTAGAGAGCAAAATGTACCCAGAGCTGCATGGGATACTCAAAGATAACTTGCTTGCTTGCAGCTCAGTCTGGCTCTAGCCGAGCATGATTAGTTCTCTTTTTCAAGCTCACTGAATTTTTCGTTAAGTTGAAGAAGAAAATTTCCTCTCTTTTTTCCCTTGTAAGCTTTCTGAAGCTGACGGAAGAGTGTGGAGTTGTCTCAGATAGCCAAGTACACATGAGAAATTCTGGGTATGCCAAAAATCCCTCTACTAAAGGAAATTATTTGAGATTTCTCTAGAGATAACACCAATAATTTAAAATGTAGTTGGATTTACTCACTATTCCTGCAAGGTAATTGAAAATGGTCTCTAGACCATGGATAAACCTTTGAGCATTGCAGCTTTTTCTTCTTCCTAGCACATGATGGAAGAATTTCTCTGGAAACACTCCAGATCACTCAAATGCATGTCATTTCCTCAGCTTCTAGGGCAAGAACAGCAGAATATTGTTTTAATCTTTCCAGGTAACATAGTTACGCAACCTTAGATTTTATGAACCCACATTCCTTCCAACTGAAAGTACAATTTAATTAAACTTAGGAGAGGACTGATAACATTAATCAAGGGTACATGAAAATTACTCATTTGTCTGTTTCTTAAGCAATAACTGAGATGAACAGATGAAGAATGCCACCTACAGTTAAGGTCAGGAATCTTGGTCTCTACCGAGGTACCTGTTTTGGGTTTCTACCCTGTGACCAGAATAAGAATTAACAGTTGCTAAGTCACAGCAACTGCATCATACCAAGCAAGGTAATTAATTGCTGAAGCAGGATGATATTGCCATAAATAAAATTTAAAAGCTTTGAAAAATGATTGCCCTGTAGGCATGGGCATTCAACTCATTTCTTCATTCAAGAGCATATGCAACCTCCTCTGTGAGCATATATGATATTTTTAAAAACACAGTCCTGTATGTGCTGGGGTCCAGGCTGTCTATGTGTAAATTTACAGCAAGGACGGTGAGAAGTTGAAATACCCAGAGGTGCTTTACAGCCTTTCGCACCACTGTGCGATGCAGTGAAAGAGAGTTAAGAGGAATGTAATTTAAGCTGAATGCAATATGCTAGAGAAGGAAGATCTCTTATTTCTAGCCCAAGAATTATTAGACTACGCAAAGTGTCTTAATACAAAGCATTCACTACTTTGAGATAATTTGCAATAGTGACACTAGCTGAATGCACAGTTTTGAGTGTTAATCAGGCTGTTGGAGTTAGAAGAAGAAATGCTAGGCCAAACGAAACCTAAAGTGAAATATTTTACTCCTCTCTCGCCTGTTATGAAATGCTCCTGGTAGGACAGCAGCTCTGCTGGCTACTTCAATTTAATTACCCAAGTGCATTGGGTGTGATTCAGTTCTTCAGATACTGACTTCTGGCCCTTCTGACACTGTCCAGCTCCTAGCTCTCTGTGACTCTGTTTTGCTTTCCAGGCAGAATGATGCATATGCTGCTTCAAAAAGATGGGTCACACAAAGAGTATCCAAGACTCTGCTCTGGTCAAATGAACACAGCGACTGAAGTTTTGGTCTGTAGGATATTTTGACAGCAAAACACTTCTGAGCAGAGTTTGCACAAACAACAGTCCCTTAAATTCTAAAGCTGACCCAAGCTATGAATTCTTTGGGCATTCATAAGGTGACTGAACTGAACACTAGCACCAGGCTGATGCTGTCTTTCAGGAACAGCTGAGGTTAATGAAATTGCATTTTTACATCCCCTTTGCATTATAACTTTGATTTTAGTTTAACTGTTGGTAACCTAGAACCCTACTCCCAGTTACGTAGAGACCTGCGCCTTCCCAGCAGCCTTTGGATGAAGCTCAAAATGCTGCCTTCCAGGCCTGCCATGGTGGACCACTGTCCACCAAAGACCATCCCTGCCTGGGGCTGAGCAACATGCTGAGGTCCAGAACCCTAATCACAACTCATATATTGACTCCTGGCCTTGGCTGGGACAACCCAATTTACTTCTAAAATAAAGCCTGTTTTGAGAACATTGTAAGGTTTCAGTTTATAAAGGGACATGCGTACGAACTAGGAAGTATGATGTAATGATTTTAATAGACTTCCCCATAGCCCATAAAAATCTTTTGAAGTAAACCTGTCCCAAACAATAAAAACAAGACAGCATGCAAAAAGCATAAATGTAGTAGTGATTTTGGGGGGTCATTGACACTTCTTTTTGTGAGAAGGCTTTCACTGACTGGGTGTTGAACAGCACTTTACCAATGGTTTCATTGCTGTGAGTCAGGGAGCTGGCGCAGAGAACTGGCTTCCTGTTTTGTTTTGAAAGGTTGGCTTTTTGTAATTTGAGTGTTGCTAAACCAAATCTTTTCTTCTGTGAGTCTTTACACGATCACTCAGCAAAGACTGCAAGGTTATTGCATGGTAGGCAGCACTCTCAGTCTCACCAAGAGTATTGTGAAAGTTGTGACTTTTTTCTTTCTTGAAAGCTTCATTTTCTGGAGTCTTGGCTTTCAATCTCTTTCTTCCTCTTTTTTTTTTTTTTTTTCACTACAACAGAAAAGCTTGTATTAGCTTAAATGGCGGTAGGGGAAAGCTGAAAATAACACCAACAGTTTTAAGATTAAGGGCAAACAGAGCCCAGGATGTGTTTTATATTTTGACAGCAAAAGGCTCCTGGACAAACCGCAATGCCTCAGATTGTAACACTGATTTGACTATGGATTCCATAGAGAAATTGGAAAAAAGCCTTGTGTTTGCATTAGTTGCCTTCAGAGCCCAAGGGGAGAGGATGGGGTGAGAGGCAACGCTGCCTGAATACAAAGAGAGGAGGAAATAAGCTTATGTTGTAAATGGTGGGCATCTCTTGCTGGCTGGTATCAGCTAGCAGGTAGGTGTATTTGCTGCCTGCCAAGCTGGAGTCGGATGGACAGCTCTGTTCTTCCCTTACGTATTTTTCTCACAATACCGTGCACTGGTTACATGCAAGGTCAAACTCCTCGTGTTTGTAAATTCAAGTTGTCAGGAGCTGTGACAGAGGCTTAAACTGTAAGAATGACTTTGCAGCGGGACAAGATATTCCCCTTAACTGTTTGGCTTCTGTTCGATTTAGTGTGAGAATCGAGAAGAAAAAAGGTAACATCAGCTGTGTGCCTGGTACTTCCTCTGCAAAACTGCAGCTGCTGGTTTGTCTGCGACCTTGCCCTCTCATAGGCAAGGTCATTTCCTTCCTCAAAAGGCCAACCATGTTAACGCCTGCTTGCATGAGACAGGCTTTGGGAAGGAGCCGTGGGCTGCGGCGTGCAGCATTCAGCGAAGTGGGCGTGTTAGACTCTTCTTGGAAGCCGGAGGAGCCGCGCGTTTCCTACCACGCTGTCAGCATGGCTATATGTGTTTATCTTGATAAGAACCAAATCATATTTCACGGGGCACTAATTATAATGCTACACTGCCAGGGTTTCCCCTCTTCCTACTTCTTTTAACAGGTTTTCTAGAACTCAAAATGTATGTCTTGTTTTAAGCAAGGCAAAAATTCCGGGGAAAGGTAGCAACATCTCTGGGACTTTTTTGTCTCATTGCAAGCCAGCAGCAAAACACCCACGGTCTGGAAGTCAGTCTGAAAGCAGGCACTGAATGTTGCTCTGTGGTTCCCGAGAAGGGGAGAGAGATGAGGGAATGTGAAACTGGGGGGAAAACCAGAGCTACCTTTTGGCAAAAATTTAGGTCGTTATAACAGACGTGTGTTTCTGGTTGAAGTTTTTGGGAGATGGTGAAAAAAGATTATAAATGTATCTATGTCAACATAGAAATATAGGTTGACATTTCTTATACAGATTTTTACCCTACGTCAGTTTTCATTTAGTCAGGATTGTGGTCTAATACGTATTAAAAGGTACCTTCAAGGGATATTTCTGAAAGTGATTTTTTTTTTTTTTTAATAAAATTGGTGCTCATTATTCCAAAACCCTTTGAGCTGGTGAATAAGTCCATCCAGTTTGGATGGTGATAACCTTCCTGTGAAAACCAGGGGGCTTACATAGAGAAAAATACGAGTTAAATGTGGAAGTGATTAGTATAAGACCATAGGAGCACTCATGTCTTCAGGAAACCATGTGGCCATTTGCATTTACATCCCCTCTAACACATTCATTGTTGAAGCCTAGAATCTGTCAACAGCATAAATCAATCCCCTGCACATATCGCTAAGTTCAAGTTTATTATACCATCAAGGTGGAGCTCAGCTATCCCTGCTGTCATGCTGCTTTAAATAAGCAAATAGATGAAGCTAATTTAAATATCATCTGGTTCTGGAGAGGACTGTGCTCGCTTATATTGTAAAGAATTTGTGTTGGATCGGATTGGAAATAACAGATCTGAGTGGGGAATTTTTTAAGTGAGGCAGAACTGAAGGGGAGTGAAAACTGATATTGAGTTTTTATATAACACATCAAAGCCTTGGCATGGTTATTGGCTTTATGAGTGTGTAACTCTATCTCCTATTGTGAATTAGTTTCACCCGCATGACAGAGCAGTGAGTATTTTACTGTGGAGCTAGGCGTTATCTTTTGGACCCTGGTGCAATGAGCCCAAACTGGTATGACAGATATATTCTAACTGTTGGATTCGCTTATTCTTTCCCTAAAAGAGAGAATGGGCCAGGTATACATCTTGTGGTAAGACGATATGAAAGGAATTACACAATTCAGGTAGGGATAAAACTTACGGAATTTTATGAAGACAATTTTAGCATAGTTCATACTTCCCTCTATGCCCACTGGAAACTTGTGTAATTCTTCCCCACACTTCATAATAATTCTCCTAAAATGCCATGTGGATGTGAATGCTCAACCTACAAGTTGCTGCACTTCTCTACTCAGGAACAGTTCTGATTTTTTCCAGTTTCTGTGGATCAATGTCTCAACATTCCTGCTAAGCAGATGGAAAACTTTCCGCCTCTTTTTAGACACACCGTGAAACAACAGAACTAAGGAAAAAATAAATTGTATTATTCTGTTCTACCAAATCAGCATTAATTTACAGGGCAAACCTGCTTCTGAATGATCCAGATAAAACTTTGTGATTACAGTTAAGCATAGTTCTCCATTCTTTTTCTTGACGCTGAATTTAAAAATACCTTTAATTGCCTTCATCCCATTGTTCTTGGGCTATGGTGACTAATTTTGCCCCTCTTGGCTGCTTACATGTTTCAGATGCTCATGGCAGGGTCTGATGGTAGAAAGTCAGTACAGTTAACTATTTGTACTGAAGCGTTGAGAATGAGGCTATAGCTCTGTGTCCAGGACAATCACCTGGGAGACCTAAACCCCTGCACATCCTTCGATTTGTATCTAAAACTTGTCTACAAACAAAAACATATTCAGCAAAGAGATTAACAGTGGTTCACTGCTTACTCATACAGACAAGGAGAAACATTTCTCTCTTAAATCATAGAATCATCACAGAATGGTTTGGGCTGGAAAGCACCTTAAAGATCATCTAGTTCCAACCCCTCCTGCCATGGGCAGGGACACCCTCCACTAGACCAGGTTGCTCACAGCCTCCTCCAGCCTGGCCTTGAACACTTCCAGGGATGGGGCATCCACAGCTTCTCTGGGCAACCTGTGCCAGTGCTTCACCACCCTCCCTGTGAAGAACTTCTTCCTGGTATCTAATCTAAATCTCCCTGCCTTCAATTTAAACTCATTACCCCTTGTCCTGTCACTACAGGCCCTTGTAAAAAGTCCCCCCCCCCAGCTTCCTTGTTGGCCCCTTCAGGCACTGGAAGGTGCTATAGGGTCTCCCCGGAGCCTTCTCTTCTCCAAATGTGAGATCTAAGTTTGATGTGCTGTTCCGAAAGAGCTGGTGGAAAAGGGATTTTAGTTGAGATGTCCAACAGCTTAGTTGATTAATGTAACCATTGAAGAGGTTTCCAGAAGTGGGGAAAATACCCTCTCCTCCTCTCCCGGAGGTATATTGTGTGAACAATGCATAACAAGGAAACAGGCATAATTGTCATTGTGGAAAATCCTCAAAGCATTTGGATGTGTAGCAGGGCTTCAACAAGATAAAGAATCAGACCTTAGGTACTCCTTCTCTCAGACACTGCAGCTACAAACCAGTGCTGAGAGAATATGGGTATTTCTAGGGCTTGGGAAGCAAGAGAATCAGCAAAGTGGGGCTTTGGCACCTGAACTCAAAGCTGTGTGTCTGGGTGCTCTTAATGGGCATGGTCCCTAGTGAGTAGTGTTCAGTGCCTGATCACATCACAATCTCCGTAATAGGAAACGTTCGTCATAAGCTCTGATAAAAAACACGACTGGCTGGGGGGTAGCTGGGCAGATGGATGCACATTTTTGTTTTCATTGCAGATCTTTAGCTCTGGCCTCTATCAGGAGTAACTGAAAGTTATCATTTTTGGCAAGTAAGGATTTGCTGCTGCAGACATCTGCGCCTACCAGAGCTCTCCATCAGGAATGGCATTAATTAGCGTGCTGGCAGCCCCAAGGAGGATGCTAGAGCTGAGCCAGCAGTCAGAGGCACAGCAGCTGGGCACCGCGGAGCTATTCCACAGCGTCTGTGGGGCAAAAATTTTCTGGGAGGCAGAGCTGGTAAATGAGGGCACACACTGGGCTAACTGGCTCGTCTTTCACCCCCAAGCTGCTTGTGTTTGGTTTGGGACATGAGACGGGCTCTAGCTGCCCCTATGCATGCACACAGGTCCATCAGTGACCGCCTGCCTACGCTATTCAACACTCGCCAATATGTGGTGTGTTTTCATAAATTAGTACCAAAAATAAAAATGAGACAATGACTGATTGAAAAAGGATTTTCTTGGTCTCTAATGGGCTGCATGGGAGAAAATCTCCTGAATAATTTATCAACTGGCTAATGACTGAATGTAGCTTTTATAATGATGACGAAATGGTTCTAAATTCATCCCTGATATGCTCTATGGAACTGCACCAGGGAACAATTTGGCCCAGTCAAGGTATTTCAGACATTTTAAACTGTTTCAGTATTAAAGAGTGAGTGAGTAGGTAGCTCCAATAGATAGAGTCTGAAGGACTCCAGGCTGTTTAAAATAAGGGTTTTGGGTTTTTTTGTTGTTTTGTTCATTTGTGATGTTGGATCTGCAGCTGATACCATAAAGCAGCCACTCATTTAGAAAATATTGTATGTAGTCCTTTATTCCACATAAATTGCAGTCAGAGGGAATAAATGACCGACAAATCTAAAAAAAAATTACACGTGGTGTTGAAGTATAGCTCTTTCTTGTTGACTTCTAAAAAGAATTATTCACTGTCATTTCCCTTTCAAGCACAGGGAATGTAACTTGTCATCTATCAGAAATCATCCATTAAAAGGAATAATTTTGTTGATTATAAACTTGGGGGAAAAAACACTAAACTTTAGTGATATATTACAACAAAATGAAGTAAGAAGCGAAACCTGTTCTTGATTCTTATCCGCTCAAGATCCTGGTTCAAATCTTGTGGGTTTGTTTTTCTGGCTGGAGGTTTTTTTTTGATGAAGAAAAAATGTATTTGAAGAAATTAAAAAAAAAACCAAAAAACAAACAAAAACAAAAACAAAACAAAACAAAAAAACCAAGTAATTGATTTTTCGTGCTGCTTTTTACCAATGTAAGAATAAAAGCCAGTCAGGATTTAGGGAGGAATGTGTGGACTTGACTGCACAAGAAAAATGGCAAATGGCAAAGAGGTGGCTTTGCCTAGCTGGGCAACAGTGAGAAGACTAATGACTGGCTTTTGCAGTAATAGGTATTGACGGCAGTATAGTTTCAAACTTAAAATTAACTTCCTGATATTTTGTTTGTAATAAGTACAAAAGTCACAGCATGAGGAAAAAAAGGAGAGAGAGCAGCCAAACTTCATCTTTTGAGCAATTAGGATGTTTCCGTCATTGTGTCATGTCGCTTGTGTCTTGAACCGTTGCTGTATATCAAGTACAAATTCTGGAAACCGAGTGCCTTGGTAGGGTGATGGATGTTTCTACTGCAAACTTTCACTGCCACAGTATGTCTGCCTAGTTATCAGCGTGCGCTAAAAATAAAGGCTGAATTTAATGTTATACCAAAATAGCGTGTTTTCTGAGCTCAGAGTGAACCGAGCAAAACCACTGTCATGTTACAGAGTTTTGCAAGCACTTTGGAACTGGCATTTACGGGACCAGAAATGACGCTTAGCACATAAATTCAGTGTGAAACAGACAGCAGGTCTGGCTCACCAAACTGTTTTTTTACAAAAGCTCCAAATCTTCCGAGTTTACAAGGATAGTAAATTCCTAAAACACACTAGTTATAAGCCGAAGAGTTAGACATTTACAACTTTAGTTTCCCCATGGATATTCTCCCGCGAACGTAAATCTCGGTGTGCGTCATGGTTGCTTTGCTCACAGAAACCTTTCCTCGCATATATATACGTGCCAATATAAAGCGACAGCAGAGCTTAACGCGCTCCTATCTTGCATCACCCTGAAAGTGTCACAAGCGTGACTTAATCGGAGGCACCTCGCTGGCTTGCACTGCCCCGATCCTTTCCGCTGCCTCTACTTCTGCTGTCAGGGAAATAAAAACACCCCTTAGGTTGAAGGTGCCGTTGAGGTTTTATACATCTGAGCAACCGATTTCAGTGGCCCGCTCCCCATCTCCGTTTTCCGATCTGTGTCTGCATTCAGGCCTGCGATCCCGGCAAGGACCAGGTGCCCACTCCGCGCCCACAGCCGTGCAGCGACTTGCTGGCTCCAGGAGGAACGAGCTGAGCTGCGCTCGCGGCCTCCGGTGCCCTACAGCACTGCGGGACAGCCAGGCCGCGCTGCTGGGTGCGTCGGGTCGCCAGCACTCCCGTCTCGGCCTCGGCCCCGGCCCCCGGCTCCGACCCCAGCCTCGGCCCCGGCTCCCGGGCCCCGGCCCCGGCCCGCGCGGCGCGACGCTGCCCCCTGGCGGCTCCACGCTCCCGCTCGGCCCGGCCCCGCGGCGGGAAAGCGGTGTCGGGCGTCAGGGCCTCACGGGGCCCTCCCGGCCTGCCGGCTGCGTGCGGAGCCCCGACTGCCAGCCGGGAGCGGGGCCTTTTGTTTCCTGAAAGGACCATCCCACCCGTTCTTTTGTTGTTATTTTTAGCTATACTCTGTTTTTACAAATCATAAATGAGCTGATAATGAGCAGAGCTCAGACCCACCTCTCCAGTTTTTACGGTGGGTCTTATGTACGCTTATTTGGGTACTGGTTTTGCCCAGCTTTGAGGACATACATGTGTATTTGCCACTGCTTTTCCTCCAGTGAGCTCTCTTCATGAGTGGGTCTCCAGAGGGACGCCCTGATAGCTGTCGGCCCTCACGGCTCCCAGAGGTTGGCCTGACAGCAGGGTGCTGTGCAAGGTACTTCTCTCCCGACCTGGGTGGGATTGGGGGACTGTAGGCAGGGTTCGTGTGGTTAACAGATACCCTGCGTGCTGGGGGCAAGTGCGAGGGCAGCAGCACTGGAGACACACAGATTTTTTGAGGCAAAAAGGAACCATTAGGTCACCTAGCCTGGCCGTTTGTACAGCACAGGCTGCAGAGTTTCATTCAGACCTGCACTGAGCTTCTGATTTGGCTACTGAAATTGTCTTCCCCAGAAAAGCATCTACCCTTGATATGACAAATACCAAGAGGTGAGGAAGTTGCCACTTCCTTTGAAGTTTTGCCACAGTAGTTAATCACCATAGCAATTAAATTGTGCTCCTGCCATCTAATTTGGTTTTTGTCTGGCTCCGGTGGCTGCACACAGGCTGCATACTCAGTCATTCTGTCCTTGATAGTGAAGAGTCCTTGAATTCCTGGTGTTGCCTTTTCTGACAGTTTTTATGTGACCATTAGTTTGTCTTTCACTTTTTTGTTTGACAGCCTGCACAGACTGAACTCGCTGTCTCTCGCTGTACTGTTTTCCCCAGAACTCAAATCGCATTTGCAGCCTCTCCAATTTCTCAACATGCTTTTGAAATTGCCTCTGCTGAACAGTGAATATAAGGACCACAGGGGAAAGGCCTGTGTGGTGCCACTGTTCTTACCAAGATACCCTTAAGGAGCTGGAATTTATTTATTGTATGCTGTAGTTCACAGAAGCATTAGCTATGACTAGACTGCTAGTAGTTTTCTAGGCTTGAGTTATAAACCATACATGTTTAAAAGCCAATATGTAGGAGAAAAGTTTTCCACCCAGGCTTGAATGGCCTGTGTTGCAGAGCCCTGCAGGTGTCTGATCAAGAGGCTTCAGACAAAGTGTTCTTCCTAAGGGACCACAGGCTTTGGACTACACTTCAGGCCTGCTACTTGTGCCTGAGATATCTCAAAGCAGATGTTTAATATGCTCAGCAAGGGCTTGTTAGGACTCAACAGGACCAGAAAACTGTGGGCTTGGAGTGAGGAGGAGCTCTCCATTCTTTCACACGTTGCTTGTTGTACATCAGTCTTTGTCTTTCTCCTTACCAATCTGTTTCCCATTCAGCTATGGCATTTATTGGACTCAGTCCGAGATGTCTGTCCAAGCCTATTCATCCTTCTTCTTCAGGGTCACATGCTTAGTTTTCTCTTTTTGGAAAGTTCATTCATCCCTTTAAGGCAGAAGATCCAGCTACTCTTTAGTTCCAAGACGTTAACTGGACAGTGGGCTATTCAAGCACCAGGGTGCCCATAGCAGAATGGGTATCCACAACCCATCAGGAATAGAGAAGCATGTGTGCAAAAGTTTGGGTGGTTGACTAATTGTGAGACTTTCATGGAAATTGGTTCTAAAGAGGCTGAGTAGCAATTTGAAAACACATTTTTTGAGTACTTAATAGTATTTGAAGAAAATAAGGGACCCTAAGAGAGAAAAATTGATTAAGGAATTGTAAGGAAAAGGAATCAGCCCCTTCCCTTGTGCAGCATTAAAAGTCAGATGATAATGCGATTCCAGTTGAAATACCTGCTTAGATAACTGCCTGATAACACCTAAGTGGCTGTTGGTTTCAGCCAGAGCTGACTTGTTGCTTTCAGCAATGCTTTCTGACGTGGCACTGTTTGTGCCTAATTACATGTTGGCTTGTGGCTTGGGTCCAAGCTCTCCCACCGTCCTCGCTTCCTGTTACTGGCTCATGTTTCGGCTTGGCCACAGGCAAATCAACCGTGTTTTCTCAGGCAGGAAGGATCAAACCCCACGTGGGGAGTAGCTTGACCTTGACCTGTGCCGCACCAAGCAGTAGGAACTCAAGGCAGGTTGGGCTGATGGCTTGAGGCCACACTTGGCTAACGAAGACGGTCTGGGACTTAGCTTGTGTGACTTCAGTGTGTGAGCATCACCTACCCAAGCAATTTCCCAAGCTGTTTCATGTCTATTTATCAGTGTCATCTCTTTCCGCAAAGATTTCCAAATTTTAGATACTCCTTTCTATACTGAAAAAATGCAGAGGAGTAGGAGTGAAAAGTTGTACTTTCATAGCCTTATGCTTTCATAATCTGCTACTCCTTATACTGTTGCAGAGAATTCTCTCATTCTGGCATTTCAGTAAAACATAGAAAACCAAATCAAAGAACATCACAATCAAGGTATTTAAGTGATAAATAGATAAGGTGTAATTTTTATGATTTATAAGATCTGTAGCCGCCTGATATTTGTAATATGCATGTAATTAACACAAATACTTTAAAAACCCAGATATCTGTACCCTGCTACATATGATTTATAAAGTGCTCTTATGTCAGCTGACTTAGAGTACTCTACACCTACCAGTCATTAGTAACTCCTCAGTTTGTGCACAAAACTTAACATAATAGGTAAAGTTACAGGTCCAGCTTCTGATTATATGAAAGGCATGAACAAAGTCTAGAGATCACACACATGTGCGCTCTCCTGTGGGGCACAGGCAAAAGAGATGATAGAGGACTGCTGTGTAGCTGTCGTCCAAAGATGGGTGGGAGGGGGTCTTGTGTTTGCTGGTTATACAGCAGCTGCATCCTGATGCTGGGAACCAGAGACTGAACAGGACAGGAGCTCGTTGCTTGGTCTTCCCCCTTTAGCTGTGGTTTGCCACTAAGGAGACAGGTGTCCTGATGGAAGTACGCCAGCGTTACAAATGAGGTGTGCCACAGCTAGAAGCACAGCCCCAGTTAATAAGTAGTGGTAAACTTATTTTACTAGGGCTCTCCGCAGTTTTTGGGCAGCAGCAAGATGCCTGGGGTTGCAGGTCTGAGGGGGGTGCAGGGCAGTGTCAGGAGTCTGGAGATGGAGAAGGACACTGAGGAAAGAGAGGTTGAAGGGAAAATCAGAAAGCAGATTCAGCCTTCTGCTTGCCAGCCATGCTTGCACTTCTGTACCGATAAGAGAGACAGTAAGATGTTCACACATTCATTTACTTAGCCTGAACAAAAATCAGATGTCAAATGGAAGGCGTGTTTGAAAGCCCTGAGCTTTGAACGGCTTACCTGGTAAACTGACTATACCCTGGGTAGGTCTTTAGCGCAGTTCTTCTCTCCCCACCCTCTCAGTGCATTCCCACCTACATGCAATGACTGTAAAGTCTTTGGGGTGAGCACCCATTTGGAGTGAATACCATGAATCCCAGACTGTGATTCAGGCTGCTATGTGGTCAGCATTAAAAGGACGTTGATAATTTTACTAACTTGCTTTTGGTTGAATCAAGAATAAATGTCAGAGAAATATACACCAAACATTACTTGAATTTGCAGGACACAGGGAAGTATTTCAATAAAATGTCAAGCAATCCAATGCCATATTACCAGCTACATGTAGAATTAGTGATTATTTGTACAAAAAAATATTTTAAAGAGGGGACAGATAGTGGTGCCAGATCATTCTAAACCCAACAACAACAACATAAAGGAAAAATGACAAAAAAAAAAAAATCAAAAAAAGGAGCTGGCTGAGGGAGCTGGGGCCCAAGGCAAGCTGCAATTGTTTCTCCTTTTCTGGAGATAGAAATACTTTCGTCTCAGAGGAAATAGAGCAGACATTCTTTGTAGCTGATTTCCTCCTGACTTCCTCTGTGCTAGAGATGCATGTTTTCCTAGAGCTTTTTAAGAAACGGAATCTTTCTGCTGTGATTTCACACTTCAGCAGCTGAAGTCCAGCTAGTTTTCAGTGATATCAAATTTTGCTTATGTTAACAAAAAAAAAAAACAAACAAACTCCACAACTGCCTAAACTTCACTTTGCTTGCCCTTGCTGACCATTTCACGCACTTCAGAATATTGATGCACTCCAGCTTGTGCTTTCCTGTATGATCAAACTGAATACTTAGGTTGCTGGTGGCAAAGTTCATGTTTGCATTGTTTTCTCCACTATTTAGTCTGGCATCTGTTTCAATATCACTGCTTTGTGTTAGAATTAGAGGGGGAAATAAATGGGTATTTCTGCAGCACAATAAGTTTTTGTAATCATTTCCAGATGTCAGAACCCATCCTTCCTTATGATTTACTGAAACTCAAAACGTTGTGTAGAGTGTTCTGAAGGTAAAGAAATAGGAATAAAATTCATTTCAGGGAAGGGTTGGTATGACTTGCTTTTCATGAAATTCTTTCAAAGGGAAAGAAACTTTAAAAATAAAATGCGAAGTGGTAGTCACTGAGGGAGGAATTTATTAATCACATTCAGTGCAGACAATGGCCTAGTAAACACTATGATGATAAGCTAGTCATCACAATATCATGAAAATGGGCCCAAACCATAATCTTTTCTTCAGTGGTTGCCCAGATGAACCATTTAAAATCAAAGGTACTAACATGCTTGTCCATCGTAATTTCCTCTCTCTGTTCAGGAAAACACAGGATTTGTTGAGTTCATGACAGAAAGTTTACCAGGGCTGAGTTTTAGCCAGCTCAGAGAGCAGCAGCTCCTGCTGTAAGATCCAGGGAGATGGGCTCTGTTCCCATGTGTGAGGATTGTTCCCATGGTGTGCTGTTGCCATTTGGACGATGTCTTTTCATTAGGCTCAAGGGTGCCTCACTGAGGAGTCAGTAAAAACCCCTTTCCAGGCATGGGAGATGCTGAGATTTTTGACTAACCTGCCCCGTCTCTTTCGCCAAGGAGTGCATGCCCACAACTGACTTTAACCACTCTTGGTTTCTGGCTATTTTAAGGAGTAGATGGCCACCTCATGCCTTGTTGAGAGAGAGGAAGAGGTGAGCCCTTCAGGGATGTGAAGGACGAGATTAGAAAGCTATATAATACTAGAACCTTTCAGCCAAGTGGGACATCTGGGGAGGGGGAAGAGGGGCACAAGTAACAATCCTGTCTGATAAAAGCCACTCCAGAAAAAGTGTATTTCCTTACTTCCAGATGTTAAAGAAATACTATCTCTTGGCTGTTCTTGTAGATCTTGGCCTCTGACTTTCAAACATTGATACCATAAGTTCATTTGTATTGGCTAACACAGTGCCAAGAAATCGAGCTGAAAGAGACTTTGTGACAAAGTTGATTTATTTTTCCAATTAAAGTCATCTCCATCAGCTTCAGAGATGATAAAATAACACACGGTTACCATCTTACTTTTTGCAGAGTTTGGCAAGGGCTTTCTTCCTGATGCTATGGAAAGGGAAAATGTATTTATTTCTACATGTGAGATTTATTTATTCCCTTTCACTTCCATCTCCCATTCATTTATCAGTCCAGGAAGGGAGCCCGTCAGTTTAAAACAAACAAAATACCCAGTACGTGGGTGGCTCCAGATTCACTGCAGATCCCTACAGAAGCCTTCATTGTGAAATACGCCTGCTTGGATGTGGTGGAAGCTGAGAGTTTTGTGGATTCCTGCTCCCCTCCATTTGGGTGGCAGTGCTGTACTCTTTAATTGACCAGCATGATTCAGTATGTTTTGGTTTCTGACTGTTTCTTTTCGTGTCTTCCATATCCTCAGTAGTGCTATCCTCTTCCAATCTGAAAGTACCTCCCATCTAGCCTGCAGATGTATTTTACTTCACCATTAGTGGAATATCCAGAGAAATTAAAGGCCTTGGGTTTTAACTCTATTATTACTGCAATTTTGCACAAAGCACACCATGAGGAGCTTTGCATGCTTAGTGTAGTCTGCTTGACTGTTGGTTTTAAAGAAAAATAAACCCAGTTAGCAAAGTCTGATTTGGTGATTTTGTGTCTGCTTGTGAGCTAGCCATTTGCAAGGCACAAACAGAACTACAAGCCTGGAAGGAAAGGAAAAACTGTAAAAAAATGCAAATTCTTTGTCATATTTTATTGTGGAAGAGATGATTTGCACCATAGACACAGTTGTCGCCCAAGAAAGACTCACTGTTTCTAACATCTTGAAAGATACTTACTTGATAAATTTGCGAACTGTGTGTGGGCTCTTTTTTTTTTTTTTTTCCTGGCACAGATCCTGTTAAATACACAGAGGGTCAAATGCTTCTCTTGGTCTTCCTTCTCGGAGGCCAGCTGGAGAGCTTTAGCCTAACAAAGAGCACTTTTCCCTTCTGCGATTTACCTCTGCGTGAACTGACAGTGGACACTCGAGACCTGATCTTGTTCTTGCTGACTGCAGACCATATCTCTCTCCTTCAACACATTGCCAGATGGAGATTTTCTGAGGGAACGAAGAAGATGTATTATTGAACGTGTCTGTCTTTGCCATAGTAGTAGTGTTTTCATGAGTGTGATATAAGGCACTGCTGTGTTTTGATGTCATTTCAAGTTAGGTTACTTTGGGATATTTCAAGTAGATGTCCTAGGATAATTTAGTGAAAGGAAGCCTTTTCTGAAAGTAGATGGGGAAAAAGCATCCAGTCATCAGCAATTTTTGGATGTTCTGGGATATATGTAGGGATGTCAGAAAAGAAAGGGAGAAACTAGGGCAGAACTTTTGTGAGAGACTGGGTCAGCTGGGAAGATGCTGCTGAATAGTCTGCAGGGGCCTGCTGTCACTGAACACTGCCCAAGTGTAGTTTGAGGGCATAGCTGGTATTTATCAGTATTTAATCTATTATAATTGCAACAAGAAGTGTATCTTTCTGTGGTTGCACTCTTTGCTAGCAATTGTGAATTTGCATCAGAAGTGCAAAATATGTATTAAAATGAGGCCAAAGAGGAGCTTAATCAAAATGTTAAATGTGCTAAAAAATTTCATCCACACAAATACCAAGACTTGTGTTGTATGTTTTCATCTCGTGTGAACATGTACCTTGCGATTTCCGATATTTGGTGGGGTATTTTTAAAGAATGGCTGGCCATTGACAGCCAGTTTCTCGTTATCTATCTTCCAAATTAAGAATGGCATCAGGAATTAAAAAGTATCCCTAGAACATATTTGCTGCAGCTCAGACTGTTCTTAACAGCTTTCACAAAGAAAGGGGATCATCTCTTAGTGGTGCATGTATAGACACATCCCAAAATGGTTGTACAGGCACCTCTTCTCCTCAGGGCATGCCAGGGGTGAAGTGTGTTGAAACAGAAGGATCTGAGATCTTTTGCTGCAGCAGATGGCTGTTAGTTTAGAAAAATCTCAGATTTAAAACTTCAGTGATGGAAGGCAGGAGAAATGTAAATATTCTCTATTAAATAAAGAATTCCCTGAAGCCTGCTGTGAATAACAGTTGTGTAGGAAGAGACCATCAAAGCGTGAGAGGGATAAGTGCTTCTGAGGAAACCAGAAGGCTTTACGGTTTGAGACTGCTTCAATAATAAATATGCAATCAGTTCAAATTATATGGCAAACTTTTAAATAACGTCAGTGTATTTTGGCATGAGGGTTGAGTTTAAATGTATTAAGCTTTTCAGTGAGTAGTAATAATATGGCATTAGAGCATTAAGAACGGGATGAGCTTTGCCAAACCTTTGCTTTAGCTCTGTGCCTAAAGGCATGTTTAAAAGGTAATTTCAGTGTGGTTTTAACTGGCTGCATTACTAACCCAGGAAGGGCGAGGGAAAATCTGGCAAAGGCTGATGAAGTTTTGAGGTCTTAGATTTTTGGATTACTGTCATAGTGGGATGCAGCTGGATTATTGTATGAGCAGAGCTTTGTTGCAGCTTGCATGGCTGTAAAGTGAACGTAGTTTCACAAGCGAAGGAAAAGCAACAAAATAATATATAGTACCGGTGTAGGTAGGCATGGGCTGGAACCTTTCATAGCAGCAAAAGATATCCCTTGTGCTCCAGACTGACTGCCATGTGAGGGCCTCTTCATTTTTAGAAGATACCCTTTCAGTTATTAGTTGCAGACAGCACCCCAATAACCTCTGGGATAGTGGGATAATAGCTATCATTCATCAGATCGTTACATATATATACTCTCTAGTGAATACAGTCAGGAAGAGGCAGAAAATGGGGTTATGGGGGCAAGGAGGTCTGGCCTCCGTGGCACTGTGTCTAGGCGGTGTTGAAGAGAGGCAGTTCCCAAGTGTTTTGTAGCCAGAGCCTAACAGAGTCTGAGGCTGAGATGGTGATGGCCAGTGCTTGCCTTGGGAATACCCCTTCAGAAAATTCTGAAATTGGAAAACCAAACCCCTCATCTGAACATGTTTTGGATGTCAAATGAAGTTCCACCTTTTTTTTTTTTTTTAAGTATTCCTATTTGAGGGCACAGGAGAACAGGGTTTTCAAAAGAGTCTGAATTACTGTAAGGGTAATTGCATCTGCTTTCGTGCAAAATTTCAAATTGATAGTCTACATTTCAAAATTTAATCAGGTTCAGGCTGTGATTTGGTTGATTTGAGGAGTGAACTGTGTCATGACTAATGCAATTGCTGACTGCTTTTCCATCATGATACCTGTTGATGTAATACTGCTGTTGTCATTTTAATGTTCTGGTAGTTACAAAACTACACTCAAAACCACTTCTCCAAGAAAGGTTTTCAGAAGCTCAAGGTCAATCTTTAGTTTTTCTGGCTTAATGAAAAGTTTGTAAACTTCTTGGTTAATGATCCCACACAGGATCTCTGCACTCGGCATTTGCAGCTGACTGTAACACGACCTGAAGTGTTTGTACTAATTTGCAACTTCTTTGGGTACTATTTTTCAACTGACCTTAATGAACTATTCCACCAGGGCTATGAAATGTTGGAGAGTGACCTAATGGACACCTATACAGCATCAGATCAGTCTTCCAGCCTGCACACTCAGCAAGGTGGGTGCCAACACTTCCACAGGCTATCCATTTAGATCAATATAATTACATTTAAAAGAAGAAAATCTGTTTTCAGGATTATTTTGTCTGTTGTGTTACCCAAATTTCCATGTGGGCTATTCTATTGGGTACTGTATTCTTCTTAGTTATTCAATGGAACATAATATTCTTGTATTATCTTGAGGAGTTTTCATATGTGTGTCACCTCACAAATGGCCAGCTCTCGCATGGGGTTTCTTCAGGCATGTGGCTAGACTAAATGCCAAATAAATTGGCAAAAAGGTCCTCGGGCCTAAGAGTCAAGAATTTCCCATAATTTCTACAATGATTTTGGACTCTTCCAGGATGTAAAATCCTATAGAAATAAAGGTTACTTAAGAACTGCTGAGGCCATGTTGTACATTTAACCCATTTTCAGATACTTTGGATCTTTTAGAAGGTTTTCCATTATCTGAAGCCAAATTCTTGTGGAATTCTTGCATAAAATACTTGATGGACATTTTTATAAAGTCCAGATTAGTGCCAAATACTTTTTAAATGCAAGCTGTTTTACCTGAGAGACCTCAAGCCTGAGCCAACGCCTGTGCAGTCCACAATACATTCACTTTGAATTCTAACCCAGAAAGTAAAATGTCTGTGACTTTTGAAGCATCCTCTTATGGGACAAGGTGAATTACTGCTTCTTAATTGAGAAGTACCTTGAAACATGCCCCACAGAATCCCACAGCATATGAGAATAAAATAATAATAAAAAATAGAGATGAAATTATGTGACTCTGTCTATGTATCTGTCTGTCTATCTGCCTGTCTATCTATTTGTTGATCATGACTGCTAAATCAAGTGCACAAACACTTGATCTGAAAAGGGACTACCTAGATATTTCATGGCCTATTTATTACAGCTGCAAGGGCATCCCATAGGAGAACATTTTATTCAAAGCTATGAAAGGAATAACGTATCTCACAAAAATGACAGAATAAGGGCATTACTGCTGATTTGACAACATAAAGAACTAGAAGGAAAACATGCCAGAGATGATTTACAGATACCAGAACACTGCTGTAACTGGAAATTTTTTTTTGCCTGCTTATGGAATTTTGCCTTCTTATGGAATTTTCTTCCACAAATTCTGTATTACATTCTCTCTCTTTTTTTAACACAACATCTGGGTAGAAAAGTTTGTTGTAGACAGGATGTTTTTGAGAAAATACATTTCTTTCTGTTGGAAAAACATCTGATATTTTATGCTACAAGGAAACTTCTGTGGCCATACGTCTTTTGTGGCTGCGACCTCTCTAGGGCAAGGTCTCTTATGTCTTTCAATGTGTAAGATGCAGCTTACACAGTAGGGCTCTGTTCATTGTTGGTCATCTTTTGTTCTGTCTACGCTGAATCCTTTAATGAAATACGGAGCCTGCTGTTTTGGTACGCTGCATGACAGAGCTGCGACAGCCTGTCCCGAAAGAAATGTGTGAGGTGAACTCTCTCTTGGGGCCTTTCTCACATGCTGCTTTTCATCTAAAGTCATCTGCAGCACATGTACATGGTGACTCTGTGAATAAAGAGATTGCTAACCTTCTGGATTTTAATTTGAACACAGATTTTTGCACTCTTTTTTTGTCTTGCAAATGAAGCAAAAGCTGTCATCATATAATTCTAAGAACACATTGTAGATCACCCAAATCTTACCCTGTAATGATCTGGAAACTATTGTACAGGTGAAATAACTCATCTGAAATGCTTGAGAGGTTTGTCATAATGATGGCCAAACCAGAAAAGGATGGGTTTCATGGGTAATTCAGCCTACCTGTGAAAAACACGGCAAGTTCCAAGTTTTCTATGACACTCTTGTCTTTATGATCAAGTCTTTTAAAAAATGTTCTTTGAATCAGTTTTTCTCTGGTATTGTCTTTAGCTGTTCATCAGCAATTATTTTCCACTTTTCCCCAGTTAACCTGAATTGATTCAAGGCAGTTCCTTTCTAGGCTATGTGAAGCTGTACTTTCTCCTCAGGAAGAATAGCACCTTTTCACAGCTTGCCACTCAAGTTTTGATAAAAGGTAAAATTGCAGCCATGAGAAGATTTTTGTTCTTTTTATCCCCCAGTTTTGTTCAAGCTACGTGCATTCTCCTGTGGGACACTTGTAGAAATTACTGAACAGCAAATGGTGCATCAGCTAATTCAAACCTAGAGATAGAATAAGTGAGGCAACAGTTTTTGTAAACAGATGATATTTGGGTAGTACTCTGTGGTGTGTAACATACATGAAATCAAAACAGACGTTAAGGAGATTTCAGCAACACTCAGAGTCAAGCAGCTGGAATAGTGACTGTAGCAAGCAGCCAAGTTCAAGGCAAGGGAGAAAGATAAACAACGGCCTGGTGGTGATGGGTGAACTTCAGGGAAGTTAGTATGATGCCTGTTTACAATGATATGCTATTACAGAGAGTTTAAGGTCAGAATAAGTAAGGAAACAAACTTTAAAAGCACAGACCACTATGAGATGTTGAAACACTCTTTGCAAATGCCCCGGTTTTCTTTCTGGATCTTCAGTGCTTCCACTGTAGGTGGTGGCAATGACTGAAAAATGGCAGAAGAGCAAGAAAGCTTTGACTTCTGTACAGCATTTCTCTGCTCTGCTTTATCCTCATGCTACTTCCAATACTAGAGAGGCCAATTCCCCTTCTGAATGTGTTGGCAGAAATTTTTTCCTCCCATTCCTTCCAATATGAATCTTCTTTGAACACAAAAGAAGTAACTTCTGGAGGAGTGGAGAGAAAGACAAATGAAAACACACATTTGGAAAATTCTTCCCAATATTGATGATGATATTCTTAAGTAATGAAAGATAAAAGGGTGAGAACCTTGTGTGGACTTGAAGTGAGCAGCACTCAGACCCACTCCTTTGAGAAATTTCCAGGTGGATGTTGAAGCGCTGCATGATATAGAGGATATCAGCAAGTGATTTGATATCTAGTATGCAGAATTGAGCTTTAATCCACTCGATGATGTATGGACAAGGACACCTGGCCAACATCTGGAAAAACTTAAAACAGGAGGAGGTTCAGTGCATTCTTTCAGATAGCTTTTGCCCATTACTGTTTCCCCAGAAATTGTTTCCTGTGTGTGCTTCATTTTGAAGTGCATGAAAATAACAGTTCTCTTTCCAGATCTCTGTTGTGGCAGTTCAGAGAGAGGAAAAAGGTGTACAAGAGTAGATGAATATGAGTCAACTCTGAATCTGCCCCTCAAAGCTTCTCAAATGTAAAGTAATGCACAATGACATGAACCCACAAGAGGGCATGAATAAAATAAGGATGCTGGCACTCACAAAACTGTGGTAACTGTCCAATTAAGATCAGATGAAGTTGTCTTAACTGGTGGTATCAATGTGTCCTACTTACAGAAAAACAACAAATAACTGCAGAGTGTGGAGACATTATGTTCCTACCGAAGGAACATAAAGCAGCTTTGGAAGGCCATTGTGTATGTGGTTGGTGAAGTTTTTTTAAAGATGCTGAGTTTTCTGATGCAGCTAATGTGATATAACCCTGCAGAGAGTCAGAGAGGCAATAAACCTCTCCAGGGACATTCAGGAGCACTTGTTCCTGGTGATATTGCTGCCTCTGAACTGAGAGCTGCTGTGGCAATGGAAGGGCAGGATGGTGAATATCTAGTTGAAAAGGCACAGCTTGTCTGGAGAAAAACTATCCTGGTCTTCACTTGACCAAAGTGGGGACAGGACATGTGCAGCACTTTGTCCAAAAAGCCAGCCATAGGCACAGAGGGGGCCTTTGTGTTAGCCCCATTTGTTGGCAGTACATGGTTTTTAAGAGTAAAAAGACTGCTGTAGGGCAAGAAATTTTTTTAATAAATGTATTTGGTCTCTGAAGCAATTGGTTTGCGGTTGCCTGGCAAGGACATCTCTGCCTGAGTGCTTTCCACTGGAAGGCTGAAACAGCTCTGGTGCAAGTGGTAAGTAGCCCACTGGTAAAAGACTTCACTCAATTTTTAGGGATCCTGTGCTTTTTAAATAAGGCAAATCTGTCTTTAATAATGCTATAACACACAGAAGTTCTGGGAACAAAATGATCTTTATTTTCTGGCCATAATAATGTGACATGGGCCTGAGGTTACAGCCAGTTACACTTTATCCAGTGGTTCTTATGGTTATTGTTATAAAGCTTTATCCTTGTTATCATCGGGATGGCCTTGAATTCATTTTTTCCTATTCTCACAGTGTTGCAGCCAACACGGCCCATACCGATCTGTCAGACATACTGGAATAGTATCATGTGGTTTAAAGGAGATTCTGGGAGAAACTTCAGCCCACATAGAAAATCTTTTGACTGCTTAGCCTCATTCCAGCCTAAACCAGCACCAGTTCTTAAAAAAATAAAAGTGAGTATGCAACTGCATGTTTTCAAACTGAGCACAATGTATACATGTTTACAGGGTGTAAAAAAAATAAAAAAAAAAAATTCCATCTATTCCCATCTATTTTACCAGGCTATATTTACAAGCCACCAGGCATTTTCCCTCTCTCCTGGGAGTTTGGAGATAGTCTTCAAATGATCCCTAGCTTTACAAGGCATGAAAATAAATTTGGAGCTAAAACAGGCAGATTCTTGGCAGGGTTTTTCTTTCACTCTGCCCTATGCAGCTATCAGTGCAAACCAGGGCCAATGTCTTTGGCTGCGAAAAAGAAAGAGCTTATAAAAATAGTACCACGACGTTTTGTGCAGGGTGTGTGGCCATAGTCATGTTAAAAGAATAGCACAAGCGTTATTACAATAAGCTGCCTATACAAAGAATTTGCTCAAGTCAAATGATTGATTTGTAATGTTAATATTTACGATAGGACTGGCCCGTATGTTCAAGAATGATTGGTGAACTAGATGAGAAAATGGAAGATCCACAGCTTCTAAGGCTTTCTGAAGTGTTACAGTCAAATTCCCATCTCTGTTTGTGTATGAACTGACTCCGATGGATGATCTCCTTTTGCGGGTTACAGAGAAACAGCAGAGCTGCTTCCTGCAGACCAAGGCGTTATCCAACCTGCAGCCCTGTGAACCTCTGTGCACAGGGATCTGGCGTGCACATCCTTACAGTCACACTCCTGCCAGTCCCCTTCCCCAGGAGTCTGCTGCAAAAGGTGGTGCAAACAAATGCCCGAGTTGCACGCTTTCCAAAAACAGCAGGGAAAGAACTGAGAAAGGGAAGGGGAATTCCTCCCCTTCTTGCCCCAGGGGAATTGTGACAGTCCATTTATCTTCAGGGCCTTCTTTGGATGTTGACAGTTTAGGCAAAGAACTTGCTCTTCCACAATTAATCCAGTCCTGTAAACAATGATTTTAAAATCAGGTGGATAACTCTTGTCTTACAACACAGGGGACTTCAGGGAAAACAGAGAAATTAGGTGAAGATGTTAACCGTAATAATAGTGTTCAGAGAGAATGAAGAATTGGAATTTGGCCCAACATATCCTACATCCATCAGTAGTGAAAAACAGGGTTTATTTTCTATGACAATGATATCCTGCACCAAGAAACACTGTCTCCTGAAGCGGTGATTAGTTACGGTGAGGTAAAAGTTGCACATACATTTCAAGAGTTCTCTCAGTGGTTTGCACTGAAATATTTACTAGGGTGGGTAATAAAATACCATGCTACTTCTCATCCTGTCTGAACACTTCTTGTCCTGTCTGAACACGTGTTTTCATTCTTCTTGGAAACATCTAAATTTTCTTCAGTATGAATTCTTTGTTATCCACCGTAAGACCTTCTGGCACTAGCAATTTATTTTAAAGAATGATTAATAAGGTTGAATGTTCCAATTCTTCCACATAGCAAAAGGCAATACTCAAATTTGCTTCAAGGTGCACAGGATCAGATGGTGGTCAATTTCTGCAGACTCAGTCATTCCGGGCCGGCTGCTGCTAGAGCAGCAAGGCAGCAAGGTATCGTTGATTAGACACTCTTCATCTGCCCGCCCGAGGACAGCCATAGCCAGTGCTTTCCCAGAACCGATGACATTTGGATATCTGACAAATGGAAATGTTTTGAAGATATGTGGCATACTGCCCTTCATAAAGGCAGCAGCACAGTTTTACTCATACCAGGCTTTTAGGCCCCTTGGACTTTCGCAGCTGCCCCAAAACACAGCAGCTGTAGAAACACAGCCAGAGGTAGTGTGCCAAGCTGAGAGCAAGGACAGGAAGCAGCAGCTCTGCTGGGCACTTGGAGGAAATGCGGAGACAACAGGCAGCCAGGGATCTGGGCGTGCTGACTTGAGCTGTTGTGCAGCACAGTGTGGACTTTCCTTCACCAGGACTGGCCCCAGCAGGACTCTCCTCCGCTGCCTTTGGCAATGACAGCTTACAGAATGATATTACACAAACCCCATCCTTGGATCAGAATAACTTTTCTCGTTGCTACTTACAGCAATAAAGCTGTAGCTGAGAAAGATCTGGAAAAAAATTCATGAGATCCTGTTCTTGAAGGATCATACCAAGCATATCTTAACTAATGGGATGGCTACAGGGATCCTGGTGGGACCAATGACATTTGTTTGGCCAAACACTTACTTATGGGAGAAAAACAGATTCAGAATTTGTTACTTTTTGAAATAAACCAAGAATTTCTGTCTCTGTCAAACAACCTCAAATCTCTTTGAAACACAGCTTTCAAAAGTCAAAATAGGTTTTCTACAATTTCTTCTGTTCCCTCATGTGAAGGCAATGTTTCAGCTAGTTTAGATGCAGTTGGCACTTGTGTGGCTAGGAGCCAGGTGGCAAGAGGCTGTAAAGATTGACAGCAGTTGGAGAGAAAATTGGAGAGGAAAAAGGACTATGCTTCTTCAACCTTTTTAATGAGGTGCAGCAAATTTAGAGTGGCAAATACATGTAGAGGCTTGTTATTCAGAAGCTGCATTGACTAATTAATGGAAAAATAATTATTTATTACAAGAAAAGAATCGAGATTGAGAGATAAATTACTTTTCAATATCCACTTGTACATTGTGCTTTCTGTTGGGTGGGAATTCTTTCTATCAGCAGTAAGAATAAGGAGTAATTAAAAAATTATCTCTTGCAATCATCCGAGTCCAAGTTTATTAAAAAAACCCAGGATGTTTTTGGCATCTGCAGGTGTTCTCAGTGCGGAAGAATCTTGCCCTGGTTAGTCCCTGCCATTGCCCTGTTACCAGATGCCTTTTATCAACCCCTTGAGGGAGTTGCATGGTCTGAGGACCAGTCAATGAATGCACAGAGCTAAGCATGTGTGAAATGAGTAGAGTGGTGCCAGCTCCAAAGTCATCAGGGTGCCATGAGCAATCTCCTCAAGGTGTATGTTAACTAAATACTGCCTTATGAAAAAGATCAGCAGGGCACCCTTCACACAGTTACGCAGGCCAAAAGCAGTTGCTCTAGCCACTAAAATCCTATGGTTTCCTTTACACTCAGCTTTTCTGGAGAATATAGAAAAGTGTGTTTACCCCCTCTCTCAATGGTATTGGTTTTGCAGATTTTAAACATGAAAGAGGTTGTCGACCTCATGGAAGCTGCAGAGGTGACAAAGGAGCTGCATTCTTCACCTCGGGGATGTCTCTCCTCATCTCTGCTGCGGTGAAGGCAGCCCTTCGAGTGGCCCTGAACCCAGGCTGGGCCCCAGCTGGGTCCTTGCTGCTTGGCTGGGAGAAGGGCTCCACCACATCTGTGGCTTCTCCTGCATTCTTGTGCGCAAGCGTTATAAAATGCAAAGAGGAAAAAATATTTGCTCGAAATGACCTTTTGAACTGTCAAGGTGAACGTCTCACTGTCATTCAGTCAGAGAACAGTTTGTTTGTATGCTTGGGGCTTTTAGTGTCCATATTGGTGTGTGCTTCGAGGGCTTGAGTCCAGTCCCAAAAGCAGCAGAGGAATACACCCATTTATAGCTGTTTCAGTGGAATGGGGCAAGTGGGAAAATTAACAAACGGAAAGTGGGAGGGAATGAAAACCTAGGAAAATACAAGCTGTTCACCCACCTTTACCTGGACTCTGTGCATCTACAGTCTAAAAATACCCCAAACAAATCACATTTACAAGTGGAAGCAATGAAGTTTCTGTATTGACATTTCATGCCGTATCAAAAGAACTTTTTCTGCATTTTCATGGGCTTTTGTTTTTTAAAGGAAATATTAATGTAATGTATTACAAACATAAGGTCTCCTTCTGCTTGTACTTTTCCTGTTAGCATGGAGCTGTTCCAATGCTGTTAAAGTCAATGGGAGGAGTATTGCAGTGACAGGACTGGTCTGGACCCACAGGAAAATACAGTGAGTGCTGGCAAGGTGACAGAGGAACTGTGCTTAATAAGGTCATTTGTAACCTCTCCATGATGTGAGCAGCTGTGTAGTAGCTCTGCTGCAGAATCAGATCTATAAACCAGACATCATAACAACAGTATGCTGTTAGGACATTGCTGGGAGAAGATTTTTTGGAAGTTTCTGGATCTGATAATTTATAACGCTTAAAGTGATAGTGTTTTATTTTCCAAAAAGAAATGCCCCAAACCGTACAATTATAAATTATATTATTTTAGCATCCTTATCATGTTCCTGTAGTTCTTCTTATGGTTGCTTATCACAGCCGTGGTACGAATGGGCATTTAGAGACGTACTTTAGTCCCTGCCTTTCCAGAATACTATTTCAACTTACTTTTCAATGATTTTTTTCTAATTAGAGATGCAGATATGAATTAGGGCATATGGGCTGAGTCCAATGCTATTGAATTCAAGAGTAAGACTCTGACTTCAGGGGATGTTAAATCAGTCACTTTGGCCAAACATTGAAATTTCAGTGTTTTCTTGTGAAGTGTTGAAATGCAGGAATCGGTCTCAGATCAGATCCAGCTTTCTTGCCTGTTTTTTGTACTTGGCTAAGCCTTCAAACAGCTTCTGTTGAAAATGTAACGTTTGTTACTGCCTCCAGCATGAACAGAGCTGGTTAATTTCTGAGTAGTAATTTCTGACTGTACAAACAGTCTAGAAAATGAAACTCAGAAGTGAATATTCCTCTTGTGTTGACAGTCGGCTTACAAAAATGCAGCCTTGTGTGAAGAAGTGGTACTCCATAAAAATAAGCACATGCACTATGAACTGTGGTTGGCAACATTTAATAAATGCTTCACTTTAGGCATGGAACGTATGTTTTGTGTGAGTGATTTTCCTTTAGTCCTAAACTAAACGATGCTTTAGTTTAGGACTAAAACTAGATGCTTAGATGCTTACTAAAAACTTTCAGTAAGAAATCCCTGAAGGGTTAAAACTTTTGATTGATTGCTATTTTTTTTTTCTTTTTCTTTCTGTTTTCCCTGTAGAATGAGCTTCGGAGTGCATAACTCTCACTCCCCAACAAATTAAGAAGGGGAAAAAAAATGCTGGTTTCATAACAAATATTTTGTAGCACAACAAGTATTCACACAATAGAAATATCAGCTAAGAGAGCTGGGAAATTTTACCCAAGACTCTGCTGAGAGGTGAGCACTAGCAATCAACTAGCACATTATCTGAAAAGTAAATTATGCATCCAGCCAGAGTAACTATGCTAAAATGAGTGGCAGGAGAAGATGTCAAGATTTTTTTCTTTATGACTTCCATTGGTATGTGTTGATTTTTTTTGGCGCTGCCCCAGGCCCCAAGTGTATACAGTTGAACAAGGGGAAAAGGCAGCAGATTTTATTGATTCATAATGCGGCTTGCTGTAATGTTCTGGGGGAAAACAAAGAGCTTATGTTAGTTATAAGGTACTGTAATATATATTTAACTGGTATAAATTAAAAGGTTGTCTCTCCTTAAGAGTATAAAATATAAGGTTGTTTCAGAGAGAGTATGAAGTAAAAAATTATTAAAGCACTGTCTAAAGTAGACAAATTCATCAAACAAACTTAGTTATTAAAAAAACACAAACTTATGTATGAATTATTTTCTCCTGCTCAGTTTTACCAAAGGCTGCTAACCATTCCCAGTTCAAGACGAAGGAATAATTTTGTACTGAAGACAGCACCATGGCATGTGATGTATTGCAGAATGGATCAGGTAACGACTCCGTTTTTTTCCTCAGTGCTGTTTCCAGCCAAACTTTCTAAGAGTGGGAAGCATAATTTTCTCTAAAAAATCTAATGGGTTCCTTTTGACTTAATACAGTGTGAGATTTATATAGATCTCAATAACTTCCAGAGATCCCTGCCTCTCCCTGTGTGCTGTCCTGATATGTCTCTGTTCATGTCCCTGAGCACGAGCTGAGCTCAGTGTGGTGGATACACTGAACTGCCATGGCTCATGTTGTGCATGGGATCAGCATGGCAGAACTATTTTTGACAATCAACATGTGAAATAGATGTCAGGGGGAAGTTACAGCCTCACTTCTGGGTTTAAATGGGTCTGTCTTTGCAGTGCCTTCAGAAGAGCCAACAAAGGCTGAAGACTGGAATGTAGCATCCAGGGTCTCAGGGTGTCAGGGACCTGCTGCATGGGGGCAATCAGTGAGTTGGTCTGGGGCAGTCATAGGGTAATGGACTACACAAGAAAAGACAGAAGCCCCTGGTTGTGCAAAGTTCAGGATGAACCTGGGGTATGAACATCTTAAACTGTTTGTAGCCATCCCAAAACCTATACTACCTCTTCTAAGCACCAAGAAGACAGTATTTCTTAGGAAAAACTGTAATTTGTCACATGCACTAATAATTTTTAGGCTGGTATTGATATGTGACCAAAGTAAAAGGGCTCCAAACCTAATCAACTGAATACAAATCCTGAAGTTATACACACAGCACGAAGCACTGTTGAATTTGCCAAACTAGCCATCTAAAATGTAGCAAAAAAGAATTATGAATATCTAGGGTAAAATTTTGGCTCACTGAAAAGAGTGGGAATTCTGCTATTGATCTGAACAAGGCTAGTATTTCTCTCTCCTTAAACTCCCTGCCCTGCATCTTTTCATTTTATTAGCCATTCTGCTTGCTGTTTGCATGCATTTTTATTTTACATGGAAAGATTTTATTATGTCAGAATATAATATTTCACAATTGGCAAGACCTCCCCCATCCTGCAACTGCAGTTGTAGTTGCCTGTGGGGAAGCAGTGAGTGGCTAGTGGCCAGCAAACTGCAGAGGAGGAAAGGGGCCCCTGCCTTGCATTCTTCTTTGTGGGAGCCAGGGAGAAGCTGCAGCCATCTGTGCTCTTAGACACTTCCTTTATGTACTCTGCAGTGGTAAAACTGGCTGCTGCAGTGGTCATTCAGGCTCTTTTTTCCCCCAGTCATTATCCAGCATGAGCTGTATCAGTTTGAATCCTCCTCCAAGCCACTCGTGGCATGTGTTGGCTGTGGAGCTGGACAGCCAGCTCCTGAAGCTGAGGGGCAGGTGATCTGTGCTCCTCCTGTTGACATCTTTTACAGGGGATGTTTCATGCATGGTGGATGATACTTTACCGGTGACTGGGGAAACACGACTAGTAGCTGCACACAAAACACTACTTCTTTGGACCAAGTTCAGCTTTCTGGAGAAAGTCCCCATCTCTTCCTTTGGCAAATCTTCCAACCTATCTGTCCCTATTCTTACTCCTTTGTAAGGTAAATGCTGCCTCTAGTAAAAGAAGAAATTCAGTGAAAAATACACCCGACACATTTGCTGCTCATGTTTCTCTGCTAGCTTTTGTTCATGGTTTCAAGGAAGCTTCCTTTGAATACAGAAGGCTTTCAGTAGGCAGGTCAGCCCTCCAAAGGCAGGGGCTAGAACGCTTTGTGCACCCCTTTGCTCACAGCTGTGGTCCCAACAAAGCTGTGGTCCTCAGTGGCATTGCATTGTATCATGTTATATTTGCAGTCTTCTGGACTGCTTTTTTTCCATATACTTTATCCAGAGTTTGGTCATATATTATCTGCCTGACAACTCGACACCTATAAAAATTTATGAATTTGTATTAAAACCAATACTTGATTATGTCAGTGTTTATGAGGCTTCCCATGAGCCCTATATTCTTCAGTTGAATCTAGCTATAGCCCCTCATAATAATAATAAAACAGGCCATATTTCAACATTTCTCTGTTAACATGACTCACTGCTAGCAATTACAGTAGCTACCAGCTCACACTTTTGTTGATTTTAAGGATTTGCTGCCTTGTAAGGGTCTTTGCTGATCTAAACACACATAGACATATATTCAGTGGGCCTCCTTAACTGGGCTAGAAATAGCTGCGGGTACATTTTTCAGTTTTCAGAGAACAACGTCTATCTACAGTTATTCATGCAGAAGTGTGTAATGACTCATAATAAATGCGTAATTGTGGGTTTATGTACTGATAATAAGAAAAAATTGACACCACTTGTTCCATTGTGTTTGCAAATGCTCCGGATATGGAGACCAACAGAAAAAAATAAAGAAGAAAAAGCAAATAGGCTGCTTCTTCCTGCAGTAACTCTCTTCTTGTTTCCATTTCTTACTTGTCTGGATCAGCCTTAAGTACTTCATTCTGGGGCTTGATAGCCAACTGGCGTGGAGTGCCAGCTGCAGCCTATGCACTTAGGCAAGGTATGAGTTGTCTTCTGGCTTCTGCAAGGGAGGGTGTTTCACCTAAAGTTAATATTTTACAGTCTGGCTTTGGTAGTGTGCAATTCTTCTATCTTCATTATCCAGTTTATAAGTCAGAAGAATGCATACAGGAAGACCATAAAGGAGAAGTAAGAATCTAGCATTTTAAATTACAAGTCAGTGATTCTGGGGGAATTCTAGGCTTTAATACTAGGAGTGGTAACATACTACGACTGTTAGAGTAACCATAAACTGTACAACATGCTTGCAATATAAAGGTTTTTACATCCTAAGAATGATAAAGTTGTTTTGAGAATGGAATCAGGGAAGTAACTTTTTATATAGATAAATATGTACGTATAACATAAACCACTTTATCCTAGTTCAGGATATCCTGATTACTACAGAGGAAAAACATGGAGGGGCACAAATAGAATATGTGAAACACAAGAGAAATTTCTTTTAATTTCCATTTCTTTACATCCCATAATACATAGCTATAATATTTCTGTAATATGAGAACTCCACAGGGTAATTTTTGCTGATTTGAAGGATGAGCTTGATAGAACTTGGCTCCAGAAGTTATAGCTGTACATAAATTTACAACTCTTAGCAATGAATATGTAACATATACACAACTTTTAGCCAACAGTTTTATAGCATTGTAACATTTTTTATGGAGAAGTAGAACTATGATGACTCTTCAACTTTTTGGTTCCTTCTGTATCAGATCGTATCTCCAGGAAAAGAACAGATGAATTATGCCTAAATTTAAATGATTTTGAAGTTTTAAATTTAACAGATGTAGATAACGCTAGTACTACTCCCCAAAGATGATTTTTATGTCTCAAAATACCTCATATGACTTAACTGTCTCAAGATAGTGGTGTAAAAACCATTCAGGATGATAGGTCATATTTTTTTAAAGTCAGATTAAGTTCCATTCCTATAGAAGCATTTATTGAATCTGCAAACCTTGAGATTATGGGCAATGGTAGTATGTTGCATTTTGCAAAGTCCTGCAGGACATATGTCCATAGCCTATATAAAAAGCAGGGATTTAGAAAATGGAGCAAAAAGGTAGAGAAATTGGTAGGCTATTCTATGGGTATAGAAAACCCTATTATTCCTAGAAGCTTCAGTGTTCTAGAGCAATCTTACAAACTTCTACTGATATTTGTACTGCCAAAAATGTGGGCAATGAAAGATCAATATTTTTGAAAATTATAAAGATGAATAGTTTAAATGATTCACAAGAGCAGTTGAAAATCATGTAGGTTGGGAGAAGGTGGTGGTTGCTCCTTTACACCTATTCACATAAAATAATTAGACAACCTTCCTCTTTTACTCAAAGCAGAGTTTGGAATCCGTATCTTCCATTTTGTAAGAACATTTCCTAACCAGTCAGAAGGTCAAGATGCTGTAGTCAAATTTCTATTTTAAAGACTTCAGTAAAGGACTTGAGTGCACGTTTTCCTTGCCTACATTGTGCTCTGACTACTGTGTAGAGAATGTAAAAATTCCAGGATTCTGGAATTTTTTTTTCATTCTCTTCCTTATCCTTGCAAGTGTGATCAATTGTGAATCTTGCCTTTTACTTCTTTTGAAAGTTTCCTGAGCATGATGCAACCCTTATCCGCAGTTCCTATGGTGCTGATACTGCGAGTGGTGGTGGCATTCACTCGCATGGAGGTACACATCGGAGCTGAAATACAGCACACTCCAGCTTGTGCTCTCACTCTCTCTCTGCTCTCTCTTGACAAAGTCAAGACAGTTTCTGCATGGCTGTGTGAAGGTCTTAAGGGATATTTAGATGACTTTGAAAAGCTGACTTGCAGTCTAGCTATATAATTAGCAAATACACAATTTATTTCAGTAACATAAATCATGTTCCTTCATAGAAAGAAATAATCAAGTAAGTATCATTACATTTTATAAAATATGAGGAACTAATTTCAAGATCAAGATGAAAATGGTCTTCCTTTTAATTATTTTGTGATTACTGGCTTCCTTTACTTTTATTGCATTGTAATTGTTAACCAGAGACAATGGTCATTTAAAACACGACCCTATTTCCCTAGATGAAAACTGGAAAAATCAGTATTAGGCACTGTGCTTTGTATTTGCTAGTAAGAGCTTGTAACATCTCCACCTTGTGGTTGTTTCTCTGAGTGACGAGCCTAGACTGCTGCATCTCAAATAGCAGGTT